>CM073464.1:25143869-26343869 GCA_037074535.1 Gleditsia sinensis | reverse complement strand
TTGCAAAACCATACTCTTCTTAAACTTTGTGCAAGTTTGTAAGCAAAATAGATATTTTAACATATTTCATAAACTTATGATAGCATAAATAAATTGTAAATATAACTAATAATACATTTTAAGTTCAAAAAGAGCATGGGGTAAGTCATATAAAGAATTATCTACTCACAAGTTAGGGCTCCAGATTAGACAACCCCAAATGTATTTTTTTCAAACCAAATATGATCAAATGGATCTCAAAAATGAGTTTGAAGGGTCCAGAAACCTAGGAAATGACTCTAGAATCACAAAATTTAGCCTTTGGGAGCTTGATCAATACTAGTCAACTGATGGAGACTATTCATGATCGAAAATTACTATTTACCGCCAGAAAATACTATTTATGCTGGCTAAATTTACTGTTAATGACACTAAAAATTGTCAAATGACTGTGAAACTTCATATCCTACAATTTATCTATCTCCTAAATCTATCTACGGTGTCAGATTTTCAATTTGAGGTCTCTAAATAAGAGTTTCAGAGTATAGCTTTTTCTAAGATTTTCTACTTCCGATTTACGGCAATTCTGTAGCTGATTCGAAAAATTGTTCAGTTAAAATTGTAGTATTCTCTGTCCTAAATCTAGTGGTACCCTTAGTTTTGAGATCAGAAACCAGTTGGCACTCCAGATCTAGAGAGAAAACATGGATGTTACTATTTATACTATTCATTCATCTCAAAATCCTTTCGTCTCTCTCTTTTTTTAATAAATGATGAAGGACTAATTAGAAATTTGCTACTTGTTAGAGGAAGTCCTTGCAAATTTCATTATTTATATTTTGACCCCTAAATTTTTAAGAAATTACAATTTGACCCCAAAAATATTAACAAGTTTTCATTTTCATCCTTAAAACCTTTCAATTACATCCCTATTCCTTTATTTCTTTTAATAATCCATAAATAAATGAGAATTACTAAATTTTAGGGACATTACATGCTTCCTCCCTTAAGAAATTTGGTCCCCAAATTTTAAACCATCTTATCACAAGTAGGAAATGAAACCAAAACATAAATTACAGTTCTTATCCTCACTACTCAAAATACTGAAAATATCTCTTTTGTATATCATCGTTATTTCCTAAGAAGTCTCTTCATTTGAGTGATTTTGCTATATAACCTTAGCCATATGGATTTTCCTCAACCATAAATTCTTCACTTGTCCATGAACAATAGACATTGGTTTTTCCTCATAATTAATTCAAATTTTTTTCCCATTAAATTTCTTAGAATTAGATAACATGAGAAGAATCTGATAGGAACTTTTTTAGCATTAATACAAGAAAGATTGTATCAACATCACTTAATCCTATTGGCAAGGTTAAGTGATATACTACTATGTCCAATTTGTTCAAAAATCCAAAAGCCTATATACTAGAGCTTAACTTTTTTCTTCTTCCCATACCTTATTACCTCTTTCGTTGGTGTGTCCTTCAAGAATATTGGATCACCAACTAATAATTTTTAGTACTCAACATTCTTGGTCCTTATAGACTTTTGTCCCGCATTGAGTTTCTTGTATTCTTTTTCTAATCAATTTCACTTTATCAACGTCATCTTACAATAAGTCTGACTCCATTGATTCATTTAATAGAAAGTTTGTAACACCTCTTACATAAAGCTTTAAGTCATCCAATATCATTTTATTATAGGCAAATTCTGCTAAGGGATCTCCCACCAAACTCGAAAACATATACTTGAAGCATGCTTTCCAAACTAGCATCATTAATCTAGATTAGTCATATTGTATATATTGTATATTATTCCAAATTAGATTCCAAAAGCTGAACTTTACTTAACTCACCCACTTATTAGGAGACCTACGATGTTTCATGTAAAACCTCAAATTGTGCCATTTGTATGTTGGCCTAATAATTATTGATAGGTGCAAGTTCAACTAAAGATAAATAATTTCTGCTAACTTTCACCAAAATTATATAAAGATATTTGAAGCATAACTTCTAATGCATAAAAAAAATCATTTAGATTTATTATTAGCTATGCTATAACTTCTAAAACAATATATTCAATTCTTACTTGTTGACTCACCAAACAACGAAAAATATATCACTTGTATATTCTTTTTACCATTATTCTAGTACAATTCTTTCATATCTTAGTATATCCTTATTGCCTTGGGTTATCCATATTCACAATCTATGGCTTCTTTTGAAATATCTTTTCTTAATAATTGTTCACACGTGAATTTCCAATCTCAATATAATTCACATCCTAGGTACTAGACTCAACTTAGCATGGTATAAACCCTTAACACAAATACCTTGATCGCTTTACATTATTTTTTAATATGGTTCTCAAATTATTCTCCTTTCCCTTCTCAACCACATTAGGTAAACTTAGGTGTTCTTCATACCTTAATACTCAATCAGTATATACTATAAACTCATTATTCTTTCTAATTTGCACAAAATCTGCCAACTTACATAGTTATACATACTTGATATAAAGATTTTTTTTAAATGCATTCTTTGTTAGATAAATTCTTTCAAAATCTCCATACTTTAACCTACTAATCACTTGGACACCATAATAGCTGAGTTTCAAAGAAAAGAAATTAACTTTTCTTGTAATGAGGGAAAAGAACACATTTAATGCCAAACATTAATAAGGGAGAATACAATAGAACAGACGAAAAGCATAATAAAGAACAATGCCAAAATAGAAAGTCAAAAATTTAGACAAAGCATTGAAAAAAAATTAAAATCGGTGGCTATAATTCTTGAAAATCTATAAACAAAATCTAGCTGTTATTTCGGCAAAAATCGGTGGCCGCAAGTTTTGAATATATGTGCCAAAATCTACTTTAAAGCTGTTGATATTTGGAGGAAAAGAAACATTTCTGAGCTTATAAAAGTCTGCGAAAAATAAAGAATACATAGTTAACTGGTAGGATGCAGTTGATTGCTTCAAAATAAATGTAATCAATCAACTGTAAAATAAACCAGTCCAAATTAAAAAATTTCAAAATAACTAGTCAACTTAATAATACCAATAGTCGACTGGTAAGAACATTAGGAAAAATAAGATAAATCTTTTGATTGTCCCTCTTCAACAATTAACTGGTTTGTATTTTCACTCTTTTTTTTTACAATTATGCCTACCACCTACAACTTCCCTACAAGAATCAAGACATCAATGCTTTATGAAGGACAACAAGAAAAAGAAAATTTCTGGTGATACCTTAATCTTATTCTCTTTATATGCTTAATATAGGTCACAGTCACAACTACTGTACATATGCATGCTTACCGTCATTTTTGAATTTTTTCACCTTCAATTTAGCTGATATCCAACAATCACTCACATAGTTGTTCTAATTATGTCCGACCCATTCGCATAGCTATTATAAGTATGCCCTTCTCTGAGTTCTATAAATACTCACATTAGTATCTTTACCTTCATACTCAAAGTTAAGGTGTGTACAGCTATGGAGGGAACCACATTCTATTTGTAACAACTCCATTTTAGTATCAAATGTTTTTTTTTAAAATACCATGAAGTTATTACCTCGTTACAACTTAACTCATAATAATAATCACTTTAACCAAGCATAATTGTTATTAACAGTGATACAATACTGAGTTTTCATACACACTATTATTTTACAAACTACACACCATTATTTTACAAACATTTGTACACAAATATATATTAGCTCTAACCATCTATGTCGACTACTTCTGGAGACACTGGTGCAGGTGGCACATCAACCGAAATCTCAGTTACATCTACGACAGATACATCTGAAATAACTGGAAGTTGCCCAAGGTAGGGCACCTCGATCCAACGTACAGAATTAATAAGTGTCATAGAGAAAATCTGCATATTTATTCTTCTGAACATGATATGGAAATATAGTGAGAAATAAATCCCAGTAAGTTTAACAATAAATCATAATTTACCATCAATATAGTTCATCATATCATGTTCAGCTGTATAAACTACATAAAATAACTTTGGTCAAATGAATGCATTATATCTATGCACATAAGAATCATACAATAATGATATGTATGACAGGATTAATTATTTTCAGAATATCATATGATGGCCATCAACTTATTCTCATTTCAAGCTACCCCGGTCAGGGTGAGTATCCTCTACTCTCTGGTACGGGCCTTTCTCGCTCCGTCCGACATTGCACACTTTCTCTTTCTTTTCTCATAATCATAATGATAATCATTGGTAGGGCGTCCCCTACTGGTGCACCACACGGATTGCCATGTGACCGTGCTCATTTCTTTTCTTTTAACAATGATAGCCAAAAATATGCTTTTAATAACAAGTATGTTCATCAAAATATAACTATTACCATAAATCATTGGTAATCATGTAGAACTTTCTATACCAGTCTAAGTATTCAAACATACATCACATGCAAGATCAATATGTAACATGATATAGCAACATCATGACCAATCATCAAAGTTCTAAGATCAAAATCTCATATAAATATTATAAGTTTCAAAAGTTTTCTTCAAAAAGAAATATTGTTAAACTTACCTGGAGCACTTAGTCCCCTAGACTTCTCCTTCCTCTTTCTTCCTTTCTTCCTCTCCTTTCCTCACTCTACCTTGCTTATATTTTTCTTCTCCCTCACTTAGACGAAATTATAATGTTGTAAGGGTGGGTTTTCTTATATAGACCACCTAATAATTCAACTTTCATGATCATGGGTCTACCTTATCACAATTAGATTACACTTGGATGAATTTTTGGAAAACAAACAACTTATGTTCTTGTCTTCCTCTTCCTTAGTCAAGATATGCATAGGAAAAGGAGATTTGTATTTTGAAATTTATGATAATATGTTCTTAAAATATGGGACAAGGTCCCTTTGATTTAGGGATTCATTTCCATTTTCTTTTGTCTTAAACAAGTATGATAGGTTTGCCTTTTTAGGTGGCAAATTTCTAGCCCTTGAATCTCTATTATTTGGTTGATATTATTTGTGTGGGATAGGAATGTTTTGTCCTAATGCCATGTATTATCATACCACTTGCTAAAATTATGAGTGTAGGATATAGATTTTTTTTCCCTAAAGCCTTGTATTACCATGCCACTTGCCAAAATTATGAATGTAGAATCACACCACTTGTTAAATTTTTGTCTTAAAGCCATGTAACCTAATCTTTATTATTATTACATTATTATATCATCACCAAATTTATTTTATTTTGTTTTTCCTCTTGGATTTGGGCTTATTCCTACCCATTATGGGATTATTCCTACCCATTTTCTTTGCTTTGGATAAAATTCTACCTTTCTTGGAGGGATTGGTCACATTTTCATAATTTTTGGGCTATTGGTCCAATTACTATATCCTAGTCCAAGTCTATGTTTTATTTCTTGCTTAGGTTATCCAATGGGCTTGCTAGAAACTTATGTGAAGTGGAAAAACTCTATATGAAGTGTCCATAGGTAAAAGCCCAATGTATGGGTAAAGATTTTAAACTTAGTAACTCTAGTTCTTGAATTTGGAAAAATCACCCTAATCCAATGTTCTTGAAATTTTATGACCTTTACTTGTTTCTAAAAATTTATCTTCCTTATCCAAGAATTTTGCATCTCTTTAGTATATTATTTCTAATTGTTTTTCCTATTAGGTTTTTCCTCTTTATTTGTTCTCTTAATGTTAGAAACATTTTCTATGCATATACATAAGGTGAAGAATTTCTAAGGATTATATTTCCTTAGATATCTATAATATTGTCTAATAAATTTTGTCCTCAAAATTTCAGAAATTACCTAATAAGAACAATTGCAGATATTTCTTCCTCGTGACTTCTTCCAGCTCCCAAGTTGCTTCTTCCGGAGTCAAACCTTCTCATAACACATGAACAAGGGGAATGATTTTATTTCTCAATTGCTTAACGTCGGTGTCCAATATAGATGCAGGTACTAGCTGGTATGTCATGTTTTCCTTTATTTGGATTGGTTCATCCTGTATTACATGTGATGAATCTGGATGATACTTCCGGAACTGTGATACGTGGAAAACATTATGCAGGTTGGAAAAATTAGGTGGTAGAGCAACTTGATATGCTGATGTCCTTACTTTCTTCAGAATTTGGTAGGGTCCTAAAAATCGCGGACTTAACTTTCTTGTTTCGAGAGACCTACCAACTCTAGTGGTCGGGGAAAGTTTCAGAAATACTTGGTCTCCTTCCTCAAACTCTAGAGGTCTATGTCTCTTATCGTAGTAACTCTTTTGCCGACTCTGAGCTGTAAGTATTTTGTCTCGTATCATCCTGATTTGTTCAGTGGTTTGTTGAACTAGATCAGGACCCAACAAGTTCTTTTCTCCTACCTCAAACCAACATAGTGGAGATCGGCACTTCCTACCATATAAAGCTTCGTAGGGGGCCATCTTAATACTGGAGTGATAACTATTATTACAAGCAAACTCTACTAAAGGTAGGTACTTATCCCATCCTTTACCTTGCTCTATCACACAGGCCCTTAACATGTCTTCTAGAGTTTGAATGGTCCGTTCTGTTTGCCCGTCAGTCTGAAGATGGTAGGCAGTACTGAACCGCAACTGAGTACCAAAAGCTTCCTGCAACGCTTTCCAAAACCTCGACGTGAACCTCGGATCTCTATCAGAAACAATATTTAAGGGAATTCCATGCAGTCTAACTATTTCCTTGATGTACAATTGGGCTAATTTATCTAGTGAATAGTTAATTTTTATAGGCAAAAAGTGAGAAAATTTGGTTAATCTGTCAATTATTACCCAGATAGAGTTATGTCCCACTAAAGTCTTAGGTAATCCCACAACAAAGTCCATTGAGATACTGTCCCATTTCCATTTAAGGATCTCAAGAGGTTGTAGAAATCCCGCTGGCTTTTGATGCTCCACCTTCACCTTTTGACAAATTAGACATTTCGCCACGAACTTCGCAATATCCTTTTTCATCCCTGGCCACCAATACATCATCTTTAAGTCCTGGTACATTTTAGTGCATCCAGGATGCACAGTATATTTACTCTGATGTGCTTCCTGTAGGATTTTAGTCATCAACTCTCGTTCTTGAGGGACACAAATCCTTCCCTGATACATGATTGCTCCATCTTCCATGAAAGAAAAATTACCTTGGTCTTTATGATCCTGTAAGTATTAGTCGTGAGCTTAAGCCTCTTTGATCTGGGCTCTAAGGTCACACCTATACTTAAACCATTAATGACTAGATTCTTTGGAGTAAGAGTAGTGGCTAGCTTCAAATTTCGAAACTCCTCTAGCATCTGCATCTCATACACCATCATCTGACCCATGTGCAGAGATTTTTGACTCAAGGCATCTGCTACAAAATTTGCCTTTCGGGATGATACTTTATCTCAAACTTGTAGTCATTGAGGAATTCTTCCCATCTTCGTTGCCTCATATTTAACTCCTTCTGATCAAAGAGGTATTTAAGACTCTTATGATCACAATATACTTCAAAGGTTGCGCTATACAAATAGTTTCGCCAAATCTTTAAGGCAAACACTACTGCCGCTAATTCAAGATCATGGGTTGGATAGTTTCCTTCATGGGGTCTCAGTTGCCTAGAGGCGTAAGCAACTACTCTCTTATCTTGCATTAGCACACATCCTAGCCCTTTCTTTGAAGCGTCACTATACACTTCAAAATATCATGTGGGGTCTAGAATAATTAAAATAGGAGGAGTGGTCAGTCTTGTCTTCAGCTCTTGAAAACTAGCTTCACATTGATTAGTTCATTTGAAAGGACTTCCCTTCCTGGTCAATTTAGTCAATGGCAAGGCTATACGAGAGAAGTTTTGTATAAATCTGCTGTAGTATCCTACCAAACACAGGAAACTTCTGATTTCTGTAACCGTCTTTGGTCTCTCCCACTTAATCACTGCTTCCGTCTTGCTAGGATATACGGCTACCCCTCTATTAGAGATGACATGTCTAAGAAACTTCACCTCTGACAGCCAAAATTCACACTTCTCCCATTTGGCATATAACTTTTTCTCTTTCAGCACTTGCAGCACGATTCAGAGATGTTGTTCATGTTCTTTCTCACTCTTAGAATATATCAAGATGTCATCAATGAACACTACAACAAATTGATCTAGGTAAGGTCGAAAAATGTGATTCATATAATCCATGAAAATTGCAGGTGCATTCGTCAACCTGAAGGGCATTATGAGAAACTCATAGTGCCCATACCTAGTCCTGAAGGCAGTTTTTGGTACGTCCTCCTCCTTGATCCTAATCTGATAATATGTTGACCTCAAGTCAATTTTAGAAAAGATGGAGGCTCCCTTCAATTGTTCCAATAAGTCATCTATCCTAGGGAGAGGGTACTTATTTTTGATAGTCACCTTATTCAACTGTCTGTAATCTATGCATAGTCTCAAGCTCCCGTCTTTCTTCTTAACAAATAATACAGGAGCTCCCCAAGGTGATACACTCGGTCTAATGAATTGGTTGTCTAATAGTTCCTCCAACTGTTTCTTAAGTTCCTACAGTTACTTCGAGGCCATTCGCTATGGTGCAATAGAGATAGGCCCTGTCCCAAGTAGGAGATCAATAGAGAACTCTATCTCTCTCTTAGGAGGTAAGCCTGGAATATCTGATGGAAATACTTCAGGAAACTCGTTTGCTATTGGGATTTCATCAAGCTTCGATTCGACTTCTAGGTTTGATAAATACAAGAGAATATATCCAAGTACTCCATTCTTCAACTCCCAATTAACTTGATTGTCATTTAGCATCAATAACTGGATCTCCTCTTTCAGAGTAAGAGGTAGAAATTCAACGGTCTTGTTACAACAATTCAACAAGACTCGATTTCTAGACATCCAGTCTAACCCTAGAATGACCTCAATACCTCTTAAAGGTAAACAGACGAGGTCTACACAAAAAGTTTTCTCCTGGATGGTGACTTGACAGTCTTTACATACAGAGAAAGTTAATACCCTTTCCCCTGTAGGGGTTACTACGGATAGCTCATAGGGAGTTTCAGAAATAGGAAACTGAAACTTCCTAATACAGTTTTCTGATATAAATGAATGACTAGCACCAGAGTCAAATAACACCATAAGAGCAAATCCATAGATATAGCATGTACCTTGAATCATTTCAAAAGATTGAGCAGCCTCTTGACCGCTTAGGTTGAAAACCCTTCCTTTCAACTGAGGCTTCTGTTCTGGCTGCTTCCCCACATTCTGTGGGCAATTTCTCACAAAATGTCCCTTTTGTCCGCAATTGAAGCAGACATCTTGTCCCATGTAGCATGGCCGGTTACCATGCATGTGTCCACACTTAGCGCACTTGACTGGGGTGAGGTCTTGTTGAAAAGGTCTAGGACCCGCAGACAATGGCCTCTTACCAACTCCATATCCACTTTTTCTCACGTTCTTTCCAGGGTTGGGAAAATTTTTCTTCCTCTTCCATAGGTTTCGTCTTTGCTTCTCATTCTCCACTGCCCTTAAACTCTTATTCAGGAGTCTGCATTTATTTATCAGAGGTCAAACTCCCTGATCTCCATAGCTATAACAGCATTCTTTATCTTTAGGTTTAGTCCCGCTTCAAACTTAACCGCCTTTCATGCTTTATCTGGATTATATCGCAGATAAGAGGAGAACTTAGACAGCTCCTCGAACCTTGCGATATACTGGTCCACAGTCATGCTGCCTTGCCTGAGTTGGAAAAATTCGATCTCTTTCTATGCCCGTATAGTACTTGGAAAGTACTTTTCAAAAAAAAATGTCCTTGAACACTTGCAAGGTGATCTGTCTTCCCTGATGAGCTAAAAGTTCTCTAGCTCCATGCCACCAGTATTCTGCTTCATCCTTTAACATATATGCAGCAAAAATAATTTGCTGCTCTTCAGTACAGCCCATCACTTCAAAGATTTTCTCTAATTTCCTTATCCACCTTTCGACTACCGTTGGGTCATAGCCCCCTTGGAAACAAGGTGGTCTTGTCCTCAAGAACTCGGATATGCCATTATCTTTTCTAGCCATCCGTTTGTTAGCACCATTCTCACCATTTAGGTTATTAGCATTCTGGAGATATTGTAAAATTTGGTTGGTGGTCATGACTTGGTCTCGAATTGCTGTGGCCAGGTTGTGCAGGGTTTCCTCTGCATTGGTTGCTGGATTCCTCCTTGGTGGTGCCATTTCCTACTATGGCAAAAACAAAGTTATGCTGCTATTGAGGTGATCAAGCCCAACAGCTAGTTTAAAAATATTTAATAGCAGTCATAACACCACCTCGGCATATAGATAGGAAACACTAGTAATTTCTTACCTATATGAATCACTGATCCCCTACACAGCATAACTACAACATACTCAAGACACTATAAGATCGATTCAGATAACCATCCACCCACTGGCCATCTAGGATCGACCTGCTCTAATACCAATTATGTAACAACTCCATTTTAGTATCAAATTTTTTTTTTAAAATACCAGGAAGTTATTACCTCGTTACAACTTAACTCATAATAATAATCACTTTAACCAAGCATAATTGTTATTAAAAGTGATACAATACTGAGTTTCCATACACACTATTATTTTACAAACTACACACCATTATTTTACAAACATTTGTACAAAAATACACATTAGCTCTAATCATCTATGTCGACTACTTTCAGGAACACTGGTGCAGGTGGCACGTCCACCGGAATCTCAGTTACATCTACGACAGATACATCTGAAATAACTGGAAGTTGCCCAAGGTAGGGCACCTCGATCCAACGTACAGAAATAATAAGTGTCATAGAGAAAATCTGCATATTTATTCTTCTGAACATGATATGGAAATATAGTGAGAATTAAATCCCAGTAAGTTCAACAATAAATCATAATTTACCATCAATATAGTTCATCATATCATGTTCAGCTGTATAAACTACAGAAAATATCTTTGGTCAAATGAATGCAATATATCTATGCACATAAGAATCATACAATAATGATATGTATGATAGGATTAATTATTTTCAGAATATCATATGATGGCCATCAACTTATTCCTATTTCAAGCTACCCTGGTCAGGGTGAGTATCCTCTACTCTCCACTACGGGCATTTCTCGCTCCGTTCGACATGGCACACTTTCTCTTTCTTTTCTCATAATCATAATCATAACCGTTGGTAGGGCGTCCCCTACTGGTGCACCACACGGATTGCCATGTGACCGTGCTCATTTCTTTTCTTTTCACAATGATAGCTAAATATATGCTTTCAATAATAAGTATGTTCATCAAAATACAACTATTACCATAAATCATTGGTAATCATGCCATGACCATAACCATTTCAAATATCACTTTATAAAATATTTCCATGTCATAATTTTACACTTAAGATGGTAAGAAGTTCATACAATGGCAATGGTTATGGCATATACTAGTCATTTATAAGATTCGTCTTCTTTTTTAAATATTAATTTTATTTTTTTATTTTCTTGATGCAGGTTTTCATCATATCTAACCTTCTCTTACTAATCAGAGCATAACTCCCTCAATTGAACTCCGATGTAGGTGATCTTGGTGTTAATTTCAAGATAAAATAATTATCTAAAACTATTATGTTGAATATTGTAGCGAAATATTAAGAAATGAAGGTGATATTACTCCCTAAATGTATAGGTTATTTCTTCTAGGATAGGTTCTGACCTCTACCTACTAATCGGACCATATCTACCTCATATAGACTCCAAATTGAGTGATTCTAGTGGCTAAAACTCCGCGACACACATATCTATAATTCGTATGTTAACCAGTTATTTTAATTCTATATAGATAATTCCCAGAAATTAAAATATAGAAGCTATCCTAACATATTCTTCCCTAATGAAACATTTTTTGACCTTTGCTTACTAATCGGATAATATCTACCTCATATGGACTCCAAATTGAATGATTCCAGTGGCTAAAAATGTCTGACACACATAGCTATAATTCTTATGTTAACCATTTATTTTAATACCAAACAGATAATTCCCAGAAATTAAAATAATGAAGCTATCCTAACATATTCTTCCCTGATGAACCATTTTTTGACCTTTGACTACTAATCGGACCATATCTACCTCATATGGACTCCAAATTGAATGATTCCAGTAGCTACAAATCCGTGACACATATATCGTTAATTCTTATGTTAACCATTTATTTTAATTCCCTACAAATAATTCCCAGAAATTAGAATACATAAGTTATCCTAACATATTCTTCCCTGATGAACCTTTTTCTGACCTTTGCTGACTAATCAGCTCATATCTTCCTCATATGGACTCCAAATTGAATGATTCCAGTGGTTACAATTCTGTGACATATATATCTTTAATTCTTATGTTAACCATTTATTTTAATTTTCTACAGATAATTCACAGAAATTAAAACATAGAAGCTAACAATTTTTCCACCAATAGCCATACCTATGTAGAACTTTCTATACTAGTCTAGGTATTCAAAGATACATCACATGCAAGATCAATATGTAACATGATATAGCAACATCATGACCAATCATCAAAGTTCTAAGATCAAAATCTCATATAAATATTATAAGTTTCAAAAGTTTTCTTCAAAAAGAAATATTGTTAAACCTGCTAGGACCATTTAATCCCCTAGACTTCTCCTTCCTCTTTCTTCCTTTCTTCCTCTCTTTTCCTCACTCTACCTTGCTTCTATTTTTCCTCTCCCTCACTTGGACGAAATTATAATGTTGTAAGGGTGGGTTTTCTTATATAGACCACCAAATAGTTCACCTTTCATGATCATGGGTCTACCTTATCACAATTAGATTACACTTGGTTGAATTTTTGGAAAACAAACAACTTATGTTCTTGTCTTCCTCTTCCTTAGTCAAGATATGCATAGGAAAAGGAGATTTGTATTTTGAAAATTATGATAATATGTTCTTAAGATATGGGACAAGGTCCCTTTGATTTAGGAATTCATTTCTATTTTCTTTTGTCTTAAACAAGTATGATAGGTTTGCCTTTTTAGGTGGCAAATTTCTAGCCCTTGAATCTCCATTATTTGGTTGATATTATTTGTGTGGGATAGGAATGTTTTGTCCTAATGCCATGTATTATCATACCACTTGCTAAAATTATGAGTGTAGGATATAGATGTTTTTGTCCTAAAGCTTTGTATTATCATGCCACTTGCTAAAATTATGAATGTATAATCACACCACTTGGTAAATTTTTGTCTTAATACCATGTAACCTAATATTTATTATTATTACATTATTATATCATCACCAAATTTATTTTATTTTATTTTTCCTCTTGGATTTGGGCTGATTCCTACCCATTTTCTTTGATTTAGATAAAATTCTACCTTTCTTGGAGGGCTTGGTCACATTTTCATAATTTTTGGGCTATTGGTCCAATTACTATATCCTAGTCCAAGTCTATGTTTTATTTCTTGCTTAGGTTATCCAATGAGCTTGCTAGAAACTTATGTGAAGTGGAAAAACTCTATATGAAGTGTCCATAGGTAAAAGCCCAATGTATGGGTAAAGATTTTAAACTTAGTAACTCTAGTTCTTGAATTAGGAAAAATTACCCTAATCCAATGTTCTTGAAATTTTATGACATTTACTTGTTTCTAAAAATTTATCTTCCTTATCCAAGAATTTTTCATCTCTTTAGTATGTTATTTATAATTGTTTTTCCTATTAGGTTTTTCCTCTTTATTTGTTCTCTTAATGTTAGAAACATTTTCTATGCATATACATAAGGTGAAGAATTTCTAAGGATTATATTTCCTTAGATATCTAAAATATTGTCTAATAAATTTTATTTTCTTAATTAAATATTTATGTACTTTTATCAATAAAAGAAAGGAAATTAGGGATGTTACACTATTAGTTTCGAAATATTTGTGTCTTTTGTGGTTCTAGTCCTGGAAAAGATGGAGAGTATGTGAAAGCTGCGCAAAATTTGGTTATGGTGTTGGCTAGAAGAAAAATTCATTTAGACTATGGTGGAGGTAACCATGGGTTAATAGGGTGTGTGTCTACAGCTGTACATGTAGGAGGATGTCAAGTTCTAGGTATTATTCCTACAGCTCTAACTGTATCAAACATTATAGGAAAAACAATTAGGGAAGAATTTAGGGTAGTTTCCATGCATGAGTGTATGGATAGAATGATGAGCAATGATGATGCCTTCATTGCCTTACCAAGGGGTTTTAGTACTTTAGAATAGATTTTTCAAGTAGTCTCTTGGGTAGAACTGAACATCCATCACAAACCAATAAGTTTGTTAAAAGTTAACCATTTCTTTGATGGTCTGTTGTCTTTTCTTGATCAAGCTGTGGAACAAAGGTTCATCTCACACTCAGCACGACGAATTATCATCTCAGCTTCAAATGCTGAGGAGTTGATTGATGCTTTACAAGAATATGTTCATGTATCTAATCCAATTACTGCTCAAATAGAATGGACAACAGACAACCGCAAAAAGTGTAAATTAGATTTGGATCTTCATCTGTAACTGTAGTAGGACATGCCATTGTTGTACCACTTCTACTTTCTTAGGGTCCACTTGGATACCATCCTTACCAACCATACTCCCTTAGAGTTGGTAAAACTATCTTTAAATGTTTCTTATGAACCTCTAAACTCCTATAATATTCTACTATATCATTAATATATATAATATTAAATTGATCCAAGGATGACTTAATTACTATTTATTAAATCTATGAATGTAGTTAGGACATTTGTCAATCCAAATGTCTTCATTAAGAACTTATAGTGCTCACACTAAGTCTTAAAAGAATTTTCTTTTTGGAATATCCTCTTCCTTTATCCTTAATTAGTGATATCCAGATCTCAAATTAATTCAATTTTTGAAAAAGTTTGAGCAACATGTAGCTGGTCCAACAGATCATCTATATGAGGTAATGAATTTTTATACCACACCATCACCTTATTCAACTATTTATAATCTATGCATAGTCATACTGATCCATCCTTCTTTGTCACAAATAAGTCTAGAGCATCTCAAGAAGAGTATTAGGGCGTATAAATCCCTTGTCTAACAAGGCTTACAACAACTTTTTTAATTCCTTGAGTTCAGTTGTTGCCATTCTATATGGGGTATAGACACTGGTTGGGTTCCAGGAAGTAAATCAATACCAAATTCTACTTTGTGTTTCAGGGTAATCTTGACAATTCCTCGGGAATTACATCAAAAAATTCTCTAACCAATGAAATTTGATTTACATTGACATACTTTATATCAACATCTCTCACAACTGCCAAATATCCTTGGCACCTTTTTGTAATCATTTATGGGCTGCTAAAGCAGATATTAGATTTTTGGGTACGTCATTATGGTCTCCTTGTATCAAGGAAGAAGATTTTCCAGGAATACTGAATTTAATCATCTTAGGATGACATTTTAAAATGGCCTAACATGTTGCCAATCAATCCATTTCTAATATCACATCAGAGTATACCATATCTAGACAACCGGTAAAATAGATATCACATTCAGACACCGTCATATTTGGTATCTGTCTCATTTCTTTAAATTCCTTGGTACGCCTATCCTTTCACTTTCAAGCAGTAATTGACCCATAGATACCTCTTAAGATGTCACAATATTCAATCAACTTCATACTAGAAAATTCAATAAACTTGGAATAGAAAGGAAATTGAGACACTATAGAATCCCTCAACAACACTAGAAGTATAAATATATCTGGCTCGTATCCATACTAAAGGTCCTACTAAATAATCCTTTGGTCTGATAGCCACAGGGAAACAAAATGCTCTAATACTAACTTGTAACACCCCTAACTTACAGACACGTGAAACAAACATTTGTTTTTCCACAATTAGATATTTACCATAACATGCATAACACTATTCTTTGTCATGGAAATAGATACATATAGGTTCTCTTATGTATACACATTATACATACCAAGTTATGAATGTCAAAGTAACAACAAAAGTAGGATCCTACCTATGGTGTTCAGAGCACATGCTAGAATACAAACACAGTATAATTCAAAACTTTGAGCCTTGAAAGCAACGTAGACTCACCCAAGGAATATGTAACTTAACTGATCACCTATCTGTAGGATCAGATTCTATATTCTTATAAAAAAATGTGAAAATATCATGTAGTGAGTTTGACAACTTAGTGAGCAGATAATACCTTCTATGACCTCTTAAATCAACATATAGATGTACTCATGTTTTAAAATTTGTCACATAGAACATACAGTTCAAAAGTACATCCATATGTGACCCATATTTCAAATATTTTCAAATCAAAGGATATTCAAATATCTAAAATCATATGTAGCACGGTATGGTCATTAAACAAATGTTATTATGCTCAGATGTATATGTATAGTAAAATATTAAGCTTTTGAGATAAAGTCATAACTTTTGTTGATGCATAATTAACAAACTATATATGCACTGAAAATCTATTCTTTTTACTTAATGCTCAAGTATGTTACAGCTCTCAATACACTAAATTCACTCATTTGCTATACACATAGTGAATCATCGACTACAGTCACAATAGTGATTAGCAACTATATTCATCAAATGCAATGTATAATTATCAAGAAACTCACCATGAGCTTTACGCTTGCCATTTAATCATAATCAGCAACTATATAGTTTTACAAATCAATGCCTCTTGCACATAATATTCACTTTACCAAATAATGATAAATACATTTAGAACCACATATTCAATGAGTTTCGAAATCTATTTGCAAAACCATACTCTTCTTAAACTTGGTGCAAGTTCGTAAGCAAAATAGATATTTTAACACATTTCATAAACTTATGATGGCATAAATAAATTGTAAACATAACCAATTATACATTTTAAGTTCAAAAAAAGTATGGGTAAGTCATAGAAAGAATTATCTACTCACAAGTTAGGGCTCTAGATTGGACAGCCCCAAATGTACTTTTTAAGCCAAATTTGATCAAATGGATCTCAAAAACAAGTTTGAAAGGTCCAAAAACCTATAAAATGGCTCTAGAATCGTGATATTTAGCCTCCGAGAACATGGTCAACACTAGTCAACTAATGGAGACTATTCACTGTTAGAAAATACTATTCATGCTAGACGAATTTACTGTTAATGACACCAAAAATTGTTAGATGACTATGAAACTTCATATCCTATAGTTTATCTATCTCCTGAATCTATCTACGGTGTCTGAATTCCAATTTGAGGTCTCTAAATAAGAGTTTCAAATTTTACCTTTTTCTAAGATTTTTTACTTCTGATCTGTGGCGATTTTGCGGCTGATTTGAAAAATTGTTCGAATAAAATCGTAGTATTCTCCATCCTGAATCCAGTGGTATCCTTATTTTTGGGATCAAAAGCCAGTAGACACTCTAGATCTAGAGAGAAAACATGGATGTTACTATTCATACTATTCATTCATCTCGAAATCCTTTCATCTCTCTCTTTGTTTTAATAAATGATGGAGGACCAATTAGCAATTTGCTAATTGTTAGAGGAAATCCTTGCAAATTTCATTATTTACATTTTGACCCCTAAACTTTTATGAAATTACAATTTGACCCTAAAAATATTAACAAGTTTTCATTTTCATCCTTAAACCTTTCAATTACATCCCTACTCCTTTATTTCTTTTTATAATCCGTACATAAATGAGAATTACTAAATTTTAGGGATGTTACACATAGCTTGTCATGGCCTTACTTTTAAGGGCACATGAAACACATACTTTACGGACAAATCTTTACTATAATTAGTATAATACAAGTGTTCATTATGGAAACAGATACATATAGGTTCTCTCATGTAAACTCAAATTACATACCAAGTTTATAAATATCAGAGTAACAACAAAAGTAAGGATCCTGCCTGTTGCATTCAGAGCATAATCTAGAGTACAAGTACAATATAAATCAAAATTTATAAGCCCTGAAAACAAAATAGGCTTACTAGAGAATATGTCGCCTAGTTGATCACTTATCTGAAGGGAAATGACCAAACTCTGTATTCTTATATGAAAAATATGAAAATATCGTGCACTGAGTTTGACAACTTAGTGAGTAGATAATGTAACAATTATTTATTTATTTATTATTATACAATATAAAGTTCACATACACATCATTAATCAAAACGTACGTACAACATTTCAAACACATAAATATCTACATCTTATTTATTCTGGTTGACCAATTCCGGAGATTCGGGTGCGGGTGGTTGCACCTTCACCGGGATCTGTGCCAACTCACCCACAAACATTTTATTTAGGATCTGCCCATCATAGAATAACTCGATCCAACGTGCACTAAAAGCCAGAACTTTAGAAAAATTTGCATAACTAATTTTTCTGAACATGACATGGAAATATAGTGAGAATTAAATCCCAGTAAATTCAACAATAAATCATTATCAATATAGCTCATCACGTCATGTTCAGCTGTATAAACTACAGTAAATAACTTTGGTCACATGAATGCACTATATCTATGCACATGAAAATCGTACAGTAATGACATATAAGAAAAGATTAATTATTTTCAGAATATCATATGATGACTATCAATTTATTCTCATATCAAGCTACCCCGGTTATGGTGAGTATTTTCTACTCTCTGGTACGGGCTTTTCTCACTCCGTCCGACATGGCCCACTTTTTCTTTCTTTTCTCATTAACATGATCATAACCGTTGGTAGGGCGTCCCCTACAGGTGCACCACACGGATTGCCATGTGACCGTGCTCATTTCTTTTCTTTTCACAATGATAGCCAAAAATATGCTTTTAATAACAAGTATGTTCATCACAATATAACTATTACTAAAAATCATTGGTAATCATGCCATAAACAACCATTTCAAATATCACTTTATAAAATATTTCCATGTCAAAATTTCACACTTAAGATGGTAAGAAGTTCATACAATGGTAATGGCTATGGCTATACTAGTCATCTATTATTTTTATTTATAAGATTCATCTTCTTATTTAAATATGAATTTTATTTCTTTATTTTCTTGATGCAGGTTTTCATCCTATCTAACCTTCTCTTACTAATCAAAGTATAACTCCCTCAATTTAACTCCGATGCAGGTGATCTTGGTGTCAATTGCAAGATAAAACAATTATCTAATACTATTATGTTGAACATTGTAGCGAAATATTAAGAAATCAAGGTGATATTACTCCCTCAATGTATAGGTTATTTCTTCTCGAATAGGTTCTGACCTCTACCTACTAATCTGTCCAAATCTCCCTTATAAGAATTCCATATTAAGTGATTCCAGTGGCTAAAAATCCGTGACACATATAGATATAATTCATATGTTAAACATTTATTTTACTTCCTTATAGAATGTTTCCAGAAATTAAAACACCGTTGCTATCCTAACATATTCTTCACTGATTAACCATTTTCTGACCTTTGTTTACTAATCGAAACATATCTACCTCATATGAACTCTAAATGGAATGATTCTAGTGGCTAAAAATCCGTGACACATATATCTATAATTCATATATTAACCATTTATTTTAATTGCTTATATAATATTCCCATAAATTAAAACACCGAAGTTATCCTAACATATTCTTCCCTAATTAACCATTTTCGGACCTTTGTTTACTAATCAGGCCATATCTACCTCATATGAATTCTAAATTTAATGATTCCAGTGGCTAAAAATCCGTGAGTCATAAATCTACATTTGTTATGTTAACCATTTGTTTAGATTCCCTATAGAATTTTCCCAGAAATTAAAACACAAAAGCTAAAAATTCTGCCACCCATAGCCATACCCATGCAGAACTATCTACACCAACCTAAGTATTCAAACATACATAATATGTAACATGATATAGCAACATCCATGACTAATAATCAAAGTTCTAAGATCAAAATCCCATATAAATATTTCAAGTTTCAAAACTTTTCTTCAAAAAGAAATATTGTTAAACTTACATGGATCACTTAGTCCCCTAGACTTCTCCTTCCTCTTTCTTCCTTTTTCCTCTCCTTTCCTCACTCTACCTTGCTTCTATTTTTCCTCTCCCTCACTTGGACGAAATTCTAATGTTGTAAGGGTGGGTTTTCTTATATAGACCACCAACTAATTCACCTTTCATGATCATGGGTCTACCTTATCACAATAAGGTTACACTTGGTTGAATTTTTGGAAAACAAACAACTTATGTTCTTGTCTTCCTCTTCCTTAGTCAAGATATGCATAGGAAAAGGAGATTTGTATTTTGAAAATTTTGATAATATGTTCTTAAGATATGGGACAAGGTCCCTTTGATTTAGGGACTCATTTACTTTTTCTTTTGTCTTAATCAATTATGACAGCTTTGCCTTTTTTAGTGGCAAATTTCTAGCCCTTCAATCTCCATTATTTGGTTGAAATTATTTGTGTGGGATAGAAATGTTTTGTCCTAATGCTATGTATTATCATACCACTTGCTAAAATTATGAGTGTAGGATATAGATGTTTTGTCCTGAAGCCTTGTATTATCATACCACTTGCTAATTTTTTGTCTTAATGTCATGTCACCTAATCTTGATTACACCATTATTTCATCACTTTAATTCTAATTTTATTTTTATTTTTCCTCTTGTGTTTGGGCTCATTCTTGCCCATTTTATTTACTTTGGTTAAAATTATACCTTTCATAATGGGCTTGGTCACATTTTCATGATTTTTGGGCTACCAGTCCAATTTATATATCTTAGTACAAGTCTATGTTTTATTTCTTCATTGGGCTATCCTATTGGCTTGCTAAAAATTTATGTGAAGTAGAAAAACTCTATATGAAGTGTCCATAGGTGAAAGCTCAATTTATGGGTGGAGATACTAAACTTAGTAACGTTTACTCTTAAATTAGGAAAAATTACTCTAATCCAATCTTCTTGAAATTTTAACACCTTTACTTACAAACATTTATCTTCCTTACCTAAGAATTTCACCTTTCTTTAGCATGTTTATTTCTAATATTTCCTCTTAGGTTTTCTTTCTTTACCTATTCCATTAATATTAGAACATTTCTATACAAACACGTAAGGTGAAGAATTTCTAAGGACTATATTTCCTTAGATATCTAAAAATTGTCTAATAAATTTTATTTCCTTAATTAAATATTTATGTACCTTTATCAATAAAAGAAATGAAATTATGGATGTTACTTTGAATACTTTTGTACTTTTATTAATACATGAAACGAAATTAGGGTTGTTACATTTCTCTCCCCCTAAAAGAAATTTTGTCCTCAAAATTTCAGAAATTACCTAATAAGAACAATTTCGGATATTTCTTCCTCATGACTTCTTCTAGCTCCCAAGTTTCTTCTTCTGGAGTCAAACCTTCCCACAACACCTTAACTAGGGGATTAGTTTTGTTTCGCAATTGCTTCACGGCAGTGTCCAATATAGATGCTGGTACTAGCTGGTATGTCATGTTCTCCTTTATTTGGATTGGTTCATCTCGCATCACATGTGAGGAGTCTAGAAGATAGTTTTGGAGCTATGATACATGGAAAACATTATGCAAGTTGGACAAATTAGGTGGGAGAGAAACTTGATATGATGATGTCCCTACTTTCTTCAGAATTTGGTAGGGTCCTAAAAATCGTAGATTTAGCTTTTTGGTCTTGAGAGAGCTACCAACTCCAGTGATCGGAGAAAGTTTTAGAAATACATGGTCCCATTCTTTAAACTCCAGAGGTCTATGTCTCTTGTCATAGTAACTCTTTTACCGACTTTGAGCTATGAGTATTTTATCTCGTATCATCCTGATTTGTTCAGTGGTTTGTTGAACTAGATCAGGACCCAGCAAGTTCTTTTCTCCTACCTCAAACCAACATAGTGGAGATCGGCACTTCCTACCGTATAAAGCTTCGTAGTGGGCCATCTTAATACTGGAGTGATAACTATTATTATAAGCAAACTCTACTAAAGGTAGGTACTTATCCCATCCTTTACCTTGTCATATCACACATGCCCTTAACATATCTTCTAGGGTTTGAATGGTTCATTCTGTCTGCCCGTTAGTCTAAGGATGGTAGGCAGTACTGAACCGCAACTGAGTACCAAATGCTTCCTACAATGCCTTACAAAACCTCGATGTGAACCTTGGATCTCTATCAGAAATAATATTTAAGGGAATTCCATGCAGTATAACTATTTCCTGGACGTACAATTGGGCTAATTTATCCAGTGAATAGTTAATTTTTATGGGCAAAAAGTGAACAGATTTGGTTAATCTGTCAACTATTACCCAGATAGAGTCATGTCCCACTGAAGTCTTAGGTAATCCCACAACAAAGTCCATTGAGATACTGTCCCATTTCCATTTAGGGATCTCAAGAGGATGTAGAAATCCCGCTGGCTTTTGATGCTCCACCTTCAACTTTTGACAAATGAGACATTTCGCCACAAACTCAGCAATGTCCTTTTTCATCCCTGGCCACCAATACATCCTCTTTAAATCCTGGTACATTTTAGTACAGCCAGGATGGACTGTGTATTTACTCTGATGTGCTTCCTGTAGGATCTTAGTCCTCAACTCTCGTTCTTGAGGAACACAAATCCTTTCCAGATACATGATTGCTCCATCTTCCATGACAGAAAAATTACCTTGGTTTTTATGATTCTGTAAGTATTGGTCGTGAGCTTGAGCCTCTTTGATCTGAGCTCTAAGGTCACACCTTATACTTAGACCATTAATGACTAGCTTCTTTGGAGTAAGAGTTGTGGCTAGCTTCAAATTTCAAAACTCCTCTAGCATCTGCATCTCATACACCATCATCTGACCCATGTGCAAAGATTTTCGACTCAAGGCATCTGCTATAACATTCGCCTTTCTAGGATGATACTTTATCTCAAACTTGTAGTCATTGAGGAATTCTACTCATCTTCATTTCCTCATATTTAACTCCTTCTGATCAAAGAGGTATTTAAGACCCTTATGATCATAATATACTTCAAAGGTTGCTCCGTACAAATAGTGTCACCAAATCTTTAAGGCAAACACCACTTTCCGCCAATTCAAGATCATGGGTTGGACAGTTTCCTTCGTGGGATCATAGTTGCCTAGAAGCATAAGCAACTACTCCCTTATCTTGCATCAGCATACATCCTAGCCCTTTCTTTGAAGCGTCACTATACACTTCAAAATGTCTTGTGGGGTCTGGAATAATTAAAATAGGAGGAGTGGTTAGTCTTGTCTTAAGCTCCTGAAAACTTGCTTCACATTGATCAGTACATTTGAAAGGACTTCCCTTCCTGGTCAATTTAGTCAATGGCAAGGCTATACGAGAGAAGTTTTGTATAAACCTCCTGTAGTATCCTGCCAAACCCAAGAAACTTCTGACTTCCGTAACCGTCTTTGGTCTCTCCCATTGAATTACTACTTCTGTCTTGCTAGGATCTATGACTACCCCTCTATTTGAGATGACATGTCCGAGAAACTTTACTTCTGACAGCCAAAATTCACACTTCTCCAATTTGGCATGCAACTTTTTCTCTTTCAGTACTTGCAGCACAATTCGGAGATGTTGTTCATGTTCTTTCTCACTCTTAGAATATATCAAGATGCCATCAATGAACACTACCACAAATTGATCTAGGCAGGGTCGAAAAATGTGATTCATGTAATCCATGAAAATTACAGGTGCATTTGTCAACCCGAAAGGCATTACGAGAAACTCATAGTGCCCATACCTAGTCCTGAAGACAGTTTTTGGTACATCCTCCTCCATGATCCTAATATGATAATATCCCGACCTCAAGTCAATCTTAGAAAAGATAGAGGCTCCCTTCAATTGATCCAATAAGTCATCTATCCTAGGGAGAGGATACTTGTTTTTGGCAATCACCTTATTTAGCTGTCTATAGTCTATGCATAGACTAAGGCTTCCGTCTTTCTTTTTAACAAACAATACAGGAGCTCCCTAAGGTGATACACTTGGTCTAACAAATTGCTTGTCTAACAGTTCCTCCAACTATTTCTTGAGTTCCTGTAGTTCTTTCGAGGCCATTCTATATGGTACAATAGAGATAGGCCCTGTTCCAGGTAAGAGATCAATAGAGAACTCTATCTCTCTCTTTGGAGGTAAGCTTGGAATATCTGATGGAAATACTTCAGGGAACTCGTTGGCTATTGGGATTTCATCAAGCTTCGATTCGACTTCTAGGTTTGATAAATACAAGAGAATGTATCCAAGTACTCCATTCTTTAACTCCCTATTAACTTGATTGGCATTAAGCATCAATAACTGGATCTCCTCTTTCGGAGTAAGAGGTATAAATTCAATGATTTTGTTACAACAATTCAGCAAGACTCAATTTCTAGACATCCAGTCTAACCCTAGAATGACCTCAATACCTCTTAAAGGTAAACAGACGAGGTCTACAAAAATTTTTTTCTCCTGGATGGTGACTTGACAGTCCTTACATACAGAGGAAGTTAATACCCTTTCTCCTGTAGGGGTTACTACGGATAGCTCATAGGGAGTTTCAGAAATAGGAAATTAAAACTTCCTAATACATTCTTCCGATATTAATGAATGACTAGCACCAGAGTCAAATAACAACATAAGACCGAATCCATATATATAGCATGTACCTTGAATCATTTCAGAAGATTGAGCTGCCTCTTTGCCGCTCAAGGTGAAAACCCTTCCTTTTACTTGAGGCCTCTGTTCTGGCTGCTTCGACACATTTTGTGTGTAGTTTCTCACAAAATGACCCTTCTGTCCGCAGTTAAAGCGGACATCTTGTCCCATGTAGCATGGCTGATTACCATGCATGCATCCGCACTTAGCACACTTGACTAGGGTGAGGTCTTGTTGGAAAGGTCTAGGACCTGCAGTCAATGGCCTCTTACCAGCTCCATATCCATTTATTCTCACGTTCTTGCTAGGGTTGGGAAAATTTTTCTTCCTTTTCCATAGGTTTCTCCATTACTTTTTGTCCTCCACTGCTTTTAAACTTTTCTCCAAGAGTCTGCATTTATTGATCAGAGGCATAAACTCCCTAATCTCCATAGCTATAATGGCATTCTTTATGTCCGGGTTCAGTCCCGCTTCGAACTTAACAGCCTTCCATGCTTCATCAGGGTTAAATCGCAGATAAGAGGAGAACTTAGACAATTCCTTGAATCTCGCGATGTATTGGTCTATAGTCATGTTACCCTGCCAGAGTTGGAGAAATTCGATCTCTTTCTCCACCCTCACAGTACTTGGAAAGTACTTTTCCAAAAAGGTGTCTTTGAACACCTACCAAGTGATCTGCCTTCCCTGGTGAGTTAAAAGTTCTCTAGCTCCTCGCCACCAGTATTCTTCTTCATCTTTTAGCATATATTCAGTGAAAATTATTTGCTGCTCCTCAGTACAACCCATTACTTCAAAGATTTTCTCTAACTCCATTATCCATCTCTCAGCTACAATCGGGTCAAAGCCGCCTTGAAAACAAGGTGGCCTAGTCCTCAGGAACTCAAATATGCCGTTATCATTTCCAGCCATCCGTTTGTTAGCACCATTCGAGTTATTAGGATTTTGGAGGTATTGTAGAATTTGGTTAGTGGTCATGACTTAGTCTCGAATTGTCATGGCCAGGTTGTGCAGGGTTTCTTTCACATTGTTTGCTGGATTCCTCCTTGGTGGTGCCATTTCCTACTATGGTAAAAACAAAGTTATGCTGCTATTGAGGTGATCAAGCCCAATAGTTAGTTCAAAAATATTTAACAGTACTCATAACACCACCTCGGCATGTAGGTAGGAAACACTAATAATTTCTTACCTATATGAATTCATTGATCCCTTACACAGCATAACCACAAACATACTCAAGACACTATAAGATCGATTCAGATAACCATCCACCCACTGGCCATCTAGGATCGACCTCCTCTGATACCAATTATGTAACAATTTTATTATTATTTATTATTATACAATATAAAGTTCACATACACATCATTAATCAAAAAGTATGTACAACATTTCAAACACATAAATATCTACATCTTATTTATTCTGGTTGACCAATTCTAGAGATTCGGGTGCGGGTGGTTGCACCTTCACTGGGATCTATGCCAACTCGCCCACAAACATTTTATTTAGGATCCGCCCATCATAGAATAACTCGATCCAACGTGCACTAAAAGCCAGAACTAAAGAAAAATCTGCATAACTAATTTTTCTGAACATGACATGGAAATATAGTGAGAATTAAATCCCAGTAAGTTCAACAATAAATCATTATCAATATAGCTCATCACGTCATGTTCAGCTGTATAAACTACAGTAAATAACTTTGGTCACATGAATGCACTATATCTATGCACATGAGAATCGTACAATAATGACATATATGAAAAGATTAATTATTTTCAAAATATCATATGATGACTATCAATTTATTCTTATATCAAGCTACCTCGGTCAGGGTGAGTATTTGCTACTCTCTGGTACAGGCTTTTCTCGCTCCATCCGACATGGCCCACTTTTTCTTTCTTTTCTCATTAACATGATCATAACCGTTGGTAGGGCGTCCCCTACAGGTGCACCACACGGATTGCCATGTGACCGTACTCATTTCTTTTCTTTTCACAATGATAGCCAAAAATATGCTTTTAATAACAAGTATGTTCATCACAATATAACTATTACTAAAAATTATTGGTAATCATGCCATGAACATAACCATTTCAAATATCACTTTATAAAATATTTCCATGTCAAAATTTCACACTTAAAATGGTAAGAAGTTCATACAATGGTAATGGCTATGGCTATACTAGTCATCTATTATTTTTATTTATAAGATTCATCTTCTTTTTTAAATATTAATTTTATTTCTTTATTTTATTGATGCAGGTTTTCATCCTATCTACCCTTCTCTTACTAATCAGAGTATAACTCCCTCAACTTAACTCCGATGTAGGTGATCTTGGTGTCAATTTCAAGATAAAACAATTATCTAAAACTATTATGTTGAGCATTATAGAGAAATATTAAGAAATCAAGGTGATATTACACCCTCAATGTACAGGTTATTTATTCTCGGATAGGTTATGACCTCTATCTACTAATATGTCCATATCTCCCTCATAAGAATTCCAAATTAAGTGATTCCAGTGGCTAAAAATCCGTGCCACATATATCTATAATTCATATGTTAACCATTGATTTTAATTCCTTATAGAAGGTTCCCAGAAATTAAAACACCGTAGCTATCCTAACATACTCTTCCCAGATTAACCATTTTCTTACCTTTGTTTACTAATCGAAACATATCTACCTCATATGAACTCTAAATGGAATGATTCTAGTGGCTAAAAATCCGTGACACATATATCTATAATTCATATGTTAACCATTTATTTTAATTCCTTATATAATGTTCCCATAAATTAAAACACCGAAGCTATCCTAACATATTCTTCCCTAATTAACCATTTTCTGACTTTTGTTTACTAATCGGGCCATATCTACCTCATATGAATTCTAAATTGAATGATTCTAGTGGCTAAAAATCCATGATACATAAATCTATATTTGTTATGTTAACCATTTGGTTAGATTCCCTATAGAATGTTCCCATAAATTAAAACACAGAAGCTTAAAATTCTGCCACCCATAGTCATACCCCTGCAGAAGTATCTACACCAACCTAAGTATTCAAACATACATAATATGTAACATGATATAGCAACATCCATGAATAATCATCAAAGTTCTAAGATCAAAATCCCATATAAATATTTCAAGTTTCAAAACTTTTCTTCAAAAAAAAAAAATATTGTTAAACTTACCTGGAGCACTTAGTCCCCTAGACTTCTCCTTCCTCTTTCTTCCTTTCTTCCTCTCCTTTCCTTACTCTACCTTGCTTCTATTTTTCCTCTCCCTCACTTAGATGAAATTCTAATGTTGTAAGGGTGGGTTTTCTTATATAGACCACCAAATAATTCACCTTTCATGATCATAGGTCTACCTTATCACAATTAGGTTACACTTGGTTGAATTTTTTGAAAACAAACAACTTATGTTCTTGTCTTCCTCTTCCTTAGTCAAGATATGCATAGGAAAAGGAGATTTGTATTTTGAAATTTTTGATAATATGTTCTTAAGATATGGGACAAGGTCCCTTTGATTTAGGGATTCATTTACTTTTTCTTTTGTCTTAATCAATTATGATAGGTTTGCCTTTTTAAGTGGAAACTTTCTAGCCCTTCAATCTCCATTATTTGGTTGAAATTATTTGTGTGAGATAGAAATGTTTTGTCCTAATGCTATGTATTATCCTACCACTTGCTAAAATTATGAGTGTAGGATATAGATGTTTTGTCATAAAGCCTTGTATTATCATACCACTTGCTAAATTTTTGTCTTAATGCCATGTCACCTAATCTTGATTACACCATTATTTCATCACTTTAATTTTATTTTTATTTTTATTTTTCCTCTTGGGTTTGGGCTCATTCTTGCCCATTTTATTTACTTTGGTTAAAATTCTACCTTTCATAAGGGGCTTGGTCACATTTTCATGATTTTTGGGCTACCGGTCCAATTTATATATCCTAGTCCAAGTCTATGTTTTATTTCTTCATTGGGCTATCCTATTGGCTTGCTAAAAATTTATGTGAAGTAGAAAAACTCTATATGAAGTGTCCATAGGTGAAAGCTCAATTTATGGGTGGAGATACTAAACTTAGTAACTTTTACTCTTAAATTAGAAAAAATTACCCTAATCCAATCTTCTTGAAATTTTAACACCTTTACTTACAAAAATTTATCTTCCTTACCTAAGAATTTCACCTTTCTTTAGCATGTTTATTTCTAATATTTCCTCTTAGATTTTCTTTCTTTACCTATTCCATTAATATTAGAACATTTGTATACAAACACGTAAGGTGAAGAATTTCTAAAGATTATATTTCCTTAGATATCTAAAAATTGTCTAATAAATTTTATTTCCTTAATTAAATATTTATGTACCTTTATCAATAAAAGAAATGAAATTATGGATGTTACTTTGAATACTTTTGTACTTTTATTAATACATGAAACGAAATTAGGAATGTTACAGATAATACCTCTTATGACCTCTTAGGTCAACATATGGATGTACTCATATTTTAAAATTTATTACGTAGAAAATTATAGCTCAGAATTACATTCATATGGGACCCGCATTTCAAATATTCTCAGCTCAAATCACATTCAAATATCCAAAACCATGTGTATTACAGTATGATGATTAATCAACTATTGTTATGCATCAAAATATTTCTCATGAAAATATTAGGAGGATCCCATATCAGAACCACCATATCATAGTTCAAACCTTTCTGTACTTTGGTGGTGTAAGATTTTCCTAAACTTATCATCTCAGCTAAAGTTTGTCCTACCATCATTCAAGAGGACACGCAAAGGGACTCTAATATGGATATTTCCTAAGCAAATAGCAACGAAAGGCAAATCACATATCATATAGTCGGCATCTTGTAATATCCCATAATTTTTAAATATTAATGTTTTGCTATAAAAAGATATACTTTTATTTTAAATGATTATGTTTTGCTAAAATTAAATATGCTTTTAATTAAAATAATTTTTTGTTTTGTTTAAAATAACTATATTCGGCTTTAAATAAATTTTTAGTTTATTTTAATAAATTTCTTTCTTTTAATATGCATGAAGTTATTTTATATTATGAATTGTTTTATTAAAATTGTTATTAAGAAAATTTTGATTTAAGAGTTCAACTAAAATTTTGCAAGAAGATAAATTTTTAGAAATTTTTGATATACTTTAGCATGAAAAATAATAGTATTCTATATATAATAAAAAAATAAATTTTAATTATTTTATTATTAAATAATAATAAGTAAAAGAAGAAAGAAAAATGAGGAAGGGGAGATGCAAGCGTGAAGAAGAGAATCAGAACGAAACCTTCGTATATGAATAATGTGAATAATGTTTTTTTCTCCTCCATGTTCTCTCTCTATATTTGGAGTTCCTACTAGCCTCTAATTTCAAAACTAAGGGTACCACTGGATTCAGGACGGAGATTACTATGATTTTGACCGAACAATTTTTCAAATAAGCTGCATAACTGCCACAAATCGGAAGTAAAAAAAATCTTAAAAAAAAGGTAAACTCAAACTTTTCATTAGACAACTCAAATTGAGAATATGACACTATAGATGGATTCAGGAGATAAATAAACCATAGGAAATATAATTTTTCGGCCATCTCACAACTTTTTATTTGTGGTGAACAATAAATCTGACCGGTATGAATAGTGATTCCAGCGGTGAATAGTATTTTCTAATCGTAAATAGTATCCATCTGTTGACCAGTGTTGACCAAGCTCTTGGAGGCCAAATTTCGCTATTCTAGAGTTATTTCCTAGGTTTTTGGACCCTTCAGACTCGTTTTCGAGGTCTATTTAGTCAAATTTGGATTAGAAAAGTGAATTTTTGGCTGTCCAACCTAGAGCTCTTACCCTATAAGTAGATCATCCTTTCTATGATTTACCCTATGCTCTTCTTGAACTTTAAATGTATAATTGATTTTGTTTACAAGTTATTTATACTTTTATATGTCTCTGAAATGGGTTAAATTATCTGATTGTTTTACAATCTGGCATATAGTTCAAGAAGAGTATGGTTTTGAAAATGGAGTTTTCAACTTATTGAATATATGATTTTAAATGTATTTCTCATCATATGGTAATGGAAATATATTGTGCAAGTGGCATTGATATGTAAAGCTATAAGATTATCTTAAAAAAGGGCATGTAAATGTGATAACCCTAATTGGAAAGCTTTTTATTGAGGAATTATACTGAGACTGAAAATTTTGTATTATAATGAAACAATTATTTTTAACAATATGGTATATGTGCAAATATGATTTCGGTTGACGAATGTTATTGGAAATATTGTTTGCTAATAGCAGATGATGTTAGCACTAGTGTACCTTAACACCTCAGCTAATAGGGATGGTTGTAACCTCGTGTGACGGTCAATACACAAGATATGATATGTGAAGGAGAGTGGGATGCCTCCTATCTGGGCGAGATGCTGACTATATGATGTGTGATTTGTAACATCCCTAATTTCGTTTCATGTATTAATAAAAGTACAAAAGTATTCAAAGTAACATTCCTAATTTCATTTCTTTTATGGATAAACATACATAAATATTTAGTTAAGGAAATAAAATTTATAAGACAATTTTTAGATATCTAAGGAAATATAATCCTTAGAAATTCTTCACCTTACGTGTATGCGTAGAAATGTTTTAACATTAATGGAATAGGCAAAGAGAGAAAACCTAAGAGGAAATATTAGAAATAAACATGCTAAAGAAAGTTGAAATTCTTGGGTAAGGAAGATAAATTTTTGTGAAGTAAGTAAAGGTCTTAAAATTTATAGAAGATTGGATTAGGGTAATTTTTCCTAATTTAAGAGTTAAAGTTACTAAGTTTAGTATCTCCACCCATAAATTGGGTTTTCACCTATGGACAATTCATATAGAATTTTTCCACTTCACATAATTTTTTAGCAAGCCCATTAGATAACCTAAGCAAGAAATAAAACATAGACTTGGACTAGGATATAGAAATTGGACCAGTAGCCCAAAAATCATGAAAATGTGACCAAGCCCATTAAGAAATGTAGAAGTTTAACCAAAGTAAAGAAAATGGACAAGAGTGAGCCCAAACCCAAGATGAAAAATAAAAATAAAAATAAAAATAAAGTGATAAGATAGTGGTGTAATCAAGATTAAGTGACATGTCATTAAGATAAAAATTTAGCAAGTGGTGTGATATCTTACATTCAGAATTTTAGCAAGTGGTATGATAATACAAGGTTTTAGGAAAAAAAATCTATATCCTACACTCATAATTGTAGCAAGTGGTATGATAATACATAGCATTAGGACAAAACATTTCTATCCCACACAAATAATTTCAACCAAATAATGGAGATTCAAGGGCTAGAAAAAAGGCAAACCTATCATAATTCATTAAGACAAAAGAAAAATGAAACGAATCCCTAAATCAAAGGGGCCTTGTCCCTTATCTTAAGAACATATTATCATAATTTTCAAAATACAATCTCCTTTTGCTATGCATATCTTGACTAAGGAAGAGGAAGACAAGAACATAAGTTGTTTGTTTTCAAAAAATTCAACCAAGTGTATCCTCATTGTCATAAGGTACACCCAAGATCATGAAAGGTGAATTATTTGATGGTCTATTTAAGCAAAACCCAACCTTACAACATTAGAATTTTTGTCCAAGTGAGGGAGAGGAAAAATAGAAGCAAGGTAGAGCGAGGAAAGGAGAGGAAGAAAGAGGAAGGAGAAGTCTAGAGGACTAAGTGCTCCAGGTAAGTTTAACAATATTTCTTTTTGAAGAAAAGATTTGAAACTTGTAATATTTATATGAGATTTTGATCTTAGAACTTTGATGATTGGTCATGGATGTTGCTATATCATGTTACATATTATGTATGTTTGAATACTTAGGGTGGTGTAGATAGTTCTGCATAAGTGTGGCTATGGGTGGCAAAATTTTAAGCTTCTGTTTTTAAAATTTGGGGAAGAATCAGTAAGGAATTGAAATAAATGGTTAACATAAAAAATGTAGATCTATGTCTCATGGATTTTTAACCACTGAAATCACTCAATTGGGAGTCCATATGAGGTAGATCTCGTCCGATTAGTAAGCAATGGTCAGAAAATGGTTAATCAGGGAAGAATATGTTAGGATAGCTTCTGTGTTTTAATTTCTGAAAACATACTGTAGGGAATTAAAATAAATGGTTAACATAAGAATTATAGATATATGTGTCACGGATGTTTAGCCACTAGAATCAATTAATTTGAAACTCTTATGAGGGAGATATGGACAGATTAGTAGGTAGAGGTCAGAACCTACTCGAGAAGAACTAACTTGTACTTTAAGGGAGTAATATCACCTTGATTTCTTAATATTGAGCTAAACTATTCAACATAATAGTTTTAGATAATTGTTTATCTTTAAATTGACACTAAGATCACCTATATCGGAGTTAAATTGAAGGAGTGTTGCTCTGATTTGTAAGTGAAGGTCAGATAGGATGAATACCTGCATCAAGAAAATAAAGAAATAAAATTAATATTTAAAAAAGAAGAAGAATCTTATAAATAAAATAATGAATTACTAGTATATTCTATAGCCATTGCCATTGTATGAACTTCTTATCGTCTTAAGTGTGAAATTTTGACATGGAAATATTTATAAAGTGATATTTGAAATGGTTATGTTCATGGCATGATTACCAATGATTTTTGGTAATAATTATATTTTGATGAACATACTTGTTATTGAAATTATATTTTTGGCTATTATTATGAAAAGAAAAGAAAAGAGCATGGTCACATGACAATCCGTGTGGTGCACCAGTAGGGGACACCCTACCAATGGTTATTATTATGCTAATGAGAAAAGAAAGAGAAAGTGTGCCATGTCGGACGGAGCGAGAAAAGCCCGTACCAGAGAGTAGAAAATACTCACCTTGACGGGGGTAGCTTGATATGAGAATAAATTGATAGTTATCATATGATATTCTTAAAATAGTTAATCCTGTCATACATGTCATTACTGTACAATTCTCATGTGCATAGATATAGTGCATTCATGTGACCAACGATATTTGCTGTAGTTTATACAGATGAACATGACGTGATGAGTTTTATTGATGGTGATTTATTATTGAACTTACTGGGATTTAATTATCACTATATTTCTATGTCATGTTCAGAAGAATAATTATGCAGATTTTCTCTATGGCACTGGCTTTTAGCGTATGTTGGATCGAGTTACTCTATTTTGAGCTGATCCCAGTAATATATATGGTCTCTATGGTCGAGTTGACTAAGATCCCGGTGAAGGTGCAACCACTCGCACCCATATCTCCGGAACTGGTCAACAGGGATGAATAAGATGTAATTATATATGTGTTAGACTTTTGTATGGATATTATTGATTAATGTTATGTATGTAAACTCTGTATTGTATAAATTAAATAAATGTTATTTTGAGTTAAGTTTTAACGAGGTAATAACTTCATGGTATTTAAGAAAAATTGTTACTTAAATGGAGTTGTTACAAGCATCGTCCGTGTATACAATGATTTTGGATGCCAATAAATATTGGCAAAATTTGTCAATTGCAAACACTACTGCCAAGAGCTCCTTTTCTGTGGTAGAATAGTTGACTTGGGTTTCATCCAAGGTCTTGCTGTCATAGTAAATAACATAAGGCTTTTTATCTTTTCTTTTCCCAAGTATAACCCCATAGCATAGTCACTTGTATCACCCATGATCTCAAAGGGTAGGCTCCAATCACGAGGTTGAATGATTAGTGCAGATATCAGTGCCTCCTTTAACCTGCAAAAAGCACGTAAGCAGTCATTATCAAATATGAATGGAATGTCCTTAATAAGAAAATTAGTTAAGAATTTAGAATTTTTGGAGAAGTCTTGGATAAATCTTTTGTAGAAGCCTGCATGCCCAAGAAATCTCCTTACTTCCTTAACATTTAATGGTGGTGGCATTGCCTGGATTGCCTCAATTTTTTCTTTGTCCACCTCTATTCCTCTTTTAGACACCAAGTGTCCAAGTACTATTCCTTCCCTTACCATAAAATGGCATTTTTCTCATTTTAGTACTAGGTTGACTTCTTCACATCTTTTAAGTACCTGTGTCAAATTATTTAGACAATTATCAAATGAGGTACCATAGACAGAAAAATCATCCATAAATACTTCCATTATATCTTCAATAAAGTCTGAGAAAATAGCCATCATACACCTTTGGAAAGTGGCAAGTGCGTTGCACAATCCGAATGGCATCCTTCTATATGCAAAGATGCTATAGGGACATGTGAACGTCATCTTTTCTTAATCGTCTGGATGGATAGGGATCTAAAAGAATTCTGACTATCCATCATGATAACAAAAATGTGAATATTTAGCCAGCCTTTCCAACAATTGATCAATAAAGGGCAAAGGGAAATGATCCTTACGGGTGGTCCTATTGAATTTTCTATAATCAATGCACATACGCTAACCCGTAACAGCTCTAGTAGAAATTAATTCATCATTGTCATTCTTAATAACAGTCATACCTCCCTTTTAGGAACTACATGAACAGGGCTTACCCACTCACTATCTAAAATAGGATAGATAATACCTACATCAAGCAATTTGAGCACTTCCTTCTTGACTACCTCTTTCATGTTTCAATTTAGTCTCCTTTGGTGCTCCCTAGAAGGTTTATGATCATTATCAAGTATAATGTGATGCATGCAAATAGATGGATTAATCCCTTTTATGTCATCAATGCTATACCGAATCACTTTTTTAAACTTTTTGAGTACATCCAATAACTTACCAGTTTCTTCAGCATTCAAATCAATATTCACAATTACTGGATATAAAGAGTTAGGGTCTAGAAATTCATACCTTAAATTGGATGGAAGTGGTTTGAGTTCTACCTCAGGTGCCTTAATTTCCTAAATAGTTGCTAATTTTTTATTAAGATCCAATTTCAGCTTTTCAGCTTTTACTTTTGAGGTGAGTATGGGACTTTAATCAAACATTTGAACATATGCATAATCTTCTACCTGTTCCGCACAAGAAATAGGACTATCCATAAGGCAAAGCTCAAGTGGGTCAGTAGAACAAAAACTTATTGCATTATCAACAATATTCTGCTCAATTACATCAATCATGCAACAAGAATCACCAAAAGATGGGCATTTCATTGCATCATTTAAATTGAACTCAATCTTTTCATCCCCTACATTCAAGGAAAGCTTTCCATCTTTTACATTATTGCACCTTCAGTGGCTAAGAAAGGCCTTCCAAGAATGATGGGGATTTAGCTATCTTCCTCTATCTTTAAAACAACACAATCAATAGGTATGAAAAATTTACCTACCTTCCAAGGTCACACAAGGCTTTAGCAATGTGCATATCTCTAATAGAACAAGGTATAGAGAAGCTTCTAGGGTCCTTGAGTTTAGGATGCAATTTATTCTAGATCAATGCACTACACTCTTCAATTAATGCAACTGTGGCATATTCTTCAATATTTCTCTTATTAGAGAGGATTTCCTTTAGAAATTTAGCATAAGAAGGCATCTAAGAGGTAGCTTCCAAGAATAGAATATTAATGTACAGCTTTTTCAGCACAATAAGGAATTTTTCATACTATTTTTCTAATTTGGCTTTAGCTAATCTCTGGGGGAAAGGAACTGGTGGCTAGTATGGTTCAGAAGCCACATATTTATGCTCTTCTTCCTTTTTCCTTTCACTGACTTGCTCTTTTTCTACAGTTGCTTGTTCAGGCACATCTCTCAAGTCTTGCTCCTTATCTTCCTCATTTTCCACTGATTCACCCAATTGTTTATGACTTCTCAAAGTGATAGCCTTGCAATATTCTCTTGGCTTCTCAGGCTGGCCAGGGCCTAAGTTTCTATTTGAAGAACTCACTTGCTGTGCTATTTGAGTTTCTAGCATTTTATTATGTGAAGCAAGTGAGTCAACTTTAGAGGCTATGTATTTTATGGCCTCATTCATTGAATGATTCTAGGCTCTAAATTCATCATTCTGTTTACTCTGTGCGGTGATGAAATTTTCCATTAGAGCCTCCAAATTTGACTTAGGCTATGGAGGAGGATTGAATGGCCTCTAATTTTGAAACCCAAGAGGTTGCCTAAAATTATTCTGAGGCTAATTTGTATTTGGCTTGTATGAAATATTTGAATGATTTCTCTAGCCTAGATTGTAGGTGTTGCTGTAGGGATTGTTTCTTTGGTTATTCACAAAACTTACCTGCTCATAATCCTGAGGTGTAGAATTTCTAACCTGGCATTTATTGGCCATATGATCAACACCTCCACAAATCTCACATGCAGAAGATGGAGAAGGGGAACCAACAACATTGATGCTTAACTTATCTAATTTCTAAAACAAGGCATCAACATTAGAAGTTAGATGATTAAATGCATCAACTTCATACATACCTGATGGTTTTCTTGATGGCTGCCTCTCACTAGACCAGGAGTAGTGATTTTGAGCCATATCTTCAATTAACTCATAGGCCTCATCCACTATTTTGTTCATAATGGCCCCTCTTGCTGCAGTATCCATAGACATACTGGTGCTGTTAATTAGTCCATTGTAGAACGTATGAACTATAAGCCACTTCTCTAACCCATGGTGTGGGCATATTCTGAGGAGATCTTTAAATCTCTCCCAAGCTTATATAGTGACTCCCTATCTTTTTGTGCAAAAGTAGTTATCTCATTTCTAAGGTGGGCTGTCTTACTTGGTGGGAAGTACTTGGCCAAGAATGCTTGAGAAAGCTGCTGCCATGTAGTTATTAACCCTGATGGAAGAGAATGCAACCATGCATAGGCTTTGTCCCTCAATGAGAAAGGGAAAAATTTCAGTCTATTGGCATTAGAAGATACTTCATTCAGCTTCAAAGTATCACATTATTCGAAAAATACTGATAAGTGGAGATTAGGGTTTTCAGTAGGTGACCCTCTAAGTTATTCTGCTGAACCATCTATAAAAGAGAAGGCTTCAGCTCAAAGTTGTTGGCCTCAACAACTGGTCTGATAATACTGGGAGTCTGGCCATGAGCATCAAGTGTGGTGAAATCCTTAAGAGAACGGTTATCTCTCTCTGCCATAGTAGGTGCAGAATGTTCTTGTTATTGTCTTCTTCTTCTCCTTTGTAGTGTGTGTTCAATCTCTAGATCAAATTCAGCGATGAATTCATGTTCTCTTCGCATAAAAGAGAAACACACCTATAAAGGAAGAAAAGAGGCAAAAATTAGCAAGAAAAATTAAAAGAAAGTGATCTAGTCTAGCTATTTTGCAATATATTTAATATTGAAAATTGTTCCTCGGCAATGGCGCCAAAAATTGTTGTGTATGTTTTATAAATAATTGCAAGGGCATGGTGTAGCTGTAGCTAGTCCAGCGAGTACGGGTCGTATTCCACAGAGAACAATTATCAACTACTAGAATTATATAAAATATGCTATCTAAATCGATGTAATGCGATAGAAAGTTTGTCACAATTAAGTAAATAAGTAATTCAATTAATAAAAGTCTAGGGTTAGGGTTCACCACACTTATGATATTCAACATTTAACATGCACCTCTAATTGCAATTATCTAGGTAATTGGGGATGGTTTAGCCTTAATTAACTAGCAACCTCTTTCAAGCATTACTAATCGTACTTAGGTTAATCCAATTGTCTACTTTTGTGGTTCTTAGTTCAACCTAGGTCCATTAAGTTCTATGCCAACCATGGAATACAATTAGTCAGTTTTCTCTTGCCAACTACTTGATTCATTCTTAGAGAACCTTAAACTACTTTCGTGATTAAGATATCCCTAATTAACTATTAAGTTCCGGTTTTAACTTTCACCTTTCAGTTCATCAATTAAATACCTAAGACGTGATAGATTGGTGATCAAGCATTCTACCAACTCTTATTCATGCACATAATAGTTAATCCTAATTAATCTAGAAGTAATCACAATTAGGGTTCCAACATTCAACTCAACAATGTAGTATCATCATACCATAAGTGGTTTTACCGAAACCCCAGATCAGTATCTACTCACACATCATAGAAACATAAACCAAAATCATATTCATTAAGTAAATCATTCAAGTTCAATATAATTCAAGAGAAGGAGTAGAAGTAGAAGTAGAGAACTAAAGTAGAAAGATGAAACCTGATTTGTATTATGTAAAGATGAAATACAATGCTTCAATTGCTGTAAATCCTACTCTAGAACATAAATTCAACAATGATTCTAGTAAAAACCTAATCTAAGAGTGGTTTATAAGCCTAAAAACTGAGTCTAGAATGTTTATAAGTGTCTAGATCTTTCCTCTACATTTTCCCATGTATATATATCAACTTGGCTACTCAAAACCCTAAACATTACGTGCTGTATGGACACGAAGCATGGTCGTGCTTCTTGACACGGCCTAGCCGTTCTTCAGGCTAAAAATCTAGGAAATTCTCTACTTCTCACAGAGCACGACCTAGTAGTGTTGGGTGCCAAGCTTAGAATTTGCCAATTTCTAGCGTGTTGCCTCCTTGCTTCCTCCTTAACTTGTTCCAAGTCCTCATAGCTCTTTACATGCATGTTTTTCATTGCTTCTTGGCCTCTTTTTCTCACCTACAAACATAAAACCAACCAAAGCAATATCTAGAGCAAACCATAACTAAAAGCAGGGGAATAATCACAAGTTTACTTTAAATTAGAGGATAAAATATAACCATTAAGTACTTAAATTTCCCCTTTTTCATGCCGCAGCGCTCGAGCGTCAGAACTAGAGCGGCCTGACGATAGATCAAGCATCACGACGCCCTATCAATGAGTTTCTGAAGCGCCGTGGCACTTTCCATCGTACCAGAATGCTAAGTTCGCAATTCTTAAGGTTTTTTAACTCCAAATGAAGCACGATGGGTTGAGATTTGACTTAGAAACAACCCTACTTCATTGAAGAGCATCCAATCTATAAAAAGGGAAGAGAGGAAGCATCAAGGGGATCCATTCAATCATTCGAACTCTTAATTACTTTCTTTACTTCTTCTTTAGATTTTTTTATGGCCCTGCGCAGCTGATTTATTTTTAGTTGGTAGAGGAAGATTGAAATCTCAAGGGATCAATATGCATTGTGAGATTTGGAATTGATTTCATTAATTCAATCTTAACTAGGTATTGATTATTCATTTGCTTTTCTTTTCTTAATGGTTATTCTTATGATTGTTAGGGAGGTCTACTAGTATATTGTATGTCTTTATCTACTGCAGAATTAGGTTTTGAACAAAGTTTTCTTTACTTTATTCATGAAGCAAATAAGATTAAGGATTTTATATTATAAATCATTAAACCTATGATGAATGATCAATTAAATTAAATATAACCGATGTGTTTATATTTATTTAGCTTTATTAGTTTCTCTCGTTCTTCATGCAATTAATAAGTTAGACTTTACCAATGTACTAAAGGATATTTTATTAATTAGGGTTTAATTGGTACGATTGTTAGCAATTCACTAGACTTAAGGAGGAATAGGGATATAATCCCAATGATAGATATTTGGTTTAAGATTGATAATTTTGTCAGTAATTAATGCAATCCCTTGATGGTGAATAACTACCAAAGCCAACGTCTCTCTTAATAATCACTCTCTTAATTATTTTCCTTATTGATTACTTTCCTTTATTTGCGATTATCAATCCCCTATTTTCTTAATTACATAAGGTAATACCAGTCTCTGTGGAATCGACCCTTACTCCCACTACTATAAATTAGTTCCGAGGTAAGGTATCAATTTTGGTGTACCTACAACAGTACACACCAAATTTTGGCGGCGTTGCCCGAGATTGCATCTATTACCTTTTTGTGATTTTATTTTGATTTATGCCTATGACTTGTTCTTCTAATTCTCAAGATTTATAGTTCAATCCAGATATTAAAAAATCTATTCATAGGCATAGAAAAGAACTTCAAGAGGACATTTATCAGGAGAAGGAGGAAGTAATCATGGCCAGACACCCCACTCAAAAGGAGCTTGCAGCTCCAGATCTACACCATCAGCATTTATGCATTACTTTTCCTAACCTTGATGAAAACATTAATTTTGAATTAAAATCAAGACTGATTCATCTCTTACCCAATTTTTATGGTCTTGCAAGTGAAGACCCACATAAACACTTGAGGGAATTCCATGTGGTGTGTACCAGTATGAAGCCCCTTGGAGTAATAGAAGAACAAATTAAACTCAGGGCTTTCCGTTTTTCTTTAAGAGACTTAGCCAAAGATTGGCTATAATATTTACCATCTGGCACTATTACTACTTGGAATGAGATGAATAAATTGTTTTTAGAGAGATATTTTCCTGCATCTAGACCTACAAATATAAGAAAAGAAATTTGAGGCATTAGGTAATTATATGGAGAGTCCCTTTATAAGTATTAGGAGAGATTTAAAAAGTTTTGTGCAAGCTGCCCACATCATTAGATCAGTGAGCAGCTATTGATTCAATATTTTTATGAAGGTCTTTTGTAGGGAGACAGGAGCATGATAGATGCAGCTAGTGAAGGAGCACTAGTTCTTGAAGTAGCCAGAATCCTGATATCCAACATGGCTGCCAATTCCCAACAATTTGGCATTAGGCATGATTCTTCAGTACAACATGCCCATGAGGTGAGTAATTCCTTCCTTCAGCAACATATATTTGAACTGACCTCTTTTGTACACCAAATTGCTATAGGTACACCATAGAAAATTAAAGTCTATGGAATATGTTCTGCAAAGGGGCACCCAATTGATATGTGCCTTACACTTTAAGAGGAATCCACAAAACAAGCTAATGCTGTTGGAGGTTTCCCTGGACAACCAAATAGGAATAATCCTTATTCTAATTCATATAATCTTGGATGGAAGAATCATCCTAATTTTAGGTATGGGAATGCACAAAATAGACCTGCAAAACAAAATTTTCAACATAATCAACAAGCCTATTATCCTAGACAAAATAGATATCAGGATTCCCAAGTAAGTACTTCTTTAGAAGATATTGTTAAATCTCTTGCACATAACACTCAACATAACTAAAAGCAGGGGAATAATCACAAGTTTACTTTAAATTAGAGGATAAAATATAACCATTAAGTACTTAAATTTCCTTTATTTCATGCCGCAGTGCTTGAGCGTCAGAACTAGAGCAACCTGACGATAGATCAAGCACCGTGGCACCCCATCAATGAGTTTCTGAAGCGCCGTGGCACTTTCCATCGTACCAGAATGCTACGTTCGCAATTCTTAAGGTTTTTTTAACTCCAAATGAAGCACGATGGGTTGAGATTTGACTTGGAAACAACCCTACTTCATTGAAGAGCATCCAATCTATAAAAAGCGAAGAGAGGAAGCATCAAGGGTTCCATTCAATCATTCAAACTCTTAATACTTTCTTTAATTCTTCTTTAGCTTTTCTTATGGCTCAGCGCGGCTGTTTTATTTTTAGTTGGTAGAGGAAGATTAAAACCTCAAGGGATCGATATGCATTGTGAGATTTGGAATTGATTTCATTAGTTCAATCTTAACCGAGTATTGATTATTCATCTACTTTTCTTTTCTTAATGGTTATTCATATGAGTGCTAGGGAGGCCTACTAGTATATTGTATGTCTTTATCTACTACAGAATTAGGTTTTGAACAAAGTTTTCTTTACTTTATTCATGAAGAAAATAGGATTAAGGATTTTGGATTATAAATCATTAACCCTATGAAGAATGATCAACTAAATTAAATATAACCGATGTGTTTATATTTATTTAGCTCTATAAGTTTCTCTCGTTCTTCATGCAATTAATAGGTTAGACTTTACCGATGTACTAAAGGATATCTTATTAATTAGGGTTTAATTGGTACAATTGTTAGTAATTCACCAGACTTAAGGAGGAATAGGGATAGAATCCCAATGAAAGATATTTGGTTTAAGATTGATGATTTTGTCAGTGATCAATGCAATCGTTTCGCTTAATGGTGAATATCGACCGAAGCCAACGTCTCTCTTAATAATTTTCATTATTGCTTACTTTCCTTTATTTGCAATTATTAATCCCCCATTTTCTCAATCACATAAGGTAATACCAGTCTCTGTGGGATCGACCTTTACTCCCACTACTACAGATTAGTGGAGAGGTAAGGTGTCAATTTGGGTGTTCCTGTGACAGTACACACTAGCCACAAAATTGCAGCCACCTTGCACCTACCAAAGCATGCCACATTGCCCACAAAGTTGTAGTTACATAGCATGCCACATTGGCCACAAAATTGCAGCCACCTTGCACTTACCAAAGCATGCCACATTGGCCACAAAGTTACGGCCACATAGCATGCCACATTGGCTACAAAATTGTAGCCACCTTGGAGCCACCTTACACCTACCAAAGATGCCACATTGCCCACAAAGTTGTAGCCACATAGCATGCCACATTGCCTAAAAAATTGTAGCCACCTTGCAGCCGCCACCTTGCACCTACCAAAGCATGCCACATTGGGCACAAAGTTGTAGCCATATAGCATGCCACATTGCCCACAAAATTCTAGCCACCTTGCACCTACCAAAGCATGCCACATTTCCTACAAAGTTGTAGCCACATAGCATGCCATATTGCCCACAAAATTGCAGCCACCTTATAGCCACCTTGCATATACCAAAGCATGCCATATTGTCCACAAAGTTGCAGCCACATAGTATGCCACATTTCCTACAAAATTGTAGCCACCTTGCACCTACCAAAGCATGCCATATTGCCCACAAAGTTATAGCTACATTGGCCACAAAATTTCAGTCACCTTGCACCTACCAAAGCATGCCACATAGCCACAAAAACATCAGCCAAAATCAGCCAAGAGAAATGCCACCTTTCAATAAGGAAATCCTGCCACATAAACATAATTATTTCAATAACATTCTAGCCAAGAAATAGCCACCCACTTTAGCCATGTTTTTGCCCACAATTAGAGCATGCCAAATTACACCTACCAAAGCATGCCATATAGCCATAAAAACATCAGCCAAAATTAGCTAAGAAAAATGCCACCTTTTAACAAGAAAATCATGCCACATAGCCATAATTATTTTAGTAACATTCTACCAAAGAAACAGCCACCCACTTTAGCCATGTTTCTACCCATAATCAGAAAAAATCATGCAAAAGATGCTACCCCCGACACCATGCTCTACATTCTCATGCCCTCCCTACAAAAACCACAAGAGAATCCTTGCAAAACACAAGGGAAACCTTACAAAATATAGCCTCATTTTCCTCTTGAGTGGTGGAAACTAGCAGCCAAGAATCATGTTGTCTAGCCATGTTTCTGCCCACAATTAGAGCATGCCAAATTACACCTACCAAAGCATGCCATATAGCCACAAAAACATCAGCCAAAATCAGCCAATAAAAATGCCACTTTTTAATAAGAAAATCATGCCACATAGCCATAATTATTTTAGTAACATTCTAGCAAAGAAACAGCCACCCACTTTAGCCATGTTTCTACCCATAATAAAAAAAAATCATGCAAAAGATGCTACCCCCGACACCATGCTCTACATTCTCATGCCCTCCCTACAAAAACCACAAGAGAATCCCTGCAAAACACAAGGGAATCCTTACAAAACATAGCCTCATTTTCCTCTTGAGTGGTGGAAACTAGCAGACAAGAATCATGTTGTCTAGGTATTATTTTGGGCAGCAAATTCAAACCCTATTCCTTATGCAATCAGCAACTAAGAGGGAGATAAGGTAGCAAGAAAAATTAGAGCCAAAGGGGGAGAGAAACTAGAAAAAAAGTAGTTAAGTTACAAGGCAAATCAAGAGGAAAAGCAAGCTGAAATTTGAGAATCATAGGAGCATTTATGCACAAGGTGAGTTTTCCCTCTTGAGGAAAGTTGTTGTAGAGAGTAGAGCTCATTTTGGGTTCTAAATGGGTGATTCTTGAGCATGAGATGCAAGATGTTAAAGTTGAAAACATGGAACTCTAGTGGTAGGGAACAATCTTTGTCATCTAAGTAACAAACATACTGAAGCACCACACATTCTGCACCAAAAACGTTTTAGGCCCTATGTTCTTAGACTGTTTGATTAGGTAAATGGCCTTTAAATTTTCTAATATTTGGTGAGAAAAGTCTTGAAATATTCATAATCAATTTTTAAAATTTTTGTGATTTTTGAGAACCTAAAAATTGGCCATTTATGATCAAAATTGTGCTGAGAACAATCTACTGGATAGTTTAGGCTGTTGATGGAAATACTAAACATTAAAAAGGTTAGATGTTGAATTTTCGTATCAAACTTTTATGAAATGTTATATGGATCCTCATTAAGGACCTCACCAAATTTTAGAGAATTCTAGATAGGTTGAACATATAATAAAATATGGACATTCGGTGGGACAAGAAGAGAGTCAGAATAGACAAGAACTGGGGACAACCATAAAAAGTGTGTTATTTGAGGGATCAAATGAATTATTTTTTACTTGAATTTTTTAGTGATTATATAACATATCTAGGATGCTCCATATTAAATATCATGAATTTTGAAGATGTTTTACCCATCCAAAGGAATGGAGAACATAATAGAAATTGAACTGAAACCAATATGCACTGTTTTGGATTATGGAGGTAGTTCTTAGGGTAAATGGAAGAGTTAAGGGCTGAGAGAACCACGAAATAAAATAGACATGTAGAGGAACCTCAATGGAAAATTTTATAATTTTTAGAGGAATTTTTTCATATTTAATAAAAACCCCAAATCTGAACAGAATCAGAGTTTTATTTTTGGGGGAAGAAGCTCTTAAACTAGAGACTTATGATTTTAGCTAAAATGTATGCATTAACTAAATGCTCTTATATGTTTTAGTTTGAGTTACTGGTAGTAACATTGGTAGCCTTGGAAAAGAAGTGATTGTGTAGGAATTGAGGTAGCTAGCTTGTCCTTAAAACACTCTTTATGTTTATGAACTTGAATTTATCAATTTCATTGGTTGCCTGACTTTTATGCTATGCTGAATGATGGTCTAAATATATGTTATGTATTCATTCTTATGAATTAAAGGGTGCCCAAGGTGTGCCAAGTAAACCCCATTTCCCCCACGTATTGGCCAATAATAGGAGATGCATAACCCTTTTATAGGTATGAGACTGCATTTGGGTAAGTAAACCATAATGTTATGGGTCTCTTGTGTGACCAAGATGATGTATGTATGTATGGTCAGTGCTTATATTTCAGTGAAATAAATAGAGATGTTTTAAGGAATGGAATGTATACTGTTTTTCTAAAAAATTTGCTAGCTATTGAGATTGTCATCTCATCTTTTTATGTCCACACAATCACATTCCAGGTACTCCAACAAGAGGTGAACAACAGGGGTCTCAAGGTTGATTAATCTGAATATGGATATGGATTGTATTTTTTCTTGTTGTGTAATATATGTGGGATGGCTTAGTAGAGTGCCAAGTCCCTTTTAGACAACTCATAATGTGATGTAAAATAAGTTATGGACTGTACACTTTTCTTCATGGCATGAGAGCTTTTTTTGTTGTAAGTAATGCATATCATGCCTAGTTTGTTGCCTATAAGGAACTGAGATTTGAAACTGCTTGGAATAGCCTAAAGCACTTGTATGCTTATCAAAGAAAGATAACTAACAATATAAGTGAATAGGTGAATTGATGGGCAAGGTAGATATTGCTAAAAATTTACAGATAAGAAAAAAAATACTAAAAGGTAGTTTGGGGAATATTTTATGATGTGGATGTATGAAATAAGATGCTAGTTAGTAGGGTGTTGACAATTTTTGGTATCAGAGCCATAGTTCAGGGAATTATCTAGGTGTTTGGACGAATTCTAGGATATTCTAAATTGATTTAGAGTTGAATTATTATGAAATTGGCTTTTGTTTTAAGGGTTCTTAAATATAGTAAACATTGTTTATGGTGGTGTGACTAATTATATGAAAAAATATTTGTATATATAAATGTTCACACAAGGAAATGGCATATAAGAGAACCTAGGCTAAGACCCTAAAAGAAATATATAAGAATATGCTAGCCTTAGTGGCCAGGCTTGATGGGCAAGCTGCAACCCAAGCCACCACATCATAAATTCTTCAACAAGTTCAACAAGCCTTTAGACAAGTGTCGTAAAGAAACAATCCTGAGGGTGCTAGAGAGGAAAATGGGCAGGCCAAATGAATAAACTCCTGGGCTAATTTTAGAAGGCCAACCCTCCTTCATTTCTTGGAGAGTATGACCTAGTGATAGCAGATCGATGGATCATGCAACTAGAGAACTATTCTTTTTATTATTATGTATAAAGATATCTATTTTGTAATTTGCCATATTATACTGGCCTCTAATGAATTTTTGTCATATTTTTAGAACTATTCTTTCTTTTATTATGTATAAAGATATCTATTTTGTAATTTGTTTTATTGATATTTTTATCAAGAAAAATCATGATTTAAGAGTTTAACTAAAGGTTTATGAGAATGTAAATTTTTAGAAATTTTTAGGATATTTTTGGAAGAAAAACGGAATTTATATGAATTTATATAAAAGAAATTCTATTATTTAATTAATTATTATTATTATTAAAAAAAGGATAAAAGGAAAAGAGGAAACTAGTGGGGGAAGGAGGTAGACGGAAGAAAACCGAGAGAAACGCATAGTGAGTGGATAGTGAATGAATAGTAATTTTCAACTTCTCCAGATTTGGGGTGCCTATTGGCTTTTGATCTCAAAACTGAAGGTGTTATTGGATTCAGGACGGAGAATACTACGATTTTGACCGATCAGTTTTTCAAATTAACAGTTGAATCGCCATAGATCTAAAGTAGAAAATCTCCGAAAGAGGTAATTTCTGAAACTTTTACTTAGAGACCTCCAATTAAAAATCTGACAGCGTAAATGGATTCAGAACCTACATAAACATTAGGCTATGTATTTTTTTCGGTCATTTGGTAATTTTTTATATGATAGTGAATAGTATTTTTCGGTGGTGAACAGTACCTGTGTTGACCGAGCTCCTAGAGGCCAAATTTTACAAATCTAGTGTCATTTTCAAGGTTTTTGGACCTTCCGGACTCAATTCTAGGGTTTATTTTACTGAATTCAAACCAGAAATGAGGATTTTAAGGGTGTCCAACTTTGTACCTCAAATTTGTGAGTAGATAATTCTTCCTATGGCTTGTTTTTACTCTTCTTGAACTTTACATTGATAAATGAGTATGATTACATCTTATTTATACTTTTATATGTTTTTGAAATGGTTTGAAATATCTGAAATGGTTGAAATATGATATTTAGTTCAAGAAGTGTATGAATTTTGAAATAAATTTTGATACACATTGAACATGTGATATTTAAATGTATTTCGCATTACACAGCAAAGAAATTATGTTATGCATGTGACATTGATTTATAAAGTGATACGTTTGCCTCAGATATGGGCATGATTATATGTTTCCCTTATTGGGAAGTTTTGACAGATGAACATACTGAGACTGAAAAATTTGTTTTATATTGAGAATTTTATACTAGATTATATGGCATATGTGCATATGGTATTTTCTGTGGAGAAATCCTATTGGAAACACTATCTTCTAACAGTAGTTAATGTTAGCCCTAGTGCGCACCTTGATTGCCTCAGCTAGCAGGGGAGGTGGTGCTAGCCTCGTGTGAGGGCCAACACACGGGAGATTATATGTGAAGGAGAACGGAATGCCTCCTATATATGGGCAAGATGCCAATTATATGATGGCGAGATGCCAGTTATATGAGATGTTATTTGCCTTCCCTTGTTGTGTGCTTGGGAAAGACCCATACAGAGTCCCTTCGCGTGTCCTCTTGAATGGTAGTAGGGCAAATCCTATACCACAAAAGTACGGAAGGGGTCAAACTCTGGTACGGTGGTTCTGATATGTGATCCTCCGAATAAGTTATATGAGAAATATTTGATGCATAACATTATTTGATAAATGATTTTACAGTTTTGTATATGATTTTGAATGTATATAAATATGAATATGAATTGTTAACAGAGATGTTTTAAAATGCGGGTCCCATATGAATGTACTTCTGAATGTAACTTTTCTTTATGAGAAACTTTGAAATGAAAAGTGCATCCATATGTTGACCTTAAAGGTTATAGGAGGTGTTATCTGCTCACTGAGTTGTAAAACTCACTACACGATGTGGATCTATTTTTTTTTAGCTAAAGACACAGAGTTTGGTCTAGTAGCTACATGATCGACTAGGGGTCGTACTTTGGTGGTGAGCCTAAATTGTTTCTAGGCTCTCAATGTTTAATAATGTAATATATTTGTACTCAAGAGTTGCTCTGAATGTCGCAGGCAGGATCCTTGTTTCCGCTGTAAACCTGATATATATAGACTTGGCATGTATAACTATTAGTATTGTTAACTTGAAAACGTGTGATATTATTCATATATGTGGTATTATGAAACGATTTACAATTGCATGATAATAAAGTTTAACGGATAATAGAGGTATTCGCGTTCCTAAAGTAGGGGCGTGACAAGTTGGTATCAGAGCATTAGGTTTCCCTGTGACAATCAAAGCAAAAGATTCTTTAGTAGGACCTTTAGTATCGATATGAGCCGGACATATCTATACTTCAGGTGCTGCTGAGGGATTCTATAGGATATCATCTTCCATTCTATTCTAAGTCTGTAAAGCTCATAGTATAAGGTTGATCGAATGTGATGGTATCTTAAAAAGTGTTTTATTCTATATAGTAAATGATGCCGCCAAGAACTAAAGTGGTCGCTAGAGAAGAAGCTGTAGATCGTGTACCCTCTACTGAAGAGTCTGCACAATCTACAATTCTAGTACAAAGAGGTCATGGAAGAGGCCGACCTAGAGGAAGAGGTAGATGTAGAGGTAGAGGACGTGCATAGGGTATAAGAACTCCAAGACAAGATGAACAAGTCCCTGTGTCTGATAAAGTCTCTAAGGAAAGAGTAAAACCTTCTCAGGAGCCACATGATAGGACAGCAGATATGATTGCTGGTATACATAGAAGCTTAGAGACGTTGGCTGGATTTATAGTGGATCAAGGCAGAAGAGATGGCCAGCCACCAGAAAATGCTCCTGAAGTACAAGAACTGAGAAGAATAGCTGAGCAAGAAGACAAGACTATAAGGTTTGAGGTGTCATTACCGCAGTTCCTTAAGCTAAAACCTCCGACTTTTTCTGGGTCGGATGTTCGAGAAGACCCACAGATATTCGTTGATGCTGTGGAACAAGTCCTTAGAGCTTTAGGGTGTGCCTCTAGAAGATCTGTTAAACTAGTGGCCTTTCAATTATCAGATGTGGCCCAAGTTTGGTTTGAAACTCTGGTACTAGGAAGATCTGATACTTTACCCCCAATGGAGTGGGATGAATTTAATGAAGCATTTATGAATCGTTTCCTACAAATGAGTGAAAGAGACAAGAGGGCCAGAGAATTTGAAGAATTAAGATAGACACCGAATATGACAGTTTCTGAATATGACATCCGTTTTACTCGGTTATCCAAATATGCACTATATCTAGTCCCTACTGAAAAGATAGAATTAAGAGGTTTGTTTGGGGATTGATACGTCCATTGTTTAAATCGGTGGGCCCTTAGATGCATCATTTTTCAACTTATTCAGCAGTGGTGGACTGTGCTAGAATGATGGAAACACGAGAATAAGCAGATATTGAAGATTTAAAAAGAAGAAAAAGATAGCGAGATAGTAATGTACAGACTATATATAATCCTATAGTCAGTGGATCAAGATTTCAAAATCCACAGCGCTTTACTCAAACAGGAGCTGGTAGTTCTAACCAGCCATCAGTTAACATCAATAAGCAGAGAATTTTCCAAAGAGATATGAGACCCCCGAATCAACAAGACTCAATATCAATTCCACCATGTCCAAATTGTGGCAGGCCCCATACTGGACAATATCGTAGAGAAATAGGTGCATGTTTTAAGTGTGGACAAATGGGTCATTTGATGAGGAATTGTCCACAACTGCGAAGTTTTAGTCAAGCATCAGTACAACCAGTTTCACCTCCTACATCTGCACCAACACGACCTAGTAGGGCAGCTTCAGTCCAAACAAGTGGTGGTGGTACTAGAAGAGGATCAGGAAGTCAAGGCCGAGATTAACCTCAAGTTTTTGCCTTGACACGACAGGATGCTCAGGCTTCAAATGCAGTTATGACAAGTACATTATTAGTATGTTCCCATAAAGCATATGTCTTGTTCGATCCTGGTTCTACTCATTCTTATATATCACCATGCTTTGCTAAGAAATTGAGTAAAGACTCTACTAGTTTGCATTGTTCTTTAGGGTTGCTACTCCAATGGGAGAATTCTTGTTGGTAAAAGATGTATATAGATCGTGTGAAATTTCGATAGAGGATAAGGAGACTCTTGTAGATTTGATAGTTCTAGTTATGGTAGACTTTGATGTGATTCTAGGAATGGATTGGTTGTCATCATGTCATGCCATTCTAGACTGTCACCAAAAGGTGATTAAGTTTGATGTCCCTGGAGAATCTTCCTTCATGATACAAGGAGATTGTAGTAAGGAGTCTAGTAATTTAATTTCAGCTTTAACAGCTCATAAACTGTTACGAAAAGGATGCCAGGGGTATTTAACAGTAGTCAAAGATGTTGATATGAAGTATACAAGTGTAGAGCAGGTTCCAGTGGTTAGAGAATTTTCTGATGTATTTCATAAGGAATTACCAGGATTACCATCAGACCAAGAGATTGAGTTTAATATTGATCTTCTCCCTGGAACACAACCAATATCCATACTTCCTTATAGGATGACACCTACAGAACTTAAGGAATTAAAGGAGGAACTGCAAGATTTACTAGATAAAGGTTTTATTCGACCCAGTACATCTCATTGGGGTGCTCCTGTTCTCTTTGTGAAGAAGAAGGATGGATCTTTACGCCTATGTATTGATTATAGGCAGTTGAACAAAGTGACTATAAGAAATAAATATCATTTACCCAGAATAGATGATTTGTTTAATCAGTTACAGGGTGCCCAATGTTATTCAAAAATTAATCTGACATCTGGGTATCATCAATTGAAGATTAAGAAGGAAGATATTTCAGAAACTGCTTTTAGTACTCGATATGGGTACTACGAGTTCTTAGTAATGCCATTTGGTTTAACGAATGCCCTAGCTGCATTTATGGACTTAATGAATAGGGTATTTAAACCTTTCCTGGACCAGTTTATCATTGTATTTATCGATGATATTCTAGTTTATTCAAAGAGTTTAAAGGAGCATGAGCAGCATCTAAGGATAGCCTTGCAAACCCTAAGAGAACATCAGTTGTATGCTAAGTTCTCAAAGTGTGAATTTTGGCTTAGTAGTGTTACGTTCTTAGGGGATGTGATTACTGAAGATGGTATTCAAGTTGATCCCAAAAAGATAGAAGTGGTGCAGTAATGGCGACGCCCTACGACAGTAACTGAGATTCGTAGTTTTCTTGGGTTAGCAGGCTATTACCGTAGATTTGTTAAAGATTTTTCAAAAATAGCTGCTCCTTTGACCAAGTTGACTAGGAAAGGAATAAAATTTGAGTGGTCTGATGCTTGTGAAGAGAGTTTTCAGAAACTAAAGGAGTGCTTGACCACAGCCCCAGTCCTTATCATTCCTACGGATACTGGAGATTATGTAGTATACTGTGATGCATCTAGAGTGGGCTTAGGCTGTGTATTAATGCAAAATGGAAGAGTAGTTGCTTATGTATCCAGACAGTTGAAGAAACATGAACAGAATTATCCCATCCATGATTTAGAGATGGCAGCTGTAGTATTTGCTTTAAAGATTTGGAGACATTACCTGTATGGAAGAACTTGTGAGATTTATACAGATCACAAGAGCCTCAAGTATATTTTTCAACAGAAGGATCTTAATTTGAGGCAAAAGAGGTGGATGGAACTACTAAAGGATTATGACTGTACGATTTTGTATTATCCAGGCAAAGCAAATGTAGTAGCTGATGCTTTGAGCAGAAAATCTATGGGAAGCTTGGCCCATATAGCAGAGATTCAACGACCCTTGTTGGAAGAAATCCATAAGTTAGAAAGTAAGGGGATAAAATTTGAATTAAAGGAACCTGGGATATTTTTGGCTCATGTGCAGCTTCAATCTTCTTTAGTTGAACAAATCAAAGCTAATCAAGATAAGGATGCCAATTTGCTCAAGATTAAGAATGAATTAAAAGATACCCAAGATTTTGAATTCTCAGTGGACACTAAAGGGGTATTAAGATACGGTAGACGATTATGTGTCCCAAATGTCAATGATTTGAGAAAATAATTATTAGAGGAAGCACATCGATCTACATATACCATACACCCAAGAACGACAAAAATATATCAAGATATGAAGGAATTGTATTCGTGGGATGGTATGAAGAGGGATATCGCGGAGTTTGTTTCCCACTGTCTAACATGCCAACAGGTGAAAGCTGAACATCAACGACCTGCAAGGTTACATCAGTGAATAGAAATACCAGAATGGAAGTGGGAGAGAATTACTATGGATTTCATTACGGGATTACCAAGGACTCCCAAAGGATATGATTCTATCTAGGTCATTATAGACCGCATGACGAAGTCAGCACACTTTCTACCTGTGAAAACTACCTATAATGTAGCTCAGTATGCAAGGCTCTACTTAAATGAAATAGTTAGGCTACATGGAGTTCCTATATCTATTATATCTGATTGAAGGCCACAGTTCACGGCACGATTTTGGAAAGCTTTTCAAGAGGCATTAGGAACGAAGTTGGATTTGAGCACAGCTTTTCATCCCCAAACCGATGGTCAGTCTGAACGTACGATTCAGATTTTAGAAGACATGCTCCGAGCCTGCATTTTTGATTTTGGTGGAAGTTGGGATATGTACTTGTCTTTGGCTGAATTTGCGTATAATAATAGTTACCAAACTAGTATACAGATGGCTCCATTTGAAGCTTTGTATGGTAGACGGTGCAGATCCCTCATTGGATGGTTCGAAGTGGGTGAGGCTAAACTTATAGGGTTAGATCTTGTACAAGAAACTTTGAACAAGGTAAAGCTGATTAGAGAAAGGCTGCAGGCAGCTCAAAGTAGACAAAAGGCATATGCTGATAATAGGCGAAGGGAGTTAGAATTTTCAAAGGGTGAACAAGTGTTCCTGAAAGTATCACCCATGAAAGGAGTGATGAGATTTGGAAAGAAAGGAAAATTAAATCCATGGTATATAGGACCATTTGAAATTCTTGATAGGATCGATCCAGTAGCTTATCGTTTGGCTTTACCTCTTGAATTGGGTAATATCCATCCCATTTTTCATGTGTCTATGCTACAGAAATATTTACCGGATCCTACACATGTTATACAGTGTCCACAGATTCAGTTACAGGAAGACTTGACCTATGAAGAACAACCAGTAGCAATAGTGGACAGACAAGTAAAGAAGTTGCGTTCAAAAGAAATACCTATGGTGAAAGTGATATGGAAAAATCACTCTTCTGAGGAAGCTACTTGGGAAAAAGAGGATGATATACGCGCCAGATATCCGCATTTGTTTGAACAATGAGGTTAGTATTTATTTGTAATTGTGGTGATGAAATTCGAGGACCAAATTTCTTTAAGGGGGGAAGAATGTAACAACCGTAAAATCTAACGAAAATTCTAATTAAAGGAAATATGAGAATTTATGATTTTGGCGCGTAATTTTTATTTAAAAAAAATGATGGTATTTTTTTATAAGTAAATATATTTTTATTTGTTTAAAAATAATTATGTTTTATTAAAAGTAAGTAGACTTTTAAGTAAAATAATTATTGTGTTGCTTCGAATAATGATACTGACCTCTAATGAATTTTTGTCATATTTTTAGAACTATTCTTTCTTTTATTATGTATAAAGATATCTATTTTTTAATTTGTTTTATTGAGATTTTTATCAAGAAAAATCATGATTTAAGAGTTTAACTAAAGGTTTATGAGAATGTAAATTTTTAGAAATTTTTAGGATATTTTTGGATGAAAAACGGAATTTATATGAATTTATATAAAAGAAATTCTATTATTTAATTAATTAATTATTATTATTTAAAAAAAAAAAAGATAAAAGGAAAAGAGGAAACCGGTTGGTAAAGGAGGTAGACGGAAGAAAACCGAGAAAAACACATAGTGAGTGCATTGGTGCGTACTGTCGCAGGTACACCCAAATTAATACCTTACCTCAAAACTAACATGTAGTAGTGGGAGTAAGGGTCGATCCCACAGAGACTGAAATTACCTTATGTGATTGAAAAAGAGGGGATTGATAATCACAATTTAAGTAAAGTAAACAATAATGAAAATAAATCAGAGAGACTGATTAATGATAAAGATGTTGGTTTCGGTTGATATCCACCGTCAAGGGATTACATTGATCATTGACAACATAATCAATTTGTAATTGAATATCAATCATTGGGGTTCTAACCCTGTTTCTCCTTAAGCAAGTAAATTAATGACAATCACACTAATTAAACCCTAATTAACAAGCAATCCTTTAGCACATCGGTAAAACATAACTTGTTAACCGCATGAAGAACTAGAGAAACTGACAGAGCTAAACAAATATAAACACATCAGCTATATCTAATCTAGTTAATCATTCATCATAGATTCAATGATTTATAAACCAAAATCCTCAAACCTATTTGCCTCATGAATTGCAGAATTGAAGACTTTGTTCAAAACACAATTTAGCGGTAGATTAAGACATACAATATACTAGTAGGCCTCCTAGCAATCATGTGAATAATCATTAAAAAGAAGAATAGATGAATAATCAATACTCAATTCAAATTGAAATAAGAAAAACAAATCCAAATCTCACAATGTATGAAAATCCCTTGAGGTTTCAACCTACCTCAACCAACTAAAAAGAACTAGCCACGCAAGGCCATAAGAAAATCTAAAGAAGAATTGAAGAACTTGGATGAAGAATTGGATCTGAATTTGAATGAATTCTCTGCTTGTTTTTCTCCCTTTTTATAGATTAACTCCTCCTAATCGAAGTAGGATTGTATTTAGGTTAAATCCCAGTCCATCGGGCTTCAATTGGAGTCAAAAAACCCTAAAAATCATGAATTTCATGAGCTGTACGGCGGCGGCGCTGCGGCGCTACGGACCTGCATGACGCAGCACAGCCGTGCTGTCTTTCGAGCGCCGCGGAGCCCAGAAAACTCCAGAATTGGACAAAGTTCAGAACAGAAAATTTGTAACTCTATGTCTCTTCTTTCCATAGCCACTGGAATCACCTTAATTAGATCTGAATTGAAGGAGATATGACAAAATGAGTAACCAAAGGTCAGAATTCATCCTGCTGGGCTGTGATGCTGATTTACAGGCTCTGTAACGCCAAGAAATATCCCGAATTTAACCAAGTGTTCAACATAAAAGTTTTATATGATTGTGTTATCTTTTCACAGCCACTTGAATCACTTTGATTGGAGTTCATAAGAGGGAGATATGCTCAAAACAGTGCTGAAAGGTCTGGAATCCCTGCAATGTAGCATTTTTCCATGAATTTCTTATATTTTTCTTCTCTTTTCTTCTTTCTTTGTTCCTACAACAAAAAACATAAAATTAAACTAATTCCTAATTATATTTTACTTAAATCAAACAAAAAGTAAGTTTAAAGGTATTAATATCATGCTTAATTAAGATCACATCAAATACCCTCACACTCAACCTTTTGCTTATCCTTAAGCAAAATAATCCCTAAAAAAAAAAGAAAAACAACAATCAATAATGTCATGAGTGTTAGGCTTACCAAACGTTTGCCTCATAACATAAAAATATACTCTAGAAAAATTTTGGAAGATCATAATCATGCACAAGATTAACACAAATGCAATCTATTATTTTACCCTTCTGAATCCCTAGTGTGTGTGTATTTTTGGGTCAATAAATTTTCTTTTACCCAGATGAGTTTATGTATCCCAAACTTTTGATTGTAGATCTCTAATTAGTTTAGGATTTCCATATGCTTATTCTTCATGCCACTCTCCACTAATGTAGGCCAAAACTACCTCTATGATCAATATGACTTTATTTGGCTTGTAATGTGGCTAGGATATAAGGTGGGATAAAGGATACAAATTTAGGCTCAAGCACCCAACACCACATGACTAAAAATGATCTATTGAGCTTTTTCAAGTTTGGAGGACTTTCCCCCACATTCATTTTCTTACTTCAATTGAGTTTGATCCATCCTTTTCCTTGATTCTAAAAAAAAAAAAATTCCACAACATATGCTTTTATTCTCTATGGAATTTTCTTTTCTTCCTTTTGCATAATTATTTTTTTTTCCATAATTCTTTTTTTTTCCTTGCTCCACCCTTCCACCCTTTTGTCAATTTAAACTCTACAAAACAAGCATTCATCAAAATAATCATGGAGTGAGTGAATAGGGTAAAGAAAAATAAGGATATTCATACAAATTTTTGCTTTAGGCTCATTTGTGGTTTTTAGAAGGAAAAGTTTATTAAGCTCAAGATAGAGGGACTAAGGATATTTCATTGCTTAGGTTAGGCTAGAAAGGCTCAATCTATCAAATAATGTCGAAATCATCTTCTAAATAATAGTATTAACCTAGGATTTCGCCTCAAGTAGCATTCGAATAAGTTCTAGAATCCTGTGGAGATCATGAAATATGTTTGAATTATATAAACCTTCTCTAAGTACAAGATAAATTTAATGCCCAAAGTTATTGTGCAAACATATTTCAGGATTCTAAAGTCAAAAGTACTAAATTGCAAAAGGGATAAAATTGCACACAATCATAAATTTTTTATATTTTTCAAGAGCTAAACAAAATTTGGATAGTCATATCATTGGTTGTTGGTTGTGCCTAACATCCCAAAACATAAATTGAAATACTCACACAATCACTCAACTTGCTAAACGCAATAAAAAAGCATTAATAGTGAAAATCAAAAAAATTGATGCTCATAATAGGGTCATAATGATTTAGACAAATAAACTTCCACCCCCACACTCAAACTTTACATTGTCCTCAATGTAAAAGAAAGATAAGAATTATGGAAAGATATAGAAAAACATATGAGTTAAGTGAACTTCCCTGAATTTGTTTGGAGTGGAATGCACATGTTGCATTACTGGACCATGAATATTTCTGATTCCCACTTTTCTTTTTCTTTTTCTTTTTATGTTGGGTTGCCTCCCAATAAGTGCCTTTGTTTAATGTCGTTGGCTCGACTCAAGGCTCCTTATGTTATTCAAGGAGGATCCTTGATGTCAACTTTGAATTGGCTTGCCTTTGAATGTGCAGAATTCTGAGGTTCAGCTGCATTATGAAGAGGGAAGTTAGCATTAGTCAAAGATTTAATTAAATGAGAACTCAACTTACCTGGAAATAACCGATGTCTTGAGTAGCTTTTGGCATCCAATTTAATTTCATCCTTTTGAGATTCTACCAAAGCATGTGGTAACTTTCCTCTATCTTTGAGTAGGGCATATTTATTTGAGGTTATAACTATATGTGGTTCTCCACTGTATATGCCCTTTAAATGGCTAGGGAGGCTCTTTAAGCCTAGGTCAGAATACTGCACAATAGAAGGTACAAGCATCTTATTAGAAATTGGTAACAACATAGAAAGATCCTTACTTGTTTGCTGCACTTCTGGTGCTTCCTCTCCTGCTGAAATATTCTCTTCAAATTTGGCGTTTAACCTCTTTCTTAGTAGGCTTACTAGTGTCAACTTCCAAGTCATCTTTTCCATTCAGTGCAGAATTTTCTTCCTTTTGCATTAACGATGCTGGGGCTAGACTTTCAATTTCTGAATTTTGAGCCTCTAGCCTGCTGACTGTTGTTGCTAATTACCCAATTTGATTTGTTAAGCTTTGAATGCTGGCCCTTACCTCTTGTTGAAATTGATGAGTATTTTGTGTAAGAGATTTAACAATATCTTCTAAATGAGTACTTACCTGAAAATTCTGAGATGTATCTTGTCTAGGATAATAGGCCTGTTGGGTATGGTGAAAATTTGTAAAATTTTGTTCTGCAAGACTATTTTGTACATTCTCATACCTGAAGTTGAGATGATCCTTCCATCCAGGATTGTACATGTTTGAATATGAATCATACCTCACTTGTTGTGGTTCATGGAAACGATTAACCATATTTACCTGCTCAAATGACTCATCATAGAACGTTGGGTACCCAATAGACGGTTGCTCCATGATAGAATGATTTCCATAGAAATTTTCTCTTTGCATATTTTCTACACGTTGACAAACAAGAGAGGTTAAATTTGCAAGTTGCTGTTCAAGGGAAGAACTACATACCTCACCAGCATGTCTTAATGGAGACCCTAGCCTAGTGCCAAATTGTTGAAAGTTGGCTGCCATATTAAAAGTTATGAAAAAAAAAGGAAAATACACACAGTCCCCAGAAACGGCGCCAAAATTTGGTGCGTACTGTCATAGGTACAGCCAAATTAATACCTTACCTCAAAACTAACATGTAGTAGTGGGAGTAAGGGTCGATCCCACAGAGACTGAAATTACCTTATGTGATTGAAAAAGGGGGAATTGATAATCGCAATTTAAGTAAAGTAAACAATAATGAAAATAAATCAGAGAGACTGATTAATGATAAAGACGTTGGTTTCGGTTGATATCCACCGTCAAGGGATTACATTGATCATTGACAACATAATCAATTTGTAATTGAATATAAATCATTGGAGTTCTAACCCTGTTTCTCCTTAAGCTAGTAAATTAATGACAATCACACTAATTAAAACCTAATTAACAAGCAATCCTTTAGCACATCGGTAAAACATAACTTGTTAACCGCATGAAGAACTAGAGAAACTGACAGAGCTAAACAAATATAAACACATCAGCTATATCTAATCTAGTAAATCATTCATCATAGATTCAATGATTTATAATCCAAAATCCTTAAACCTATTTTCCTCATGAATCGCAGAATTGAAGATTTTGTTCAAAACACAATTCACCGGTAGATTAAGACAGACAATATACTTGTAGGCCTCCTAGCAATCATGTGAATAATCATTAAAAAGAAGAATAAATGAAAAATCAATACTCAATTCAAATTGAAATAACAAAAACAAATCCAAATCTCACAATGTATGAAAATCCCTTGAGGTTTCAACCTACCTCAACCAACTAAAAAGAACTAGCCATGCAAGGCCATAAGAAAATCTAAAGAAGAATTAAAGAACTTGGATGAAGAATTGGATCTGAATTTGAATGAATTCTCTGCTTGTTTTGCTCCTTTTTTATAGATTAACTCCTCCTAATCGAAGTAGGATTGTATTTAGGTCAAATCCCAGTCCATCGGGCTTCAATTGGAGTCAAAAAACCCAAAAAAGCATGAATTTCACGAGCTGTATGGCGGCGGCGCCGCGGCGCTCTACTCGGGTACCGCAGCACTACGGACCTGCATGACACAGCGCCGCGGCACATAGAAAACTCCAGAATTTGACAAAGTGCCAAACACAAAAGTTGTCGCACTAATTCTTTTCTTTCCATAGCCGCTGGAATCACCTTAATTGGATCTGAATTGAATGAGATATTATAAAATGAGTGATCAAAGGTCAGAATTCATTTTGCTGCGCTATGATGCTGATTTGCAAGCTCTGTAACGCCATGAAATATCCCGAATTTAACCCTGTGTTCAACATAAAAGTTGTAGATGATTGTGTTATCTTTTCACAGCCACTTTAATCACTTTGATTTGAGTTCATAAAAGGGAGATATGCTCAAAACAGTGCTGCAAGGTCTGGAATCCCTGCAATGTAGCATTTTTCCATGAATTTCTTATATTTTTCTTCTCTTTTCTTCTTTCCTTGTTCCTACAACAAAAAAAATAAAATTAAACTAATTCCTAATTATATTTTACTTAAATCAAACAAAAAGTAAGTTTAAAGGTATTAATATCATGCTTAATTAAGATCACATTATGCATAGTGAGTGAATAGTAACCTTCAACTTTTTCTCTAGATTTGGGGTGCCTATTAGCTTCTGATCTCAAAACTGAAGGTGTTATTAGATTCAGGATGGAGAATACAACGATTTTGACCGATCAGTTTTTCAAATCAACTGTTGAATCGCCGTAGATCTGAAATAGAAAATCTCCGTAAAAGGTAATTTCTGAAACTTTTACTTAAAGACCTCCAATTGAAAATCTTACACCGTAGATGGATTCAAAAGCTAGATAAACATTAAGATATGTATTTTTTTCGGTCATTTGGTAACTTTTTATGTGGTGGTGAATAGTATTTTCGGCATGAATAGTGGTGGTGAATAGTATTTTCCAGTGGAAAATAGTACCTGCATTGACCAGCGTTGACCAAGCTCCTAGAGGACAAATTTTACAAATCTAGAGTCATTTTCAATATTTTTGGACCTTCTGGACTCAATTTTGTGGTTTATTTTACTGAATTCGGACTAGAAACGAGGATCTTAAGGGTGTCCAACATTGTACCTCAAATTTGTGAGTAGATAATTCTTCCTATGGCTTGTTTTTACTCTTCTTGAACTTTACATTGATAAATAAGTATGATTACATGTTCTTTATACTTTTATATGTTTCTGAAATGGTTTGAAATATCTGAAATGGTTGAAATATGATATTTAGTTTAAGAAGAGTATGAATTTTGATACACATTGAACATGTGATATTTAAAAGTATTTCGCATTACACGGCAAAGAAATTATGTTAAGCATGTGACATTGATTGATAAAGTGATACGTTTGCCTCGGATATGGGCATGATTATATGTTTCCCCTTATTGGGATATTTTGACAGATGAACATACTGAGACTGAAAAGTCTGTTTTATATTGAGAATTTTATACTGGATTATATGGCATATGTGCATATGGTATTTTCTATGGAGGAATCCTATTGGAAACATTGTCTGCTAACAGCAGGTGATGTTAGCCCTGGTGCGCAGCTTGATTGCCTCAGCTAGCAGGGGAGGTGGTGCTGGCCTCGTGTGAGGGCCAACACACGGGAGATTACATGTGAAGGAGAGCGGAATGCCTCCTATATATGGGCGAGATTCCAGTTATATTATGGTGAGATGCCAATTATATGAGATGTTATTTGCCTTCCCTTGCTGTGTGCTTGGGAAAGACCCATACAGAGTCCCTTTGCGTGTCCTCTTGAATGGTAGTAGGGCAAACCTCAGCGGGATGTTGAGTTTAGGCAAATCCTATACCACCAAAGTACGGAAGGGGTCAAACTTTGGTATGGTAGTTCTGATATATGATCCTTCGAATAAGTTATATGAGAAATATTTGATGCATAACATTATTTGATAAATGATTTTACAGTTTTGTATATGATTTTGAATATGAATATGAATATGAATTGTTAATAGAGATGTTTTGAAATGCGGGTCCCATATCAATGTACTTCTGAATGTAACTTTTCTTTATGAGAAACTTTGAAATGAAAAGTACATCCATATGTTGACCTTAGAGGTTATAGGAGGTGTTATCTGCTCACTGAGTTGTAAAACTTACTCCACGATGTGGATCTATTTTTTTTCAGCTAAAGACACAGAGTTTGGTCTAGTAGCCACGTGATCAAGTAGGGGTCGTACTTTGGTGGTGAGCCTAAATTGTTTCTAGGCTCTCAGTGTTTAATATTGTAATATATTTGTACTCTAGAGTTGATTTGAACGTCACAGGCAGGATCCTTGTTTCTGCTGTAAACCTGATATATATATAGACTTGGCATGTATAACTATTAGTATTGTTAACTTGAAAACGTGTGATATTATTCATATATGTGGTATTATGAAACGATTTACAAATGCTTGATAATAAAGTTTAACGAATAATAGAGGTATTCACGTTCCTAAAGTAGGGGCGTGACAAATGATCTAAAACACACTTGTAGATGCATTGTTTGATTCTGGTGCTATACATTCTTTTATTTCATATGATTGTGCTAAGAGTCTAGGTTTGACTATGGATACTTTGCCATATGATCTCACTATTTTCATACCTACTGGGATCCGTGTCATAACTTCTGATGCTTGTATCAATTGTGTTGTACAATTTGATCATAGATGTACCACTGTGGATCTTGTATGCCTTCCTCTGTTTGATATTGATGTTATTCTTAGAATAGATTGGTTGTTTGCTAATAATTCAATTCTTGATAGTTCTAGAAAATCTATTTCCTGACCTGTTTGTGGTCGTACTTTTAAACACTCCACTAAAACTTCTTACCTATTCACCACCTAGGCTAAGAGATACCTTAAAAAGGGTTGTCAAGGGTTCCTAGTCTTCTTTTATTTGCAAGTAGAAGTAAAAGAGGGTATCGAAAACATACCTGTTGTTAGGGATTACCCAGAAGTATTCTCTAAGGAGTTTAGCAATCTCCCTCTTGATAGGGAAGTAGAGTTCTCCATTGACTTAGTGCCTGCTGTAGGTCCAATATCTAAGGCTCCCTATAGGATGGCTCTTGTAGAGCTAGCTGAGCTTAAGAAATAGATAGAGGAACTCTTAGAGAAGGGGTTCATCAGACCCAGTGTATCCCCCTGGGGTGAACTAATCTTATTTGTTAAAAAGAAAGATGGTAGCCTTAGGTTTTGTATAGATTATAAGTAGGTAAACAAAGTAACCATCAAGAAAAAATATCCACTGCCTAGGATAGATGACCTACTGGATCAATTAGCTGAAGCGTCAGTTTTTTCTAAGATAGATTTGAGGTAAGGTTACCATCAGTTGAGAATTAAGATCGAAGATGTCCCAAAGACAGCTTTCCAAACCTGATACGAAGATTATGAGTTCCTAGTCATGCCTTTTGGGTTAACCAATGCCCCAGCCATTTTCTTGGATTATATGAATAGGGTTTTTAGGCCATACCTGGATAAGTTTGTTGTGGTTTTCATAAATGACATCTTAATTTATTCTAAGAGCCTTGAAGAATATGAGAATCACTTTTGAATAGTGTTGTTAGCCCTGAAGGATAAAAAATTGCATGCCAAGCTTAGCAAGTATGAATTTTGGCTAACAGAGGTGAGATTGCTAAGACATGTTGTCTCTAAGGAGGGGATATAAGTGGACCCTAGAAAAGTGGAAGCAGTAGTTAACTGGAAAGACCAAATACAATCATTGAAATACGAAGCTTTCTAGGCTTAGAAGGATACTATAGGAGATTTATCCAGGGATTCTCTCAGATAGCCATGCCTCTAACTAGGTTAATGATCAACCATTTGTGTGGAATGGTCGATGTGAGAGTAGTTTTCAAGAATTGAAAGCTAGGCTAACCTCCGCCCTAGTGCTAGTGATACTTAACCCTAGGTGGCAAATTTCCAACCCTCGAGTCTCTCTTGCTTGGCTAAAATTATTTGTGTAGCATAGGGATGTTTTATCATAATGCCATGTATTATTACCTACTATATCATCACATGGCTTGCTGAAATTATGAGTGTAGGATATATATGTTTTGTCCTAATGACATGTATTATTACCTATTATATCATCACATGGCTTGCTAAAATTATGAGTGTAGGATATAGACGTTTTATTCTAATGTTGTGTGACCTATTCTTGATTATTATTACACTACTATTTCATCATATGACTCTTATTTTTCCTTCTTGGATTTCGGCTCATTCTTGCCCATTTCCTTTTGCTTTGCCTAAAATTCCTACCTCTCATGGAGGGCTTGGTCACACTTTCATGATGGTCCAACCTCCATATCTTAGTCCATGTATATGTTATATATCTTTCTTGGGCTATCAATTTGGCTTACTAAAAACTCATGTGAAGTGAAAAAACTCTATATGAAGTGTCCATAGGTGAAAGCCCAAATGTATGGGTGAAGATGTTAAACTTAGGAACTCTAGCTCTTGAATTAGGAAATATTACTCTAATCCAATCTTCTTGAAATTTTAAGACCTTTACTTAGTTTTAAAAATTTATCTTCCTTACTCAAGAGTTTCATCCCTCTTTAGGACGTTATTTCTATTTTTTCCTATTAGGTTTTCTCTCTTGACCTATTCCCTTAATGTGAGAAACATTTTCTATGCGTACATATAAGGTGAAAAATTTCTAAGGCTTATATTTTCATATTCTCTAAATTTTTTTTAATAAATTTTATTTCCTTAATTAAATATTTTTGTACCTTATTAATAAAAGAAACAAAATTAGGGATGTTACATAGACTACCTTCCTTTAGAAGGATATTTAGCTGTGAAGATCTATAGGAGTTTATAAATGTAGTAGAGAGGATTTGCTGAGCTTTGGGATGCTTTTAAAGGAGATCTAGAGTTAGTGTCTTTCTAACTATCGATTGTGGGTCAAGTATGCTATAACACCTTGGAACAATGAAAAGTGACTACAAAACCACCCTTGGAGTGGAATGAACTTTGGGAGGCATTCATGGAAGGATTTTTACCTGAGAGTGTTAGGGATGCCTAAGCAAGGAGATTTGAGAAGCTAAAGTAGACTTTAGGAATGACAGTCCCAAAATACGATGTTTGTTTTACGTAGTTGTCACAATATGCCTCAAACCTAGTCTTTAATGAGAGGGAGATGATCAAGAGATTCATTAATGGGTTTATTCGATCACATATCAATGGCTTGATAGTTGAAATAGTTTCCTAGTTATGTTGCAACTGTGGATTATGTCAGAATTGTAACATCCCTAATTTTGTTTCTTTTATTAATGTAATATCCCAAAATTTTTATTTTTAAATAATATTTTATTATAAACAAGTATGTTTTTTTAAATGACTATGCATGTTTTGCTAGAAGTAAATATATTTTTGTTTAAAATAATTACTGTTTTGCATAAAAAAATTATATTGGCCTTTAATAAATTTTTGTTATATTTTTAGAAATATTCTTTCTTTTATTATGCATAAATATATTTATTTTTTATTTTTTTATTAAGAATTTTATCAAGAAAAATCATGATTTAAGAGTTCAACAAAAGTTTTATGAGAATGTTAATTTTTAGAAATTTTTGGCATGTTTTAGGATAAAAAACGGAATTAATATGAATATATATGAATTAAAATAAAAATAAATCTAAATATTTAATTATTAAATAATAATAAAAGGAAAAAGAGAAAACGGAGATGGTGAGACGGAAAGAGTTGCAGAATTTTTGAAAACCGATGAATAGTAAAATAGTGTGAATAGTAACCTTCATTTTCTTCTCTAGATTTGAAGTACCTATTGACTTTCGATCTCAAAACTAAATATACCACTGGATTTAGAACGGAGAATACTACGATTTTGACTGAACAATTTCTCAAATCAGCCGTTGAATTACCACAGATCTGAACTAGAAAATTTCAGAAAAAGTATTTTTCGATAGTGAATAGTATTTTCCGGTGATGAATAGTGTTTCCCGACAGTGAATAGTGTTTTCCAACCATGAATAGTGACCAAATTCTCAGAGTCATTTCCTTGATTTTTGAACCCTCCAGACATGTTTTTCAACTATGTTTAGTCAAATGTAGATTGGAAAAGTGCATTTTGGGGCTGTCCAATCTGGAGCCCTTATCTTGTGAGTTGATGATCCTTTCTATGACTTGCCTTTACTCTTCTTCAACTTGAAATTGATAAATGAGTATGTTTACAAGTTATTTATACTTTTATATGTTCCTGAAATGGTTTAGAATATCTGAAATGGTTGCAATATGATATATAGTTCAAGAAGAGTATGACTTTTGAAATGAATTTTGAAACATATTGAACATGTGCTTTTTAAATGTATTTCTCATTATATGACAAAGGAAATATGTTATGCATATGATATTGATTTATACAGTGATATGTTTGCCTCATATATGGGCATGTATACGTGATTCCCCTGGTTGGGAAGTTTTGATAGAGAAATATACTAAGAATGGAAATATTGCATTATAATATTACCTTTGTTTTGATTATTATGGAATATATGAGATTATGATATTTTCTACGGAGGAATCCTATTGGAAACAATGTCTGCTAACAGCAGGTAATGTTAGCTCTGGTGCACCTTGATTGCCTCAGCTAACAGTAGGTGATTACCTCTGTTTTGATTATTATGGAATATATGAGATTATGATATTTTCTATGGAGGAATCCTATTGGAAACATTGTCTGCTAACAGCAGGTGATGTTAGCCCTTGTGCACCTTGATTGCCTCAGCTAGCAGGGGGTGGTGCTAGCCTCGTGTAAGGGCCAACACACGGGAGATGATATGTGAAGGAGAGTATAATGCCTCCTATATGGGCAAGATGCTAGTTATATGAGATGTGATTTGCCTTCGCTTATTGTGTGCTTAGGAAATACCCATATAGAGTCCCTTCGCGTGTCCTTTTGAAAAGTAGTAGGGCAAACCTCAGTGGGATGCTAAGTTTAGGCAAATCCTATACCACCAAAGTACAGAAGAGGTTAAACTCTTATATGGTGGTTTTGATATGGGATCCTCCAAATATTTTCATAAGAATTATGTTGATGCATACCATGATTTTATTATCGTTCTACAGCATTACTTATGACTTGAATATGAATATTAATTTGAACAGAGATTATTTGAAATGCGGATCCTATATGGATGTACTTATAAATTGTGATTTTCAATGTGACAAGTTTTAAAATAAAGAGTACATCCATATGTTGACCTAAGAGGTCATAGGAGGTATTATCTGCTCATTGAGTTGTAAAACTCACTACACATTGTTTATATGTTTTTCATATAAGGATATAGAGTTTGGTCCTTTCCCTTCAGATAGTTGACCAACTAGACGACATGATCTCTGAGTGAGCCTACTTTATTTCCATGGCTCATATATTTTGATTTATATTGTATTTGTACTTTAGAGTATGCTCTGAATGTTATAGGCATGATCCCTGCTTCTGCTGTACCTTGATGTTTATAGATTTGGTGTTTATATGGAAATACATATCTGTAAAAGAGTGTATTATATATGTTATGGAAAATAGATGATCGTAAAGTATGTGTTTCACGTTCCCTAAAATTAGGGGCGTGACAAGTTGGTATCAAGAAACTGCATGACCAAACTATGGGTCTTTATCTGAAAAACATATCAACCATGTGTAGTGAGTTTTACAACTCAGTGAGTAGATAATACCTCCTATGACGTCTTAGGTCAACATATGGATGTACTCTTTATTTTAAAACTTTTTATATTGAAAATCATAATTCAAAGGTACATCCATATGGGACCCGTATTTCAAATAATCTCTGTTCAAATTCATATTCATATTCAATTCATAAGTAATGTTGTAAGAATGATAATAAAATCATGGTATGCATCCACATAATTCTTATGAAAACATTTGGAGGATCCCATATCAGAGTTTAACCCCTTCCGTACTTTAGTGGTATAGGATTTGCCTAAACTCAGAATCCTGCTGAGGTTTGCCCTACTACCATTCAAGAGAACATGCGAAGGGACTCTATATGGGTATTTCCCAATCACACAGCTACGGAAGGCAAATCACATCTCATATAACTGGCATCTTGCCCATATAGGAGGCATTCTGCTCTCCTTCACATATCATCTCCCGTGTGTTGGCCCTCACAAGAGGCTAGCACCAACCCCTGTTAGCTGAGGCAATCAAGGTGTACCAAGGCTAACATCACCTGTTGTTAGCTGACAGTGTTTCCAATAGGATTTCTCCACAGAAAATATCATAATCTCATATATTCCATAATAATCAAAACAGAGGTACTATTATAATGCAGCATTTCCATTCTCAGTATATTTCTCTATCAAAACTTCCTAATCAAGGGAATCACGTATACATGCCCATGTCCGAGGAAAACATATCACTATATAAATCAATATCATATGCATAACATATTTACTTTATCATATAATGAGAAATACATTTAAAAATCACATGTTCAATGTGTTTCAAAATTCATTTCAAAAGTCATACTCTTCTTGAACTATATATCATATTGCAACTGTTTCAGATATTCTAAACTATTTCAAGAACATATAAAAGTATAAATAACTTGTAAACATACTCATTTATCAATTTCAAGTTCAAGAAGAGTAAAGGAAAGTCATAGAAGAATCATCTACTCACAGGGTAAGGGCTCTAGATTGGACAGCCCAAAAATGAACTTTTCCAATCCACAGTTGACTAAACGGACTTAAAAAACGTGTCTAGAGGGTTTAAAAATCAAGAAAATGACTTCAAGAACTTGATCACTATTCATGGCCAAAAAATACTATTCACCAAGAACAAAAAGTTGTCAGATAGTTGATTTGAGGTCTCTAAGTAAGAGTTTCAGAGTTTACATTTTTATGAGATTTTCTACTTTCGATCTACGGCGATTCAATGGTTGATTTGAGAAATGTTTCGGTCAAAGTTGTAGTCCTCTCTGTCCTGAATCTATTGGTACCATTAATTTTGATATTGGAGGTCTATAGACACTCCAGATCTAGAAAAACAAATACAGATTACTATTTACACTATTTCACTATTCATCAGTTCTGCAATTCTTCTTTGGTTTCCCGTCTCCCCCCTTCCCCTTTACCTCTTTTATTTTTTTTATAATAATAATAATAATTATTTAATAATTAAATATTTAGATTTATTTTCATTTTATTTCATATATATTGATAACTGCATTTCATTATAGTTTCTAAGTGTTGTCCGTGTATGTTTACTGAATTTTTCTGGTGTTCTAAGCACTCTTACCCCCTGATTTAATTAAATGGGATGACTCTTCTAGATATAACATCAGCTACCTCATTGCTGTAGCATTTCAGTAAGCATATGTGGCAACAATAGCAGAACCCCAGGTGATAGTGGGTGAGTTGCTCTCTCTTTCTTGCAATACACTGATTCTATTTGATATGGTGCAGGTGGCAGAGCTGTGCAGCAGGAGTAGCCACCATTGAGCAGGGGACAGCAGTAGGGACACTACAGGCTATTGGTACAGAACTGCCTCCACTATTGAAAGTGGAGAGGAAAAAGCTGCACAACAAGGGTGCCGGCTGCAGAGCAGAAGGAATGTCAGCAACCCAAGGCACTTTATTGGGACCACAAGGGATGCCTATAAAAGGCCATAAAGCAGCTATTGCGAGAGAGAGAGACGGGAACGAGAGAAAGCAGGGGAGAATTTGGAGAAGAAAACACCATAGCCGAGGATGTATTGACACCGGGAGGTGCAGCATTAAGGGAATAGTTTTGCATGTCCAGAAGGGGATTGTCCCCTGTTGTTATATTATTGTTTTATCAAAAAGAAAGAACTACACTTTGTAATTTTATTTAAATCACTTAGGATGCATACTAGTGTTTTTGGGATTTTTGTAACTAGTGTACCCATGAGGCTTGGCTAGTTTCCAGCTAGGGTTGCACAAGGGTTGTAATGAACTGAAACACATTTTTATTATTAATCCATTTCGCTGCAGTTGTTGTTCACCATTCAATTGTGTTTCCTGTTAGTTTTTCTTTCCTTAATAATGGAAGTTTGGAGGAATAAAACCAAGACCAACATTCACCTGGAAGGATAATAGAGGCTGGGAAAAAGTTGAATGTAAGGGGTTACCCCATGTAGGGATATACGGGTACCCCACTAGTCCCATAATGAAACTTCATGCACAATTTGGAGGTGAGGACTGAAGCAGGAATGCGTGTCTGAACCTTGGAATTGTAAGGAATGGCAGTCTGGGAAGACTCCATTCAGGACTAAATTTGGCACTCAGAACAATTGCTGCAGCAAAGCCTAGAGCATAATGAGTGTTGTAGTCCATGGCAACCCTGTGCAACCTTAGTTCTCCCAATATAGTTTCCCCTTTTATTTCCTATTACTCTTTATTTTAGTTATAGTTATAGTCCATCATTCCACTTCTATTCCAATCTTGTGAAACATTTTAATGTTGCTACAGCATTCATACAGCAAAAAGTCTCCAAACAGTTTTAGTTCACTCCTCGTGGGACGATACTCACTCACCACTTTATTACTTGGTCACGACACGTGCACTTGTGTTCTGACATTGTATTCATCTTTGTGTGAATTACAACCCAACAAGTTTTTGGCGCCGTTGCCGGGGAGTGTCAACTTAAAAATTGTTTTTGGATACCCAACTGTGTGAAGTATTGTTTTGTTGTATATCTTTTTACTCTGGTGTCTTGTTGAGCAGGTAACACAGTGCATGAGCCAAGCTGACAGAGAACTTCTGTCTTTAGATCTAGAGATAGAAAGAACGCTTTTGAGAAGAAGAAGAGGACAGTTAGCACACCAGCAACAGGCAGAGATGGCTAATCAGAATCGAGCAGACAACATGGACGATAGAGATAGGGTCTTAAATGCTTATGTTCAACCAAACCTGAATGGGTTGAACCCGAGCATTGTGAGACCAGAGATCGAGGCTCTACATTTTGAGCTCAAACTAGTAGTGTTCCAGATGCTGTAAACTACAGGGCAATTCAGTGGAATGCTGACAGAGGACCCTCAACTTCACTTAAGAGTGTTCATGGAAGTCACGGATGCTTTCAAAATGAATGGGGTAACAGAAGAAGTGCTCAGGCTAAAGCTGTTCCCTTATTCATTAAGAGACTGAGCAAGAGCATGGTTGAACTCTCTACCACCTGACTCTATCGCTAACTGGAGTGATTTGGCAGAAAAATTTCTGCTAAAATACTTCCCGCCCACCAAGAATGCCAGATTGAGAAATGAAATCACCTCTTTCCAGCAATTAGAAGGTGAATCTTTGTATAAGACCTGGGAGAGGTATAAAAAGTTATTACGGAGATGCCCCCATCATGGAATTCCTTACTGCATTCAGATGGAGACCTTTTACAATGGCCTCAATGCCCAAACCCGTACCATAGTGGATGCAGCAGCTAATGGGGCACTCTTGTCCAAGACATATAATGAAGCGCAGGAGCTGCTCAAAAGGATGGCCAGTAAGAACTATCAATGGCCAATGGACAGAGTTTCAACTGGAAAGAAAGCAGCAGGCATGCACAAAGTGAGTGAAGTGATTTCTCTCACAGCCCAGCTAGCTTCACTAGTTAATGTCTTGAAGAGCCAGTAAATTGCCCGCCCTCAAGCAGCCAATGCAGTCTAGGAAACTGGACCATCTTGTATACTATGTAATGGACCTCATCTATTTGAAGCTTGTCCCTCAAACCAAGAATCAATGTGTTTCATGGGTAATATGAATTGTAATAACAATCCCTACTCCAACACATATAACCCAGGATGGAGGAAACACCCCAATTTCTCCTCGAGTAACTATGGTACAGGACAAGGGAGCAACTCTACCCCGCAAAGACCACAGGGCCCACCAGGCTTCCAGCAGCAAAGACAATAGCCTCAGGAAGCCCCCACTTCGCTGGAATCCCTGCTGAAGGAATATATGGCAAGGAATGATGCTCTGATCCAGAGTCAAGCAGCCTCATTGTGGAATCTAAAAACTCAAGTGGGGCAGCTTGCCAATGAACTAAAAAGCAGACCCCTAGGGACACTTCCTAGTAATACTGAAGTCCCCAGTAGAGAAGGGAAAGAGCATTGCAAGGCTATAACCCTGAGGAGTGGGAAGATGGTGGAAGCACCAAAAGCAAGAGGGCAAGACCAGACAAACTCCACTGTACCTTTGGAGAAGAAAAAAGACAAAAAGAAGCAAGAAGAGGAGGTAAGCGAGGAAGCAACCACCTCTGGACGAAATGCTGCAGCTATGCCACAGCAGAATTCGGCAACTTTGCCACAGCAAGGCATGCAACAAGCTAAGTTACCTCCCCTCTTCCCTCAGAGACTTTAGAAGTAGCAGAATGACCAGCAATTTAGAAGGTTCCTAGATGTCCTGAAACAGCTACACATTAACATTCCTCTGGTGGAAGCACTAGAGCATATGTCGAATTATGTGAAATTCATGAAGGACATCCTGACCAAGAAGAGGAGATTTGATGAGTTTGAGACTGTTGCTCTCACAAGAGAATGCAGTGCTGTGTTACAAAATAAGTTACCACCCAAACTTAATGATCCAGGCAATTTCACCATACCTTGTTCAATCGGGAACCAGTATTTTGGCAAGGCACTTTGTGATTTGGGAGCAAGCATCAACCTCATGCCAATGACCATATTTAAAAAGCTAGGAATAGGAGAAGCTCGGCCTACCACAGTCTCACTGTAACTAGCAGATAGATCCATAGTACACCCAGAAGGAAAGATCGAGGATGTCGTGGTTAAGGTGGACAAGTTCATCTTCCCTGTAGACTTCATAATTCTGGACTATGAAGCTGATGCAGAGGTACCAATTATATTGGGCAGACCATTCCTAGTAACTGACCGGACACTAATTGATGTTCAGATAGGTGAATTAACCATAAGAGTCTAGGATCAGCAGGTTACATTCAATGTGCTCCAGACCATGAAGTTTGCCAGTGAAGAAGAGGAATGTGCAGTGGTGTCTATGATAGACACATTAGCATAAGAACAATTGGAAAAATGCTACAAGGAGCCACCAGCAGCAGCATGGACAGACCACTCAGATTCCAAAGGAGAAGATGAGAAGGAATGGGCCTAGATTGATGTCAGGCAAGGCTTTAGGAAGCAGGAGCCAATAAAGGAGCCATTATATGTGACCCTACCAGATTCAAGGTTGCTGAAAGCATCAGTGGAGGAGCCACCAGTCTTGGAGATGAAGCCTCTGCCAGCACACCTTAAGTATGCATATTTAGGAGAAACAACCATTGTTCCTGTGGTTATCTCAGCACTTTTGATAGAGGAACAAGAGGAGAAATTGATCCTGACACTGAAGAAATTCAGAAGGGCCATTGGCTAGACACTTGCTGACATTAAGGGAATCAGCCCCTCATTTTGCATGCATAAGATCCTCTTGGAAAATAATGAAAAAGGGTCCATAGAACCTCAGCGAAAGCTCAACCCAATAATGAAGGAGGTGGTTAAAAAGGAAATTATCAAGTGGCTAGATGCTGGAATTATCTACCCAATATCAGATAGTTCTTGGGTGAGTCCGGTCCAGTGTGTCCCTAAGAAAGGGGGTATAACTGTGGTGGAAACTGATAGCAATGAGCTCATCCCCACCAAGGTTATGACCGGTTGAAGGATTTGCATGGACTATAGGAATCTGAACAAGAGCACTAGGAAGGACCACTTCCCTCTGCCATTCATTGATCAAATGTTAGATAGACTTGCTGGAAGGGAATACTATTGTTTCTTGGATGGGTACTCAGGGTACAACCAGATTGCTATAGCACCAAAAGATCAGCATAAGACCACATTCACATGTCCTTATGGTACCTTTGCATTTCGAAGGATGCCATTTGGGCTGTGCAATGCTCCAGCAACATTCCAGCGATGCATGATGGCAATATTCACAGAAATGGCTGAGCAGTTTGTGGAAATCTTCATGGATGATTTCTCAGTCTTTGGGGACTCCTTTGACCTATGCTTGGGAAACCTTGCTAAAGTCTTGCAAAGGTGTGAGGAAACAAACTTGGTGCTAAACTGGGAGAAGTGTCAGTTTATGCTAAAAGAAGGGATTGTGCTGGGGCATAAGGTTTTTCAAAGAGGACTTGAGGTTGATAAGGCCAAGGTGGAAATCATTGAGAAACTACCTCCTCCCACCTCGGTCAAGGGCATTCGAAGCTTCCTGGGACATGCAGGATTTTATAGGAGGTTCATTAAGGACTTCTCTAAGGTTGCCAAACATTTATGCAGTTTGCTAGAAAAGGACAAAACTTTTTGTTTTGATGAAAGTTGCATGACAGCATTCTGCGATCTCAAACAGAAATTGAGTACAGCCCCAGTTATCGTGGCACCAGACTGGACCTCCCCATTTGAGCTGATGTGTGATTCTAGTGAAACAGCATTGGGGGTTGTCCTTGTGCAGCGCAGAAATAAGCTGTTTCATTCTATTTACTATGCTAGCAAAATGCTGCAAGGTGCCCAACTGAACTACACTCTGACAGAGAAGGAATTGCTTGCAGTAGTGTTTGGCTTTGAGAAATTCAGAGCATATCTGGTAGGAGCAAAGGTGAGAGTTCACACAGACCACTCTACCATCAAACACTTGGTTAGGAAAAAGGATTCCAAACCCAGGCTCATTTGGTGGGTGCTTTTGCTTCAAGAATTCGATCTAGAGATCAGAGACAGGAAAGGAACTGAAAATCAAGTGGCGGACCATCTATCCAGGTTGGAAGGGCATAGCTCCGAAGCAGATGACATCAACGAAAGATTTCTATACGAGCAACTCTATCTCCTAACTCAAGATGATATGCCATGGTATGCTGATTATGTAAATTACCTTGTGAGTGGAATGCTCCCACCAGACTTGACATGGCAGCAGAAGAAAAAATTTCTGCATGAGGTAAACTCATAATACTGGGATAGACCATACCTTTACAAGCAATGTGCTGATCAGATGATTAGGAGATGCATACCCACTAAAGAGATGAAGAAAATCCTACAGCAATGCCATGCTTCCCCTTATGAAGGTCATTTTGGAGGAGTTAGAACTGCAAACAAGGTGTTGCAAGCAGGGTTCTATTGGCCCTCCCTATTCAAGGACTCCAACTCCTTTGCAAAGCAATGTGACCGGTGTCAGAGGATAGGAAACATATCTCACAGACATGAAAAGCCATTGAACAATATCTTAGAGGTGGAATTATTTGATGTATAGGGAATAAATTTCATGGGACCATTTCCCTCGAGTTTCGGCAATCAATACATCCTTGTAGCTGTAGACTATGTCTCAAAGTGGGTGGAAGCCAGTGCATCCCAGACTAATGAAGCCAGAGTCGTGACCAGATTTCTGAAGAGAAACATCTTTAGAAGGTTTGGAACCCCCAGAGCCATCATCAGCGATAGAGGGACCCATTTCTGCAATCAGCAGTTTAAGGCACTACTTGCCAAATATGGAGTAAGGCATAAGGTGGCAACCCCCTATCACCCACAAACGAGTGGGCAGGCTGAAGTCTCCAACAGAGAGATCAAGAAAATCTTGGAAAAAATAGTATGCCCCATGAGGAAGGATTGGTCCTCTAGGTTGGATGATGCACTATGGGCCTATAGAACAGCCTATAAGACACCTCTGGGCATGTCACCATATAGATTGGTATTCGGGAAGGCTTATCATCTACCAGTAGAGTTGGAACATCGAGCATATTGGGCAGTGAAAAAGCTAAACTTAAACCTGGAAGCTGCGAGTGAGAAGAGGATGCTGCAACTAAATGAGCTGGATGAATTTCATGGTCAGGCCTATGAGAATGCCAAACTATACAAGGAGAAAGCAAAGCAATGGCATGACAAGAAGATACAACCCAGGAACTTCGAAGTGGGACAGAGAGTACTACTGTACAACTCCAGGCTGACCTTGTTTCCTAGGAAGTTGAAATCACGTTGGTCTAGTCCTTTCCGCATAAGTAAGGTCTTCCCCTTTGGGACAATTGAATTGGAAGAAGAAAATGAGGGGATGACATTCAGGGTTAATGGACAAAGGGTCAAGCACTGTCTAGGAGGTGATGTAGATAGACAGCACACCTCCATTCAGCTGCAAGAGGAATGAACAGGAAGAAAGTCAGGCTGAAGACTGTAAAACAAGCGCTTATGGGAGGCAACCCATGTTTAAATCTGTTGTTGGTAAAGTTAGCAGTTTTTAGATTGTTTGATTTACGAATTTAATGACATTTTTGTTTGCTACACAGGTAGGGAAACATAGAAGGTTGTAGGAAGGTTCTCACTTTGCTGCAGTAAAAATTGGGTGAGGTAGGCTTGGCTCTACTGCAGCAAGATTTTTGGGCTAGCCACCTCTGCTGCAGCAAAAGCATGGGCAAGGCAGTATTGCTGTAATAGTTGCTGCAACAATTGCGTTCAGTCCTAGGTGAAGGAGTTTCCCAACCGTAAAAAAAAATTAAAGTAGGCAGGAAAACTGGCAGAAGGCCATAAGACACCCACGGTGTTTAACCTCTGCAACTTCTAACCCACTTCACCCTCGAGTTAAGACACCCACGTTTTTCACCTCTACAACTCCCCTTCCCACTTCACCTCTCCCGAGTTCTCAAAGCCCTACAACCTCCTCACCTCCTTCGTTCCAGAAACCCCTACCTCCAAACCCTCGAACCAATCATGCCCAGAATCAAGACAGTGGCCAGAAAAGCAAGCAAGGTGAAAAAATTCACCTCTGAGGAAAACCGGCAGAAGCACGATGAAGAGATCATACCCCGAAACTTCTGCGCTGAGAAAGGGTTCACCTTCACCTCCTCTAGAGATTTGGGGATGCCAATGTACGTTGGCACAGTAGTCAAGCAGAGGGGTTGGGAAAATTTCACAAGCCACCCAAAAACGGCCCTCATTCCTCTGGTTCGGGAATTCTATGCGAACTTCTCACCAGAAACTGACAAGTGGATGACAGTTCGGGAGACGAAGGTGCGTTTTGACCAAGCTTCAATCAACAAGGCCTACAATCTACCAGACGAAGAGGACAAGTATGAGGACTATCTACATGGTTTGCGGGACAAAGACTGGGATGCAATGGTCACCCAGGTGTGCCTTCCTGGCACCACCTGGGATAAATCTCCTCAGGGCTCCACCGCTATCAATCGGATCTTCCTAGTGCCGGCAGCGAAAGTCTGGTATCATTTTCTCAAGACCCATCTACTACCTTCCACCCATGGGCAGACGGTGAGCCGAGACAAAGTAACAATGGTGGACACACTCATACTCGGCAGACCACTCAACGTTGGCCGTATCATCAGTGGCCAAATCCAAGCATGCGCCAGCCGAAAAAAGGGAAGCCTACTTTTTCCCTCCCTCATCACCATACTGTGCAAGAATCGTGGAGTACCAGTCTCCATTGATGAAGAAGTCTTGAAGGACACCAACCCCATTACTACTACCACCATTACTCGGATTGTCCTGGAGAAAGCAGCCCCACAACCACCAGCTGCCTCTCGAGACCCTCCATAAGCTGTTGGACCATCTGCTTCTTCCTCTGCCACTCAGCCAACTGACAAGACCCTTCAGTATATTCTACAGCAACAAGCTACAATCCTCAGACAGCAAACAAAGCTACTGCAGCATCAGCAGACCTTTTGGCGTTATGAACAGAAGAGGGACTTCGCCCTCCACACCACCTTGGAGCATAACTTTAAGCAATTCTTCCCATTCCCTGAGTTTTCAACTGACTTGCTCTATACCACTTTCAAGGAGTCAACCCTAGTACCTGAACCACAAACAGAGCAGCACAAGGACTCTGAAGGATCCTCCTCCAGCAAGGAGCCCCATCCGGAACCCCACCAGACACCAGAGGGAATTGAGTCCTCTGATGACAATGAGCCTATTGCAAAACGGGCAGCAATGATGCGCAAAAGAAAGGCCCCAGAGCAATCAACACAACAGAGGAGTGGGCTTAGAAATTCATCAAGGTCTTCTGGGGGTCAATGCCACTAGGGTGCTGCAGCATACCTGCTAGCACCCTCAGGAAGTTCCCTCAACTCTTCTTCCTTCTCTGCTGTATTTGGAATTCCTTTGCTTCTGCTTCTGTTTTTTGGTGTCTTTTGTTTTATGGCCATTGCATCAGTAGTAAGGACACTGCACAATTTAAGTTTAGGGGGTGTGATATAATGTCTGCTGGGAATAATATAATGTTGCTGTGGCAGTTTTTGTGTTTTGTTCATTGCTGTGGTATCTGCTGAAGCATTGATTTTATGCTATAGTATTTGCTGGAGAAAATGTTAGGTTAGACTTGTTTATTTGTGTTCTATTTGTCTGAGTGCTGATATTTATGCCTAACTGAATTAGATGAAACTGCAGTGTTACTGGTTGCTACTTGTAGAAATTATCTGACTTAGATGTGTATTTCCATTGACAAAAAAAAAAGTCTGCATTTTGCATAGCCTGCTGAAAGTTCTGGGATACTCCATGAGGAGGATTGGGTAGTTCGCTAGAAACCAAAATAAGAGACCTACAACCTCACCCAATCACACAGAACCCTCTTCTAATGAGCATAGGATCATGGGCAGTTTGCCAAAGAAAAATTTGGTGATCTTTCAAAATTTGGATCTAAGTCTTAGAGCTAGTATTGAGAGCTCTCTATAGAATTATAAAAAAGGCAGACACATAGGGTCAAAAAGGCTTAAGTTTGGGGGGGAAGTAGGAAATAAAGAGAGAAATATGGACACTGTAATGCTTTGTAGTTCCTTAGTAACCAGGGGCATGCATGAGCCCCATGTGTGCCTTTGCGTAAAACAGGGACATAGAGTGGACACTCCAATGCTCTGTAGTTCCTTAGTAACCAGGGGTATGCATGAGCCCCATGTGTGCCTTTGCGTAAAACAGGGATATAGAGTATGAGTGAGAAGCGGTTTAAGGGTGATAAGGCTGAGTAACCGGGTGCCTGCATTGAACATGTTGGCATTCGTGTCAAAAAGCTGTAATGACCTCTGCTAGAATAAGATCTATGCCAAAAAAACAATAAAGAAAGAAAATCAGTGAGCTACCACTCCCCCCACATTTGTTGCCCTGTCTGCACCTATGATGATTGCCAACTCAACTTAGGGAGCTCGATATATTAGCATGAAAAGTCTTAGGAACTCTGGCTGTTTTTGACCCAAATGGCTCTTAGGGAAACTATCCATGTCACACACACAACTTCAAAAAAAAAGAAGATTTTGTTGTGATTGGGAGTAAGGGTTGTGGTGTCCTTTATATGAAAGCAATCCTGAGAGTTGAGAGCTATCAGCAAAACTATGGATCCATGCATGAGAAAAGTTTGGAATTTCTGGGTGGTAGGAATGTAGTGAATAGAGTAGGTTGCTTGGGGACAAGCAATCCTTTAAGTTTGGGGGGATTTGATAACTGCATTTCATTATAGTTTCTAAGTGTTGTCCGTGTATGTTTACTGAATTTTTTTCGTGTTTTAAGCACTCTTACCCCCTGATTTAATTAAACAGGATGACTCTTCTAGATATAACATCAGCTACCTCATTGCTGCAGCATTTCAATAAGCATATGTGGCAACAATAGCAGAACCCCAGGTGATAGTGGGTGAGCTGCTCTCTCTTTCCGGCAATACACTGATTCTATTTGATATGGAGCAAGTGGTAGAGCTGCACAGCAGGAGCAGCCACCATTGAGCAGGGGATAGCAGTAGGGACACTGCAGGCTGCTGGTACAGAACTGACTCCACTACTGAAAGTGGAGAGGAAAAAGCTGCACAACAAGGGCGCTGGCTACAGAGCAGAAGGAATGTCAGCAACTCAGAGCAATTTATTGGGACCACAAGGGCTTCCTATAAAAGGCCATAAAGCAGCTATTGCGAGAGAGAGAGACGGGAACGAGAGAAAGCATGGGAGAATTTGGAGAAGGAAACACCATAGCCGAGGATGTGTTGACACCGGGAGGTGCAGCATTAAGGGAATAGTTTTGCATGTCTAGAAGGGGATTGTCCCCTGTTGTTATATCACTGTTTTATCAAAAAGAAAGAACTGCACTTTGTAATTTTATTTAAATCACTTAGGATGCATACCAGTATTTTTGGGATTTTTGTAACTAGTGTACCCATGAGGCTTCGCTAGTTTCCAGCTAGGGTTGCACAAGGGTTGTAATGAACTGAAGCACATTTTTATTATTAATCCATTTTGCTGCAGTTGTTGTTCACCTTTCAATTGTGTTTCCTGTTAATTTTTCTTTCCTTAATAACGGAAGTTTGGAGGAAGAAAACCAAGACCAACATTCACCTGGAAGGGTAATGGAGGCTGGAAAAAAGTTGAATGTAAGGGGTTACCCCATGTAGGGATATACGGGTACCCTACTAGTCCCATAATGAAACTTCATGCACAATTTATAGGTGAGGACTGAAGCAGGAATGCGTGTCTGAACCTTGGAATTGTAAGGAATGGCAGTCTGGGAAGACTCCATTCAGGACTAAATTTGGCACTCAGAACAATTGCTGCAGCAAAGCCTAGAGCATAATGAGTGTTGTAGTCCATGGCAACCATGAGCAACCCTAATTCTCCCAATATAGTTTCCCCTTTTATTTCCTATTACTCTTTATTTTAGTTATAGTTACAATCCGTCGTTCCACTTCTATTCCAATCTTGTGAAACATCTTAACGTTGCTACATCATTCATACAGCAAAAAGTCTCTAAACAATTTTAGTTCACTCTTCGTGGGACAATACTCACTCATCACTTTATTACTTGGTCACGACACGTGCACTTGCGTTCTGACATTGTATTCATCTTTGTATGAATTACAACCCAACAACATATAAATACCATTTTTCACCCTAAAACATCTAAAAAATTTCTAAAAATTTACATTCTCATAAAACTTTAGTCGAACTCTTAAATCATGATTTTTCTTGATAAAAATCTTAATAAAAAATCACAAAATAAATATCTTTATACATAATAAAAGAAAGAATATTTCTAAAAATGTAACAAAAATTTATTAAATGCTAATATAATTATTGGAAGTAAAACAATAATTACTTTAATTAAAAGTATACTTGCTTTTAGCAGAACATAATCATTTTTAAACAAATAAAAATATATTTGTGTATAGCAAAATATTTAAAAATAAAAATTACAAGATATTACATTCTTCCACCTTAAGAAATTTGGTCCTTGAATTTCAACCCATCCTACCACATGTGGGGAATGAAAATAAGACATAATTCGGAGTTACCAACCTTATTAATTAAATAATTGGGGATATCTCATCTGTATGCCATATTGTACTTCTCAGGTGGCTTCCTCACTTGAGTGGTTTTGTCATATAAACTTAACCATAAGGGTTTCTTTTATCCATAAGTTCTTCACTTGTCGATCAACAATAAACATCGATTGTACCCATAGTTAAGCCAAATTTTGTCCAATTGAATTCTTTGGAATTAGGTAATATAATAAAAATCTAATAGGTACTTCCTTAGCATTGATGCAAGAAAGTCTGTATCCACGTTACTTAATCCTAATGGAAAAGCTAGGCAATGTACTACTATGTCTACTTTGTTCAAATTTACAAAAGAATCTATATACTAGAGCTTAACTTTTTCCTTCTTTCCAACCTCATTACCTCTTTTATTGGTGAGTCCTTCAAGAATATGTGGTCACCAACTGATAATTTCTAGTGCTCAACATTCATGGTCTTTATAGACTTTTAACCAGTATTGAGTTACTTGTATTTCTTTTCTAATCAATTTCACTTTATGTAAAATACTCAACAGATTATATATATACATATAAGGAACTCTTAAATTATTGTATATCTCATTCTTTTATATCCTCGAGCTCACCTGTATATATCTATAAGTCGACATTAGGAAACACACACATAAAGGAACATATTCACTTTCATAATGGGTAACTATCTTTTCTTATTTCAAACTTCTATCAAGTCATTTTCTGGTTTTCAAATGTCAACTTCATCCCATGAATATCATCATCTTAATCTATCATCTATTTTTATCCTAAAATCCTTTAAGCAATATGTTAAAAATACGTAGCAATAAATTTACCAAACTTTTTATAACATTTATGTACCATTGGCACATGTCTAACAATTCCACTTATCTTATCATAGTAACTCTATACCCTCTTATTAACACCAATAAATTCATTATCAAAAATTTCAATCATTTCTTCTATCATATCCCAAATCACCTCATTCTAACTTATATCAATCCCGTTTAATTCATCCAATCATTTCAAAAAGATCTTTCCCAACAATTACTCATATGTGAATTCTCAATGTCAACATAATTCACATCCTAAATACTAGATTCGATTTAGCATAGTATAAACCTTTAACACAAATATCTTGATCACTTACATTATTTTCGGACATGATTCTAAGAATATTCCCCATATTTCCAAATTAAGAGTTCAAAGACTAATTTAAATCCTACTTCCCATATTTTATTCCTCAAGAACTTCAACACCACTAATTCTCTTGATTGCATTCGTCAAAACACCATACGGCCATCATCCGTCTATTCCTTTCAAAATTTTCATTACTTTAACCTAATAACAACTTGGACATCATAATAATTGATTTTCAAAGAAAATAAATTAACTTTTCTTGTAATGAGGGAAAAGAACTTTGCATTTAATGCCAAACATTAATAAGGGAGAATGCAGTAGAACAGACGAAAAGTATAATAGAAAACGATGTCAAAATAGAAAGTCAAAAGTTTGGACAAAGCATTGGAGAGAGTTAAAATCGGTGGCCGTAATTCTTGAAAATCTGTAAACAAAAATCTAGCTGTTATATCGAAAAAAAATTAGTGGCCGCAAGGTTTGAATATATGTGCCAAAATTTACTTTAAATTTGTTGGTATTTGGTGGAAAGATAGCATATGGAAAAAGAAACATTTCTGAGCTTATAAAAGTATGTGAAAATCAAAAAATACGTAGTTAACTAGTAGGATGCAGTTGATTGCTTCAAAATAGATGTAATCAATCAACTGTAAAATAACCAGTCCAAATTAAAATTTCTCAAAATAACTAGTCGACCTAATAATACCAATAGTCGACTAGCGAGAACATTGGGAAAACAAAATAAATAATTTAATTGTCCTTCTTCAACAACTAACTTGTTTTCATTTTCACTATTTTTTTTACAATTACGCCTATCACCTATAACTTCCCTACAAGAATCAAGACACCAATGCTTCATCAAGGACAACAAGGAAAAGACAAATTTCTTGTGATATCTTAACCTTATTCTCTTTATATGCTTAATATGAGCGACTATCACAATTACTATACATACACATGCTTGCTGTCATTTTTGAAAATTTTCACCTTCAATTTAGCTTATATCAACCAATCACTCACATAGCTGTTCTAATTATTCTCGGCCTATTCGCATAGCTATCATAAGTATGCCCTTCTCTGAGTTCTATAAATGCACACATTAATATCTTTACTTTTATACTCAATGTTAAAGTGTGTGCAACTATGGAGGGAATCGCATTCCGTCAGTTTTGAAATGTTTGTGTCTTTGGTGGTTCCAGTCTTGGAAAAGATGGAGAGTATGGAAAGCTGCACAAAACCTGGGTATGGTGCTGGCCAGGAGAAAAATTAATTTAGTCTATGGTGGAGGTAACCGTAGGTTAATGGGGTGTGTGTCTACAGCTGTACATGTAGGAGGATATCAAGTTCTAGGTATTATTCCTACAGCTCTAGCTACATCCAACATCATAGGAAAGACAATTGGGAAAGAATTTAGGGTTGCTTCCATGCATGAGTGCATGGCTAAAATAATAAGCAATGCTGATGCTTTCATTGCTTTACTAGGGGATTTTGGTACTTTAGAAGAAAATTTTCAAATAATTTCTTGGGCACAACTGAATATGCATCACAAACTGATAGGTTTGTTAAATGTTAATCACTTCTTTGATGGTTTGTTGTCTTTTCTTGATCATACTGTGAAACAAAGGTTCATTTCACACTCAGCACAATGAATTCTCATATCGGCTTCAAATGCTAAGGAGTTTATTGATGCTTTACAAGCATATGTTCATGTACCTGATCTAACTATGACTTAAATAGAATGAACGATAAATAACTGCAGGAAGTGCAAATTGGATTTGGATCTTCATCTTTAGATGTAGTAAAATGTATTCATTGTTGTATCACTTTTACTTTCTTAAAGTCTACTCGGATACCATCTTTACCAACCATACTCCCTTAGAGTTGGCAAAACTATCTTTGAATGTTGCTTATGATCCTCTGAACTTTTGAAATATTCTAGTATATCATCAATATATATAATAACAAATTGATCCAGGGATGACCTAATTACTATTCATTAAATCTATGAATACAGTTAGGATATTTGTCAAACTAAATGACATCACCAAGAACTCATAATGCCCATAATGAGTCCTAAAAGAAAAGTTTCGTACATCCTCGTCTCTTATCCTCAATTAATGTTACTCATATCTCAAATCAATTTTTGGAAGAAAAAAAATGTTGAGCACATTGTAACTGGTCAAACAGATCATCTATACGAGGTAATGGGTTTTTATTCCACACTACCAATTTATTCAACTGTCTATAATATACGTACAATCACAACGATCCATCTTTTGTTTTTCACAAATAGTATTGGAGCTCTCCAATAAGGAGTACTACAATATAAAAATCTCTTGTCCAACAAGTCCTACAACTAATTATTCCATTCCTTAAGTTCAGTCGTTACCATTCTTTATGGGGGTATAGACACTGGTTAGGTTTCAGGAAGTAAATCAATACCAAATTCTATTTTACGTTTCGAGATAATCCTGACAATTTCTTAGGAATTACATCAAAAAAATTTCTAATCATTGAAACTTGATTTACATTGGTATACTTTATATCAACATCTCACACTACTGCCAAATATCCTTGGCACCTTTTTGTAATAACTTATAGCTACTAAAACAGAGATTATATTTTTGGGTACATCATTATAGTCTCCTTGTATCAAGAAAGAAGATTCTCTAGGAATATTGAATTTAATCATCTTCAGATGACATTCTAAAATGGCCTGACATATTGCCAACCAATCTATTTCTAATATCACATCAAAGTCTAATATCTAGACATTCAATTACGTTGGAAGCTGGTAAAGCTTATTTTCAACAATTTTCTACCCTAGATGAACCTCTTTAACTATAGGGTAATAGTAGAAATTAAATTGGAAAAGAATGCCCTATAAAATTTGTAAGAACATGTGTTGGAAACGATATAAATAGGAAGAAAGTGACTAAAGGCCAAGCATAAAGAAAATGAAAAGATGAAAATAATATTTAAGAAAGAAGAAGAATCTTATAAATGAAAATAATAAATGCCTAGTGTATGCCCTAGCCATTACCATTGCATGAACTTCCTACCATCTTAAGTGTGTAATTTTGATGTGAAAATATTTTATAAAGTGAAATTTGAAAATGATTATGTTCATGGCATGATTGCATTTTACCAATGAGTTTTGGGAATGATTATGCTTTGATAAAATATGGCATGAAAGTATAATGAAATACTTGTTATTGAAATCATATTTTTGGCTATTAATGTGAAAAGAAAAGAAAAGAGACAAACACGGTCACATGGCGGTCCACGTGGTGCACCAGTAGGGGACTTCCTGCCAACCACTACGATTATGACCATAAGAAAAGAAAGAGAAAGTGTGCCATGTCGGACGGAGCGAGATAAGCCCGTACCGGAGAGTAGAGAGTACTCACCCTGACCAGGGCAGCTTGAAATAAGAATAATTTGATAGCTATCATATGATATCCTGAATATAGTTATTCATGCCATACATGTCATAATTGTACGATTTTCATGTGCATGGATAAAGTGCATTCATGTGACCTAAAGATATTTTCTGTACTTTATAAAGATGAACATGACATGATGAACTATATTGATTATAAATAATAATTTATTGTTGAACCTGCTGGGATTTAATTCTCATTATATTTATATATTATGTTTAGAAGAATAATTATGCAGATTTTCTCTGTGGCACTGGCTTTTAGCGTACGTTGGATCGAGTTACTCTATTTTGAGCTGATCCCAGTAATATATATAGTGTCTATGGTCGAGTTGACTAAGATCCTGGTGAAGTTGCAACCACTCGCACTCGTATCTCCAGAACTGGTCAACAGGGATGAATAAGATGTAATTATATATGTGTTAGACTTTTGTATGGATGTTATTAATGATGTGTATGTGAACTCAGAATTGTATCACTATTAATGGTAATTATGCTTGGTTAAATTAAATAAATGTTATTTAGAGTTAAGTTGTAACGAAGTAATAACTTCATGGTATTTTAAAAATATAGAAATTTTTTTTTACATAAATGGAGTTGTTACATAATTGTCTAGAGGCGTAAACAGCTACTCTCTTATCTTGCATCAGCACACACCCTAGCCCTTTCTTTGAAGCGTCACTATACACTTCAAAATGTCCTGTAGGGTTTGGAATAATTAAAACATGAGGAGTGGTCAGTCTTGTCTTAAACTCCTGAAAACTAGCTTCACATTGATCAGTCCATTTGAAATGACTTCCCTTCCTGGTCAATTTAGTCAATGGCAAGGCTATACAAGAGAAGTTTTGTATACCGAATTGCATAAAATGTTTTAGGTGAAAGGAATAGATGGATGATGGGCTTATGGTGCTTTGAGGAATGTTATAAAGTGAATTAGTGGTATTGAAGTTCTTGATGAATAAAATATAGGAAGTAGGATTCAAATTAATCTTTGAACTCTTAATTTGGAAATATGGAGAATATTTTGAGAACCATGTTTGAAAATAGTGCAAAGTGATCAAGATATTTGTGTTAAGGGTTTACACCATGTTAAGTTGAGTATAGTATCTAGGATGTGAATTATGTTAAGATTGAAAATTCATGTGTAACTAATTATTGAGAAAAGTCTTCTTAGAACGAACGGGCTAGTTGAATGGAATTGATAGAAACTAGAATGAGGTGCTTTTAGATATGATAGAAGAAAGGCTTGAAATTTTTTATAATGAATTTATTGGTGTTAATAAGAGGGTATAGAATTACTGTGATGAGGTAAGTTGAAATTGTTAGAGATGTCTCAATGGTGATTAAATGTTATAAAAGGTTTGGTGAATTTATTATTACATATGTTTAACATATTGATTAATGGATTTTAGGATTAAAATAGATGATAGATTAAGATGATGGTATTCATGGGAGGATGTTGATGTGTGAGAATCAAAGATGACTTGATAGAAGTCTGGAATAAGAAAAGTTGGTTACCCTATATGGGTGTGTACGTATTCTTTTATGTGTATGGTTCCTAATTATATCAACTTATGGATATAAATATGCAAATTTAAGGATAGTTCAGATATTAGTAAAGATGATATACAAAAGAGATATCCCCAATTATTTGAGTAATAAGGTTGGTAACTTCGAATTATACCTTGATTTCATTCCCTACATGTGGTAGGATGGGCTAAAATTCGAGGACCAAAATTCTTAGAGGGGGAAGAATGTAATATCCCAAAATTTTTATTTTTAATTAATATTTTATTATAAACAGGTATGATTTTTTTAAATGATTGTGCATGTTTTACTGGAAGTAAATATATTTTTGTTTAAAATAATTATTGTTTTACTTAAAATAACTATATTGACCTTTAATAAATTTTTGTTGTATTTTTAGAAATATTCTTTCTTTTATTATGTATAAAGATATTTATTTTGTGATTTTTTTATTATAATTTTTATCAAGAAAAGTCATAATTTAAGAGTTCAACTAGAGTTTTGCAAGAATATAATATTTTAGAAATTTTTAGGATGTTTTAGGATGAAAAACAGTATTTATATGAATATATATAGAATAAAATAAAAATAATATTAAATATTTAATTATTAAATAATAATAATATTTATAAATAAAAGAAAAAGGGGTAGGGGAGATGGAAACCGCAGAAACGTGAGGAAGAGAATGAATAGTGATGAGTAGTAACTTTCAATTTTCTCTCTAGATCTAGAGTGCCTATTGGTTTCTGATCTCAAAACTAAGGGTACCACTAGATTCAAGACAGAGAATACTACAGTTTTGACCGATCAACTTCTCAAATCAACCGTTGAATCGCCGCAAATCAGAAGTAGAAAATCTTAGAAAAAGGTAAACTCTAAAACTCTTACTTAGAGGATAAAGTGAATATTTATGCATGTGACATTATTTATAAAGTTATATGATTGCCTCGAGAAAGGGCATGTACATGTGATAAACCCTGAATGGAGAATTTATGACAGATGAATCTTTATTGAGACTGAAAGTCTGTATTATATTAAGAATTTTATACTGGATTATATGGCATATGTGCATATGATATTTTATGTGGAGGAATCTTATTAGAAACACTGTCTGCTAACAGCAGGTGATGTTAGCCCTGGTGCACCTTGATAACCCAGTTAGCAGGGGGTGGTACTAGCCTAGTGTAAGGGCCAACACACAGGAGATTATATGTGAAAGAGATTGGAATGCCTCCTATATGGGCAAGATGCCAGTTATATGAGATGTCATTTGCCTTCCTTTGCTATGTGCTTGGGAAATACCCATATAGAGTCCCTTCGCGTGTCCTCTTGAATGGTAGTAGGGCAAACCTCAACGGGATGTTGAGTTTAGGCAAATCCTATACCACCAAAGTATGGAAGGGATTAAACTCTGATAAGGTGGTTCTGATATGGGATCCTCCTAATGTTTTCATGTAAAATGTTTTTAATGCATATCAAGTTTGATTAAAGATTATATTGTATCATATGGGGTTACAGATATTTGAATGTGATTTGAACTGAGAATATTTGAAAATGCAGGTCTCATATGGATGTACTTCTGAACTGTAATTTTTAATGTGATAAATTTTAATATATGTGTACATCCATACGTTGACCTAAGAGGTCATAGGAGGTTTTATCTGCTCACTGGGTTGTCAAACTCACTACACGTTATTTATATGTTTTTTAGATAAGGATATAGAGTTTGGTTCTTTCCTTTCAAATAGTTGACCAGCTAGATGACATGATCTCTGGGTGAGCCTACTTTGTTTCCATGGCTCATAAATTTTGATTTATATTGTATTTTTACTTTAGAGTATACTCTGAATGCCACAAGCAGGATCCCTGCTTCTGCTGTTACTCTGATGTTTATGGACTTTGTCTGTATATAGTATATGTATGGGAAAACCTATATGTATCTGTTTCCATGATAAATCATTGGAATATTCATGATTATGGAAAATATATTATCGTAAAGTATGTGTTACACGTATTCTAAAATTAGGGGCGTGACAAGTTGGTATATTTAAGTAAAACCCACCCCTATAACATTTTAATTTTGTCCAAGTGAGGGAGAGGGAAAAATAGAAGCAAGGTAGAGTGAGGAAATGAGAGAAAGATAGGAGAAGAAATGAAGGAAGAAGAAGGAGAAGTCTAGAGGGTTAAGTACTCAAGCTGCTAGAAAAGTTAAGGGAAGAGAGGAATATTGCTACTTCTTTCAAGAGGAAACAAGAAAACAATTTCACGAAGTAAGCTAGGGAGATTCTTAAGTAGGTTTAACAATATTTCTTTTGGAAGAAAAGTTTTGAAATTTGTAACATTTATATGGGATTTTGATCTTAGAACTTTGATGATTGTTCATGGATGTTGCTTTATCATGTTACATATTGATCTTGCATGTGATGTATGTTTGAATACTTAGGCTGGTGTAGATAGTTCTGCATAGGTATGGCTATGGGTGGTAAAACTTTAAGATTCTATTTTAAAATTTTGGAAAGAATCAATAAGGAATTAAATGGTTAATATAAAAAATGTAGATCTATCTCTCACGGATTTTTAGCCACTAGAATCACTCAATTTGGAGTCCATATGAGGTAGATATAGTCCGATTAGTAAGCAGTGGTTAGAAAATGGTTAATCAGGGAAGAATCTGTTGGGAAAGCTTCTGTGTTTAAATTTTTTAGAACATTATATAGAGAATTAAAATAACTTGTTAACATAATAATTATAGATATATGTCTCACGGATTTTCAGCAACTAGAATCACTCAATTTGGAGTCCAAATGAGGGAGATATGGTCAGATTAGTAAGTAAAGGTCATAACCTACTCGAGAAGAAAGAACATTAAATTTAAGGGAGTAATAACACTAAGATTTCTTACTATTTTGCTAATATTATTAACATAATAGTTTTAGATAAATGTCGTACCATTCCATAGACACCAAGATCACCTCCATCGGAGTTAAACTGAGGGAGTTATACTCTAATTAATGAGCAAAGGTCACAGAACACGGCCAAGCCGTGTTTGGGTTGCTTCAAGCACAGGTAATTCGTGTTCAGGGCTATTTTTTAGTAGGTTTAAAGCATGCTCGTGTCCTAAAATAGGGTCAGGCCGTGTTAGAAGCTGGTAAAGCTTATTTTCAACATTTTTCAACCCTAGATGAAACTCTTTAACTATAGGGTAATAATAATTAAATTGGAAAAGAATGCCCTATAAAATTTGTAAGAACATGTGTTAGAAATGATATAAATAGAAAGAAAGTGACTAAAGGCCAAGCATAAAGAAAATGAAAAGATGAAAATAATATTTAAGAAAGAAGAAGAATCTTATAAATGAAAATAATAAATGCTTAGTGTATGCCCTAGCCATTAGCATTGCATGAACTTCCTACCATCTTAAGTGTGTAATTTTGACATGGAAATATTTTATAAAGTGAAATTCGAAAATGATTATGTTCATGGCATGATTGCATTTTACCAATGAGTTTTGGGAATGATTATTATTTGATAAAATATGGCATAAGAGTATAATGAACATACTTGTTATTGAAATCATATTTTCAGCTATTAATGTGAAAAGAAAAGAAAAGAGACAAGCACGGTCACATGGCAGTCCGTGTGGTGTACCAGTAGGGGACGCCTTACCAACGGCTGTGATTATGATCATGAGAAAAGAAAGAGAAAGTGTGACATGTCGAATGGAGTGAGATAAGCTCGTACCAGAGAGTAAAGAGTACTCACCCTGACTGGGGTAGCTTGAAATAAGAATAATTTGATAGCCATCATATGATATCCTGAATATAGTTATTCATGCCATACATGTCATAATTGTACGATTTTCATGTGCATGGATAAAGTGCATTCATGTAACCTAAAGATATTTTCTATAGTTTATAAAGATGAACATGACATGATGAACTATATTGATGATAAATTATGATTTATTGTTGAACCTACTGGGATTTAATTCTCACTATATTTCTATATCATGTTTAGAACAATAATTATGCAGATTTTCTCTATGACACTGGCTGTCAACGTACTTTTGATCGAGTTACTCTATTTTGAGCTGATCCCAGTAATATATATGGTGTCTATAGTCAAGTTGACTAAGATCCCGGTGAAGGTGCAACCACCCACACCCGTATCTCCGAAACTGGTCAACAGGGATGAATAAGATGTACTTATATATGTGTTAGACTTTTGTACGGATGCTATTAATGATGTGCATGTGAACTCAAAATTGTATCAATGTTAATGGTAATTATGCTTAGTTAAATTAAATAAATGTTATTTTGAGTTAAGTTATAACGAAGTAATAACTTCATGGTATTATAAAAATATAGAAAAAAAAATTTGTTATATAAATGGAGTTGTTACATAATTGGTATTAGAGCAGGTCAATCCTAGATGGCCAGTGGTTGGATGATTATCTGAATTGATATTATAGTGTCTTGAGTATGTTGTGGTTGTGCTGCGTAGGGGATCAGTGATTTCATATAGGTAAAAAATTACTAGTGTTTCCTATCTACATGCCGAGGTGGTGTTATGATTGCTGTTAAATATTTTTGAACTAACTATTGGGCTTGATCACCTCAATAGCAGCATAACTTTGTTTTTGTCACAGTAGGAAATGGAACCACCAAGGAGGAATCCGGTAAAGAATGCGGAGGAAACCCTGCACAACCTGGCCACGGCAATTCGAGACCAAGTCATGACCACTAACCAAATTCTACAATACCTCCAGAATGCTAATAACTCGAATGGTAAGAATGGTGCTAACAACCGGATGGCTGGAAATGATAACGGCATATCTGAGTTCCTGAGGACTAGGCCACCTTGTTTTCAAGGCGGCTTTGACCCGTTTGTAGCTGAAAGATGGATAAGAGAGTTAGAGAAAATCTTTGAAGTGATGGGTTGTATTGAGGAGTAGCAAGTAATCTCTGCTACATATATGCTAAAAGATGGAGCAGAATACTAGTGGCGTAGAGCTAAAGAACTTTTAGCTCACCAGGGAAGGCAGATCACTTGGCAGGTGTTCAAAGACACCTTTTTGGAAAAGTAATTTCAAGTACTGTGCGGGCAGAGAAAGAGATTGAATTTTTCCAACTCAGGCTAGGCAGCATGACCGTAGACCAGTACATCGTGAGATTGGAGGAGTTGTCTAAGTTCTCCTCTTACCTGCAATTTAACCCAGATGAAGCATGGAAAACTGTTAATTTCGAAGCGGGACTGAACCCAAAGATAAAGAATGTTGTTATTTGGAGATCAAGGAGTTTGTACCTTCGATAAATAAATACGGACTCCTGGAGAAGAGTTTGAGGGCAATGGAGGATGAGAAACAAAGATGAAACTTTTGAAAAAGGAAGAACGGGCCATAAAATTCTAGCAAAAATGTTAGAGGAAAAGGACAAGGTACTGGCAAGAGGCCAATGACTGTGAGTCCTCGACCCTTCCAACAAGCCTCACCCCAGTCAAGTGCACTAAATGCGGACACATGCATGGTAACCGGCCATGCTACATCGAACTAGAGGTTTGTTTTAAATGCGGACAGAAGGGCCATTTTACAAGGAGCTGCCCACAAAATGTGGGGAACCAGCCAGAACAGAGGCCTCATGTGAAAGGAAGGGTTTTCACCATGAGCAGCCAAGAGGCAGCTCAATCTTCTGAAATGATTCAAGGTACATGTTATATCTATAGATTTGCTCTAATGGTGTTATTTGACTCTAGTGCTAGTCATTCATTTATATCGGAAGAATGTATTAGGAAGTTTCAGTTTTCTATTTCTGAAACTCCTTATGAGCTATCTGTAATAACCCCCATAGGGGAAAGGGTATTAACTTCCTTTGTATGTAAGGATTGTCAAGTCACCATTCAGGAGAAAACTTTTTCTATAGACCTCGTCTGTTTACCTTTAAGAGGTATTGAGGTCATTCTAGTGTTAGACTAGAGGTCTAGAAATCGGGTCTTGCTGAATTGTTGTAATAAGACCGTTGAATTTCTACCTCCTACTCCAAAAGAGGAGGTGCAGTTATTGATGCTTAATGGCAATCAAGTTAATAGGGAGCTGAAGAATGGAGTACTTTGATACATTCTCTTGTATTTATCAAACCTAGAAGTCGAATCGAAGCTAAATGAAATCCTAATAGCCAACGAGTTTCCTAAAGTATCTCCATTAGATATTCTAGGCTTACCTCCCAAGAGAGAGATAGAGTTCTCTATTGATCTCTTACCTAGGACAGGGCCTATCTCTATTGCACCTTATAGGATGGCCTCGAAGGAACTACAAGAACTTAAGAAACAGTTGGAGGAACTATTAGATAAGCAATTTGTTAGACCAAGTGTATCACCTTGGGGAGCTCCTGTATTGTTTGTTAAGATGAAAGATGGAAGCCTTAGACTATGCATGGACTATAGACAGCTAAATAAGGTGACTGTAAAAAACAAGTATCCTCTCCCTAGGATAGATGACTTATTGGATCAACTGAAGGGAGCCTCTATCTTTTCTAAGATTGACTTAAGGTTAGGATATCATCAGATTAGGATCAAGGAGGAGGATGTACCAAAAACTGCCTTCACGACTAGGTATGGGCACTATAAGTTTCTTGTAATGCCTTTCGGGTTGACAAATGCACCTGCAATTTTCATGGATTACATGAATCGCATTTTTTGACCCTACTTAGATCAATTTGTGGTAGTGTTCATTGATGACATCTTAATATATTCTAAGAGTGAGAAAGAACATGAACAACATCTCTGAATCGTGCTGCAAGTGCTGAAAGAGAAAAAATTGTATGCCAAATTGGAGAAGTGTGAAGTTTGGCTGTCAGAGGTAAAGTTTCTCAGACATGTCATCTCTAATAAAGGGGTAGCCGTAGATTCTAGCGAGACGAAAGCAGTGATTCAGTGGGAGAGACCAAAAACGGTTACGAAAGTCAAAAGTTTCCTAGTTTTGGCATGATACTACAAGAGGTTTATACAAAACTTCTCTCGTATAGCCTTGCTATTGACTAAATTGACTAAGAAGGGAAGTTCTTTCAAATGGACTGATCAATGTGAAGCTAGTTTCCAGAAGCTTAAGACAAGACTGACCACTCCTCCTATTTTAATTATTCTAGACCCTAAAAGACATTTTGAAGTGTATAGTGACGCTTCAAAGAAAGGGCTAGGGTGTGTGCTGATGCAAAATAAGAGAGTAGTTGCTTACGCCTTTAGGCAACTGAGACCCCACGAAGGAAACTATCTAACCCATGATCTTGAATTGGCGGTGGTATTGTTTGCCTTAAAGATTTGGCGACACTATTTGTACGAGACAACCTTTGAAGTATATTGCGATCATAAGTGTCTTAAATACCTCTTTGATCAGAAGGTGTTAAATATGAGGCAACAAAGATGGGTAGAATTCTTAAATGACTATAAGTTTAAGATAAAGTATCATCCAGGAAAGGCGAATGTTGTAGCAGATACCTTGAGTCAAAAATCTCTACACATAGGTCAGATGATGGTGTATGAGATGCAGATACTAGAGGAGTTTCAAAATTTGAAGCTAGCCACTACTTTTACTCCAAAAAAGCTAATCATCAATGGGTTAAGTATAGAGTGTGACCTTAGAGCCTAGATTAAAGAGGCTCAAGGCCACGACCAATACTTACGAGATCATAATGATCAGGATGATTTTTCTGTTTCGGAAGATGGAGTATTCATGTACCAAGGAAGGGTCTTTGTTTCTCAAGACCGAGAGTTGAAGACTAAGATCCTACAGGAAGCACATTAGAGTAAATAATCAGCCCATCTTGGTTCTACTAAAATGTACTAGGACTTAAAGAGGATGTATTGGTGGCCAGGGATGAAAAAGGACATTGCTGAGTTTGTAGCGAAATATCTAATTTGTCAGAAGGTGAAGGTAGAGCATCAAAGACAGTGGGATTTTTACAACCTCTTGAGATCCCTAAATGGAAATGGGATAGTATTTCAATGGACTTTGTCATGGGCTTACCTAAGACTTCAGTTGGACATGACTCTATTTGGGTAATAGTTGATAGATTAACCAAATCTGCTCACTTTTTGTCCATAAAGATTAATTATTCACTAGAAAAATTGGCCCAGTTGTACGTCTAGGAAATAGTAGACTACATGGGATTCCTTTAAATATCGTTTCAGATAGAGATTCGAGGTTCACGTCGAGGTTTTGGAAGGCGTTGCAGGAAGCTTTTGGAACCCAGTTGCAGTTCAATACTGCCTACCATCCTTAGACTGATGGACAGACAAAACAAACCATTCAAACCCTAGAAGATATGTTGAAGGCCTGTGTGATAGAGTAAGGTAAATGATGGGATAAATACCTACCTTTAGTGGAGTTTGCTTATAATAATAGCTATCATTCTAGTATTAAGATGGCCCCCTACAAAGCTTTATACGGTAGGAAGTGTCGATCTCCACTATGTTGGTTTGAGGTAGGAGAAAAGAACTTGCTGGGTCCTGATCTAGTTCAACAAACCACTGAACAAATTAGAATGATATGAGATAAAATACTTACAGCTCAGAGTCAGCAAAAGAGTTACTATGATAAGAGACATAGACTTCTAGAATTTAAGGAAGGAGACCATGTATTTCTAAAACTTTCTCTGACTACTGGAGTTAGAATGTCTCTCAAAATTAGAAAGCTAAATCCGCGATTTTTGGGACCCTATCAAATTTTAAAGAAAGTGGGGATGTCAGCATATCAAGTTGCTCTCCCACCTAATTTGTCCAACTTGTATGATGTTTACCATGTATCACAGCTTCAGAAGTATCTTCTGTAACATCCCAAATTTTAATAATTGGAAATTAATCCTCATGGTGAAGGGAATGGAAGAGAATTGAATGGAACATTGATGAGACCTTGGAAAAATGATAAAATGGAAAAAGTGTAATTCTTAAAGAAAGAAAGGATATGTGTTAAGGGAGGCAACCTTCTAGAAGCTTGGATTAAAATATCTTGTCTTGCTTGACTCAAGGGTGAGTCGACTAACCCAAGGAAGAGAAGGGGAGAGGCTTGGCTTATTGGATAAGCTTGGTTTAAAATATCTCCTCCTTGGCTTGGAGAACAAGAAGTTGACTTGACCAAGTGGCTTGGAGGAGAAGTTGGCCAAAAAGATCAAGGGGAAGAAAGAGGTGGCGCCAGGGAAAAAGGGGAGAAGGGAGAGAAACCGAGAGAAGGAGAGGAAGGAAAAGAAGAGAGAGAGAGAGATAGGAGAGAGAAAGGAAAAAGGTGAAATCCAAGAGAAAGAAAGAAGGAGGAGTGATCAAGAGGAGGAAAGCTTGAGAAGAGAAAGAATCTCTGGTTTGGTAGGTTTAACATTATTCATGTTTTTATGGAATTTCATGCACTTTGAATGATTTATAAGTGTTTCATATATCCTTTTTTGATGATTCATGATGTATATTTATGGTTGGTCATGAAAGGTGAGAGTTGGATGCATAGATCATACATGTGTTTGCTGATTTTGGGCTTGAAACGGGTGGAAATCGATGCTCTGAATGGTTGGTTCTAGGTGTTATGTTTTAGGTCGAATCTGGAAATATGTCTAACATATTAGTTGTATCTCTTCTTCTTAGCGTTCTAATGCCTCTGGAATCACCTTGATCGGTTTTGAAATGAGAGAGATATCCCCTGATAAGTGAAGAAAGGTCAGATTTAACGCACAGAATCGTGACTCTGTTGTCGGACACATTTTTGACCTGTTTAGGTTTCTAATCTGTTAATGTAGTAAACATTAAAGTTGTAGATAATTGTCTTAGCTTTCTATAGACACCGGAATTGCCTTAATCGGAGTTAAATTGAGAGAGTTATGATCCTTTTAGTGGAGGAAGGTGTGGTTGGATGGAAATCTGAATTGCAGGGAAAACCCGAAGCACGGCCGTGCGTCGTGACACGGCAAGGCCGTGCTTTGGGCTGTTTTGTGGGTTTTCAGCATGGTTTGCACAGCTTGAAGCACGACCGTTCTTGGTGACACGGCTGGGCCGTGCTTGAGGCTGTTTTTGCTCTGTTTTGCATTTTCAAGGCTCTAAATGAACTCCAATGAATGGATGATGTTAAAGGGAACTAAAGTACAAATAAATACTTTTTTTAATGATGCATTCTAGTGTGAATTCTGTAACATCCTATAATTTTTATTTTTACAAACAATTATGTTATGCTAAAAGTAAGTATATTTTTAATTGTAATAATTATTGTTTTGTTTGAAATAATTATCTTGGTCCCTAAGGAATTTTTGTTGTATTTTTAGAAATATTCTTTCTTTTAATATGTATAATTTGAGATTTGTTTTATTATAATTTTTATCAAGAAAAATCATGATTTAAGAGTTTAACTAAAGGTTGATGAGAATGTAAATTTTTAGAAATTTTTGAGATATTTTAGGGTGAAAAACGGTATTTATATGAATATATATGAAATAAAATAAGAATAAATCTAAATATTTAATTATTAAATAATAATAATTAATATTATAAAAAGAAAAAAAAAAGGGTAGGGGGAGATACACAACTGGCAGCACGGAAAAAAATATATTTCGATAAATAATGAGTGAATAGTAATTTTTAACTTTTTCTTTAGATTTGGAGTGCCTATTGGCTTCCGATCTCAAAACTGAAAGTGTTACTGGATTCAGGACGAAAAATACTTCAGTTTTGACCGATCAGCTTTTCAAATCCACCATTGAATCGCAGTAGATCTGAAGTAGAAAATCTCAGAAAAAGGTAAATTATAAAACTCTTATTTAGAGACCTCAAATTAGAAATCTGACACAGTAGATAGATTCATAACTTAGATAAATATTAGGATATGTATTTCTTTCGGTCATTTGGTAACTTTTTATGTGGCGGTGAATAGTGATTTCCGTGCGTGAATAGTGAGAGTGAATAGTACTTTTCGGTGGTGAATAGTGATTCCGGCAGTGAACAGTGTCCATAGCGTTGACCTACGTTGACCGAGCTCCTAAAGGCAAAATTTAGCAAATCCAGAATTATTTTCAAGGTTTTTGGACCTTTCGGACTCGATTTTAGGGTTTATTTTACTGAATTCGGATCAAAAACGAGGATTTTAGGGCTGTCCAATCTGGAGCCTTTACTTGTGAGTAGATGATTCTTCTTGTGGCTTGTCTTATACTCTTCTTGATATTTGAGCATCTATATGATTATGTTTATGAGATATTTACACTTTGATATGTTTCTGAAATGCATTAAAATGATTTGAACTGCTTATAATTTGAAATATGATTCAAGAAGAGTATAGTATTTGAAAATGGATTTATGAACTCATGAGGTATCTGATTTCACTTGTATTTATCATTATTTGATAAAGTGAATATTATGTGCACGATCCATTGATTTGTAAAGCTATATACTTGTGAAAATGATCCATGTCATATTATAAATGAGATTGAATGGCAAGCGTAAAGCTCATGGCGAGTTGCTTGATATTTTACACACACACATATATATATATATATATGTATTGATAAATATCGGCTGGTTGTATGGCTTGTGACGGTACCAAATAGGGGACACCCTATTCGCCTGAGTGAGTCAGGGGAGGGCCGCTCCAACTGGGTGATAGTGGTAATGTGAGGGGGCAGGAGGGTGATGTACTCACATTCCCTCATCACTTACTGTGACTAGGGTCGAGGTCACTATGCGTATAGCAAATATTTTCATTGCATTGTGACAGTGGTAATGTGAGGGGGCAGTAGGGTGATGTACTCACATTCCCTAATCACTTATTGTGGCTGGGGTCGAGGTCACTATGCGTATAGCAAATGTGTTATATTTTCATTGCATTGACCAGATTGCCGAGTGAGGCAGGTGCATTAAAAGTAATGATTTTACCTTCAAATCATAATATTTTACTATAGTTTATACAGCTGAGCATAACAACATTTGTTTAATGATCATACCATGGTGCATATGGTTTTAGATATTTGAATATCCTTTGATTTGATAATATTTGAAATATGGGTCCCATATGAATGTACTTCTGAACTGTATTTTCTATATGACACATTTTAAAATATAAGTACATCCATATGTTGACCTAAGAGGTCATATGAGGAATTATTTGTTCACTGAGTTATCAAACTCACTACACGATATTTCCACATTTTTCATATAAGAATATCAGAGTCTAATTCGGCAGATAGGTGATATATTCTCTGGGTGAGTCTACGTTGCTTTCAAGACTCACGGTCTTTGAATTATACTGTATTTGTATTCTAGAGTGCTCTGAACGCTATAGGCAGAGATGTTTATAAACTTGGTCTATATATTATGTATACATGAGAGATCCTATATGTATTTATTTCCATGATAAAGAATTGAATTATGTATATTTATGGAGATTATCTTACATTTAAAAAAATAATTGTTTTATTTTATGTAACGTAAATTAGGGGCGTTACAAGTTGGTATCAGAGCATTAGGTTTCCCTGTGGCTATCAGAGCAAAGGATTCTTTAGTAGGACCTTTAGTATCGATATGAGCCGGACATATTTATACTTCAGGTGCTGTTAAGGGATTCTATAGGATTTCAAATTCGTTTCTATTCCAAGATTGCTAAAGTTCCTAGTATAAGGTTTATTGAATATTGTGACATTTTTAAAAAAAGTATCTATGGGTCAATTATTGCCTGAAAGTCAAAGGGATAGGCATCCTTGAGAATTTAAAGAATTGAGACAAATGCCAATTACGATCGTTTCTGAATATAATATCCATTTTACCTCGTTGTCTAGTTATGATAGACTTTGATGTGATAATGAGAATGGATTGGTTGGTATCAAGCCATGCCATTTCGGAATGCCACTTTAAGGTGATTAAATTCAATATTCTTGTTGAAGAGGAACAATTAAATGGTTTATTTTGTTTTCTCAATGTTTTTGCTAGTCGACTATCGGTATTATTAAGTCGACTAACTATTTTGAGAAATTTTAATTTGAACTGGTTATTTTACAGTTGATTGATTATATCTATTCTGAAGCAATCAAATGGATCATACCAGTTAGCTACGTACTCTTTATTTTTCACAGACTTCTATAAGTTCGGAAATGTTTCTTTTCCACCAAATATCAACAGCTTTAAAGTAGATTTTGACACATATATTCAAAATTTGTGGCCACCGATTTTTGCCGAAATCGTAGATAGATTTTGTTTACAGATTTTTAAGAATTACAGCCACCGATTTTAATGCTTTTCAATGTTTGTCCAAATTTTTGACTTTCTATTTTGGCACCATTCTCTATTATGCTTTTCATCTATTTTATTGCATTCTCCTTCATTAATGGTTGGCATTAAATGCAAGGTTCTTTTCCCTCATTGCAAGGAAATATAATTTCTTTTCTTTGAAACTCGGTTATTATGGTGTCCAAGTGGTTAGTAGGTAAAGTAATGAAAAGTTTGAAAGACATAGACAGATAATGACCTTATGGTGTTTTGACGACTGTAATCAAGAGAATTAGTGGTGTTGAAGTTCTTGAGGAATAAAATATGGGAAGTATGATTTAAATTAATCTTTGAACTCTTAATTTGAAAATATAGAAAATATTTTGAGAACTATGTCTGAAAATAATGAAAGGATCAAGGTACTTGAATTAAGGGATTATACCATGCGAAGATGAGTTTAGTATCTAGGATTTGAATTATGTTAAGATTGAAAATTTATGTGTGAATAATTGTTGAGAAAGGAGAAATTATTTGTCCTTGATTGAATTTTCTCATATCAATAGTTATCAAGCCAATATACAAATGGCACCATTTGAGGTTTTATATAAAACATTATAGGTCTCCTAATCAGTGAGTGAGTTGAGTAAAGTTAGGTCCACAGCATATAAAATCGGTCCAATAGCTTACCGTTGGGCTTTGCCATCTGAATTGGATAATGTTCATCCAGTCTTTCATGTATCTATTCTACGAAAGTATCTACTAGACCCAACACATGTTATTCAGTGTTGGGAAATTCAGTTAGACAAAGAATTGTTATATGAGGAAAAATCAGTGACTATAGTAGATAGTCAAGTGAAGAAATTAAATTCAAAAGAAATGTCACGGTGAAAGTGATGTAGTAAAAGTACTTTTCAGGGGAGGCTACTTAGGAAAGAGAGAATAATATGCGCGCCAAATACCCACATATTTTTTAGTGAGAAGGTTAGTATCTATTTGCAAATATGGCGATGAAATTGATTAGAAAAAAGAATATAAGCAACTCAGTACAGGTTAAAAGTCTATATAAATATTAGAGCACTAGACATTATCAGTTGGTGACCAAATATTCTTGAAGAATTTATGGTTGAAGAAAATCTCTATGGTTAAGATTATATGGTAAAATCACTCAAATGAAGAGACCTTAAAAAGTAAAGATGTTATACAGAAAAGATATTCCCAAATATTTGAGTAATAAGGTTGGTAACTCCAAATTATGCCTTGATTTTATTCTCTACATGTGGAAGGATGAGCTGAAATTCAGGGACCGAATTTCTTAAGGGGGGAAGAATGTAACATCCCATAATTTTTATTTTTATAAACAATTATGTTCTGCTAAAAGTAAGTCTATTTTTAATTAAAATAATTATTGTTTTGTTTGAAATAAATATCTTGGTCCCTAAGGAATTTTTGCTATATTTTTAGAAATATTCTTTCTTTTAATATGTATAATTTGAGATTTGTTTTATTAAGATTTTTATCAAGAAAAATCATGATTTAAGAGTTTAACTAAAGGTTGATGAGAATGTAAATTTTTAGAAATTTTTGAGATATTTTAGGGTGAAAAACGGTATTTATATGAATATATATAAAATAAAATAAGAATAAATCTAAATATTTAATTATTAAATAATAATAATTAATATTATAAAAAGAAAAATAAAAAGGGAAGGGGGAGATACACAACCGGCGGCACGAAAAAAAAAATATTTCGATGAATAATGAGTGAATAGTAACTTTTAACTTTTTCTTTAGATTTGGAGTGCCTATTGGCTTCCGATCTCAAAACTGAAAGTGTTACTGGATTCAGGACGAAAAATACTTCAGTTTTGACCGATCAGTTTTTCAAATCCACCATTGAATCGCCGTAGATCTGAAGTAGAAAATCTCAGAAAAAGATAAATTCTAAAACTCTTATTTAGAGACCTCAAATTAGAAATCTGACACCGTAGATGGATTCATAAATTAGATAAATATTAGGATATGTATTTCTTTCGGTCATTTGGTAACTTTTTATGTGGCGGTGAATAGTGATTTTTGTGCGTGAATAGTGACGGTGAATAGTGATTCCGGCGGTGAACAGTGTTCATAGCGTTGACCTGTGTTTATCGAGCTTCTAGAGTCAAAATTTAACAAATCTAGAGTCATTTTCAAGGTTTTTGGACCTTCCGGACTCGATTTTAGGGTTTATTTTACCGAATCCGGATCAGAAACGAGGATTTTAGGGCTGTCCAATCTGGAGCCTTTACTTGTGAGTAGATGATTCTTCTTATGGTTTGTCCTATACTCTTCTTGATATTTGAGCATCTATATGATTATGTTTATGAGATATTTACACTTTGATATGTTTCTGAAATGCATTAAAATGATTTGAACTGCTTATAATTTGAAATATGATTCAAGAAGAGTATAGTATTTGAAAATGGATTTTTGAACACATGAGGTATCTGATTTCACTTGTATTTATCATTATTTGATAAAGTGAATATTATGCGCACGATGCGTTGATTTGTAAAGCTATATACTTGTGAAAATGATGCATGTCATATTATAAATGAGATTGAATTGCAAGCGTAAAGCTCATGGCGAGTTGCTTGATATTTTACATATATATATATATATATGTATTGATAAATATCGGCTGGTTGTATGGCTTGTGACGGTACCGAATAGGGGACGCCCTATTAGCCTGAGTGAGCCAGGGGAGGGCCGCTCCAACCGGGTGACAGTGGTAATGTGAGGGGGCAGGAGGGTGATGTACTCACATTCCTTGATCACTTACTGTGACTAGGGTCGAGGTCACTATGCGTATAGCAAATATTTTCATTGCATTGTGACAGTGGTAATGTGAGGGGGCAGTAGGGTGATGTTCTCACATTCCCTAATCACTTATTGTGGCTGGGGTCGAGGTCACTATGCGTATAGCAAATGTGTTATATTTTCATTGCATTGACCAGATTGCCGAGTGAGGCAGGTGCATTAAAAGTAATGATTTTTGTAACAACTCCATTTAAGTATCAATTTTTTTTTAAAATACCATGAAGTTATTACCTCGTTACAACTTAACTCAATATAACATGTATTTTATTTATACAATACAGAGTTCACATACATGTCATTAATCAAAACATACGTACAACATATCAAACACATAAAATTTACATCTTATTTATTCTGGTTGACCACTTCCGGAGATACAAGTGCAGGTGGTTGCACCTTCACCGGGATCTAAGCCAACTCGACCACAAACATTTTATTTGCTTCTGGAATCTGCCCAACATAAAGTACTCGATCCAATGTGCACTAAAAGCCAGAGCTACAGAAAAATCTGCATAACTAATTTTCTGAACATGATATAGAAATATAGTGAGAATTAAATCCCAGTAAGTTCAACAATAAATCATCATCAATATAGCTCATCACGTCATGTTCAGCTGTATAAACTACAGAAAATATCTTTGGTCACATAATGCATTATATCTATGCACATAAGAATCATACAGTAATGATATGTATGACAGGATTAACTATTTTCAGAATATTATATGATGGCCAACAACTTATTCTCATTTCAAGCTACCCCGGTCAGGGTAAGTGTGCTCTACTCTCCGGTACGGGCTTTTCTCGCTCCGTCCGACATGGCACACTTTCTCTTTCTTTTCTCATAATCATAATCATAACCGTTGGTAGGGCATCCCCTACTGGTGCACCACACGGATTGCCGTGTGACCGTGCTCATTTCTTTTCTTTTCACAATGATAGCCAAAAATATGCTTTCAATAACAAGTATGTTCATCAAAATATAATTATTACCAAAAATCATTGGTAATCATGCCATGAACATAACCATTTCAAATATCACTTTATAAAATATTTCCATGTCAAAATTTCACACTTAAGATGGTAAGAAGTTCATACAATGGCAATGGCTATGGCTATACTAGTCATTTATTAAGATTCATCTTCTTTTTTAAATACTAATTTTATTTCTTTATTTTCTTGATGCAGGTTTTCATCCTATCTAATCTTCTCTTACTAATCAGAACATAACTCCCTCAATTTAACTCTGATGTAGGTGATCTTGGCATGAATTTCAAGATAATACAATTATCTAAAATATTATGTTGAACATTGTAGCGAAATATTAAGAAATCAAGGTGATATTACTCCCTACATGTATAGGTTATTTCTTCTCAGATAGGTTCTGACCTCTACCTACTAATCGGACCATATCTACTTCATATGGACTCCAACTTGAGTGATTCCAATGTTTAAAAATCTGTGACACAAATATCTATAATTCTTATGTTAACCATTTATTTTAATACCGTACAGATAATTCCTAGAAATTAAAATACAGAAGCTGTCCTAACATATTCTTCCCTGATGAACCATTTTCTAACCTTTGACTACTAATCAGTTCATATCTTCCTCATATGGACTCCAAATTGAATGATTCTAGTGGCTTAAAATCCATGACACACATAGCTATAATTCGTATGTTAACTATTTATTTTAATTCCATATAGATAATTCCCAAAAATTAAAATACAGAAGCTGTCCTAACATATTCTTCCCTGATGAACCATTTTCTGACCTTTGACTACTAATAAGCTCATATCTTCATCATATGGACTCCAAATTGAATGATTCCAGTGGCTAAATATCGATGACACACATAGCTATAATTCTTATGTTAACCATTTATTTTAATTCCATACAGATAATTTCCAGAAATTAAAATACAGAAGCTGTCTTAACATATTCTTCCCTGATGAACCATTTTCTAACCTTTGCTTACTAATCGGCTCATATCTACCACATATGGACTCCAAATTGAATGATTCCAGTGGATAAAAATCCATGACACACATAGCTATAATTCGTATGTTAACCATTTATTTTAATTCCTTATAGATTGTTCCCATAAATTAAAACACCGAAACTTAAAATTCTGCCACCCATAGCCATACCCATGCAGAACTATCTACACAAACCTAAGTATTCAAACATACATCACATGCAAGATCAATATGTAACATGATATAGCAACATCCATGACCAATCATCAAAGTTCTAAGATCAAAATCTCATATAAATATTATAAGTTTCAAAAGTTTTCTTTAAAAAGAAATATTGTTAAACTTACCTGGAGCACTAAGTCCCCTAGACTTCTCATTCCTTTTTCTTCCTTTCTTCCTCTCCTTTCCTCACTCTACCTTGCTTTTATTTTTCCTCTCCCTCACTTGGACGAAATTATAATGTTGTAAGGGTGGGTTTTCTTATATAGACCACCAAATAATTCACCTTTCATGATCATGGGTCTACCTTATCATAATTAGGATACACTTTGTTGAATTTTTGGAAAACAAACAACTTATGTTCTTGTCTTCCTCTTCCTTAGTCAAGATATGCATAGGAAAAGGAGATTTGTATTTTGAAAATTATGATGATATGTTCTTAAGATAAGGGACAAGGTCCCTTTGATTTAAGGATTCTTTTCCATTTTCTTTTGTCTTAAACAAGTATGATAGTTTTGCCTTTTTAGGTGGCAAATTTCTAGCCCTTGAATCTCCATTATTTGGTTGATATTATTTTTGTGGGATAGGAATGTTTTGTCCTAATGCCATGCATTATCATACCACTTGCTAGAATTATGAGTGTAGGATATAGATGTTTTTGTCCTAAAGCCTTTTATTATCATGCCACTTGCCAAAATGATGAATTTAGAATCACACCACTTGCTAAATTTTTGTCTTAATGCCATGTAACCTAATCTTTATTATTACATTATTATATCATCACCTAATTTATTTTATTTTATTTTTCCTCTTGCATTTGGGCTTATTCCTACCCATTTTCTTTGCTTTGGATAAAATTCTACCTTTCTTGGAGGGCTTGGTCACATTTTCATAATTTTTGGGCTATTGGTCCAATTACTATATCCTAGTCCAAGTCTATGTTTTATTTCTTGCTTAGGTTATCCAATGGCTTGCTAGAAACTTATGTGAAGTGGAAAAACTCTATATGAAGTGTCCATAGGTAAAAGCCCAATGTATGGGTAAATATTTTAAACTTAGTAACTCTAGTTCTTGAATTAGGAAAAATTACCCTAACTCAATGTTCTTGAAATTTTAAGACCTTTACTTGTTTCTAAAAATTTATTTTCCTTATCCAAGAATTTTGCATCTCTTTAGTATGTTATTTCTAATTTCATTCCCTCTTTATTTGTTCTCTTAATGTTAGAAACATTTTATATGCATATACATAAAGTGAAGAATTTCTAAGGATTATATTTCCTTAGATATTTAAAATATTGTCTACTAAATTTTATTTCCTTAATTAAATTTTTATGTACTTTTATCAATAAAAGAAACGAAATTAGGGATGTTACATTTCTCTCCCCCTAAAAGAAATTTTTTTCCTCAAAATTTCAGAAATTACCTTATAAGAACAATTGCAGATATTTCTTCCTCATGACTTCTTCCTGCTCCCAAGTTGCTTCTTCCGGAGTCAAACCTTCCCATAACACCTTAACTAGGGGAATGATTTTATTTCTCAGTTGCTTCACGTCAGTGTCCAATATGGATGCATATACTAGTTGGTATGTCATGTTCTCCTTTATTTGGATTGGTTCATCCTGTATTACATGTGATGAATCTGAAAGATACTTCCGCAGCTGTGATACGTGGAAAACATTATGCAGGTTGGACAAATTAGGTGGGAGAGCAACTTGATATGCTGATGTCCCTACTTTCTTCAGAATTTGGTAGGGTCCCAAAAATCGCGGGCTTAGCTTTCTTGTTTTGAGAGACCTACCAACTCCAGTAGTTGGCGAAAGTTTCAGAAATACATGGTCTCCTTCCTCAAACTCTAGAGGTCTATGTCTCTTATCGTAGTAACTCTTTTGCCGACTCTGAGCTGTAAGTATTTTGTTTCGTATCATCCTGATTTGTTCAGTGGTTTGTTGAACTAAATCAGGACCCAACAAGTTCTTTTCTCCTACCTCGAACCAACATAGTAGAGATCGGCACTTTCTACCGTATAAAGCTTCATAGGGGGCCATCTTAATACTAGAGTGATAGCTATTATTATAAGCAAACTCTACTAAAAGTAGGTACTTATCCCATCCTTTACCTTACTCTATCACGAAGGCCCTCAACATATCTTCTAGGGTTTGAATGGTTCGTTCTATCTGCCCGTCAGTTTGAGGATGGTAGGCAGTATTGAACCGCAACTGAGTACCAAAAGCTTCCTGCAACGCCTTCCAAAACCTCGACATGAACCTCGGATCTCTATCAAAAACAATATTTAAGGGAATCCCATGGAGTCTAACTATTTCCTGGACGTACAATTAGGCCAATTTATCCAGTGAAAAGTTAATTTTTATGGGCAAAAAGTAAGCAGATTTGGTTAATCTGTCAACTATTACCCAGATAGAGTCATGTCCCACTGAAGTCTTAGGTAAACCTACAACAAATTCCATTGAGATACTATCCCATTTTCATTTAGGGATCTCAAGAGGTTGTAGAAATCCTACTGGCTTTTGATGCTCCACCTTCACCTTTTGACAAATGAGACATTTTGCCACAAACTCGGCAATGTCCTTTTTCATCCCTGGCCACCAATACATCCTTTTTAAATCTTGGTACATTTTAGTGCATCCAGGATGGACTGTGTATTTACTCTCATGCACTTCCTGCAGGATCTTAGTCCTCAACTCTCGTTCTTGAGGGACACAAATCCTTCCCTGATACATGATTGCTCCATCTTCCATGACAGAAAAATTACCTTGGTCTTTATGATCCTGTAAATATTGGTCGTGAGCTTGAGCCTTTTTGATCAGGGATCTAAGGTCACACCCTATACTTAAACCATTAATGGTTAGCTTCTTTGAGGAAAAAGTAGTGTCCAGCTTCAAATTCTGAAACTCCTCTAGCATTTGCATCTCATACAACATCATCTGGCCTATGTGTAGAGATTTTTGACTTAAGGCATTAGCTACAACATTCGCCTTTCCTGGATGATACTTTATCTCAAACTTGTAGTCATTGAGAAATTTCACCCATCTTCGTTGCCACATATTTAACTCCTTTTGATCAAAGAGATATTTAAGATTCTTGTGATCACAATATACTTCAAATGTTGCTCCGTATAAGTAATGTCGCCAAATCTTTAAAGCAAACACCACCGCCGCCAATTGAAGATCATGGTTTTGGATAGTTTCCTTCGTGGGGTCTTAGTTGTCTAGAGGCGTAAGCAACTACTCTCTTGTCTTGCATTAGCACACACCCTAGCCCTTTCTTTGAAGCATCATTATACACTTCAAAATGTCCTATGGGGTCTGGAATAATTAAAACTGGAGGAGTGGTCAGTCTTGTCTTAAGCTCCTGAAAACTACCTTCACATTGATTAGTCCATTTGAAAGGACTTCCCTTCCTGGTCAATTTAGTCAATGGCAAGGCTATACGAGAAAAGTTTTGTATAAACCTCCTGTAGTATCCTGCCAAACCTAGGAAACTTTTGACTTCCATAACCGTCTTTAGTCTCTCCCACTGAATCACTGCTTCCGTCTTACTAGGATCTACGGCTACCCCACTATTAGAGATGACATGTCCGAGAAACTTCACCTCTGACAGCCAAAATTCACACTTCTCCAATTTGGCATATAACTTTTTCTCTTTCAACACTTACAGCACGATTCGGAGATGTTGTTCATGTTCTTTCTCACTCTTAGAGTATATCAAGATGTCATCAATGAACACTACAACAAATTGATCTAGGTAGGGTCGAAAAATGCGATTCATGTAATCCATGAAAATTGCAGGTGCATTCGTCAACCTGAAGGGCATTACGAGAAACTCATAGTGCCCATACCTAGTCCTGAAGGCAGTTTTTGGTACGTCCTCCTCCTTAATCCTAATATGATGATATCCTGACCTCAAGTCAATTTTAGAAAAAATAGAGGCACCCTTCAATTGATCCAATAAGTCATCTATCCTAGGGAGAGGGTACTTTTTTTTGAGTCTCCTTATTCAGCTGTCTGTAATCTACGCATAGTCTCAAGCTCCCGTCTTTCTTCTTAACAAACAATACAGGAGCTCCCCAAGTGATACACTCGGTCTAATGAATTGCTTGTCTAATAGTTCCTCCAACTGCTTCTTTAGTTCTTGTAGTTCCTTCGAGGCCATTCGATATGGTGCAATAAAGATAGGCCCTGTCCCAGGTAGGAGATCAATAGAGAACTCTATCTCTCTCTTGGGAGGTAAGCCTGGAATATCTGATGGAAATACTTCAAAAAACTCGTTGGCTATTGGGATTTCATCAAGCTTCGATTCGACTTCTAGGTTTGATAAATACAAGAGAATGTATCCAAGTACTCCATTCTTGAACTCCCTATTAACTTGATTGGCATTTAACATCAATAACTAGACGTCCTCTTTCGGAGTAGGAGGTAGAAATTCAACAGTCTTGTTACAACAATTCAACAAGACTCAATTTCTAGACATCCAGTCTAACCCTAGAATGACCTTAATACCTCTTAAAGGTAAACAGACGAGGTCTATAGAAAAAGTTTTCTCCTGCATGGTGACTTGATAGTCCTTACATACAGAGGAAGTTAATACCCATTCCCCTATAGGGGTTACTACGGATAGCTCATAGGGAGTTTCAGAAATAGGGAACTGAAACTTTCTAATACATTCTTCCGATATAAATGAATGACTAGCACCAGAGTCAAATAACACCATAAGAGCAAATCCATAGATATAGCATGTACCTTGAATCATTTTAGAAGATTGGGCTACCTCTTGGCCGCTCAGGGTGAAAACCCTTCCTTTCACCTGAGGCCTCTGTTCTGGCTGCTTCCCCATATTCTGTGGGCAGTTTTTTGCAAAATGTCCCTTCTGTCCGCAATTGAAGCAGACATCTTGTCCCATGTAGCATGGCCGGTTACCATGCATGCGTCCGCACTTAGCGCACTTGACTGAGGCGAGGTCTTGTTGAAAAGGCCTAGGACCCGCAATCAATGGCCTCTTACCAGCTCCATATCCACTTCTTCTCACGTTCTTTCTAGGGTTGGAAAAAATTTTCTTCCTTTTCCATAAGTTTCGCCTTTGCTTTTCGTCCTCTACTGCCTTTAAACTCTTTTCCAAGAGTCTGCATTTATTTATCAGAGGTACAAACTCCCTGATCTCCATAACTGTAGCAGCATTCTTTATCTTCGAGTTTAGTCCCGCTTCAAACTTAACCGCCTTCCATGCTTCATCTGGATTATATCGCAGATAAGAGGAGAACTTAGACAGCTCCTCGAACCTTGCGATATACTGGTCCACAGTCATGCTGCCTTGCCTGAGTTGGAGAAATTCGATCTCTTTCTCTGCCCGTACAGTACTTGGAAAGTACTTTTCAAAAAAAATGTCCTTGAACACTTGTCAGGTGATCCGTCTTCCCTGATGAGCTAAAAGTTCTCTAACTCAACGCCACCAGTATTCTGCTTCATCCTTTAACATATATGCAGCAAAAATAATTTGTTGCTCTTCAGTACAGCCCATCACTTCAAAGATTTTCTCTAATTCCCTAATCCATCTTTCGGCTACCGTTAGGTCATAGCCACCTTGGAAACAAGGTGGTCTAGTCCTCAAGAACTCGGATATGCCATTATCTTTTCTAGCCATCCGGTTGTTAGCACCATTCTCACCATTTGGGTTATTAGCATTCTGGAGATATTGTAAAATTTGGTTGGTGGTCATGACTTGGTCTCGAATTGTCGCGGCCAGGTTGTGCAGGGTTTCCTCTGCATTGGTTGCTGGATTCCTCCTTGGTGGTGCCATTTCCTACTATAGCAAAAACAAAGTTATGCTGCTATTGAGGTGATCAAGCCCAATAGTTAGTTCAAAAATATTTAATAGCAATCATAACAACACCTTGGCATATAGATAGAAAACACTAGTAATTTCTTACCTATATGAATCACTGATCCCTTACACAGCACAACCACAACATACTTAAGACACTATAAGATCGATTCAGATAACCATCCACCCACTGGCCATCTAGGATCGACCTGCTCTTATACCAATTATGTAACAACTCCATTTAAGTATCAATTTTTTTTAAAAATACCATGAAGTTATTACCTCATTACAACTTAACTCAATATAACATTTATTTAATTTATACAATATTGAGTTCACATACATGTCATTAATCAAAACATACGTACAACATATCAAACACATAAAATCTACATCTTATTTATTCTGGTTGACCAATTCTGGAGATACAGGTGCAGGTGGTTGCACCTTCACCGGGATCTAAGCCAACTTGACCACAAACATTTTATTTGCTTATGGAATCTGCCCAACATAAAGTACTCGATCTAACGTGCACTAAAAGCCAGAGCTACCGAAAAATCTGCATAACTAATTTTCTGAACATGATATGGAAATATAGTGAGAATTAAATCCCAGTAAGTTCAACAATAAATCATCATCAATATTGCTCATCACGTCATGTTCAGCTGTATAAACTACAAAAAATATCTTTGGTCACATAATGCATTATATCTATGCACATAAGAATCATACAGTAATGATATGTATGACAGGATTAACTATTTTCAGAATATCATATGATGGCCAACAACTTATTCTCATTTCAAGCTACCCCGGTCAGGGTGAGTATCCTCTACTCTCCGGTACGGGCTTTTCTCGCTCCGTCCAACATGGCACACTTTCTCTTTCTTTTCTCATAATCATAATCATAACCGTTGGTAGGGCATCCCCTACTGGTGCACCACACGGATTGCCATGTGACCATGCTCATTTCTTTTCTTTTCACAATGATAGCCAAAAATATGCTTTCAATAACAAGTATGTTCATCAAAATATAATTATTATCAAAAATCATTGGTAATCATGCCATGAACATAACCATTTCAAATATCACTTTATAAAATATTTCCATGTCAAAATTTCACACTTAAGATGGTAAGAAGTTCATACAATGGCAATGGCTATGGCTATACTAGTCATTTATTAAGATTCATCTTCTTTTTTAAATACTAATTTTATTTCTTTATTTTCTTGATGCAGGTTTTCATCCTATCTAACCTTCTCTTACTAATCAGAGCATAACTCCCTCAATTTAACTCTGATGTAGGTGATATTGGTGTCAATTTCAAGATAAAACAATTATCTAAAACTATTATGTTGAACATTGTAGCGAAATATTAAGAAATCAAGGTGATATTACTCCCTACATGTATAGGTTATTTCATCTCGGATAGGTTCTGACCTCTACCTACTAATCGGAACATATCTACCTCATATGGACTCCAACTTGAGTGATTCCAGTGTTTAAAAATCCATGACACAAATATCTATAATTCTTATGTTAACCATTTATTTTAATACTATATAGATAATTCCCAGAAATTAAAATACAGAAGCTGTCCTAACATATTCTTCCCTGATGAACCATTTTCTGACCTTGGACTACTAATCAGCTCATATCTTCCTCATATGGACTCCAACATCAATGATTCCAGTGGCTAAAAATCCATGACACACATAGTTATAATTCTTATGTTAACCATTTATTTTAATTCCATACAGATAATTCCCAGAAATTAAAATATAGAAGTTGTCCTAACATATTCTTCCCTGATGAACCATTTTCTGACCTTTTGCTTACTAATCGGCTCATATCTACCACATATGGACTCTAAATTGAATGATTCCAGTGGCTAAAAATCCATGACACACATAGTTATAATTCGTATGTTAACCATTTATTTTAATTCCTTATAGATTGTTCCCAGAAATTAAAACATCAAAGCTTAAAATTCTGCCACCCATAGCCATACCCATGCAGAACTATCTACACGAACCTAAGTATTCAAACATACATCACATGCAAGATCAATATGTAACATGATATAGCAACATCCATGACCAATCATCAAAATTCTAAGATCAAAATCTCATATAAATATTATAAGTTTCAAAAGTTTTCTTCAAAAAGAAATATTGTTAAACTTACCTGGAGCACTAAGTCCCCTAGACTTCTCCTTCCTCTTTCTTCCTTTCTTCCTCTCCTTTCCTCATTCTACCTTGCTTCTATTTTTCCTCTCCCTCACTTGGACGAAATTATAATGTTGTAAGGGTGGGTTTTCTTATATAGACCACCAAATAATTCACCTTTCATGATCATGGGTCTACCTTATCATAATTAGGATACACTTTGTTGAATTTTTGGAAAACAAACAACTTATGTTCTTATGTTTCTCTTCCTTAGTCAAGATATGCATAGGAAAATGAGATTTGTATTTTGAAAATTATGATTATATGTTCTTAAGATAAGGGACAAGGTCCCTTTGATTTAGGGATTCTTTTCCATTTTCTTTTGTCTTAAACAAGTATGATAGGTTTTCCTTTTTAGGTGGCAAATTTCTAGCCCTTGAATCTCCATTATTTGGTTGATATTATTTGTGTGGGATAGGAATGTTTTATCCTAATGCCATGTATTATCATACCACTTGCTAGAATTATGAGTGTAGGATATAGATGTTTTGTCCTAAAGCCTTGTATTATCATGCCACTTGCCAAAATGATGAATGTAGAATCACACCACTTGCTAAGTTTTTGTCTTAATGCCATGTAACCTAATCTTTATTATTACATTATTATATCATCACCTAATTTATTTTATTTTATTTTTCCTCTTGGATTTGGGCTTATTCCTACCCATTATGGGCTTATTCCTACCCATTTTCTTTGCTTTGGATAAAATTCTACCTTTCTTGGAGGGCTTGGTCACATTTTCATAATTTTTGGGCTATTGGTCCAATTACTATATCCTAGTCCAAGTCTATGTTTTATTTCTTGCTTAGGTTATCCAATGGCTTGCTAGAAACTTATGTGAAGTGGAAAAACTCTATATGAAGTGTCCATAGGTAAAAGCCCAATGTATGGGTAAAGATTTTAAACTTAGTAACTCTAGTTCTTGAATTAGGAAAAATTACCCTAATTCAATGTTCTTGAAATTTTAAGACCTTTACTTGTTTCTAAAAATTTATTTTCCTTATCCAAGAATTTTGCATCTCTTTAGTATGTTATTTCTAATTTCTTTCCTATTATGTTTTCCCTCTTTATTTGTTCTCTTAATGTTAGAAACATTTTCTATGCATATACATAAAGTGAAGAATTTCTAAGGATTATATTTCCTTAGATATTTAAAATATTGTCTAATAAATTTTATTTCCTTAATTAAATTTTTATGTACTTTTATCAATAAAAGAAACAAAATTAGGGATGTTACAATTTTACCTTCAAATCATAATATTTTACTATAGTTTATACAGCTGAGCATAACAACATTTGTTTAATGATCATAACATGGTGCATATGGTTTTGGATATTTAAATATCCTTTGTTTTGATAATATTTGAAATACGGGTCCCATATGAATGTACTTCTGAACTGTATTTTCTATGTGACATATTTTAAAATATAAGTACATCCATATGTTGACCTAAGAGGTCATAGGAGGAATTATTTGCTCACTGAGTTGTCAAACTCACTACATGATATTTCCACATATTTCAGATAAGAATATCAAAGTCTAATTCGGCAGATAGGTGATATATTCTCTGGGTGAGTCTACGTTGCTTTCAAGACTCATGGTCTTTGAATTATACTGTATTTGTATTCTAGAGTGCTCTGAATGCTACAAGCAGATATGTTTATAGACTTGGTCTGTATATTATGTATACATGAGAGATCCTATATGTATTTGTTCCCATGATAAAGAATTGAATTATGTATATTTATGGAGATTATCTTACATTTAAAAAAAATTGTTTTATTTTATGTAACGTAAATTAGGGGCGTTACAAATTCTATCCTTTTTATTATGAGGAATTAAGTCACATATTTCATATGAGCTAGATGTACAATGTATGGATGGAATGCATGTTGATTGGATGCCTATGCTAGTAGATCAATGCATGAGGATTACATGATATAAGGTATGCATTGTTGGTAAGTGTATTAATACATATTTGTTAAATGATGTGGTGATGATATTATGCATAATATTAGTGATGTGTTAGTTAATGCATAATCCTATTGTGATGATGGTCATGATGATTAAAGAGTATGACGTATACATTATTATATGATGATAAAGGGGTTATTACATAGTGATTGTATGAAGAGACGAAGTTGATTGTGGATGGCAAGCATGATGTTAAAGGTGAGTTGTTGATGTATACATGGTCATATCATGTTGATGTACATGGTTGAGATGTGGCTATAGACGATTAGTCACTGAGTGTGGAGATGTGGCTACAGACGATTAGTCACTGAGTGTTGTGATGTGGCTGCAGACGATCAGTCACCCTGCATGAAAGTATTGCGAAGATAAATACATAAGCATATTATTGAAGTATAACCTGGTTATTATTCATGCTTGATATTGATGCATAACCTGTCTGTTGAATATGAAAGCATGCTATACATTCTTGTTATTTCATCATATACAAAGAGAAAATGTTTTCTGTAGTTTATACAGCTGGACATAACACTGTGTTTTCCTTATTTACCGTATAATTCTTTTAATGTTAAACCTATTGGGAACCTTCGTTCTCATTATTGTTGGTGTTCTGTTCAGATAAGAGCAAACGATACGCTAGCTGCTTCCGTGCACTTGATCATGGAAAATTCGGTTGATGGCGACGCTTTGTACAGATCCCGATGCTAGCACTACCTCCTCTACCCTTTACACCTAGGGGAGATGTGCGATATAGGGTTCATTGTTTAGTTGATGTAGTTATGTAACTCAGTGTCACTGGTGTATAAATAATAATCTTTGATGTAGTTTGAATATTATGATAATGAAATATTAGCGGGTTATACAAATGTGTATGGTTCGTTGCTTGGAATCCGTTATCAGTCGCTATATACATATATATATATATATATATATATATATAAACCCCGGTCGTTACATCTTCCAGATTCATCACATGTAATACAAGATGAACCAATCCAAATAAAGGAGAACATGACATACCAGCTAGTACCGGCATCAATATTGGACACCGACATGAAGCAATTGAGAAATAAAACCATTCCCCTGGTTAAGGTGTTATGGGAAGGTTTGACTCCAGAAGAAGCAACTTGGGAGCTAGAAGGAGTCATAAGGAAGAAATATCCGCAATTAGGTAATTTCTAAAATTTTGAGGACAAAATTTCTTTTAGGGGGAGAGAAATATAGCATCCCTAATTTTGTTTCTTTTATTAATGGAGGCACATAATATTTAATCAGGAAAATAAAAATTATTAAACAATTTTGTTAGATATCTACGAGAATATAAGCTTTAGAAATTATTCATCTTATGTGTATGCATAGAAAATGTTATTAACATTAAGAGAACAAGTAAAGAGAGAAAACGTAATAGGAAAAATTAGAAATAACATACTAAAGAGATGCGAAATTCTTAGGTAAGGAAGATAAATTTTTGGAAACAAGTAAAGGTCTTAAAATTTCAAGAAAACATTGGATTAGGGTAATTTTTCCTAATTCAAGAACAAGAGTTATTAAGTTTAACATATTCAACCATACATTGGGCTTTCACCTATGGACACTTCATATAGAGTTTTTCCACTTCACATAAGTTTCTAGCAAGCCCATTGGATAACCTAAGCAAGAAATAAAACATAGACTTGGACAAGGATATGGAAATTAGACCGATAGCCCAAAAATTATAAAAATGTGTCCAAGCCCTCCAAGAAAGGTAGAATTTTATCCAAAGCAAAGGAAATGGGTAGGAATAAGCCCAAATCCAAGAGGAAAAATAAAATAAAATAAATCATGTGATAATATAATAGTGTAATAATAGTAAAGATTAAGTTACATGGCTTTATGACAAAAATTTAACAAGTGGTGTGATCCAATATTCATAATTTTAGCAAGTGGTATGATAATACTAGGCTTTAGGATAAAACATCTATATCCTACACTCATAATTTTAGCAAGTGGTATGATAATACATGGCATTAGGACAAAACATTCCTATCCCACACAAATAATTTCAACTAAATAATGGAGATTCAAGGGCTAGAAATTTGCCACCTAAAAAGGCAAACCTATCATACTTGATTAAGACAAAAGAAAAAGGAAATGAATCCCTAAATCAAATGGACCTTGTCCCTTATCTTAAGAGCATATTATCATAATTTTCAAAATACAAATCTCATTTTCTTTATGCATATCTTGACTAAGGAAGAGGAGGACAAGAACATAAGTTGTTTGTTTTCCAAAAATTCAACCAAGTGTATCCTAATTGTGATAAGGTAGACCCATGCAACATCTTTGTGGGATTTTGACCTTAGAACTTTGATGATTAGTCATGGATGTTGCTTTATCATGTTACATATTATGTATGTTTGAATACTTGGGATGGTGTAGATAATCCTAGATATGGTAGACTTTGATGTGATTCTAAAAATGGATTAGTTGTCATCATGTCATGCCATTCTAAAACTATAAAATCCACAAGAGTCTCCTTGTCTTCTATCGAAATCTCACATGATTTATACACATCATTTACCAACAAGAATTCTCCCATTGGAGTAGCAACCATAAAAGAACAATATAAACTAGTAGGATCTCTATCTAATTTCTTAGCAAAGCATGGTGATACATAAGAATGAGTAGAACCATGATCGAAGAGGACATATGCTTTATGGGAACATACTGATAATGTACCTGTCATAACTACATTTGAAGCCTGAGCATCCTGTCGTGTCGAAGCAAAAACTCGAGCTTGTTCTCGGCCTCGATTTCCTGATCCTCTACTAGTACCACCACTACTTGCTTGAACTGAAGCTGCTATATTTGGTCGTGTTGGCACAGATGCAGTAGGTGAAGCTGGTTGTACCGATGCTTGACTAAAACTTCATAGCTGTAAGCAATTCCTCATCAAATGACCCATTTGTCCACACTTAAAACATGCACCAGTTTCTCAGTGACACTGTCCAGTATGAGGCCTGCTACAATTAGGACATGGTGGAATTGATCTTGAATCATGTTGGCTAACAGGTCTCATATCACTTTTATTCATTCTTTGCTTATTGATATTCATTCATGTCTGATTAGAGCTATCAGTTCCTGTTTGAGTGAAGTGCTGTAGATTTTGAAATCTTGATCCTCTGACATTAGAATTATAACTTGTTTAAGCATTACTATCTCGCTCTCTTTTTCTTCTCTTTAAACCTTCAATATCTGCTTGCTCTCGTGTTTCCATCATTCAAGCACAATCCACAGCTGTTGAATAAGTTGAAAAATGATTCATCTGAGGGCCCATCGATTTAAACAACGGGCGTATTAATCCCGAAACAAACCTCTTAATCCTATCCCTTTCTGTAGGAACCAGATATGGTGCATATCTAGACAACTGTGTAAAGCAGATGTCCTATTGAGAAACTGTCATGTTCGGTGTCTGTCTTAGTTCTTTAAATTCTCTGGCCCTCTTGTCTCTTTCACTCATTGGCAGGAAGCGATTCATAAATGCTTCCTTAAATTCTTCCCACTCCATTGGTGGTAAAATAACTGCTCGTCCTTGTACAAGTGTCTCAAACCAAACTTGAGTCACATCAGATAGTTAAAAAGACACCAGTTCAATAGATCTTCTAATAGAGCACCCCAAAGCTCTTAGGACTTGTTCCACAACATCAATAAATATCTGTGAATCTTCCTGAACATTTGACCCCAAAAAAGTCAGAGGTTTTAACTTAAAAAATTGTAGTAATGACACCTCAATCCCTGTAACCTTGTCCTCTTGCTCAGCTGTTCTTCCTAATTTTTACACTTCAGGAGCATTTTTTGGTGGCTAGCCTTCCCTTCTTCCTTGTTCCACTATAAATCCAGCCAATGTCTCTAAACTCCTACGTATACTAGTAATCATATCAGCAGTTCTATTAGGTGGCTCCTGAGGGGGTTATACTCTTTCCTCAGGATTTCTATAAGATACATAGACCTGTGTCATCTTGTCTTGGGGTTCTCATACCCCGTGCACACCCTCTACCTCTACCTCTTCCTTTAGGTTAGCCTCTACCATGGCCTCTTTGCACTGGAATTGTAGATAGTGTAGACTCTTCAGTAGAGGGTGCACGATCTACAACTTCTTCTCTAGTGAATGATTTAGTTCTTGGCGGCATAATTTATTATACAGAATAAAACATCTTTTTAAGATACCATATTATATAATCAAACCTTACACTAGGAATTAAAGCACACTTGGAATAGAAAAGAAGTGAATATCCTATAAAATCCCTCAGCAGCACCTGAAGTATAAATATGTCCGGCTCATATCAATACTAAAAGTCCTACTAAAGAATCCTTTGCTCTGATAGCCACAGGTAAACTTAATGCTCTGATACCAACTTGTCACGCCCCTACTTTAGGAACGCGAATAACATTACTGTCCGATAACCTTATCTTTATCTATTTGTAATCAACATCATATTATGGTATATCTAGATAATTATACATGCCAAGTCTACATTTATCAGTTTTACAACGGAAACAAGGATCCTGCCTGTGACGTTTAGAGCAACTCTAGAGTACATTTCTCTTACAATTTAAACACTGAGAGCCTAGAAACAATTTAGGCTCACCATGGAAGTACAACACTTAGTCTATCAAAAAGCCATAGGACCAAACTCTTGGTCTTTATCTGAAAAACATATCAACAAGGTGTAGTGAGTTTTGCAACTCAGTGAGCAGATAATAGGTATCATATGACCTCTTCGGTCAACATATGGATGTACTCTTTATTTTAAAACTTTTTACATTGAAAATCACAATTTAGAGGTACATTCATATGGGACCCGCATTTCAAATAATCTCTGTTCAAATTCATATTCATATTCATTTCATAAGTAATGCTATAAAATGATAATAATATCACAGTATGTATCAACATCATTCTTATGAAAACATTTGGAGGATCCCATATCAGAACCACCATATCAGAGTATAGCCCTTTCTGTACTTTGGTGGTATAGGATTTGCCTAAACTCAGCATCCTGCTGAGGTTTGCCCTACTACCATTCAAGAGTACACGCGAAGGGACTCTATATGGGTATTTCCCAAGCACATAGCAAGGGAAGGAAAATCACATCTCATATAACTGGCATCTCGCCCATATAGGAGGCATCCCACTCGCCATCACATATCATCTCCCGTGTGTTGGCCCTTACACGAGGCTAGCACCACCCCCTGCTAGCTAAGGCTATCAAGGTGCACCAAGGCTAACATGACCGGCTATTAGTAGATAGTGTTTCCAATAGGATTCCTTCATAAAACCATAATCTCATATATTCCATATTAATCAAAACAGATGTACTATTATAATACAACATTTTCATTCTCAGTATATTCCTCTGTCAAAACTTCCCAATCAGGGGAATCACGTAAACATGCCCATATCCGAGGCAAACATATCACTTTATAAATCAATATCATATGCATAACATATTTCCTTTTCCATATAATGAGAAATACATTTAAAATCACATGTTCAATGTGTTTCAAAATTCATTTCAAAAGTCATACTCTTCTTGAACTAGATATCATATTGCAACCGTTTCAGATATTCTAAACCATTTCAGGAACATATAAAATTATAAATAACTTGTAAATATACTCTTTTTTCAATTTAAAGTTCAAGAAGAGTAAAGGCAAGTCATAGAAATAATCATCTACTCACAGGATAAGGGGTCCAGATTGGGCAGCCTAAAAATGCACTTTTCTAATCTCAATTTAATCAAATAGACCTAAAAAACGTGTCCAGATGGTCCAAAAACCTAGAAAATAACTTCGGGAGCTTGGTCACTATTCACGACTAGAAAATACTGTTCACGCCGGCTGAAATCACTATTCACCGTCGAAAAATACTATTCACCCGTCAGAAATCACTATCCACGACGAACAAAAAGCTGTTAGATGGCCGAAAATATTCATATCCTAAGGTTTATCTAGCTCCTGAATCCATCTACGGTGTCAGATTTTCAATTGAAGGTCTCTAAGTAAGAGTTTCAGAATTTACCTTTTTCTGAGATTTTGTACTTCAGATTTACGACAATTCAACAGCTAATTTAAAAAATTGATCAATCAAAACCATAGTATTCTCCGTCCTGAATCCAGTGGTACCCTCAATTTGAAGATCGGAAGCCAATAGGCACTCCAGATCTAGAGAGAAAATTGAAGGTTACTATTCATCACTATTTACTCTCACTATTCATCAAATTTGTAATGCTCCTTGTAACGCCCCCAATTTACGTTACGTAAAATAAACATTTTTTCCCCGTAATTAGATAATCTCCATAAAGATGCACAATTCAATTCTCTGTCATTTCTCTCATGTATACACAATATAGAGACCAAGTCTATAAACATTAAAGTACAGTAGAAATGGGGATCCTACCTGTAGCTTTCAGAGCACTCTAGAATACAAACACAGTATAATTTAAAAAACCATGAGCCTTGGAAGCAACGTAGACTCACCCACAGAATATGTCACCTAACTAATCACCTATCTGCTGGATCAGACTCTGTATTATCATATGAAAAATGTGGAAATATCATGTAGTGAGTTTGACAACTCAGTGAGCAAATAATTCCTCCTATGACCCCTTAGGTCAGCATATGGATGTACTTATATTTTAAAATGTGTAACATAGAAAATATAGTTTAGAAGTACATTCATATGGGACCCGTATTTTAAATATTCTTACATCAAAGGATATTCAGATATCCAAAACCATATGCTGCATGGTATGATCATTAAACAAATATTGTTATGCTCAGTTATATAAGCTATAGTAAAATATTAAGATTTAGAGATAAAATCATCACTTTTTATGCACCTGCCTCACTCGGCAATCTGGTCAATGCAATGAAAACATAACTTATTTGCTATACTGGTGCGCACTGTCGCAGGTGCACCCAAATTAATACCTTACCTCAAAACTAACCTGTAGAAGTGAGAGTAAGGGTCGATCCCACAGAGACTGGAATTACCTTATGTGATTAAAAAGGGGGGAAATTGATAATCGCAAATTAAGTAAAGTAAACAATAATGAAAATAAATAAGCGAAGTGATTAATGATAAAGACGTTGGTTTCGGTTGGTATCCACCGTCAAGGGATTACATTGATCATCGACAACATAGTCAATCTGCAAATGAATATCTATCATTGGGGTTTTAACCCCGTTTCTCCTTATGCCTAGCAAATTAATGACAATCGCACTAATTAAACCCTAATTAACAAGCCATCTTTTAGCATATCGGTAAAATATAACTTGTTAACTGCATAAAGAACTAGAGAAACTGACAGAGCTAAACAAATATAAACACATCGGCTATATCTAATTTAGTCAATCATTCATCATAGGTTCAATGATTTATAATCCAAAACCCTCAAACCTATTTTCCTCACGAATCGCAGAATTAAAAACTTTGTTCAAAACATAATTCAGCTGTAGATTAAAACAGACGAAATACTAGTAGGCCTCCTACCAATCATATGAATAATCATTAAGAATAAGAACAGATGAACAATCAATATTCAAAACAAATTGAAATAATAACATCAGATCCACATCTCACAATGTATAAAAATCCCTTAAGGTTTCAACTCACCTCAACCAACTAAAGAGAATTAGCCACGCAGGGCCATAAGATAAACAAAAGAAGAATTGAAGAATGTAGATGAAGAATTCGGTGAAAGATTGGATGCCTTCTCTGGTTGCTTTCCCCTCTTTTTATAGACTTTCCCCTCCTAATCGAAGTTAGAACGTATTTTAGGTCAAGTTCCCGTCCATTCCCTTCAATTTTGAGCGAAAACGACCTAAAATCGCGAAATCAGCACATCTCCTGCGACGCACGGGCGTCGCGGTGCTTAAGTAGAGTGCCGCGGTGCTACGGAGTTCTTGCCACGGGGTGCCGCGGCGCGCTGGGTTGAGCGCCGCGGCGCTCGCTCCTGGAAAGCACGGCGTCGCGGTACGATGGTTAGCGCCGCGACGCTTCAGATTGTCTTATCGTGGCGCCGTGGTGCTCCCTTGTGAGCGCCGCGGCACCCAGACGCTTCTGGATTTTGTCGAAGTGCCAAACATAAAAGTTGTAGCTCTATGTCTCTTCTTTCCATAGCCGCTGAAATCACCTTAATCGGAGTCCAAATGAGTGAGATATGCATCAATTAGTGACACAAGCTCAGGAATCAGCATTTTTCTATGATTTTCTCTCTTTATTTCCTCTTCATTTCTTCTTTATTATTCCTAAAACACAAAACACAACACTCAGTGAATTCATACCTATTTTCTACTAAAATTAAATAAAAAGCAACTTAAAACATGTCAAAAACATGCTTATTTTATAGCATGTCATATACGTATAGTGACCTCGACTACAGTCACAATAAGTGAACAAGGAATGTGAGTACATCACCCTGTTGGAGCAGCCCTCCCCCGCCTCACTCAAGCTAATAGGGCATCCCTATTCGGTACCATCACAAGCCGTACAATCAGTCGATATTCATCTATACATATAAATACATGTAAAAGTATCAAGCAACTTGCATGAGTTTTATGCTTGTCATATTTATCAAGCAACTCCCCATGAGCTTTATGCTTGCCATTCAATCTCATTGGAAAAGAATGCCCTATAAAATTGTAAGAATATGTGTTGGAAATGATATAAATAGGAAGAAAGTGACTAAAGGCCAAGCATAAAGAAAATGAAAAGATGAAAATAATATTTAAGAAAGAAGAAGAATCTTATAAATGAAAATAATAAATGCCTAGTGTATGCCCTAGCCATTACCATTGCATGAATTTCCTACTATCTTAAGTGTGTAATTTTGACATGGAAGTATTTTATAAAGTGAAATTCAAAATGATTATGTTCATGGCATGATTGCATTTTACCAATGAGTTTTGGGAATCATTATGCTTTGATAAAATATGGCATGAGAGTATAATGAACATACTTGTTATTGAAATCATATTTTCAGCTATTAATGTGAAAAGAAAAGAAAAAAGACAAGCACGGTCACATGACGGTCCGTGTGGTGCACCAGTAGGGGACGCCCTACCAACGGCTGTGATTATGATCATGAGAAAAGAAAGAGAAAGTATGCCATGTCGGACAGAGCAAGATAAGCTCGTACCGGAGAGTAGAAAGTACTCACCCTGACCGGGGTAGCTTAAAATAAGAATAAGTTGATAGCCATCATATGATATCCTGAATATAGTTATCCATGCCATACATGTCATAATTGTACAATTTTCATGTGCATGGATAAAGTGCATTCATGTGACCAACATGACATGATGAACTATATTGATGATAAATTATGATTTTTTGTTGAACCTACTGGGATTTAATTCTTTCTATATTTCCATATCATGTTTAGAAGAATAATTATGCAGATTTTCTCTATGGCACTGGCTTTTAGCGTACATTGGATCAAGTTACTCTATTTTGAGCTGATCTCAGAAATATATATGGTGTCTATGGTCGAGTTGACTAAAATTCCAGTGAAGGTGCAACCACCCGCACTTGCATCTCTGGAACTGGTCAACAGGGATGAATAAGATGTAATTATATATGTGTTAGACTTTTGTACAAATGTTATTAATGATGTATATGCGAACTCAGAATTGTATCACTGTTAATAGTAATTATGCTTGGTTAAATTAATGTTATTTTAAGTTAAGTTGTAGCAAAGTAATAACTTCATGGTATTTTAAAAATATAGAAAAAAAATTTGTTACATAAATGGAGTTGTTACAAGAATGATAGAAATTATGAAGCTAGCTTAGATAGAAGGTTTAAAGAAAATAAAGAGAGATAGTGATTTTAGTTCTAAGAGTTAGTATGGCCTCACTACCCAAGGATCCAAAAGTTAAAACCAGTAGTGCTCATTATAGATAGAATTAGTGACTTCCAATTAGATGTTAGTCAAGAATGATAGGTAGAAGTCAGGCCAATGAGGTGCTAGATAAGCTAGCCAACAAGGCATAGGTTAGCCTAACAGTATAGATCAACTTGTTCTATATATGGTAATTATCAATTGGGTAAGTGTTATACGAATTCAGGTGCTTGTTTTCACTATAAGGAAGTTTGATATATAAAGAATGATTGCCTATAGTTATATAGGTTAAGTTAAGGGTTAACTTGACCAATTTTACAACCTACCCTAGTAGTAGCTCAACCAATGAGGGTAGTGCTATGCCAAGCAAGTAATAATGGTGTAGACAAAGGATTAGGGTGCTGTGGACAGATTCCAATAGGTCAAGGTTAGCCTAAAGTTTTTGCACTAACTTGACAAGATGCATATGCCTTAAATGCATTGATGATAGGTACCTTATCAATTTGTTATCTTAGGGCTCATGTATTCTTTGTCCTTGGGTCCACCCTTTCATACATATCCTTTTCTTTCACTAAGCATATGGGTAAGGATCTAGCTAAACTAAGCTCCCTTTTTATTGTTACTACCTCTGTTAGCGATTGCTTAATTGTAGAAAATGTATACAAGTCTCTTAAAGTTCTAGTAATGAATTGGGAAACTTTGGTTAATTTGATTGTGTTGGATATACTGGACTTTGAAATAATTATGGGTATGGATTAGTTGGCTTTGTTCTATGCTACTTTTGATTGTCACCTTAAGGTGATAAGTTCAATATTCCCAATGAACTTTCTTTCCAATTTAAGTGTGATCATAATAAGGCATCAAGTAACCTAATTTCTACTTTGGAAGATTGAAGACTACTATGAAAGGGGTGCCACCTTGGTCAGAGATATTGTTGTGATGTGTTTATCTAATAACCACAACTACACGACGTAGCTGCAGCTAATCCAGCAAGTACGAGTCATTTTCCACAGAGACTAATGATCAATTACGAGTATTCTATGAAGTACGCTTTCTAAATCAATATAATAATAGTGAATAAGAAGTCGCAATTAATCAAACTAGGTATTCAATTTTGAATTCACTAGGGTTAGGGTTTACTAAACTTATGATATTCAACAATCAAAATATACCTCTAATTGCAATTATTTGAATAATCGGAGATAGTTTAGCCTTAATTCATTAATAATCTCTTTCAAGGGTTACTAACTATACCTAGGTTAATCCAATTACCTACTTCAGTGGTTCTTAGTTTAACTTCAGCCCATTAAGTTATATGCTAACCATGTGGTTCAATTCATAAGGGTTCTCATGCCTGCTAATTGATTCAATTCCTAAGAGACCTTAAACTACTTTCATGATTAAAATACCCCTAATTAATTATTAAGTTTTGGCATTAACTTTCACCTTTCAGTCCATCAGTTAATAACCTAAGATGTGATAAATATTGGCTAGACATTCATAAGCACATATATGTTCATAATAGTTAATCCTAATTAACCACATATAATATAATTAAGGTTCCAACAATTCCAATCAATTTAGTAACATTATATAACAAGTGGGTTTATCAAAACCCTAGATTAAAGTCTACGCACACATGATTGAAAGAAAACTCAAAGACAATTTCATTAAGTAAATCAAAATCTTCAATACAATTAAAAGAGAATGCAGTAGAAGTAGAAGTAAAGATAGAGGTAGAAAGATAAAACCATTATAGAAGTAAAGATGAAATAGAGATACAATTCTTGCTTCAATGTCTAATCCAATCTCAAGTGCAAAAGAAACTATAATCCTACTCTAAAACCTGATCCTAGAGTGTTTCAGAAGTCTAAAATGCGTTTGGCTATGTCTAAATAAGTCTCCAATCGAGTTCCCACCTATATATACTCCTTGATGCATAAAAACCCTAAAAGTTCACATGTTGTACAGACATGAAACATGGCTGTGTTCCAGGTGTCCTAAACACAACCAGGTCATGTTAGAGGATGGTGACGTCCAATCTTGCCCATTTAAAGCCTATTTCTTCCATGTTTCTTTGTTGGCTTGCTCCTAATCCAAAGAGCCTTCAAATGTGCTTTCTCCCTTGATTCTTGGGCTCTTTTGTTCACCTATTAATAGAAAATACAAGTGAACATTATCCAAAGTAATTGAAATAGAATCAAATGGAAACAATCAAATAATCATATATTAAAAGATATTTCGTTAGTATAGATCAAGTCCCGATGGTTAAGGAATTATTTGATGTGTTTTTAAAGGAGTTCCCTATATTAACTCCTGAGTGTGAGATCGAGTTCAACATTGACTTAATCTTTTAGACACAACTAATGTTAATACCACCCTATAGAATGGCTTCTATGGAGCTAAAGGAGTTAAAGAATAAGTTGCAAGACTTGCTAGATAAAGGTTTCATCATCCCTAGCACTTCTCCCTGGGGTGCTTTGGTCCTCTTTATGAAGAAGAAAGATGGTTCATTCTGGTTATGCATTGATTATAGACAACTAAATAAAGTTACGATGCATAGAGTTATCCTCTACCAAGAATAAATGATCTTTTTAATTAGTTGCAGGTTACCTAATGTTTTTCTAAGATTAGCCTGAGGTGAGGATTAAAAGGGAGGATATTCCAAAGATGGTTTTCAAAACCTAGTTTGGGCATGATAAGTTTCTTATTATGTCATTTGGGTTAACTAATGCATTAGCATATTTGATAGACTTGATGAATAAAATGTTCAAGCCCTTTGACCATTTTGTCACTGTATTTATAGTATGAATCTAGGTGTACTCAAAGAGGTCAGAGGATAATGAATTTCATTTGAAGATAGTTTTGCAACCCTTGAGCGAATGACAATTATATGGCAATTTTTCAAAGTGTGAGTTTTGACTAACCAATGTCTCTTTTCTTGGGCATATAGTTACAAGGGATGGAATTCATGTGGGTTCCAAGAAAGTAGAACACAGGAATGGCCTCATCCCTAGCACAATTTCTAAAATATGGAATTTCTTGGGATCATAAGGTATTAAAGAAGGTTTGTTAATGATTCTAAGATTGTTTCTCCCTTGACCAGATTGACCAAGAAAGGGATAAAATTTGATTGGACAGATGCATGTTAATAGAGTTTCTAAAAGTTATAAAATGTTTAACTATGACACATATCTTAACTATTCTATCAAGTACTAGAGGTTATGAAGTGTATTGTGACACCTCTAGGATTAAATTAGGTTATGTGTTAATGTAGAATGAAGGACTAATTACACATGATGAGGTAGCTTAAGAAGTATGAAAAAAACTATTTAACGCATGATTTAGAAATAACAGTAGTGGTTTTCGCTCTTAAAATTTGGAGACACTAGTTATATGGTGAATCATATGAGATTTATACATATCACAAGAGTATTAAGTATTTTTTTAGTAGAGGGATCTCATTTTAAGGCTAAGAATATGTATGAAGTTTCTCAAGGATTATGATTGTCTAATACTATACCATCTGGGTAAGGCGAATGTAGTGGTAGATACTCTAAATAAGAAGTTTATAGGTAGTTTAGCCTATTTAGCATAGGTGAGAAGACCATTGTTGAAGAATCTTTGCCAAATAAAGAATGAAGGAAAAATATTTGAATTAAAGGAACCCATATATTGTTGGCCCATGTGCAGCTTCAATTATCTTTGATTAAACAAATGAAAACCAATCAAGATAAGGATGTTAGATTGTGCAAAATAAACAATGAAGTGAAGGATAGCCAGAATTCTAAGTTCAGTGTGGACACAGAAGGAGTGTTAAGATATGGCTAGCTTTTATATATACTAGATGTGGATGGATTAAGAAGAAAGGTTTTAGAAGAAGCTCACCAATTCACTTACACCATTCATCTAGGAGTTTCTAAGATGTACCATGATCTTAAGGAGATGTAATAGTGGACAAGTTCTAAGAAAGATATAGCATAATTTGTTTCCCATTGTTCTGTATGTTAACTGGTGAAAGTAAAGCATCAAAACTCTATAGTGATACATAAATATATAAAGGTTTCAGAATAGAAATGGGAGAGAATTACCATGGACTTTATTATAAGATTGCCAAGTGTAACAACCTCTTTTTTATTTATTTATTATACAATATAGAGTTCACATATACGTCATTAATCAAAATGTACGTACAACAAAAATCAAACACATAAATAACTACATCCTATTTATTCTGGTTGACCAATTCTGGAGATATAGGTGTGGGTGGTTGCACCTTCACCGAGATTTGAACCAACTCGACCACAAACATATTATTTGATTCTGGGATCTGCCCAACATAAAGTAACTCGATCCAACATACACTAAAAGTCAGAGCCATAAAAAAATCTGCATAACTAATTTTATGAACATGACATGGAAATATAGTGAGAATTAAATCCCAGTAAGTTCAACAATAAATCATCATCAATATAGCTCATCACGTCATGTTCAGTTGTATAAACTACATCAAATATCTTTGGTCACATGAATGCACTATATCTTTGCACATGAGAATTGTACATTAATGACATGTATGATAGGATTAATTATTTTCAAAATATCATATGATGACTATCAATTTATTCTCATATCAAGCTACCCCGGTCAGGGTGAGTATTTTCTACTTTCCGGTACGAGCTTTTCTCGCTCCGTCTGACATGGCACACTTTCTCTTTCTTTTCTCATTAACATATTCATAATGTAACATCCCATAATTTTTATTTTTAAATAATAATGTTTTGTTATAAACAAATATATTTTTATTTGTTTAAAAATGATTATGTTATGCTAAAAGTAAGTCTATTTTTAATTAAAATAATTATTGTTTTACTTGAAATAATTATATTGGTCTTTAATGAATTTTTGTTGTAATTTTAGAAATATTCTTTCTTTTAATATGTATAAAGATATTTATTTTCAGATTTTTTCTATTATGATTTTTATAAAGAAAAATCATGATTTAGGAGTTTAACTCAAGTATTATGAGAATGTAAATTTTTAGAAATTTTTGGAATATTTTATGGTGAAAAACAGAATTTATATGAATTTATTTAAAAGAAAATCCTATTATTAATTATTAAATAATTACTATTATTATTTAAAAAAAATGAAAGGGGAAAGGAGCGTAATCGGGAAAAGGGACAGAGGCAGAAAATAGAGGAAAAAATGGAGAAGATGAATAGTGAGTAAATAGTAACCTTCAAATTTTTCTCTAGATCTGGAGTGCCTATTGGTTTCTGATCTCAAAACTAAGGGTGTTACTAAATTCAGGACGAAGAATACTACGGTTTTCACCGATCAAATTTTCAAATCAGCCGTTGAATCGCCGAAGATCTGAATTAGAAAATCTCAGAAAAAGGTAAATTTTGAAACTCTTACTCAGAGACCTCCAATTGAAATTCTGACACCGTAGATGGATTCAGGAGTTATTTAAACCTTAAGATATGAAATTTTTCAGCTATTTGACCACTTTTTGTTTATCGTGAATAGTATTTTTCGACGGTGAATAGTGACCAAGCTCCCGGAGTCATTTTCTAAGTTTTTGGACCCTCCGGACACTTTTTTGAGGTCTAATTGGTTAAATTCAATTTGGAAAAGTACAATTTAGGGCTTTCCAATTAGGAGCCCCACCATGTGGGTAGATACTTCTTTCTATGACTTACTCCGTACTCTTCTTGAACTATAAATATATAATTGTTTATGTTTACAATTATTTATGCTATCATAAATTCCTGAAATGTGTTCAAATATTTATTTTGCTTATGAATTGGCACATAGTTCAAGAAAATTATGGTTTTATAAATGTATTTTGGAACTCATTGAATATGTGGTTCTAAATGTATTTATCATTATTTGATAAAGTGAATATTATGTGCTCGATGCATTGATTTGTAAAGCTATATACTTGTGAAAATGATGCATGTCATACTATAAATGAGATTGAATGGCAAGCGTAAAGCTCATGGCGAGTTGCTTGATAATTTTACATGTATTTATATGTATTGATGAATATCGGCTGGTTGTATGACTTGTGACGGTACCGAATAGGGGATGCCCTATTAGCCTGAGTGAGCTGGGGGAGGGCCGCTCCAACTGGGTGACAGTGGTAATGTGAGGAGGCAGGAGGGTGATGTACTCACATTCCTTGATCACTTATTGTGACTAGGGTCGAGGTCACTATGCGTATAGCAAATGAGTTATATTTTCATTGCATTGACCAGATTTCCGAGTGAGGCAGGTGCATTAAAAATGATGATTTTATCTCTAAATTTTAAGATTTTACTATAGCTTATACAGCTGAGCATAACAACATTTGTTTAATGATCATACCGTGCAGCATATGGTTTTGAATATCTGAATATCCTTTGATTTGAGAATATTTGAAATACGGGTCTCATATAAATATACTTCTGAACTGTATTTTCTATGTGACATATTTTAAAACATAAGTACATTGACATGCTATAAAATAAGCATGTTTTTGACATGTTTTAAGTTGCTTTTTATTTAATTTTAGTAGAAAATAGGAATGAATTAACTGAGTGTTGTGCTTTGTGTTTTATGAATAATAAAGAAGAAATGAAGAGGAAAATAGAGAGAAAGTCATAGAAAAATGCTGATTTCTGACCTTGTGTCACTAATTGAGGCATATCTCACTCATTTGGAATTCAATTAAGGTGATTTCAACAGCTATGGAAAGAAGAGACATAGAGTTACAACTTTCATGTTCGGAACTTTGGCAAAATCCACAATATTCTGGGCGTCGCGGCTCCACGATAGGGCAATCCGGAGCACCGCGGCGCCTGAGTACTTTCGGCACAGCCTGCCGCGGTGCTGACTGAGAGCGCCGTGGTGCCTCGTGGCAAGAACTTTGTAGCGCCGCGGCGCCCGCCCGCCGTACAGGACTTGTTGATTTTGCGATTTTAAGTCGTTTTCGCCTAAATTAAAGTGGGATGGACGGGAATTTGACCTAAATACGTTCTGACTTCGATTAGGAGGAGAAAAGTCTATAAAAAGGGAGGAAAGCAACCGGAGAGAGGATCCAATTCTTAATCCAATTCTTCATTTACATTCCTCAATTCTTCTTTAGAGTTTCTTATGGCCCTGTGTGGCTAGTTCTTTTAGTTGGTTGAGGTGAGTTGAAACCTCAAGGGATTTTTATACATTGTGAGATGTGGATCTGATGTTATTATTTCAATTTTTTTTGAATATTGATTGTTCATCTATTCTTATTCTTAATGATTATTCATATGATTGCTAGGAGGCCTACTAGTATTTTGTCTGTTTTAATCTACCGCTGAATTGTGTTTTGAACAAAGTCTTTAATTCTGCGATTCGTGAGGCAAATAGGTTTAAGGGTTTTGGACTATAAATCATTTAACCTATGATGAATGATTGACTAAATTAGATATAGCCGATGTGTTTATATTTGTTTAGCTCTGTCAGTTTCTCTAGTTCTTCATGCGGTTAACAAGTTATGTTTTACCGATGTGTTAAAAGATGGCTTGTTGATTAGGGTTTTATTAGTGCGATTGTCATTAATTTGCTAGGCTTAAGGAGAAACAAGGTTAAAACCCCAATGATAGATGTTCATTTACAGATTGATTATGTTGTTGATGATCAATGTAATCCCTTGACGGTGGATACCAACCGAAACCAACGTCTTTATCATTAATCACTTTCGCTTATTTATTTTCATTATTGTTTGCTTTACTTAATTTGCGATTATCAATTTTCCCCTTTTAATCACATAAGGTAATTCCAGTCTCTATGGGATCGACCCTTCCTCCCACTGCTACAGGTTAGTTTTGAGGTAAGGTATGGGTGCACCTGCGACAGTGCGCACCATACATCCATATGCTGACCTAAGAGGTCATAGGAGGAATTATTTTCTCACTGAGTTGTCAAACTCACTACACGATATTTTCACATTTTTCAGATAAGAATATCATAGTCTAATTCGGCAGATAGGTGATATATTCTCTAGGTGACTCTACATTGCTTCCAAGATTCACAGTCTTTGAATTATACTGTGTTTGTATTCTAGAGTGTTCTGAATGCTACAGGCAGGATCCCCATTTCTGCTATATTCTGATGTGTATAGACTTGGTCTGTATATTGTGTATACATGAGAGAAATGACAAAAAATTGAATTGTGCATCTTTATGGAAAATATCTGATTGTGAAAAATAATAATAATAAATGTTTATTTTACGTAACGTAAATTGAGGGCGTTACAAGTTGGTATCAGAGCATTAGGTTTCCCTGTGGCTAACAGAGCAAAGAATTCTGTAGTAGGACTTTGAGTATGGGTGTGTAACTGCAGCCATATTTATACTCACGGTGCTGTTGGGGAATTTTATAGGGTGTCATCCTTTTCTTCCTTCTAACTCTTTTCCTTAGATATGTGAGATTTAAACATCTATGCGTATGTCCTAGATGGTACATTTTTGTGTGGACTACTAGTTCAACTTTTGAACTTGTTTTGACGAAAAGTGATAAAGAGAACCATTTTGGGAAAATAGCTGAAAATAAGAAAATTTTATCTGAACATAAAGGGAATGACTTGGTTGGATGTCAAGAAGGTTTGAATTGATTGTTTGATTTGCTTATGTGAAACAATATGACGAATGACTAATATAATATTAATAATGGGTTATGATGTGATCGAGATTGTTAACTCCAAGATAATGATTTGAAATAAAGTGAGTGTTTTGAAAATAGATTTAAATCTCTTTTTGGACGGATGAGTTAGAATCTATATATATAAATCGATTTGGTAAGTTGTGGGTTGGATTGAATTTGAGAGTGGAGAATCTATCAAGATAATATTTTCAATGATATATTTTGTTGATATAAGGAAGTCGAAGACAGTTTGGTTTTTAATAATATTATGTTAAGTATTATGATAAAGGAAGGTTTACTCATGGCAATTTAAAATTTAATGTATGCAAAAAGGATAATTCATGTGAAGGGCTCTTAGATAGACATAAATTTTCCATGATCGATTGTTAAGATATTGCATAAACATGTTAAAGAATAAAGTCACAATAGGTTGAATTTGTTTAATTGTTTTGAAGTGTGATCTAGCTGATACAAAATGAAGATATCATCAATAGAAGAAACTATTAGTAAAGGAGTTGCAAGTAGTGAGCAATCATAGAAGCAAGTAACCAGTAATTTAATTTCACCTTTAGCGACCATAAGTAGTGAGCAATCATGGAAGCAAGTACCCAATAATTTAATTTCACCTTTAGCGACCATAAGTTATTACAAAAAAAGGGTGCTAAGTGTAACATCCCTAATTTCGTTTCATGTATTAATAAAAGTACAAAAGTATTCAAACTAACATCTATAATTTCATTTCTTTTATTGATAAAGGTACATAAATATTTAATTAAGGAAATAAAATTTATTAGACAATTTTTAGATATATAAGGAAATATAATCCTTAGAAATTCTTCACCTTACGTGTTTGTGTAGAAATGTTCTAATATTAATGGAATAGGTAAAGAAAGAAAACCTAAGAGGAAATATTAGAAATAAACATGCTAAAGAAAGGTGAAATTCTTAGGTATGGAAGATAAATTTTTGTGTAGTAAGTAAAAGTCTAAAAATTTCAAGAAGATCGGATTAGGGTAATTTTTCTTAATTTAAGAGTAAAAGTTACTAAGTTTAGTATCTCCACCCATAAATTGGGCTTTCACCTATGGACACTTCATATAGAGTTTTTCTACTTCATATAATTTTTTAGCAAGCCAATAGGATAGCCCAATGAAGAAAAAAAACATCGACTTGGACTAGGATATAGAAATTGGACCGATAGCCCAAAAATCTTAAAAATGTGACCAAACCCATTATGAAAGTTATAATTTTAACCAAAGTAAAGAAACTGGGCAAGAATGAGCCCAAACCCAAGAGGAAAAATAAAAATAAAAATAAAATTAAAGTGATGAAATAATGGTGTAATCAAGATTAGGTGACATGGCATTAAGACAAAAATTTAGCAAGTGGTATGATAATACAAGGCTTTAGGACAAAAAATCTATATCCTACACTCATAATTTTAGCAAGTGGTATGATAGTACATAGCATTAGGACAAAACATTGCTATCCCATACAAATAATTTCAACCAAATAATGGAAATTCAAGGGCTAGAAATTTTCCACTTAAAAAGGCAAACCTATCATAATTGTTTAAGACAAAAGAAAAAGTAAATGAATCCCTAAATCAAAGGGACCTTGTCCCATATCTTAAGAACATATTATCATAATTTTCAAAATACAAATCTCCTTTTCCTATGCTTATCTTGACTAAGGAAGAGGAAGACAAGAACATAAGTTGTTTGTTTTCCAAAAATTCAACCAAGTGTAACCTAATTGTGATAAGGTAGACCCATGATCATGAAAGGTGAATTATTTAGTGGTCTATATAAGAAAACCCAACCTTACAACATTAGAATTTAGTCCAAGTGAGGGAGAGGAAAAATAGAAGCAAGGTAGAGTGAGGAAAGGATAGGAAGAAAGGAAGAAAGAGGAAGGAGAAGTCTAGGGGACTAAGTGCTCCAGGTAAGTTTAACAATATTTCTTTTTGAAGAAAAGTTTTGAAACTTGTAATATTTATATGGGATTTTGATCTTAGAACTTTGATGATTGGTCATGGATGTTGCTATATCATGTTACATATTATGTATGTTTGAATACTTAGGTTGGTGTAGATAGTTTTGCATGGGTATGGCTATGGGTGGCAAAATTTTAAGTTTCTGTGTTTTAATTTTTGGGAACATTCTATAGGGAATCTAAACTAATGGTTAACATAACAAATGTAGATTGATGTCTCACAGATTTTTAGCCACTGGAATCGCTTAATTTGGAATTCTTATGAGGGAGATATGGACATATTAGTAGGTAGAGGTCTGAACCTATTCGAGAAGAAATAAGCTGTACATTGAGGGAGTAATATCACCTTTATATCTTAATATTTCGCTACAATGTTCAACATAATAGTTTTAGATAATTGTTTTATCTTGGAATTGACACCAAGATCACTTACATCGGAGTTACATTAAGGGAGTTATACTTTGATTATTTAGAGAAGGTTATATAGGATGAAAACCTGCATCAAGAAAAGAAAGAAAGAAAATTAATATTTAAAAAAGAAGATGAATCTTATAAATGAAAATAATAAATGACTAGTATAGCCATAGCCATTGCCATTGTATGAACTTCTTACCATCTTATGTGTAAAATTTTGACATGGAAATATTTTATAAAGTGATATTTGAAATGGTTATATTCATGGCATGATTACCAATGATTTTTGGTATTAGTTATAGTTTGATGAACATACTTGTTATTGAAAGCATATTTTTGGCTATCATTGTGAAAAGAAAAGAAATGAGCATGGTCACATGGCAATCCGTGTGGTGCACTAGTAGAGGAAAGGGAAAAGGGACGGAGGCAGAAATTCGAGGAAAAAATGGAGAAGATGAATAGTGAGTGAATAGTAACCTTCAACTTTTTTTCTAAATCTAGAGTGCCTATTGGTTTCTGATCTCAAAACTAAGGGCGTTACTGAATTTAAGACGAAGAATACTATGGTTTTGACCGATCAAATTTTCAAATCAGCCGTTCAATCGCTGAAGATCTAAAGTAGAAAATCTCAGAAAAAGGTAAATTCTGAAACTCTTACTTAAAGACCTCCAATTGAAATTCTGACACCATAGATGGATTCAGGAGCTAGTAAAACCTTAGGATATGAAATTTTTTAGCTATCTGACAACTTTTTGTTCGTCATGAATAGTATTTTTCGGTGGTGAATAGTGACCAAGCTCCCAAAATCATTTTCTAAGTTTTTGGACTCTCCGGACACGTTTTTGAGGTCTAATTGGTCAAATTCAACTTAGAAAAGTACAATTTAGGGCTATCCAATCAGGAGCCCTACCCTGTGAGTAGATACTTCTTTCTATGACTTACTCCATACTCTTTTTGAACTATAAATATATAATTGTTTCTATTTACAATTATTTATGCTACCATAAATTTTTGAAATGTGTTCTAATATTTATTTTGCTTATGAACTGGCACATAGTTCAAGAAAAGTATTGTTTTAGAAATGTATTTTGGAACTCATTGAATATGTGGTTCTAAATGTATTTATCATTATTTGATAAAGTGAATATTATGTGCACGATGCATTGATTTGTAAAGCTATATACTTGTGAAAATGATGTATGTCATATTATAAATGAGATTGAATGGCAAGCGTAAAGCTCATGGCGAGTTGCTTGATAATTTTACATGTATTTATATGTATTGATGAATATCGGCTGGTTGTATGGCTTGTGACGGTACCGAATAGGGGATGCCCTATTAGCTTGAGTGAGCCGGCGGAGGGCCGCTCCAACCGGGTGATAGTGGTAATGTGAGGAGGCAGGAGGGTGATGTACTCACATTCCCTGATCACTTATTGTGACTAGGGTCGAGGTCACTATGCGTATAGCAAATGAGTTATATTTTCATTGCATTGACCAGATTGTCGAGTGAGGCAGGTGCATTAAAAGTGATGATTTTATCTCTAAATCTTAATATTTTACTATAGCTTATACAGCTGAGCATAACAACATTTGTTTAATGATTATACCGTGCAGCATATGGTTTTGGATATCTAAATATCCTTTGATTTGAGAATATTTGAAATACGGGTCTCATATGAATGTACTTCTGAACTGTATTTTGTATGTGACATATTTTAAAACATAAGTACATCCATATGCTGACCTAAGAGATCATAGGAGGAATTATTTTCTCACTGAGTTGTCAAACTCACTACACGATATTTTCACATTTTTCAGATAAGAATATCAGAGTCTAATTCGGCAGATAGGTGATATATTATCTAAGTAAGTCTACGTTGCTTCCAAGACTCACGGTCTTTGAATTATACTGTGTTTGTATTCTAGATTGTTCTGAACGCTACAGGTAGGATCCCCGTTTCTGTTGTACTCTGATGTGTATAAACTTGGTCTGTATATTGTGTATACATGAGAGAAATGACAAAAAATTGAATTGTGCATTTTTATGGAAAATATCTTATTGCGAAAAATAATAAAAATAATGTTTATTTTACGTAACGTAAATTGGGGGCGTTATACATCCATGACCAATCGTCAAAGTTTTAAGATCAAAATCTCATATAAATATTATAAGTTTCAAAAGTTTTCTTCAAAAAGAAATATTGTTAAACTTACCTTGAGCACTTAGTCCTCTAGATTTCTCCTTCCCCATTCTTCCTTTCTTTCTTTCCTTTCCTCACTCTAGCTTACTTATATTTTTCCTCTCCCTCACTTGGACGAAATTCCAATGTTATAATGGTGGGTTTTGCTTATATAGACTATCAAATAATTTACCTTTCATAATCATGGGTCTACCTTATCACAATTAGGATGCACTTGGTTGAATTTTTGGAAAACAAACAACTTATGTTCTTGTCTTCCTCTTCCTTAGTCAAGATATGCATAGGAAAAGGAGATTTGTATTTTGAAAATTATGATGATATGTTCTTAAGATAAGGGACAAGGTCCCTTTGATTTAGGGATACATTTCCTTTTCTTTTGTCATAATCAAGTATGATAGGTTTGCCTTTTTAGGTGGCAAATTTTCAACCCTTGAATCTTCCTTGCTTAGCTAAAATTGTTTGTGTAGGATAAAGATGTTTTGTCATAATTCTATGTATTATTACCCACTTGCTAAAATTATGAGTGTAGGATATAGATGTTTTATCCTAATGCCATGTATTATCATACCATTTGCTAAAATTATGAATGTAGAATATCACACCACTTGCTAAATTTTTGTCTTAATGCCATGTCACCTAATCTTGATTACACAATTATTCCATCACTTAATTTTTATTTTTATTTTTATTTTTCCTCTTGGGTTTGGGCTCATTCTTGCCCATTTTCTTTACTTTGGTTAAAATTCTACCTTTCATAATGGGCTTGTCACATTTTCATGATTTTTGGGCTACCGGTCCAATTTCTATATTCTAGTCCAAGTCTATGTTTTATTTCTTCCTTGGGCTATCCTATTGGCTTGCTAAAAATTCATGTGAAGTAGAAAAAATTTATATGAAGTGTCCATAGGTAAAAGCCCAATTTATGGGTGGAGATACTAAACTTAGTAACTTTAACTCTTAAATTAGGAAAAATTACCCTAATCCAATCTTCTTGAAATTTTAATACCTTTACTGACTTCACAAAAATTTATCTTTTTTAGCCAAGAATTTCATCTTTCTTTAGTATATTTATTTTTAATATTTCCTCTTAAGTTTTCTCTCTTTACCTATTCCATTAATGTTAGAATATTTCTATGCATATACGTAAGGTAAAGAATTTATAAGGATTATATTTCCTTAGATATCTAAAAATTGTCTAATAAATTTTATTTTCTTACGGGATGTTACACCAAGGACTTCAAAGGGATATGATTTTATATAGGTGATTATGGATATCATGACTAAATTAGCTCACTTTTTGCTAGTGAAAGACACATAAAATGTGGCTTAGTATGCAAATCTTTACATCAATAATATAGTTAAGTTGTATGGAGTTTATGTCCATTATAGTTGATCGATGTGTACAGCTTATAGACCATTTTTGAAGAGCATTTTTAGGAGGCCTTCAAAATGCAGTTAGACTTTAGCACTAGTTTTTATCCTTAGACCAATAGTGAATCAAAACAAATATTCAAATTTTGGGGGATATGCTTTAAGTATATATCTTGGATGGTGGTGAATCTGGGAAAAATTCCTACACATAGCTAAGTTTGCCTACAACAATAGTTATTAGGCTAGCATCTAAATGGCACCATTTGTGGGGTTGTACAGAAGGCGTTATGGATCCCATTATTAGATGGTTTGAAGTAAGGGAAGCCAAACTCTTAGGACCGGACTTGGTGTAAGATGCCATTGATAAAATAAAGTCGATCAGAGAGAGGATACAAGTAGCCCAAAATAGGTATAAGACTTGTGAGGATAATAAAATTCTCCTTAGGTGACCAAGTATTCTTGAGGGTTTCACCTATGCAAGGAATCATGAGGATTAGGAAGAAAGGGAAATTGAGCTCAATATGTATTAGCCTATTTAATATTTTAAATAAATTTGACTCAGTGGCGTATCGTTTAGCTTTGCTCAATAGGTTGGATGAAGTTTATCTAGAATTTCATGTATATATGTTGAGGAAGTATTCAATGGACCCCATTCATATTAACCAACCTCAATAGATCTAACTGGACAAAGATTTGACATGAGAAACCAATAGCCATTATTGAAAAGCAAGTGAAAAAGTTAAAGTTAAAGGAGATTCCCATAGTGAAGGTAATATAGAATAACCATACAATGGAAGAAACCACGTGGGAAGTGGAAAACAATATGCGAATGAGGTACCCAAAACTTTTTGAGTAATAAGGTTAGTATTTATGCTTTGTTCTTTATGGTTTTGAAATTCGAGTATTAAATTTCAAAATAAGGAAAAAATGTAATAACCCTAAGTTTAATTATCTATAGTTTTCTCTTTAGAGAATGTATAAATTAATTTTGGTTTTATAATTTTTTGTTTGGATGTGTTAGAAGGAGAAATGTGGAGTTTTGGGTTAATTGGACCCTAAAACATGAAGAAGCTCCAAAAGGGAAATTGTTAGAATGCCAAATCTCATCGATGTGATGCTAATGTGCTTAAAAGTTTAGTGTTGTGTTGGCATAAGTGCATACTACAATTACAAAAATCCTAAGAGGTATAGTAGCACAATGCCACATCTTCATTACCGTATCGCCACTATCAAAGATTTACCAGCGCCATGATTCAAGAAGTCCAGCATTGTGACAATAGAAAAATTTACCAATTTGCCCCCATTGTCCTTAAAAATCTTGACCAAGAGTTTTTGGAATAAACCTCCCCATATCACTACAACACACGTTTTCTAAACACTCTCTTTTTCTTCTAGAGATACCTTGCACTTCAAACCTCCAATCACAACACTAGAGATACCGTTGAACTTATGGTGAATTGTACTTAATTTTACACCACTTGGTTTCACTGGAAAGTTACTAGAGTTTCACTAAAAAATTGGGGAAGAGGATCTTAAGAGGCAAGGTTTAAATAAGCATGCTTAGACATCTCAAATGGGAAAACTAATAACATATATAGTCTTATAAATGTTTGAATCACTAGGGTTCAAAATTTCAGGACTATTGGATAACTTTCTGGTTGGAATGAATAGTTATTTTGGCTGGTGTGAATAGTGCTTTTATGTTGTTGTATGGATTTTGACCCCCAGAAGTTGTTTTTAGGTTTTAAGACCTCCCAATATTTTATTTAAAGCTTGTTTGGATTTTGAAAGTCTATAAAGGGGTTTACTTACCTTGAACCCTTATAGTTATGAGTTGATAATACTTACTATAGCTTTATTTTAATTCTCTCCTAAATTAAATTGAAATAATTGTATCCATGCCATTGAACTTGATGGTTTTTAATCTTGTTATGGTTTAAATTTTATACTAGTGCTTGTGCATATATATGATATTAGAATCCTTATATAGGTAGGACAAGCTTCCTATGTATAACTACCCTATTGGCATTGTTGAGAATGGAAAGTGCAAATTGAATGATAAGCTTTTAATTTGATAATGGGCTATAATTTTATAGATTTTTATGAAGATTGTTCGGTATAATATTGAATAAGGAAAATGGGGCCTATGGTTGGAAGCGATTTGCATATGTTTAAGTGGCTGATGAGCTATGTTTTCTCAAGGAGGATTTGTTTATATGAAGTTTTTTATGCATATCTTTTATATATTTTATAAATACTCTTTTTTATTGTTTTTTGTTGGAGGGACCTTAACCAGAAACACTACAAACTAGTAGCAATAAATGCTAGCATTGGTGCACCTTGAACTCTAGATTACAAGCTTTTGCTTGATAAATTATAGGTTTTTTCCTAACAGGTGGTGATTTCCTATCCCTTGCTATGTGCTTGGGAAGCAATTTTGTTTCTGATGTGGAGTCCTCCTATATATGGTTGTTTTCAAGTATTTAATTGACTACCATATAGTTCTAGAGTTATTTTCTTATGTACATGAAAATTTCTATATTATGACTTAAATGTTTCTTTTATGGAATTTGAATATTAACTATTCTTTACGTATCAATGAATTATTTTATAACTATACATTCCATGCATCTAACTACCTTCCTATTTCCTTTAAATCCTCACTATGAAAAACTCATGCTTGGCTTTTCTTGTTTCTATTATAGTAGGGTTTACCTGCTCACAGAGTTTCAAACTCACCCTATTTTTATGTTTATGTTTTAAGATAGCAACAAAGAGTCTCATCCAGCTTTATCCGTGTAGTAAGCTAAGGTCATCTAGTGGTTAGCCCAAGTTATCTCCTGGGACTCCATTTTTTTATAAATTTTCAAAATTATACTCTAGAGTAGCTCCATGAACTAGAGGTTGGGTTCTACTTCTGCATGTTCTCGAGTTTTGGTTGCTAAATACGGTTTTGTATTGATAAAAATGATTTCTCTAAAGTTATGAGTTTGTGCCAATAATGAACTTGATATATATATATATATATGGACATCTTTATGCACATTATGTGATTAGGAGTTTTAGTTGATGTCTAGAATGGGTTTTGGAGGCTTACGGGATAGGATTAACCCCTCCCCCATGCTAGTCACGTGAAACTCCAATGAAGGTCGTGATAAACAAGAAAATGTGTGAAACCCTTAAGTTTAAATGATTATTTTTTACCCTATTATATGGTTTATTAAGAAAATTAATGGAATAAGATTGTGATTAAGATTTCTTTAAAAGAGTAAATGTAAGTCATATGATATATCGAAGTTATAACACATTATTTTTCTAGAGAAGACAGCATCGTGAAGCTAGATTGTCACCATTACGATGCTAGATTTTTGAAGTATAAGCCTAGGATCTAGAAAGGCTAGTGTCACGACACCAAGACCCAGAGTCGCGATGCTAGAAATAGAAAATACATGCCTAGAAATGAGGAAGCACAGTGTTGCAATGCTAGACTTCCAGTGCCTCAACACTAAGTAAAATAACAAAATTATCCTTTTCCATTATAAATCTCCACCCAACGAGATTTTTCCAAAACCATCATTGTTCATCATCTCCCTTTTTTGTTTCTTTCTCTACACTATTTTCTCTTTCTAACAGTTTAAGCACTTTTGGAACTTTTTTTGAGACACTGTAGGCATCGTTGGAATTAGAACAAAGAATACTACGAATTTGACTAAATGATTTCTCTAAAACCAGTTGAACAATTAAAGGGAAAATTCTAAGGAAGGTGATTTTTGAAAAACTTTACTTAGAGAACTCAAATAATAAAAAAACAAACAGCATAAATGGGTTCAATAGTTTCCAAAACCTTACGAACTAAAATGTTGTGATTAGATGATGCCTTTGGCTCCCACCGTGAACAGTACCACCACCATTGTGAGCGGTAACCGAATTCCTCAAGATTTGTCTTAGAGTTTCTAAAGATTTTGAACATGATTTTTAGAGTTTGTAGTAAGAAATTGCATGAATAATTCAAATCTAAATCTTCTACACTATGAGTAGATAATGAATTCTATAACATGTTTTTAATACTTTTTTAATTTCTAAATTGTATTTTACATAAATATATGTTGTAGATTGGAAACTTCATATATTTAGTATCTATTTTTTAATGTTTTTTATTCGAAAATTTTATTAACATTTTTTCATAATTTAAGTGGTCTCACTTTGTAGCCATTAGGACGTGGGACAAGCATCCACTATGAATTATTCCTCAAATTATGAAGGTTAAATTCTAATCTAGAATTCACTTTTTGAATTAAAGAAATAATAATGAATCTTATTTATGTTACATGCATTGGTTATTAGAACCTTTTAAAAAAAAATACTATATTTGAGATTTAGATTCTGTTGCAAGAATGATATTGAAAAATATCTTCATACATATTATAGTTTATGATTTATTTTATTTAAATTAAGTATTTGAAATTGTATTTTGGAAAGTAAAATCTTTATTTCATAGTATTTTGACTAAACTAAACTATATTGATTCTTTAAGGTCAGAAAGAACCCAATATTTTTCCAAGTTTTGACAAATGAATTCAATTATATGTATTTTTGAAATAATGATTTATACAATGAATTAAGAAACAATACTGAAACTATAATATGAAAAAAATAGGACATTCTATATATTGAAACTATGTTTTAATTGAATGAGACATTCTGTATTTGTTAGTAAAAGTAGTATATTGCTTATAAGTTTGGCACATAAAAAGGCCAAAGGACTATTGTTAAGAAACTGTGTTGCGGATCAAGAAATAGGTTTAACTGATAAAGAACTGAATCAAAAATTTTCCTTATGATCTTATTTAAATACGAAATTTCTTTTGTATATTTATTTTATATGGATGAGTTTTTTTTAGAAATATTATCTATTAACAATAGTAGATGCTAGCACTGATACACCTTGAAACCTAACTAGAAGGATTGTTGCTAGCTTTATGTGTCCACCAACACACGGGATCTATTCTGATTGCTGTAATGGAATGGTGAAATGCCTTATACTATTATTATTACCTAACAAAGTGCCTTCTGATTGGTGATTACCCTTACTTGCTGTGTGTTGAGGATTAGATTATGGGTTTGATATGGAATCTTCCTAACCAATTCTAATTGGAAATAATTTAATTTATTCTATTTTATTTTCATAGTAACAAAATTTCATTAACTTATTAAATTTGCTACAAAATATAATTACTCTATCTTTGTATTAAAGCTTTGAAATCTAGGTTTATTAAATTTGTTAAAATTATAATTGTTAACATTTATAGTTTCTACCTATGATTCTTTCCTTAGGTTATAATTTTTATAGTATGAAAGTTATTGATTTCTATTAAACTGCATGAATCAAAAGTATTTTGAGTATATGATAGTTATGATATAATTGATATGAACTATACAATTGAACTTCTTCTTTTTTTAAAGTGAGAAATTCTTGAAGTAGGAAGTTTGATTAGATTGTATAGATAATGATTTGTTCTCAATATGATTCATCTTTTGAGACTGTAAGTTTACTATGAAAAACTTGTGCTCATAGCATGTCTTGTTCCGTTATAGTGTGCATGACCTGTAACATCGTCGATTTTTCTTTATGTTACAAATTGGAATTGTTTTTCTCCAGAGAGGAGAAAGCGTTTTAGATATCAAGGGAGGATTAAATTATTTTACAATTTTACTCAAGTCAAACAAGATCTTAAGATGGTTAAAATGACATTTATGTAATTTCATTGAAATGGCATTTATGTTAATTCTTTGAGATGGCATTTATGTAAATTCTTTGAGATGACAGTTTTGTAAATATTCTAGGATGACATTTTTGTAAATAATGGAGGATGAAAAAGTTGTAAATATGGGGTGGTAGGTAAGAAGAAGTCTTGATAATTATGAGGGAGAGGGAGTGTCGGCAAGAAAGAGAAAGAAAAAAAAGAGGAAGAAAAGAAAGAGGAGGAAAAGAGAGAAGAAGAAGAGAAAGAGGAATAAGAAGGAAAAGGAAGAGGAAAGGGAAATCAAGATAAGTTGCTTGGTCATCTCTCTCATTTCATCATATTTTCTCAAGGAATATCCTAGTTCATGGTATGGATGTAGGATTTTTGTGTGGTAGGAATCAAGCATGGAAGTATAAGGATTTGTTTGAGGTTGGCTTAACATCTACTCATGAATTTTGTACAAAATTACATATATACTTTTAGATGTGTTTAAATGTGATTTTGGATAACATGTGATCTATATATTTATATGGAACTCTGTTTTGGTTGTTTGGACATGCATATGGTTGCATAGGATTAAATAAAAACAAAGGAGAAGTTAGACTGAGCTAAATTTTAGAGTAATTTAGGAAGCTTATTTTTTTGGAATTCTAGAAAACTTTGGTAAGGATTTTAAAGAAATGTCAACACATGAATTGTAGATATATTTCTTACGGATCTATAGGCTCTGAAATAACTTAATTTGGAGTTCATATGAGGAAGATATAGTTGATTAACGAGCAGAGGTCAGAATCAATCTAGAATCCAGAATGGTAAAAATAATCATTTTTGTTTTTAATTTTGTAGGAATAATTCGTAAGGAATATGAAGAAATGATAAACATGAAAGTTGTAGATAATAGGATTTCAAATCACTTTAGTTGGAGTTCATATGAGGGAGATATGGTTGAATAAATGAGAAAATGTCACAAAACACTGCTAGGTCATTTTTTGGGTTGCTTCAACATGGGTAGGCCTTGTTCATGGCTATTTTTGAGCATGTTTGAAGTATTTTTCAAGCATGGTCGTGTCTTGAAACATGACCAGGCCGTGTTGGATGCTGGATTATCATATTTTTCAGTGTTTTCTACTTAAAAATAGTCTTGTTTGTTGAAAGAATTTTAGGATACATATATCAAAATGATGATTTTAGTATCACAAAATACTCTTTTCTTTATTTGATTCAAAATGAATCATATTCGATATTGGTATGTGATGAATGATTATTACTCAATGGGTATAAAAATGATGCATGTCATATTATGAATGTGATTGAATGGCAAGCATAAAGCTCATGGAGAGTTACTTGATAATTATACACTACATTTGATGAATATGCATATATATACACACACACACACACACATTTATATGTATGGTTGAATATCGATGGGTTGTATGGCTTAAGACGGTATCGAGTAGGCGACTCTCTATTAGCTTGTGTGAACCAAGGGAGGGCCACTCCAATCAGGTGACATTGGTAATGTGAGGAAATAGATGGGTGATGAAATCACATTCCCTGATCACTTATTGTGACTGTAGTCGATCGGTTACTATGCGTATAACAAATGAGTAAATTGAGAGCAGTGAAATGTTTGAGCATTAAAAAAAGAAAGTAGATTTTTAGTGTATATTGTAACACCTGAAATCCTGCTAATAATATTCACAAAAGGGAATGGTAAGAAAGAATTAAAAAGAGTTAAATGGGAGAGTTATAAGGAAATAATTGTGGATATTTCATAAGGGTTTCTCATTTTTTTGGAGGGGTTCGTTAAGGAAGAAATAGCAATTTCCTTGTTTATAGGACCACAAATAGACAATACTAATAGAGATAGAGAGCCATGAAGAAAGTTGCACAAAAATCCTTTGAAGCAAGGCTCAAGGCAGAATTAAACACATGGTAAGTTTTCTTGCACCCAAACAAGGCCTTAGCCAACCCCCTTAGTCACATTTTAATGGAGTGGCTTTTTAGATATTGTTAGGGAAAGGAGGGCCTCTTGTTAAGGGGGCAAGTGGCTTCTTGAGGAAGCCACTATTATTTTATAATATCTCCTTAACTTGGTGGCCAAGTCGTGACTTTTCCTGCCCAAAGAAGGAAGTCCACGACAAAAAGAAGAGAGAAGGAGAAGAAAGAAAGGGAAGGAATGAGAGAGAAAGAAGAAGAGAGCTAAAGAGAAAAGTAGAAAATCAAGAAGGAAAGGTAAGATTTCAACTCTTAATCTCTTGTTTATTCCCAAATCTTCTATGGGAACTAATGGATGGAGAAAATTTGTTGTTTTGGTGATGCTTTCTATAGAGAGAAAGTAGTAGAACAAGAGAGAGTAAACAAGCTTGTGGAAAGAAGAAGGTAAAATCAACATCCTCCTTTTAGATTTATGATTGAATGACCTTATGGTTGGTTAAATGTGAGCATTTATAGTATGTGGGGAGGTAGATATAGCTTTTATAGAAGTAGTTATGGCATCCATGGTTACTATTCATCCTTGTGGATGTGGAAATGCTGTGGGTGAACTTTGTGTAGTTGGTTTTAAGATTAAATCTATGTTTTGGTTGGTTGTTTACTCTGTAAAAATCATGTTATTCATGCTCAAAATGTTGGTATGTTTATTGTTGATTTTTATTGGATGATTTGGGAGAAAAATGAAATTTTTTAGGGTTTTCGTGCTCGAAGCACGGCCGTACCTGGAGACACGGCTAGACTGTGCTTGGAGCTGGGAGAAAGAAATCTGGAAATCTGGAAATTTGGAAAAAAATAATGAACTCAACCTGAAGCACGCCTGTGCTTGGGACTAGCCTGTGTGAAACACGGCCAGGTAAAGAGGAAACACGAGGAGGAACACGGCCACGAAGCACGGCCGTGCTTAGAGGCACGGCCAGGCCATGCTTCATGTTATGTTATCCTTTTTCTTTGTTTTCTGTTTCCTTTCTGGATCTTATTTAATTATCAATATTTTTGGGATGTTAGTGAAGGTTTTGTGATGCATGAATGTTATATTTGCATGTACCATATTTATTTCATCATGTATGGTTGGTGAATCATGTATACGAAGCATGAGGAATGATGCATGAATGCTATATTTGCATACTATAGAATACTTGTATGTATGGTTGCAAGTGAGTTATTGATGTATGCATATTATGAAAGGTTATTAAGAAATGTGTGTTCATCCATGATGAGTTGTTGTAACATGTTTAAGAATGAGTATGGTTTATATGCTGGATATTTATTAATGTGAGCACTCTTGTTGTGTTAAGTGGTTGGAGAGATATAAAAGACTTAAACTTTATCAAGAGGATCCTCTCTAAAGCAAGGTGGCCTGGGAACAGGTGTCTCCCTTGCTATATTGAGGAACCTGACAAATTAGAATGATCCTCTCTGAAGTAAGGTGGCCTAGAAATAGGTGTCTCCCTTGATTTATTAAGGTGACTGACAAGTCCAGGATGACCCTAACCCATTAAGGTGATCCAGGAGTGTGGCACCTTACGAGGTAAGGCGACTGAAGGGTCATGGCTTGGATACGATACCGAGATAGAGGACGCCCTATAGCCTAGAGTGGTTAATACAGGAAAGACCCTCTGACAAATGGTCCTCAAAGGGTGGATGAGTAGTTTGAGGGTAAGGCTCACGCCACATTGATGACTGCAATTGAGAGAGATTATCAGCCTATGAGCCACTATGAGTGATGATGAGCCACTGAGTGATGTATGAGCCATAAAAAATGGCACAGGTAATCATGAGTGCATGTTTTATTTTTAGCATGGGTGATATTGATGCATAACCTATAAAAGGCTAGCATGTATTATACTGTACCTTTATTGCATAAAAATAGAAAATATTTTTTGTAGCTTATATAACTGGACATAGCATGTAAGTTTTCAATATACTTATATGTTTTAGACGTTGACCTTACTGAGATTTTATATCTCACTATGTTTTGATGCTATGTTCAGATCAATAGAGATGTCTTTCGTTGTGCTGACTATTCTCCTGAAGGTGCAGACGGTAGACGTCCCTTACCTGGGATAGTTGACAATCATTGTGAACTTGTTGGTGATTAGCATGGTAGAGGTCCCTGCTCCTAGCCCACCTCCTCCACTAGTAGTACCCCAATGGTGACGGCCAGGGATGGGTAGTAGGATAGCTTTATGTGTATAGCTAATTTTGTGATGTAAATGGGCTAACCCCATTGTTTTGATGTAACCCCACGGTACTCTGCCTTTTGTGATGTATGCTCAGTACCTCGGGTTACATATGTATGTATATTACTTTTGGATGTATGCATATACTAGTTGCCTAGCTTACGATATAACTTCGGTCCCTTGCTCATTTATATTAAAAAAAATAGGCGTTACAAGTTAGTATCAGAGCAGGTTGATCCTAAGTAGCCATGGGGGTGGATAGTTACCTGGATCGATCTAAGAACATCTTGAATAAGATGTGGATAGATGGAGTAGAGTAGCATACAGAAGAATGTTAAGGAAAAATTGCTAACTTTTTTCCTAATATGTATGCTTGATGTTGTTATCACTACTGTATTGTAAAGTTTTCTTTAAATACTGTTGACCTTGATGCCTTCAATAGTGACTAATTCTTTTGTTTCATATAGTAGAAAAATGGCATCATCAAGGAGAAACTCGGTGCCAAGTACGGAAGCTACTCTGCAAGATCTAGCCACTGCTATTCGAGATCAAGTTTTTGCCACAAATTAGATGCTGCGGCATATGCAGAATAATAATAATGCTGATGGTGAAATGGGTGAGAACCTGAGGAATGTAGGAAATGGATGGGCAAATTTTATGAGAACTCGACCTCCGTCTTTCGTCGAAGGGTATGATCTTATGGTGGTGGATAGATGGTTAACTGAAATAGAAAAATTCTTTAGAGTTTTGGAGTGTTCAGATGAGTAGAAAGTAAATTTTGTTGTATACATGCTCAGAGAAGAAGCAAAGTTCTGGTAGAGAAGAGCTAGCAAATTGTTGGCCCACCAGGGTCAGCAAGTTACCTGGTCTATATTTCGAGAGACCTTCTTGGACAAGTATTTTCCTAGAAGTGTCAGGGCCAAGAAGGAAATAGAATTCCTTCAACTCAAGCAGGGAAGCCGATCGATAGACTAGTACATTGCAAGATTCGAAGAGTTATCCAAGTTCTTGTCTTATCTGAGATACAATCCTGATGAATCTTAGAAGGTGATCAAGTTCGATGCTGGTTTGAATTCTAAAATCCACAATGCAGTAGTAGCCTTAGAAATTTGTGAATTTGTTCCTTTGATTAAGAAGTATCAATTGCTGGAAAATAGTTTGAAGGCAGTTGAGAAAGAAAAAGACAAACGGGCGCTATGGAAGAGGAAGAGAGAATTTTCAGCTCCTGATCATTTTGTCAGGGGAAGAAACCCTGCTGCGGGCAAGAAACCCTTGGCCATGGGGGCTAGACCTTCGGTGTAGAATTCTGTTAGGAGTGAATGCAGAAAATGCAGGCAACAGCATGGGAACATACCTTATTTTTGTAATCCGATTACTTGTTTCTAGTGTGGACAGAAAGGCCATATAACTCACCGCTATCCCCTGGAGGATGGGAAGAAGATCAAGCCAACTCAGCCAGTTAAAGGGAGAGTTTTTACTTTGAGCAGAACTGAAGCGAAACAATCTCCTAATCTAATCCAAGGTACGTGCTATCTTCATGGCAATCCTTTGGTCGTGCTTTTTGATTTGGGTGCCAATCATTCTTTCATATCATCTACTTATGTGAGGAAGCTGATGTACTCTGTGTCTAAGTGGACATATAAATTGATAGTGTTAACCCCTACGGTAGGGAAGGTGAGCACCTCTTCAGTCTGTAATCGAGGTATAATGTAGATCCTTTATCATGGATCTTATTTGTTTACCCCTAGAGGATATAGATGTAATTCTGGGAATGGATTGGCTCAGCAGTAATTAGATTCTCTTGGAATGTGCTAAGCAAACTCTGGTCTTCTGTTCAGAGTTCAACAAGGAATCTAAAAGCAGGGATGAACAGATCAATAAAATCCAGATATAATCATTTGGTGAGATTTTATGTAACATCCCTAATTTCGTTTCATGTATTCAAAGTAATATTCCTAATTTCATTTCTTTTATTGATAAAAGTACATAAATATTTAATTAAGGAAATAAAATTTATTAGACAAATTTTAGATATCTAAGGAAATATAATCCTTAGAAATTCTTCACCTTACGTGTATGCATAGAAATGTTCTAACATTAATGGAATAGGTAAAGAGAGAAAACCTAAGAAGAGAAAATAGAAATAATATACTAAAGAAAGGTGAAATTCTTGGGTAAGGAAGATAAATTTTTGGAAACAAGTAAAGGTCTTAAAATTTCAAGGAAACATTGGATTAGGGTAATTTTTCCTAATTCAAGAACTAAAGTTCATAAGTTTAAGATATTCACCCATACATTGAGCTTTCACCTATGGACACTTCATATAGAGTTTTTCCACTTCACATAAGTTTCTAGCAAGCCCATTGGCTAACCTAAACAAGAAATAAAACATAGACTTGGACTAGGATATAGAAATTGGACCGATAGCCCAAAAATTATGAAAATGTGTCCAAGCCCTCGAAGAAAGGTAGAATTTTATCCAAAGCAAAGGAAATTGGTAGGAATAAGCCCAAATCCAAGAGGAAAAATAAAATAAAATAAATCATGTGATAATATAATAAATATTAGGTTACATGGCTTTAAGACAAAACTTTAGCAAGTGGTATGATGATACAAGGCTTTAGGACAAAACATCTATATCCTACAATTATCATTTTAGCAAGTGGTATGATAATACAAGACTTTAGGACAAAACATCTATATCCTACACTCATAATTTTAGGAAGTGGTATGATAATATATGACATTAGGACAAAACATTCCTATCCCACACAAATAATTTCAACCAAATAATGGAGATTCAAGGGCTAGAAATTTGCCACCTAAAAAGGCAAACCTATCATAATTGATTAAGACAAAAGAAAAAGAAAAAGAATCCCTAAATCAAAGGGACCTTGTCCCTTATCTTCGAAACATATTATCATAATTTTCAAAATACAAATCTCCTTTTTCTATGCATATCTTGACTAAGGAAGAGGAAGACAATAACATAAGTTGTTTGTTTTCCAAAAATTCAACCAAGTGTATCCTAATTGTGATAAGGTAGACCCATGATCATGAAAGATGAATTATTTGGTGGTCTATTTAAGCAAAAACCACCCTTATAACATTAGAATTTTCATCCAAGTGAGGGAGAGGAAAAATAGAAGCAAGATAGAGTGAGGAAAGGAGAGGAAGAAAGGAAGAAAGAGGAAGGAGAAGTCTAGAGGACTAAGTGCTCAAGGTAAGTTTAACAATATTTCTTTTTGAAGAAAAGATTCGAAACTTGTAATATTTATATGAGATTTTGATCTTAGAACCTTGATGAATGGTAATGGATGTTGCTATATCATGTTACATATTATGTATGTTTGAATACTTAGGCTGGTGTAGATAGTTCTGCATAGGTATGGATATGGGTGAAAAAATTTTAAGTTTCTATTTTTAAAATTATGAGAAGAATCGGTAAGGAATTAAAACAAATGGATAACATGAAAAATGTAGATCTATGTCTCACAGATTTTTAGCCACTAAAATCACTCAATATGGAGTCCATATGAGGTAGATATAGTCCGATTAGTAAGCGGTAGTCAAAAAATGGTTAATTAGGGAAGAATATGTTAGGTTAGCATGTTTGTTTTAATTTTTGAGAATATTCTGTAGGGAATTAAAATAAATAGTTAACATAATAATTATAGATATTTGTCTCACATATTTTTAGCCACTAAAATCACTCAATTTGGAATCCATATGAGGTAGATATAGTCCAATTAGTAAGCAATGGTTAGAAAATGGTTAATCAGGCAAGAATATGTTAGGTTAGCTTCTGTGTTTTAATTTCTGGGAACATTCTGTAGGGAATGAAAATAAATAGTTAACATAAGAATTATAGATATATGTGTCATGGATTTTTAACCACTGGAATCACTCAATTTGGAGTTCGTATGAGGTAGATATGGTCTGATTAGTATGCAGTGGTCAGAAATTGGTTAATCAGGGAAGAATATTTTAGGATAACTTCTGTATTTTAATTTCTGGGAACATTCTGTAGGGAATTAAAATAAATGATTAACATAAAAATTATTGTTATATGTGTCATAGATTTTTATCCACTAGAATAACTTAATTTGTGATTCTTATGAAGGAGATATGGACAAATTAGTAGGTAGAGGTCAGAACCTATCTGAGAATAAATAACTTGTACTTTGAGGGAGTAATATCACCTTGATTTCTTAATATTTCTCTAAACTGTTCAACATAATAATTTTAGATAATTGTTTTATTTTGAAAATTAACACTAAGATCACCTACATCGGAGTTAAATTGAGGGAGTTATGCTCTGATTAGTCAGAGTTAAATTGAGGGAGTTATGCTCTGATTAGTAAGAGAAGGTTAGATAGGATGAAAACCTGCATCAAGAAAATAAAGAAATAAAATTAGTATTTAAAAAAGAAGAAGAATCTTATAAATGAAAATAATAAATGACTAGTATATGCCATAGCCATTGCCATTGTATAATCTTCTTACCATCTTAAGTGTGAAATTTTGATATGGAAATATTTTATAAAGTGATATTTGAAATGGTTATGTTCATGGCATGATTACCAATGATTTTTGGTAATAATTATATTTTGATGAATATACTTATTATTTAAAGCATACTTTTGGCTAGTATTGTGAAAAGAAAAGAAATGAGCACGGTCACATGGCAATCCGTGTGGTGCACCGGTAGGGGACGCCTTACCAACGGTTATGATCATGTTAATGAGAAAAGAAAGAGAAAGTGGGCCATGTCAGACAGAGCGAGAAAAGCCCGTATTGGAGAGTAGAAAATACTCACCTTGACCGGGGTAGTTTGATATGAGAATAAATTGTTAGTCATCACATGATATTCTTAAAATAGTTAATCATGTTATACACGTCATTATTGTACGATTCTCATGTGCATAGATATAGTGCATTCATGTGACGAAAGATATTTGCTATAGATTATATAGCTAAACATGACGTGAAGAGCTATATTGTTGATGATTTATTGTTGAACTTACTAGGATTTAATTCTCACTATATTTCCATGTCATGTTCAGAAGAATAATTATGCAGATTTTCTCTATGGCACTGGCTTTTAGCGTATGTTGGATCGAGTTGACTAAGATCCTGATGAAGGTATAACCACCCACACCCATATCTCTGGAACTGGTCAACAGGAATGAATAAGATGTAATTATATATGTGTTAGACTTTTGTACGAATGTTATTGATTAATGATATGTATGTAAACTTTGTATTGTATAAATTAAATAAATGTTATTTTGAGTTAGGTTGTAACGAGGTAATAACTTCATGGTATTTAAAAAAAATTGTTACTTAAATGGAGTTGTTACATTTTAGACGGTATTTCCTTATGTACCCTCAACAAGGAGGTTGAGCAAGAGCTGGTCAAGTTTTCGATAGTTCGTGATTTTCTAGAAGTCTTTCCTTCCGAAATTACTGAACAACCACCCAAGCGGGAAGTGGAGTTTTCCATTGACTTAGTGCCAAGAGCGACTCCTATTTCTATTACCCTATATAGGATGTCTCTTGTAGAGTTGAAAGAGCTTAAGAAGCAGATTGAAGACCTTTTGGGGAAGAAGTTTATTCGACCCAGTGTTTCGCCTTGGGGAGCCCCATTGCTGTTTATAAAGAAGAAGGATGGAAGCTTGTGGTTATGCACTGACTACCGACAGCTTAATAAAGTGACTATCAAGCATAAGTATCTGTTGCCGAGAATTGATTATTTGCTAGATTAGCTCAAGGGGGCAACTGTTTTCTCTTAAATATATCTGAGATTAGGTTATCATCAGATTCGAGTAAAGGAGGAAGATATTCCTAAAATAGCCTTCAGATCTCGGTACGGGCATTATGAGTTCCTAGTCATGCCGTTTGGAGTTACCAATGCTCCTACAATCTTCATGGATTACATGAATCGGATCTATCGATCCTATTTGGATCAGTTTGTGGTTGTCTTCATCGATGATATCCTCATTTACTCAAAGAGTATGGAGGAGCATGAACGTCATCTTCGTTTAGTGCTTCAAGTTCTAAAGGAGAAGAAACTCTTTGCTAAATTGGAGAAATGTGAATTCTAGATGCAAGAAGTCAAATTTATGGGGCATGTGGTGTCAAAGGATAGAGTATCTGTAGATCCTAGTAAAGCAGAAGCCATCCTCAAGTGGGAAAGACAAAAGTCAGTGACCGAAATTAGAAGTTTTTTGGGTCTAGTAGGATATTACAGAAGGTTCATATAGAGTTTTTCACAAATATCATTGCCCTTGACTAGATTGACTCGGAAAGGATGTGTGATCAAGTGGACGGCGTAATGCGAGAATAGTTTCTGGAGCTTAAGACTTGACTTACTACACCTCCTGTCTTAATTCTCCCAGATCCCTCCAAACGTTTTGAAGTTTATACCGATGCTTCTAAGAAAGGACTGGGATGTGTTTTAATGTAAGACGGTAGGGTAATGGCTTATGCCTCTAGACAGCTAAGGTCACATGAAGAAAACTACCCTACTCATGATCTGGAATTGGCTGCTATAGTGTTTGCCTTGAAGATTTGGCGGCACTATATATATGGTACAATGTTTGAAGTGTATAGTGATCATAAAAGTTTGAAATATTTTTTCGATCAGAAAGAATTGAATATGAGATAGAGAAGATGGCTGGATTTTATTGATGATTACAAATTTGAGCTAAAGTACCAACCAGGAAAGGCGAACATGGTGGCGGATGCATTAAGCCGAAAGTCACTGCACTTGAGTCATATACTAGTGAAAGAGATGAACTTGATTGAAGAATTTAGGAATTTAAGATTGTCGATGATAACTACTCCTAACAGCTTGTTTATTAGTGGGCTATGAGTGGAGTGTGATTTGAAAATACAGATTAAGGAAGCACAAGTACAAGATCTTTTCCTGCCGAATAAACAAAATGCACCGAGCTTCACAAAGTTGGAAGAAGGAATCATCCTCTATCAAGGAAGAGTGTGTGTGCCTCAGGAGGAGGACCTGAAGACAAAAAATTTGGAGGAATGACATCAGAGTAAATATGCTATCCATATGGGAGCCACAAAGATGTATTAGGATTTAAAGCAATTGTTTTAGTGGCCTGGAATGAAGAAAGATATAGCGGAATACCTAGCAAAATGTTTGACTTGTCAAAAAGTCAAGATCGAACATCAGAGGCCTTCCGGGGCATTACAGTCCTTGGAAATTCCTAAATGGAAATAGGATGGCATTGCTATGGATTTTGTGACTGGGTTGTCTAAGACTCAGGCGGGTTATGACGCCATACGGGTAATAGTGGATAGATTGACAAAATCTGCACAATTTTTGCCTATAACGATTAATTACTCGCTAGACAAGTTGGCACATTTGTATGTGAAAGAGGTAGTCTGATTGCATGGTGTAACAACTCCTTTTATGTAAATGTAAAAATTGTTTTTTTTTTATTTGTAAAATTCCATGAAGTTATTACTGCTTTAATTCTAACCACTTAACTCGTAATAATAATCACTTTAACCAAGCATAATTGTTATTAACAGTGATACAATACTGAGTTTCCATACACACCATTATTTTACAAACTACACACCATTATTTTACAAACATTTGTACAAAGATACATATTAGCTCTAATCATCTATGTCGACTACTTCCAGGGACATTGGTATGGGTGGAACATCCACCGGAATCTCACTCACATCTACTACAGATACATCTGATATAACTGGTAATTGCCCAAGGTAGGGCACCTCGATCCAACGTATGGAAATAATAAGTGTCATTGAGAAAATCTACATAATTATTCTTCTGAACATGATATGGAAATATAGTGAGAATTAAATCCCAGTATGTTCAACAATAATTCATAATTTACCATCAATATAGTTCATCATGTCATGTCCATCTATATAAACTATATAAAATGTAACACCTAACTTCTAGCGTCATTTTCTTATATCTAAATCATAGAATGTTCCTTATTATTTATAATTTTTTTTTTGGCATTGTCCAACTAGCCCATAATTTTACCTATTCATTTATATCATTTGTAATCCTTCTTGCATAAGCATAAATGTGCTTCAGGCTATCCTAAGCACTTTCAAAATTCAATTCCATCTAGGCAATTACCTAAGCATGCTATGTAATACTTACAACATAAAGGATCTTATGCCATAAAGGAAAGGAGTACGGTCCATAGTTTACATTACATCACATTATAAACTGTCTAATAAGAACTTGGCACTTAATTAAGCTGTGCCACATAAATATTACACAACCAAAGCAATTACAATCGTGAACATATGAGTCAACCCTGAGACCCCTGTTGCTCACTTCTGGCTGGAGTACCTGGAATGTGATTATGTGGATATAAAAAGTGAGATGACAATTTCAATAGCTAGCAAAGTTTTCAGAAAAATAGTGCGCATTCCATTCCTTAAAACATCTCTAATTATTTCACTGAAATATAAGCACTGACCATACATCATACATACGGCATCTTGGTCACACTAGGGACCCATAACATCATGGTCTACTTACCCAATGCAGTCAATACGGCCATATCTGCAAAGGGCTATGCATCTCCTATTATTGGCCAATCGTGAGGGAAATGGAGCTTACTTGGCACCCTTTTTGTGCACCCCCCTTAATTTCTGAGAATGCATACATAACATATCTTTAGACCATCATTCATCATAGCATAAAAGTCAGGCAATCAGTGAAAATTCATAAATTCAAGTTCATAAGCATAAAGAGTGTTTTAAGGAAAAGCTAGCTACCTCAATTCCAGCACAATCAATTCCTTTCCAAGGCTGCCAAGGTTACTACTAGCAACTCAAACTAAAACATACAAGAATTCTTGGTTAATGCATGCACATTAGGTCCTAAAGCCATAAATACCTAGTTTAAGAGCTTCTGCTCCTCCAAATAAAACTATGATTTTGCTTAGATTTGGGATTATTATTAAATATGACAAAAGTCCTCTAAAAATTCTAAATTTTGCATGGAGGAACCTTTACATGTCTATTGTTTTTCTACATTCTCTCAGCCCTTAAATCTTCCATTCAACCCCAAAAACTACCTCCATACCCAGGACAATACAATTTAGTTTCAGTTTCATTTCTATTCGGTTTAACATCCATTTGGATTAGTAAAAATACTTCAAAATTCATGATATTTTATATGAAGCATTATGGACATGTTATATAATCACCATAAAAATTTCAAATAAAAAAGAATTCTTTTGACCCCTCAAATATCCCACGTTTTAAGACTGTCCCCGGTTATGGCCTGTTCTGCCTCATTTTCATACTACCAACTTTATACATTTTATTATGTACTTTGAACTGCCCATAATTTTCTACAATTTGGTAGGATGATTAATTAGGATCCCTTTAACATGTCATAAATTGGTTATACAAAATTACAACATATAATGCCTTAAAATATTGTCTTTCCATCAGCAGTCTGAGCTGTCTAGGAAATTGTCCTCAACACTATTTTAATTGTACAAGACCTTATTTTAGGTTCTCAAAAATCATGAAACTTTCCAGAATTGATTATGAATATTTGAATAATCTTCTCACCAAAATTTATAGAATGTAAAGGTCATTTACTAAATTTACTAAGCCAATATTTTCGGGTGCAAAAGGTTTCTATTTTCTCAACCTAACTCTTCTATGGTCTATGACCTTTACTCACTAATCAGACCCTAACTCACTCATATGGACTCAAAATTTTGTGATTCCAGTGGCTATGTGACCGTGAGAAATATATCTACAACTTTCATTTTAATCACGACTTCATATTCCTTATGTATTAGTCCCAGAAAGTCGAAAACCGAAGCTATTCTTCACCAGCCTGGATTCCAGACCCGATTCTGACCTTTTTTACTCCATGGACTATAACTCTCTCATTTTACATCAGATTGATGTGATTCAAAATGATATGGAAATCTAAGACATAGAGCTACAACTTCTATGTTGAACATATTTTCATATTCTCGACAGAAAGTCCTACATGCAGGCCCGAAAATTGACCTAATAAACTCAAAACTGGATTTTTGCAAGAAGCTAGACTTACCTTATGTAGACCTACTCCTATGGCTCTCAATTTGCAGCTTCCCTCTCTCTCAACCTTCTTCTCCTTGCTGGCTACTCTCTCCCCCTTCCTTCCTCTTCCTCTTCAGTTTTTGTTTTGGACCTCTTCTCTCTCTTTTCTCCTGCTGGTGTGAAAGCAATAGGGAGGCTGATTGCTGGGCGCTGGAATCCTTTGGATTCAGCAAGGGAGGGAACGGTTTTTTGCTACTCTCCAAGTGAGTGTGTGCATGGGTAGCTCTAGTGTATTGTGGTCAGTGAGAGAATGGGTGTATGACACATCAAAAGAAGAATTTTCTGGCTGTATGAGTGTGAGTGTGAGCTGTAGCTTTCTTGGGCAGAGGGGGAGAGTGAGTTTGCATGTGGAGGCATGGGTTTCTGCTGCAGTGGGTGGGTGTGTTTTCTACTGGGTTTATGGAGCACATATGGGTGTGGAGATGTTGTCAAGTGGAATGTTTTCTACTTGTTGAATTTGGCGCTGAACATGCTGGATGTGGGGCATGTTCCAGCTGGATTTTTTTCCTGGTTGCATGTGGGATCAAGGGTGGCGTGAAATGCTGTCTTGTAGGCCATGTTTCTGCTGGTCTCTTAGAGCAGATGGGGGGTTATTTTTCTGCTGTGTAGGGCAGGTTTCTGCTGGCTGGGTGGAGCAAGAGTGGGTGTGTTTTTGCTGCTTGGTTTAGGGGCAAGTGTGGGGCATTTTTCTCTGCATGTGATGCATGATCTTCTGCTGGTTTTGGTGCACGTTTCAGCTTGTATTCCTAGTTGCATTCATGCTTTTTAACCTACCATGGCTATTGTATTTCATTTCAAAATTATGTGCATGCATGGGTGGCTATATCTATTATGCTATGCATGGCATAAATGAGATAAATGCATATATATATATACCTACGTAAATCTCCTCCTTTTGCATGTGCAAATATATATATAATAATGTGTATGGTGGAGGTGAGAGGAAATATGTATATATATATTTATTTATATAGCATCACATAATGCTTCTTCCTTCCTTATTATTTTCCTAATCCTAAATTAGTAGCATCTTAAGGAATATATTTGTATCATGTTCCTCTAATTTATGCTCCAAAAGTATTTTATTTATATTACTTCTAACCATGAAATGATTCTATATTTTATAAAGATTTTTACTATCATCAACTATACATTTTAATCCTTGTTCATGTACATCTTAATTGATCACTAATCCTAGACTAGTAATATCTAAAAAAATGTATTTGTGTCCTCTCTCCATCCATTATGATCCTAAGAATTTTTATTTATGTGATTCAACATTAACTATGTTACCTATCTTATGTTTGCCTTATAATCATATAACTAAGTATCTTAATCACTTGTCATATGTATTTTCTATTCATCCTTAAATTTATCTAACTTTATTAAAAGCTTAGGATGTTACATAAAATATCTTTAGGTTACATGAATGCACTTTATCCATGCACATGAAAATTGTACAATTATGACATGTATGGCATAAATACTATTTTTTTTAGGATATCATATCATGACTATCAATTTATTCTCATATGAAGCTACCCCGGTCAGGGTGAGTATTTTCTACTCTCTGGTATGGGATTTTCTCATTCCGTCCGACATGGCTAACTTTCTCTTTCTTTTCTTATTAACATGATCATATTCATAGCTGTTGGTAGGGCGTCCCCTACAGGTGCACCACACGGATTGCCATGTGACCGTGCTCATTTCTTTTCTTTTCACAATGATAGCCAAAAATATGCTTTCAATAACAAGCATGTTCATCCAAATATAACTATTACCAAAAATTATTGGTAATCATGCCATGAACATAACCATTTCAAATATCACTTTATAAAATATTTCCATGTTAAAATTTCACACTTACGATGGTAAGAAGTTCATACAATGGCAATGGCTATGGCATATACTAGTCATTTATTATTTTCATTTATAAGATTCGTCTTCTTTTTTAAATATTAATTTCATCTCTTCATTTTCTTTATGCTTGGCCTTTAGTCATTTTCTTCTTATTTATATCATTTCTAACACATGTTCTTACAAATTTGTAGAGCATTTTTCTCCAATTTGATTTCTACTATTACCCTATAGTTAAAGAGGTTCATCTAGGGTAGAAAAATGTTGAAAATAGGCTTCACCAGCTTCCAACACAGTCTGGCCATGTTCCAGGACACGACCATATTTTAAAAATACATCAAATGTACTCAAAACAGCCCCGAACACGGCTAACCCGTCCTTGAAGCACCCAGAACACGGCCTGGCCGTATTCTGTGACCTTTTCTCATTAATCAGAGCATAACTCCCTCATTTTAACTCCGATTAAGGTGATCTTGGTGTCTATGGAAATCTACGACAATTATCTAAAACTGTTATGTTAATTATATCAGCAAAATAGTAATAACTCTTGGTGTTATTACTCCCTTAAATTCAATATTATTTCTTCTCGGGTAGGTTCTAACCTTTATTTACTAATCTAACTATATCTCTCACATTTAAAATCCAAATTGAGTGATTTCTATTGCTAAATATCCGTGAGACATATATCTACATTTTTTATGTTAACCATTTATTTTAATTCCTTACCGATTCTTCCCAAAATTTTAAAAAAATAGAAGCTTAAAGTTTTACCACCCATAGCCATACCTATGCAGAACTATCTAAACCAGCCTAAGTATTCAAACATACATCACATGCAAGATCAACATGTAACATGATAAAGCAACATCCATGACCAATCATCAAAGTTATAAAATCAAATTCCCATATACATGTTACAAATTTCAAAGCTTTTCTTCGAAAAGAAATATTGTTAAACTTACCTAAGAATCTCCCTAGCTAACTTACTGAATTGGTTTTCTTCTTTCCTCTTGAAAGAAGTAGCAAGATTCCTCCCTTCCCTTAGCTTTTCTAGTAGCTTAGGTAAGAGAAGGAGGGCGAGTTTTTGAACCTCAAGGATGAAGAAGAAAAATGGATTCAAGTGGAGATTACGGTAACTTACCTTGAGTACTTAGCCTTCTAAACTTCTCCTTTTTCTTCCTTCCTTTCTTCTCCTCTTTTTCTCTCGTTTCCTCACTCTACCTTGCTTCTATTTCTCTCTCTTCCTCACTTGGATGAAATTAAAATGTTGTAGGGGTGGGTTTTACTTAAATAGACCACCAAATAATACACCTTTCATGATCATGGGTCTACCTTATCACAATTAGGATACACTTTGTTGAATTTTTGGAAAACAAACAACTTATGTTCTTGTCTTCCTCTTCCTTAGTCAAGATATGCATAGGAAAAGGAGATTTGTATTTTGAAAATTATGATGATATGTTCTTAAGATAAGGAACAAGGTCCCTTTGATTTAGGGATTCCTTTCCATTTTCTTTTGTCTTAAACAAGTATGATAGATTTGCCTTTTTAGGTGGCAAATTTCTAGCCCTTGAATCTCCATTATTTGGTTGATATTATTTGTGTGGGATATGAATGCTGTGTCCTAATACCATGTATTATCATACCATTTGCTAAAATTATGAGTGTACGATATAGATGTTTTTGTCCTAAAGCCTTGTATTATCATGCCACTTGCCAAAATTATGAATGTAGAATCACACCACTTGCTAAATTTTTGTCTTGATGCCATGTAACCTAATCTTTATTATTATTATTATTTTATTTTATTTTATTTTTTCTCTTGAATTTTGGCTTATTCCTAGCCATTATGGGCTTATTCCTACCCATTTTCTTTGCTTTGGATAAAATTCTATCTTTCTTCGAGGGGTTGGTCACATTTTCATAATTTTTGGGCTATCGGTCCAATTACTATATCCTAGTCTAAGTCTATGTTTTATTTCTTGCTTAGGTTATCCAATGGGCTTGCTAGAAACTTATGTGAAGTGGAAAAACTATATATGAAGTGTCCATAGATAAAATCCCAATGTATGGGTAAAGATGTTAAACTTAGTAACTCTAGTTCTTGAATTAGGAAAAATTACCCTAATCCAATGTTCTTGAAATTTTAAGACCTTCACTTGTTTCTAAAAATTTATCTTCCTTATCCAAGAATTTTGCATCTCTTTAGTATGTTATTTCTAATTTTTTTCCCATTATGTTTTCCCTCTTTATTTGTTCTCTTAATGTTAGAAACATTTTCTATGCATATACATAAGGTGAAGAATTTCTAAGGATTATATTTCCTTAGATATCTAAAATATTATCTAATAAATTTTATTTTCGTAATTAAATATTTATGTACTTTTATCAATAAAAGAAACGAAATTAGGGATGTTACATTTCTCTCCCCCTAAAAGAAATTTTGTCCTTAACAAGGGGAATGGTTTTATTTCTCAGTTGTTTCATGTCAGTGTCCAATATGGATGCAGGTACTAGCTGGTATGTTATGTTCTCCTTTATTTGGATCAATGTTCATCCTGTATTACATGTGATGAATCTGGAAGATACTTTCGTAGCTGTGATACGTGAAAAACATTATGCAGGTTGGACAAATTAGGTGGGAGAGCAACTTGATATGTTAATGTCCCTACTTTCTTCAGAATTTGGTAAGGTCCAAAAATCGCAGACATAGCTTTCTTGTTTTGAGAGACCTGCTAACTCCAGTAGTTGGAGAAAGTTTTAGAAATACATGGTCTCCTTCCTCAAATTCAAGAGGTCTATGTCTCTTATCGTAGTAACTCTTTTGCCGATTCTGAGCTGTAAGTATTTTGTCTCGTATCCTCTTGATTTGTTCAGTGGTTTGTTGAACTAGATCAGGACCCAACAAGTTCTTTTCTCCTACCTCAAACCAACATAGTGGAGATCAGCAATTTCTACCGTATAAAGCTTCATAGGGGGCCATCTTAATACTAGAGTGATAGCTATTATTATAAGCAAACTTTACTAAAGGTAGGTACTTATCCCATCCTTTGCCTTGCTCTATCACACATGCCCTCAACATATCTTCTAGGGTTTGAATAGTTCGTTCTGTCTGCCCATCAGTCTGAGGATAGTAGGCAGTACTGAACCGTAACTGAGTACCAAAAGCTTCCTGCAATGCCTTCCAAAATCTCGATGTGAACCTCAGATCTCTATCAGAAATGATATTTAAGGGAATTCCATGCAGTCTAACTATTTCCTGAACATACAATTGGGCTAATTTATCTAGTGAATAGTTAATTTTTATAGGCAAAAAGTGAGCAAATTTGGTTAATCTGTCAATTAATACCCAAATAGAGTCATGTCCCACTGAAGTCTTAGGTAATCCCACAACAAAGTCCATTGAGATACTGTCCTATTTCCATTTAGGGATCTCAATAGGTTGTAGAAATCCCGCTGGCTTTTGATGCTCCACCTTCACCTTTTGACAAATGAGACATTTCGCCACAAACTCGGCAATGTCCTTTTTCATCCCTGGCCACCAATACATCCTTTTTAAATCCTGGTACATTTTAGGTCATCCAGGATGGACTGTGTATTTACTCTGATGCGCTTCCTGCAGGATCTTAGTCCTCAACCCTCGTTCCTGAGGAACACAAATCCTTCCCTGATACATGATTGCTCCATCTTCCATGACAGAAAAATTACCTTGGTCTTTATGATCCTGTAAGTATTGGTCGTGAGCTTGAGCCTCTTTGATTTGGGCTCTAAGGTCACACCCTATACTTAAACCATTAATGACTAGATTCTTTGGAGTAAGAGTAGTGGCTAACTTCAAATTTCGAAACTCCTCTAGCATCTGCATCTCATACACCATCATCTGACCCATGTGCAGAGATTTTTGACTCAAGGCATCTGCTACAACATTCGCTTTTCCGGGATGATACTTTATCTCAAACTTATAGTCATTGAGGAATTCTACCCATCTTCGTTGCCTCATATTTAACTCCTTCTGATCAAATAGGTATTTAAGACTCTTATGATCACAATATACTTCAAAGGTTTCCCTGTACAAATAGTGTCGCCAAATCTTTAAGGCAAACACCACTGCCGCCAATTCAAGATCATGGGTTGGATAGTTTCCTTCGTGGGGTCTCAGTTGCCTAGAAGCGTAAGCAACTACTCTCTTATCTTGCATTAGCACACATCCTAGCCCTTTCTTTAAAGCGTCACTATACACTTCAAAATGTCCTGTGGGGTTTGGAATAATTAAAACAGGAGGAGTGGTCAGTCTTGTCTTTAGCTCCTGAAAACTAGCTTCACATTGATCAGTCCATTTGAAAGGACTTTGCTTCCTGGTCAATTTAGTTAATGGCAAGGCTATACAAGAGAGTTTTGTATAAACCTTCTGTAGTATCCTGCCAAACCCAGGAAACTTCTGACTTCCGTAACCGTCTTTGGTCTCTCCCATTGAATCACTGCTTCCATCTTGCTAGGATCTACAGTTACCCCTCTATTAGAGATGACATGTCCGAGAAACCTCACCTCTGACAGCCAAAATTCACACTTCTCCAATTTGGTATATAATTTTTTCTCTTTCAGCACTTGCAGCACGATTCGGAGATGTTGATCATGTTCTTTCTCACTCTTAGAATATATCAAGATGTCATCAATGAACACTACAAAAAATTGATCTAGGTAGGGTCGAAAAATGCGATTCATGTAATCCATGAAAATTGTAGGTGCATTCGTCAACACAAAGGGCATTACGAGAAACTCATAGTGCCCATACCTAGTCCTGAAGGAAGTTTTTGGTACGTCCTCTTCCTTGATCCTAATCTGATGATATCCTGACCTCAAGTCAATTTTAGAAAAGATGGAGGCTCCCTTCAATTGATCCAATAAGTCATCTATCCTAGGGAGAGGATACTTGTTTTTGATAGTCACCTTATTCAGTTGTTTGTAATCTATGCATAGTCTCAAGCTCCCGTCTTTCTTCTTAACAAACAATGCAGAAGCTCCCCAAGGTGATACACTCGGTCTAATGAATTGCTTGTCTAATAGTTCCTCCAACTGTTTCTTGAGTTTCTGTAGTTCCTTCGAGGCCATTCTATATGGTGCAATAGAGATAGGCCCTGTCCCAGGTAGGAGATCAATATAGAACTCTATCTCTCTCTTGGGAGGTAAGCCTGGAATATCTTATGGAAATACTTCAAGAAACTCGTTGGCTATTGGGATTTCATCAAGTTTCGATTCAACTTCTAGGTTTGATAAATACAAGAGAATGTATCCAAGTACTCCATTCTTCAACTCCCTATTAACTTGATTGGCATTAAACATTAATAATTGGACCTCCTCTTTCGGAGTAAGAGGTAGAAATTCAACTATCTTGTTACAAAAATTCAGCAAGACTCAATTTCTAGACATTCAGTCTAACCTTAGAATGACCTCAATACCTCTTAAAGGTAAACAGACGAGGTCTACAGAAATTTTTTTCTCCTAGATGGTGACTTGACAGTTTTTACATACAGAGGAAGTTAATACCCTTTTCCCTATAAGGGTTACTACGGATAGCTCATAGGGAATTTCAAAAATAGGAAACTCAAACTTCTTAATACATTCTTCTGATATAAATAAATGACTAGCACTAGAGTCAAATAACACCATAAGAGAAAATCCATAGATATAACATGTACCTTGAATCATTTTAGAAGATTGAGCTGCCTCTTGGCCGCTCAGGGTGAAAACCCTTCCTTTCACCCGAGGCCTCTGTTTTGGCTGCTTCCCTACATTCTGTGGGCAATTTCTCGCAAAATGTCCCTTCTGTCCGCAATTGAAGCAGACATCTTGTCCTATGTAGCATGGCCGATTACCATGCATGCGTCCGTACTTATCGCACTTGACTGGGGCGAGGTCTTGTTGAAAAGGTCTAGGACCCGTAGTCAATGGCCTCTTACCAGCTCCATATCCACTTCTTCTCACGTTCTTTCCAGGGTTGGGAAAATTTTTCTTCCTCTTCCATAGGTTTCGCCTTTGCTTCTCGTCCTCCACTACCCTTAAACTCTTTTCCAGGAGTTTGCATTTATTTATCAGAGGTACAAACTCCCTAATCTCCATAGCTATAACAGCATTCTTTATCTCCGAGTTTAGTCCTGCTTCAAACTTAACCGCCTTTCATGCTTCATCTGGGTTATATCACAGATAAGAGGAGAACTTAGACAGCTCCTTGAACCTTGCAATATACTAGTCCACAGTCATACTGCCTTGCCTGAGTTGGAGAAATTCAATCTCTTTCTCTGCCCGTACAATACTTGGAAAGTACTTTTAAAAAAAAAAGTCCTTGAACACTTACTAGGTGATCTGTCTTCCCTGATGAGCTAAAAGTTCTCTAGCTCCATGCCACCAGTATTCTGCTTCATCCTTTAACATATATGCAGTAAAAATAACTTGCTGCTCTTCAGTACAATCCGTCACTTGAAATATTTTCTCTAATTCCCTTATCCACCTTTCGGCTACCGTTGGGTCATAGCCACCTTGGAAACAAGGTGTTCTAGTCTTTAGGAACTTGGATATGCCATTATCATTTCCAGCCATCCGGTTGTTAGCACCATTCTCACCATTTGGGTTATTAGCATTCTGGAGATATTGTAAAATTTGGTTAGTCGTCATGACTTGGTCTCGAATTGCCGTGGCAAGGTTTTGTAGGGTTTCCTCTGCATTGGTTGCTGGATTCCTCCTTGGTGGTGCCATTTCCTACTGTAGCAAAAATAAAGTTATGCTACTATTGAGGTGATCGAGCCCAATAGTTAGTTCAAAAATATTTAATAGCAGTCATAACACTACCTCGGCATATAGATAGGAAACACTAGTAATTTCTTACCTATATGAATCACTGATCCCCTACACAGCACAACCACAACTTACTCAAGACACTATAAGATCGATTCAGATAACCATCCACTCACTGGCCATTTAGGATCGACCTGCTCTGATACCAATTATGTAACAACTCCTTTCATGTAAATGTAAATTTTTTTTTATATTTGTAAAATTCCATGAAGTTATTACTACTTTAATTCTAACCACTTAACTCGTAATAATAATCACTTTAACCAAGCATAATTGTTATTAACAGTGATACAATACTGAGTTTCCATACACACCATTATTTTACAAACTACACACCATTATTTTATAAACATTTGTACAAAGATACATATTAGCTCTAATCATCTATGTCGACTACTTCCGGGGACACTGGTGCGGGTGGCACCTCCAGCGAAATCTCAATCACATCGACTAGAGATACATATGATATAACTAATAGTTGCCTAAGGTAGGGCACCTTGATCCAACATACGGAAATAATAAGTATCACTGAGAAAATCTGCATAAATATTCTTCTAAACATGATATGGAAATATAGTGAGAATTAAATCGCGGTAGGTTCAACAATAAATCATAATTTACCATCAATATAGTTCATCATGTCATGTCCATCTGTATAAACTACAGAAAATATCTTTAGGTCACATGAATGCACTTTATCCATGCACATGAAAATTGTACAATTATGACATGTATGGCATAAATACTATTTTTTTAGGATATCATATCATGACTATCAATTTATTCTCATATCAAGCTACCCCGGTCAGGGTGAGTATTTTCTACTCTCCGGTACGGGTTTTTCTTGCTCTGTCTGACATGGCTTACTTTCTCTTTCTTTTCTTATTAACATGATTATATTCACAGCCATTGGTAGGGCATCACCTACTGGTGCACCACACGGATTGCCATGTGACCGTGCTCATTTCTTTTCTTTTCACAATGATAGCCAAAAATATGCTTTCAATAATAAGTATGTTCATCCAAATATAACTATTACCAAAAATCATTGGTAATCATGCCATGAACATAACCATTTCAAATATCACTTTATAAAATATTTCCATGTCAAAATTTCACACTTAAGATGGTAAGAAGTTCATACAATGGCAATGGCTATGGCATATACTAGTCATTTATTATTTTCATTTATAAGATTCGTCTTCTTTTTTAAATATTAATTTCATCTCTTCATTTTCTTTATGCTTGGCCTTTAGTCATTTTCTTCTTATTTATATCATTTCTAACATATGTTCTTACAAATTTATTGAGCATTTTTCTCTAATTTGATTTCTACTATTACCCTATAGTTAAAGAGTTTCATCTAGGGTAGAAAAATGTTGAACATAGGCTTCACCAGCTTCCAACATGGTCTGGCCATGTTCCAGGACATGGCCATGCTTTAAAAAACTTCAAATGTACTCAAAAATAGCCCCGAACACGGCTAACCCGTCCTTAAAGCACCCAGAACACGGCCTGACTGTGTTCTGTGACCTTTGCTAATTAATTAGAGAATAAATCCGTCATTTTAACTCTGATTGAGGTGATCTTGGTGTCTATGGAATGCTAGGACAATTATCTAAAACTATTATGTTAATCCTATCAGCAAAATAGTAATAACTCTTGGTGTTATTACTCCTTTAAAATCAATATTATTTCTTCTCGGGTAGGTTCTAACATTTACTTACTAATCTGACTATCTCTCCCACATTTGAAATCCAAATTGAGTGATTTCTGTTGCTAAATATCCGTGAGACATATATCTACATTTTTTATATTAACCATTTATTTTAATTCCTTACCGATTCTTCCCAGAATTTTAAAAAAATAGAAGCTTAAAGTTTTACCACCCATAGCCATACCTATGCAGAACTATCTAAACCAACCTAAGTATTCAGACATACATCACATGCAAGATCAATATGTAACATGATAAAGCAACATCCATGACCAATCATCAAAGTTCTAAAATCAAATTCCTATATAGATGTTACAAATTTCAAAACTTTTCTTCGAAAAGAAATATTGTTAAACTTACCTAAGAATCTCCCTAGCTCACTTAGTGAATTGTTTTTCTTCTTTCCTCTTGAAAGAAGTAGCAAGATTCCTCCCTTCCCTTAGCTTTTCTAGCAGCTTAGGTAAGCGAAGGAGGGTGAGTTTTTGAACCTCAAGGATGAAGAAGAAAAATGGATTCAAGTGGAGATTAAGGTAACTTACCTTGAGTACTTAGCCTTTAAACTTCTTCTTCTTCCTTCCTTCCTTTCTTCTCCTTTCTTTCTCTCCTTTCCTCACTCTACCTTGCTTCTATTTCTCTCTCTTCCTCACTTGGACAAAATTAAAATGTTGTAGGTGTGGGGTTTTCTTAAATAGACCACCAAATAATACACCTTTCATGATCATGGGTCTACCTTATCATAATTAGGATACACTTTGTTGAATTTTTGGAAAATAAACAACTTATGTTCTTGTCTTCCTCTTCCTTAGTCAAGATGTGGATAGGAAAAGGAGATTTGTATTTTGAAAATTATGATGATATGTTCTTAAGATAAGGGACAAGGTCCCTTTGATTTAGGGATTCATTTCCATTTTCTTTTGTCGTAAACAAGTATGATAGATTTGCCTTTTTAGGTGGCAAATTTCTAGCCCTTGAATCTCCATTATTTGGTTGATATTATTTGTGTGGGATAGGAATGTTTTGTCCTAATACCATGTATTATCATACCATTTGCTAAAATTATGAGTGTAGGATATATATGTTTTTGTCCTAAAGCCTTGTATTATCATGCCACTTGCCAAAATTATGAATGTAGAATCACACCACTTGCTAAATTTTTGTCTTAATGCCATGTAACCTAATCTTTATTATTATTAATTTATTTTATTTTTCCTCTTGGATTTCGGCTTATTCCTACCCATTATAGGCTTATTCTTCCCATTTTCTTTGCTTTGGATAAAATTCTACCTTTCTTGGAGGGCTTGGTCACATTTTCATAATTTTTGGGCTATCGGTCCAATTACTATATCCTAGTCCAAGTCTATGTTTTATTTCTTGCTTAGGTTATCCAATGGGCTTGCTAGAAACTTATGTGAAGTGGAAAAACTCTATATGAAGTGTCCATAGGTAAAAGCCCAATGTACGGGTAAAGATGTTAAACTTAGTAACTCTAGTTCTTCAATTTTGAAAAATTACCCTAATCCAATGTTCTTGAAATTTTAAGACCTTTACTTGTTTCTAAAAATTTATCTTCCTTATCCAAGAATTTTGCATCTCTTTTGTATGGTATTTCTATTTTTTTTTCCTATTAGGTTTTCCCTCTTTATTTGTTCTCTTAATGTTAGAAACATTTTCTATGCATATACATAAGGTGAAGAATTTCTAAGGATTATATTTCCTTAGATATCTAAAATATTGTTTATTAAATTTTATTTTTGTAATTAATTATTTATGTAATTTTATCAATAAAGGAAACGAAATTAGGAAAGTTACACATGGGATTCTAGGCAGCATTGTTTTTTATCGAGATCCTAGATTCACTTCCAGATTCTGGAAAGCACTACAGGAAGCTTTCGGTACTAAATTATGATTTAGTACTGCATATCATTTACAAATAGATGGTTAGATTGAAAGGATGATACAGACGATGGAAGACATGTTGAGAGCATGCACCCTAGATCAAGGAAAAGATTGGGATAAGTATCTCCCGCTAGTGGAGTTTTCTTACAACAACAGTTACCATGCGAGTATTGGGATGGCACCATATGAAGCTCTGTATGGCAGAAAATGTAAACTACCTCTGTGTTGGTATGAAGTAGGTGAGAGAAAGTTGTTGGGTCCAGAGTTAGTCCAGCATACTACGGAGCAAATACAAATAATACAAGATAAAATACGGACTGCCCAGAGTCGTCAGAAAAGTTATTATGACCGGAGAAGGAAGTCCTTGTGTTTCCAAGAGGGAGAACATGTGTTCTTGAAGATTTCTCCGACCACTGGAATTGGCCGAGCTATGAAAGTCAAGAAATTGAGTCCCCGCTATATAGGACCTTACCAAATACTCAAGAAAATTGGTCCATCAGCATATTAAGTAGCCTTACCTCCAAGATTATCCAATCTGCACAATGTGTTTCACGTCTCCTAGCTATGAAGATATTTTCCGACTCCATCACATGTGATTCAGGAGGAAGAAGTAGCAGTGAAAGAGAACTTGACTTATCAACTAGAACCCGTCATGATCCTAGATCAAAGTATGAAATATCTACGTAGTAAATCTATTCCACTAGTAAAGGTGTTATGGAAAGGGCTATCCGCAGAGGAAGCTACATGGGAAAGAGAGGAAGATGTGATGCACTCTTATCCATAGTTGTTTGAGGTCAGGAGAAATTCTTGAATTTTGGGGACAAAATTCCTGTGAAAGGGGGGAGAAGTGTAACACCCAAAATCCTGGTAATAATATTCACAAAAGGGAATAGTAAGAAAGAATTAAAAGAGTTAAATGGGAGAGTTATAAGGAAATAATTATGGATATTTCATAAGGGTTTCTCATTTTTTTGGAGGGGTTGTTTAAGGAAAAGATAGCAATTTCCTTGTTTATAGGACCACAAATAGACAACAATAATAGAGATAGGGAGCCATGAAGAAAGTTGCACAAAAATCCTTTAAAGCAAGGCTCAAGGAAGAATTAAACACTTGGTAAGTTTTCTTGCACCCAAACAAGACCTTGGCCAACCCCCTAAGTCATAATTTAATGGAGTGGCATTTTGGATATTGTTAGGGAAAGGAGGGGTCTTGTTAAGGGGGCAAGTGGCTTCTTGAGGAAGCCACTATTATTTTATAATATCTCCCTTAACTTGGTGGCCAAGTTGCCACTTTCCCTGCCCAAAGAAGGAAGTCCATGGCAAGAAGAAGAGAGAAGGAGAAGAAAGAAAGAAGAAGAGAGCTAGAGAGAGAAGTGCAAAATCAAGAAGGAAAGGTAAGATTTCAACTCTTAATCTCCTGTTTATTCCCAAATCTTCTATGGGAACTAATGGATGGAGAAAATCTGTTGTTTTGGTGATGTTTTCTAGAGAGAGAAAGTAGTGGAACAAGAGAGAGAAAACAAGCTTGTGGAAAGAAGAAGGTAAGATCAACATCCTCCTTTTAGATTATGGTTGGATGACTTTATGGTTGGTTGAATGTGAGAATTTATAGGATGTGGGGAGGTAGATATAGCTTTTATGGAAGTAATTCTGGCATCCATGGTTACTATTCATCCTTGTGGATGTGGAAATGTTATGGGTGAACTTTGTGTAGTTGGTTTTGAGATTAAATACATGTTTTGTTTGGTTGTTTGCTCTGTAAAAATCGTGTTTTTCATATTCAAAATGTTGGTATTTTTATTGTTGATTTTTATTGGTTGATTTGGGAGAAAAATGAAATTTTTTGGGGTTTTCGTGCTCGAAGCACGACCGTGCCTGGAGACATGACCAGATCGTGCTTGGAGCTGGGAGGAAGAAATCTGAAAATTTGGAGAAAAATAATGAACTAAACCCGAAGCACGACCGTGCTTGGGACTGGCCTGTGTGAAACACGGCTAGGTGAAGAGGAAACACGGGGAGGAACACTGCCACGAAGCACAGCCGTGCTTCATGCTGTGTTATCCTTTTTCTTTGTTTTCTGTTTCCTTTCTGGATCTTATTTAATTATCAATATTTTTGGGATGTTAATGAAGGTTTTGTGAAGCATGAATGTTATATTTGCATGTACTATATTTATTTCATCATGTATGATTGGTGAATCATGTATACGAAGCATGAGGAATGATGCATGAATGCTATATTTGCATACTATAGACTGCTTGTATGTATGGTTGCAAGTGAGTTATTGATGTATGTATATTATGAAAGGTTATTAAGAAATGTGTGTTCATCCATGATGAGTTGTTGTAACATGTTTGAGAATGAGTATGGTTTATGTGCTGGATATTTATTAATATGAACACTCTTGTTGTGTTAAGTGGTTGGAGAGATATAAAAGACTTAAGCTTTGTTAGGAGGACAGGTGTCTCCCTTGATGTATTGAGGTGACTGACAAGTCCAGGATGTCCCTTACGCATTAAGGTGACCCGAGAGTGTGGCACCTTATGAGGTAAGGTGACTGAAGGGTCGTGGCTTGGATACGGTATCGGATAGGGTATGCCTAATAGCCTAGAGTGGTCAATACAGGAAGGATCTTCCGACCAATGGCCCTCAAAGGGTGGGTGAGTAGTTGGAGGGGTAAGGCTCAAGCCACATTGAGGATTGCAATTGAGAGAGATTATCGGCCGATAATCCACTGTGAGTGATGATGAGCCACTGAGTGATGTATGAGCCATGGACAACGGCACAGGTAATTATAAGTACATGTTTTATTTTTAGTATACGTGATATTGATGCATAACCTATAAAAGGCTAGCATGTATTTTACTGTACCTTTATTGCATAAAAAGAGAAAATGTTTTCTGTAGCTTATACAGCTGGACATAACATGTAATTTTTCTGTATACTTATATGTTTTGGATGTTGACTTTGTTGGGATTTTATATCTCACTGTGTTTTGATGCTATGTTCATATCGATAGACATGTCTTTCATTGTGTTGACTATTCTCTTGGAGCTGCAGATGGTAGACGTCCCTTACCTGGGACAGTTCATAGTTATTGTAAACTTGTTGGTGATCAACATAGTAGAGGTTCCCGCTCCTGGCCCACCTCCTCCACCAGCAGTACCCCAGGGGTGACATCCTGGGAAGAGCAATAGGATAGTTTTATGTGTATAGCTAATTTTGTGATGTAAATGGTCTAACCCCATTGTTTTGATGTAACCCCACGGTACTTCGCCTTTTGTGATGTATGCTCAGTACCTCAGGTTACATATATATGTATATATACTACTAAACTTTGATGTATATAACTTTTGGAAGTATGTATATACTAGTAGCCTAGCTTATGATATAACTCCGGTCTCTTGCTCATATATAAAAAAAACCATGCGTTACATATATATAGTATGTTAATTATGCATCAACCAAAGTGATTATTTTATCTTCAAATTTTAATATTTTCTGTAGCTTATATAGCTAAATATAACTCATATTTTTCTCATTATATTTTATTTATATTAAGTCTACTGGGATCTTTTGTTCTCACTATTATTGTGGTGTTATGTTCAGATAAAAAGAAATGAGATGCAACAGGGAATGGCATTATTGATGGAGATCTCAATGTCAGTACCATCTCTTCACCCTTTGAGTTTCAAGGGTGAAGTGCTACATAGGGACTCTTATTTATGTACTGAAATATTGTATTGTATAATTATTATATGTGTGAGGTTTGTAATATATATATACATATATATATATATATATATATATATACATATATATATATATATGTATATATATATATATATGTATATATATATTGTGTTTATACATATGGCGTATTTAATATGCAAAATGTGAAAAAATAAATAATAATAATAAATAAATAAATAAGTAAATCAGATCTTACAAAGTTGCTATAATAATAATAAACCAGATATTATAAAGTTGGTATCAGAATAGGTCGATCTTAGGCGACCAAGGGGTTGATGGTCACCTAGATTGACTTAGAGGAGTCTTGAATAGTTATGTAGAAATGTTGTGTAAGGTAGCGGATAAATTGAATAGGAAAGTACTAGTATTTTCTATCTATAATCTTGTATGGTGTGATGACTACTATAAAGTTTGGAACTGCTATTGAGGTTGATCACCTCAATAGTGACTAACATTTTACTTTACTAATACAGTGAGTTATGTCACCACCAAGAAGGAATCTGCCAGACTGCACAGATGCTACCTTAAATAATATAGCCGTACCTATTCAAGCTCAGGCAGCTACTACGAATCAAATTTTATAGCATCTTCAGAATATTAATAATAATGATAGGGTTAAGGGAAACAAAGGAAACTGAGATGGAAACCGAACTGGAAATGGTAATGGACGGTCTGAATTTATGGGAACGCACCCTTCATCTTTTATGGGTGCATATGACCCCATCGTTGCTGAGAGATGGCTAACAGAACTCGAGACAATTTTTGGAGTTCTAAATTGCTCTGATGAGCAAAAGGTCAATTTTGAGACATATATGCTGAAGGAAGAAGCGGAATACTGGTGAAGAGGAGCTAGAGAGTTACTGGTACATCAAGAAAGGGAAATTACATGGCAATTGTTCCGAGAGACTTTTTTGAACAAATATTTTCCTAGCAATGTGAGAGCTAAGAAAGAGAATGAATTTCTTCAGCTTGGATAGGGAAATGGGACTATTGAGCACTATATTACCAATTTTGAAGAACTGTTTAAGTTCTCAAGTACTTTGAGGAATAATTCGAATGAGGCCAGGAAGGCAGTGAAGTTTGAATAAGGATTGAACTTAGAGCTTAGGTGCAACATTCTTTTTTTTATTTATTATTATTATACAATATTGAGTTCACATACACGTCATTAATCAAAACGTACATGCAACATATCAAAGACATAGATATTTACATCTTGTTTATTTTGGTTGACCAATTCCGAAGATACAGGTGCGGGTGGTTGCACCTTCACCAGGATCTGTGCCAACTCGCTCACAAACATTTTATTTAGGATCTGCCCATCATAGAATAACTCGATCCAACGTGCACTAAAAACCAGAGCTATAGAAAATCTACATAACTAATTTTCTAAACATGATATGGAAATATAGTGAGAATTAAATCCCAGTAAGTTCAATAATAAATCATCATCAATAAAGCTCATCACGTCATGTTCAGCTGTATAAACTACAGAAAATATCTTAGGTCACATGAATGCATTATATCTACGCACATAAGAATCATACTGTAATGATATCTATGACAGGATTAACTATTTTCAAAATATCATATTATGGCCATCAACTTATTCTCATTTCAAGCTACCTCGGTCAGGGTCAGTATCCTCTACTCTCTGGTACGGGCTTTTCTCGCTCCGTCCGACATGGCCCACTTTGTCTTTCTTTCCTCATTATCATGATCATAATCGTTGGTAAGGCGTCCCCTACTAGTGCACCACACAGATTGCCATGTGACCGTGCTTATTTCTTTTCTTTTCACAATGATAGCCAAAAATATGCTTTCAATAACAAGTATGTTCATCAAAATATAACTATTACCATAAATCATTATTAATCATGCCATGAACATAACCATTTCAAATATCACTTCATAAAATATTTTCATGTCAGAATTTCACACTTAAGATGGTAAGAAGTTCATACAATGGCAATGGCTATGGCTATACTAGTCATTTATTAAGATTCATCTTCTTTTTAAATACTAATTTTATTTCTTTATTTTCTTGATGGAGGTTTTCATCCTATCTAACCTTCTCTTACTAATCAGAGCATAACTCCCTCAATTTAGCTCTGATGTAGGTGATCTTGGTGTCAATTTTAAGATAAAACAATTATCTAAAACTATTATATTGAACATTGTAGCGAAATATTAAGAAATTAAGGTGATATTACTCCCTAAATGTATAGGTAATTTCTTCTCGGATAGGTTCTGACCTTTAGTAACTAATCTGTCCATATCTCCCTCATATGAATTACAAATTAAGTTATTCTAGTGGGTACAAATCCGTAACACATCTATCTATAATTCATATGTTAACCATTTATTTTAATTCCTTATAGAGTGTTCCCAGAAATTAAAATACCGAAGCTATCCTAACATATTCTTCACTGATGAACCATTTTCTGACCTTTGCTTATGAATCGGACCATATATACCTCATATGGACTCTAAATTGAATGATTCCAGTGGTTACAAATCCATGACACATATATCTTGAATTCTTATGTTAACCATTTATTTTAATTCCCTATAAATAATTCCCAGAAATTAAAATACCGAAGCTATCCTAACATATTCTTCCCTGATGACCCATTTTCTGACCATTGACTACTAATCGGCTCATATATTCGTCATATGGACTCCAAATTGAATGATTCCAGTGCCTCAAAATCCATGACACACATATCTTTAATTATTATGTTAACCATTTATTTTAATTCCCTACAGATAATTCCCAGAAATTAAAATACCGAAGCTTTCCTAACATATTCTTCCTTGATGACCCATTTTCTGACCTTTGACTACTAATTAGACCATAGCTACCTCATATGGACTCCAAATTGAATGATTCCAGTGGGTAAAAATCCCTGACACACATATCTTTAATTATTATGTTAACTATTTATTTTAATTCCCTACAGATAATTCCAAGAAATTAAAATACCGAAGCTTTCCTAACATATTCTTCCCTGATGACCCATTTTCTGACCTTTGACAACTAATCAGACCATAGCTAGCTCATATGGACTCCCAATTGAATTATTCCAGTGGGTAAAAATCCATGACACATATATATTTAATTCTTATGTTAACCATTTATTTTAATTCCTTATAGATTGTTCCCAGAAATTAAAATACCGAAGCTAAAAATTCTGCCAACCATAGCCATACCCATGCAAAACTATCTCCACCAACCTAAGTATTCAAACATACATCACATGCAAGATCAATATGTAACATGATATAGCAACATCCATGACCAATCATCAAAGTTCTAAGATCAAAATCTCATATAAATATTATAAGTTTCAAAAGTTTTCTTCAAAAAGAAATATTGTTAAACTTACCTGGAGCACTTAGTCTCCTAGACTTCTACTTCCTCTTTCTTCCTTTCTTCCTCTCCTTTCCTCACTCTACCTTGCTTCTATTTTTTCCTCTCCCTCACTTGGACGAAATTCTAATGTTGTAAGGTTGGGTTTTCTTATATAGGCCAACAAATAATTCACCTTTCATGATCATGGGTCTACCTTATCACAATTAGGATACACTTTGTTGAATTTTTGGAAAATAAACAACTTATGTTCTTGTTTTCCTCTTCCTTAGTCAAGATATGCATAGGAAAAGGATATTTGCATTTTGAAAATTATGATGATATGTTCTTAAGATAAGGGACAAGGTCCCTTTGATTTAGGGATTCATTTCCATTTTCTTTTGTCTTAAACAAGTATGATAGGTTTCCCTTTTTAGGTGGCAAATTTCTAGCCCTTGAATCTCCATTATTTGGTTTATATTTTTTGTGTGGGATATGAATGTTTTGTCCTAATACCATGTATTATCATACCACTTGCTAAAATTATGAGTGTAGGATATAGATGTTTTTGTCCTAAAGCCTTGTATTATTATGCCACTTGCCAAAATGATGAATGTAGAATCACACCACTTACTAAATTTTTGTCTTAATGTCATGTAACCTAATCTTTATTATTATTACATTATTATATCATCACCTAATTTATTTTATTTTATTTTTTCTCTTGGATTTGGGCTTATTCCTAGCCATTATGGGCTTATTCCTACCCATTTTCTTTGCTTTGGTTAAAATTTTACCTTTCTTGGAGGGCTTGGTCATATTTTCATGATTTTTTGGCTATTGGTCCAAGTCTATGTTTTATTTCTTGCTTAGGTTATCCAATGGGCTTGCTAGAAACTTATATGAAGTGGAAAAACTCTACATGATGTGTCCATAGGTAAAAGCCCAATGTATGGGTAAATGTTTTAAACTTAGTAACTCTAGTTCTTGAATTAGGAAAAATTACCCTAATCCAATGTTCTTGAAATTTTAAGACATTTACTTGTTTCTAAAAATTTATCTTCCTTATCTAAGAATTTTGCATCTCTCTAGTATGTTATTTCTAATTTATGTTTTTCCTATTAGGTTTTTCCTCTTTATTTGTTCTCTTAATGGTAGAAACATTTTCTATGCATATATGTAAGGTGAAGAATTTCTAAGGAAAATATCTAAAAATTACGGGATGTTACATTCTTCCCCCCTTAAGAAATTCAGTCCCCGAATTTTAATCCATCCTACCACATGTAGGGAATGAAATTAAGGCATTATTTAGAGTTACTGTAACATCCTTAATTTCGTTTCTTTTATTGATAAAGGTACATAAAAAATTTAATTAAGGAAATAAAATTTATTAGACAATATTTTAGATATCTAAGGAAATATAATCCTTAGAAATTCTTCACCTTATGTATATGCATAGAAAATGTTTCTAACATTAAGAGAACAAATAAAGAAGGAAAATCTAATAGGAAAGAAATTAGAAATAACATACTAAAGAGATGCAAAATTCTTGGATAAGGAAGATAAATTTTTAGAAACAAGTAAAGGTCTTAAAATTTCAAAGAACATTGAATTAGGGTAATTTTTCCTAATTCAAGAACTATAGTTACTAAGTTTAAAATCTTTACCCATACATTGGGCTTTTACCTATGGACACTTCATATAGAGTTTTTCCACTTCACATAAGTTTCTAGCAAGCCCATTGGATAACCTAAACAAGAAATTAAACATAGACTTGGACTAGGATATAGTAATTTCACCAATAGCCCAAAAATTATGAAAATGTGACCAAGCCCACCAAGAAAGGAAGAATTTTATCCAAAGCAAAGAAAATGGGTAGGACAAGCCCATAATGGGTAAGAATAAGCCCAAATCCAAGAGGAAAAAATAAAATAAAATAAATTAGATGATGATATAATAATAAGAATAAAGATTAGGTTACATGGCATTAAGACAAAAATTTAGCAAGTGGTGTGATTCTACATTCATCATTTAGGCAAGTGGCATGATAATACAAGGCTTTAGGACAAAAACATCTATATCCTTCACTCATAATTTTAGCAAGTGGTATGATAATACATGGTATTAGGACAAAACATTCATAGCCCACACAAATAATATCAACCAAATAATGGAGATTGAAGGGCTAGAAATTTGCCACTTAAAAAGGCAACCTATCATAATTGATTAAGACAAAAGAAAAATTAAATGAATCCCTAAATCAAAGGGACCTTGTCCCTTATCTTAAGAACATATCATCAAAATTTTCAAAATACAAATCTCCTTTTCCTATGCATATCTTGACTAAGGAAGAGGAAGACAAGAACATAAGTTGTTTGTTTTCCAAAAATTCAACAAAGTGTATCTTAATTGTGATAAGGTAGATCCATGATCATGAAAGGTGAATTATTTGGTGGTCTATATAAGAGAACCCACCCTTACAACACTTTAATTTCGTCCAAGTGAGAAAGAGAGAGAAATAGAAGCAAGGTAGAGTGAGGAAAGGAGAGAAGAGAGAAGAAGAAAGGAAGGAAGAAGAAGGAGAAGTTTAGAAAGCTAAAGGTAAGTTTAACAATATTTCTTTTTGAAGAAAACTTTTGAAACTTATAATATTTATATGAGAGTTTGATCTTAGAACTTTTATGATTGGTCATGATGTTGCTATATCATGTTACATATTGATCTTGCATGTGATGTATGTTTGAATACTTAGGTTGGTGTAGATAGTTCTGCATGGTTATGGCTATGGGTGGCAGAATTTTAAGTTTCGGTATTTTAATTTCTGGGAACAATCTATAAGGAATTAAAATAAATGGTTAACATAAGAATTAAAGATATATGTGTCCCGGATTTTTAGCCACTGGAATCATTCCATTTGGAGTCCATATGAGGTAGATATGGTCTGATTAGTAGTCAAATGTCAGAAAATGAATCATCAGGGAAGAATATGTTAGGATAGCTTCGGTAATTTAATTTCTGGGAATTATTGATAGGGAATTAAAATAAATGGTTAACATAAGAATTAAAGATAAATGTGTCATGGATTTTTAGCCACTGGAATCATTCCATTTGGAGTCCATATGAGGTAGCTATGGTCTGATTAGTAGTCAAAGGTCAGAAAATGAATCATCAGGGAAGAATATGTTAGGATAGCTTCGGTAATTTAATTTCTGGGAATTATTGGTAGGGAATTAAAATAAATGGTCAACATAAGAATTAAAGATATGTGTGTCATGGATTTTTAGCCACTGGAATCATTCAATTTGGAGTTCACATGTGGTAGATATGGTCCAATTAGTAAGCCAAGGTCAGAAAATGGTTCATCAGGGAAGATTATGTTAGGACAGCTTTTGTATTTTAATTTCTGGGAATTTTCTTTATGGAATTAAAATAAATGGTTAACATGAAAGTTATATATCTATGTCTCATGGAAATATACCCACTGGAATTATGCAATTTGGAGTTCATATGAGGTAGATATAATCTGATTAGTAAGCAGAGGTCAGAAAATGTTTATTCAGGGAAGAGTATGTTATTAATGCTTTAGTTTTTGAATTTCTGGGAATATTCTGTAGGGAATTAAAATAGCGCGCCAACATAACAATTATAGATATATGGCTCATGGAGTTTTATCAACTGGAATAACACAATTTGGAGTTCCAATTTGGGAGATATGGTCTAATTAGTCAGTAAAGGTCAGAACCTATCCGAGAGGAACTATCATGTACTTTGTTGGAGTAATATCACCTTTGTTTCTTAATTTTTCGCTACAATGTTCAACATAATAGTTTTAGATAATTGTTTTATCTTGAAATAGACACCAAGATCACCTACATCAGAGTTAAATTGAGGGAGTTATGCTCTGATTAGTAAGAGAAGGTTAGATAGGATGAAAACCTGCATCAAGAAAATAAAGAAATAAAATTAGTATTTAAAAAAGAAGATGAATCTTAATAAATGACTAGTATAGCCATAGCCATTGCCATTGCATGAACTTACTACCATTTTAAGTGTGTAATTTTTAACATGGAATTTACCCTAGTACTCATATAAATTTACAAGAAGTTTAGAAAGTGCCGGTTTTATTTGAAAAATCTTAGTATGCTCCGTGGTTGCAGTATTTTCACATCAGAAAAGAATTATTCTAGTTACTGGAAAACAAAATTGTGATTTGTGAAAAGTGCATGTCTAAGGAAAGCTCTGGCAAGGAAAGACATGGTACTTAAGCGTGTCCATTAGTGACCCACCTCTCTTTCCTGGGAACTTTTCTGGTGCGCTGTTTACAGACTACAATTACTATCCAGTTACTAAGGTATTAGTATGGAATTTTGACATGGAAATGTTTTATAAAGTGATATTTTAAATGGTTATGTTCATGGCATGATTACCAATGATTTATGGTAATAGTTATATTTTGATGAACATACTTGTTATTGAAAGCATATTTTTGGCTATCATTGTGAAAAGAAAAGAAATGAGCACGGTCACATGGCAATCCGTGTGGTGCACCAGTAGGGGACGCCCTACCAACGGTTATGATCATGTTAATAAGAAAAGAAAGAGAAAGTGTGCCATGTCGGACGGAGCGAGATAAGCCCGTACCGAAAAGTAGAGAATACTCACCCTGACCGGGGTAGCTTGAAGTAAGAATAAGTGGATAGCCATCATATGAAATTCGAAAAAATAGTTATTCATGCCATACATGTCATAACTGTATAATTTTCATGTGCATGATAAAGTGCATTCATGTGACCTAAAGATATTTTCTGTAGTTTATACAGCTGAACATGACGTGATGAACTATATTGATGGTAAATTATGATTTATTGTTGAACTTACTGGGATTTAATTCTCACTATATTTCCATATCATGTTCAGAAGAATAAATATGCAGATATTCTCTATGACACTTATTATCTCTGTACGTTGGATCGAGGTGCCCTACCTTGGGTAACTTCCAGTTATTTCTGATGTAACTGTCGTAGATGTAACTGAGATTCCGGTGGACGTGCCACCCGAACCAGTGTCCCCGGAAGTAGTCGATATAGATGATTAGAACTAATATGTATCTTTGTACAAATGTTTGTAAAATAATGGTGTGTAGTTTGTAAAATAATAGTGTGTATGGAAACTCAGTATTGTATAAATTAAATAAATGTTATATTGAGTTAAGTTGTAACGAGGTAATAACTTCATGGTATTTAAAAAAAAAATTACATAAATGGAGTTGTTACAGTTACCAAGCTTATTACCTAAATAATTAGGGATATCTTTTCTGTATAATATCTTTACGTTTTAATATGTCTATTCACTTGAGTGATTTTGCCATATAACTTAACCATAAGGATTTCTTTCACTCATAAGTTCTTCAATTGATATCCTCTAGCCCGCATGGATATATCTATGGGTCGATATAAGAAAACACACACATAAAGGAACATATTCACCTTCATATTGGGTAACTATCTTTTCTTATTCTAAACTTCGATCAAGTCATTTTTTTTTCATATATCAATATCATCCCCTGAATATCATCGTCTTAATCTATCATCTATTTTTATCCTCAAATCCTTTAATCAATATGTTAAACATACGTTGCACTAAATCCTTCAAACCTTTAATAACATTTATGTACCATTGATACATGTCTAATAATTTCAACTTACTTCATCACAGTAATTCTGTACCAACTTATTTACACCATTAAACTAATTGTCAAAAATTTCAATTATTTCTTTTATCATCTCCAAAAGCACCTCATTCTAGCTTATGTCAATCCCATTTAATTCACCCAATCATTTCAAGAAGATTTTTCCTAACAATTACTCATACATGAATTCTCAATTCCAACATAATTTAAATCCTCGATACTAGACTCAATTTAGCATGATATAATCCTTTAACACAAATATCTTAATCACTTATATTATTTTCAGACATGGTTCTCAGAATATTCTCTATATTTCCAAATTAAGAGTTCAAAGACTAATTTAAATCCTACTTCCTATATTTTATTCCTCAAGAACTTCAACGCTACTAATTATCTTGATTACATTCGTCAAAACACCATAAGACCATCATCCGTCCATTCTTTTCAAACTTTTCATTACTTTAACCTACTAACAACTTAGACACCATAATAACTGATTTTCAAAGAAAAGAAATTATCTTTCATTGTAATGAGGGAAAATAACCTTGCATTTAATGCCAACTGTTAATGAGTGAAACAGACAAAAAGCATAATAGAGAATGGTGCCAAAAGCGAAAGTCAAAAATTTCGACAAAGCATTGAAAAATATTAAAATCGGTGGCCGTAATTCTTGAAAATCTGTAAACAAAATCTATATATGATTTCAGCAAAAATCGGTGGCCGCAAATTTTGAATATATGTGTCAGAATCTACTTTAAATCTATTGGTATTCGGTGGAAAGATATCACATGGAAAAAGAAACATTTCTGAGCTTATAAAAGTTTATGAAAATCAAAGAATATGTAGTTAACTGGTAGGATGCAGTTGATTGCTTCAAAATAGATGTAATCAATCAACTGTAAAATAACCAGTCCAAATTAAAATTTCTCAAAATAGCTAGTCGACTTAATAATACTGATAGTCGACTGGCAAAAACATTGAGAATACAAAATAAATCATTTGATTGCATTTTTTTTCAACGACGGCTATCACCTACAACTTTTCTACAAGAATCAAGACATCAATGCTTCATCAAAGACAACAAGATAAAGACAGATTTCTGGTGATATCTTATCTTATGCTCTTTATGTGCTTAATATGGGTCACAGTTGTAACAACTCCATTTATGTAAATTTTTTTTTTTTTTAAAATACCATGAAGTTATTACCTCGTTACAACTTAACTCAATATAACATTTATTTAATTTATACAATACTGAGTTTCCATACACACTATTATTTTACAAACTACACACCATTATTTTACAAACATTTGTACAAAGATACATATTAGTTCTAATCATCTATATCGACTACTTCCGGGGACACTGGTTCGGGTGGCACGTCCACCGGAATCTCAGTTACATCTACGACAGTTACATCAGAAATAACTGGAAGTTGCCCAAGGTAGGGCACCTCGATCCAACGTACAGAGATAATAAGTGTCATAGAGAATATCTGCATATTTATTCTTCTGAACATGATATGGAAATATAGTGAGAATTAAATCCCAGTAAGTTCAACAATAAATCATAATTTACCATCAATATAGTTCATCACGTCATGTTCAGCTGTATAAACTACAGAAAATATCTTTAGGTCACATGAATGCACTTTATCATGCACATGAAAATTATACAGTTATGACATGTATGGCATGAATAACTATTTTTCGAATTTCATATGATGGCTATCCACTTATTCTTACTTCAAGCTACCCCGGTCAGGGTGAGTATTCTCTACTTTTCGGTACGGGCTTATCTCGCTCCGTCCGACATGGCACACTTTCTCTTTCTTTTCTTATTAACATGATCATAACCGTTGGTAGGGCGTCCCCTACTGGTGCACCACACGGATTGCCATGTGACCGTGCTCATTTCTTTTCTTTTCACAATGATAGCCAAAAATATGCTTTCAATAACAAGTATGTTCATCAAAATATAACTATTACCATAAATCATTGGTAATCATGCCATGAACATAACCATTTAAAATATCACTTTATAAAACATTTCCATGTCAAAATTCCATACTAATACCTTGGTAACTGGATAGTAATTGTAGTCTGTAAACAGCGCACCAGAAAAGTTCCCAGGAAAGAGAGGTGGGTCACTAATGGACACACTTAAGTACCATGTCTTTCCTTGCCAGAGCTTTCCTTAGACATGCACTTTTCACAATCACAATTTTGTTTTCCAGTAACTAGAATAATTCTTTTCTGATGTGAAAATACTGCAACCACGGAGCATACTAAGATTTTTCAAATAAAACCGGCACTTTCAAAACTTCTTGTAAATTTATATGAGTACTAGGGTAAATTCCATGTTAAAAATTACACACTTAAAATGGTAGTAAGTTCATGCAATGGCAATGGCTATGGCTATACTAGTCATTTGTTAAGATTCATCTTCTTTTTAAAATACTAATTTTATTTCTTTATTTTCTTGATGCAGGTTTTCATCCTATCTAACCTTCTCTTACTAATCAGAGCATAACTCCCTCAATTTAACTCTGATGTAGGTGATCTTAGTGTCAATTTTAAGATAAAACAATTATCTAAAACTATTATGTTGAACATTGTAGCGAAATATTAAGAAATCAAGGTGATATTACTCCCTAAATGTACAGATTATTTCTTCTCGTGTAAGTTCTGACCTTTACTGACTAATTAGACCATATCTCCCAAATTTGAACTCCAAATTGAGTTATTCCAGTTGGTAAAAATCCATGAGCCCTATATCTATAATTGTTATCTTGGCGTACGATTTTAACTCCCTACAGAATATTTTCCAGAAATTCAAAAACTAAAGCTTTAATAACATATTCTGAATAAACATTTTCTGACCTCTGCTTACTAATTAGCTTATATCTACCTCAAATGGACTTCACATTGAATGATTCCAGTGCCTAAAAATCCATGACACATTTATCTTTAATTCTTATGTTAATAATTTATTTTAATTCCTTTCCCTGATGACCCATTTTCTGACCTTTGTCTACTAATCGGCTCATATCTCCCTCATATGGACTCCAAATTGAATGATTCCAGTGGCTAAAAATCCATGACATACATATCTTTAATTCTTATGTTAACCATTTATTTTAATTCCCTACCAATAATTCCCAGAAATTAAATTACCGAAGCTATCCTAACATATTCTTCCCTGATGATTCATTTTCTGACCTTTGACTACTAATCAGACCATAGCTACCTCATATGGACTCCAAATGGAATGATTCCAGTGGCTAAAAATCCATGACACATTTAGCTTTAATTCTTATGTTAACCATTTATTTTAATTCCTTATAGATTGTTCCCAGAAATTAAAATACCAAAGCTTAAAATTCTGCCACCCATAGCCATAACCATGCAGAACTATCTACACCAACCTAAGTATTCAAACATACATCACATGCAAGATCAATATGTAACATGATATAGCAACATCATGACCAATCATAAAAGTTCTAAGATCAAAATCTCATACAAATATTATAAGTTTCAAAAGTTTTCTTCAAAAAGAAATATTGTTAAACTTACTTGGAGCACTTAGTCTTCTAGACTTCTCCTTCCTCTTTCTTCCTTTCTTCCTCTCCTTTCCTCACTCTACCTTGCTTCTATTTTTTTTTCTCTCCCTCACTTGGACGAAATTCTAATGTTGTAAGGGTGGGTTTTCTTATATAGAGCACCAAATAATTCACCTTTCATGATCATGGGTCTACCTTATCACAATTAGGATACACTTTGTTGAATTTTTGGAAAACAAACAACTTATGTTCTTGTCTTCCCCTTCCTTAGTCAAGATATGCATAGGAAAAGGAGATTTGTATTTTGAAAATTATGATAATATGTTCTTAAGATGTGGGACAAGGTCCCTTTGATTTAGGGATTCATTTCCATTTTCTTTTGTCTTAAACAAGTATGATAGGTTTGCCTTTTTAGGTGGCAAATTTCTAGCCCTTGAATCTTCATTATTTGGTTGATATTATTTGTGTGGGCTATGAATGTTTTGTCCTAATACCATGTATTATCATACCACTTGCTAAAATTATGAGTGTAGGATATAGATGTTTTTTCCCTAAAGCCTTGTATTATCATGCCACTTGCTTAAATGATGAATGTAGAATCACACCACTTGCTAAATTTTTTGTCTTAATGCCATGTAACCTAATCTTTATTCTTATTATTATATCATCATCTAATTTATTTTATTTTAGTTTTCCTCTTGGATTTGGGCTTATTCCTACCCATTATGGGCTTGTCCTACCCATTTTCCTTGCTTTGGATAAAATTCTTCCTTTCTTGGTGGGCTTGGTCACATTTTCATAATTTTTGGGCTATTTGTGAAATTACTATATCCTAGTCCAAGTCTATGTTTAATTTCTTGTTTAGGTTATCCAATGGGCTTGCTAGAAACTTATGTGAAGTGGAAAAAACTCTATATGAAGTGTCCATAGGTAAAAGCCCAATGTATGGGTAAAGATTTTAAACTTAGTAACTATTTTTCTTGAATTAGGAAAAATTACCCTAATTCAATGTTCTTTGAAATTTTAAGACCTTTACTTGTTTCTAAAAATTTATCTTCCTTATCCAAGAATTTTGCATCTCTTTAGTATGTTATTTCTAATTTCTTTCCTATTAGATTTTCCTTCTTTATTTGTTCTCTTAATGTTAGAAACATTTTCTATGCATATACCTAAGGTGAAGAATTTCTAAGGATTATATTTCCTTAGATATCTAAAATATTGTCTAATAAATTTTATTTCCTTAATTAAATTTTTTATGTACCTTTATCAATAAAAGAAACGAAATTAAGGATGTTACATTTCTCTCCCCCTAAAAGAAATTTTGTCCTCAAAATTTCAGAAATTACCTTATAAGAACAATTGCGGATATTTCTTCCTCATGACTTCTTCCAGCTCCCAAGTTGCTTCTTCCGGAGTCAAACCTTCCCATAACACCTTAACTAGGGGAATGGTTTTATTTCTCAGTTGCTTCACGTCAGTGTCCAATATGGATGCAGGTACTAGCTGGTATGTCATGTTCTCCTTTATTTGGATTGGTTCATCCAGTATTATATGTGATGAATCTGAAAGATACTTCCGCAGCTGTGATACGTGGAAAACATTATGCAGGTTGGACAAATTAGGTGGGAGAGCAACTTGATATGCTGATGTCCCAACTTTCTTTAGAATTTGGTAGGGTCCTAAAAATCGCGGACTTAGCTTTCTTGTTTTGAGAGACCTACCAACTCCAGTAGTCGGGGAAAGTTTCAGAAATACATGGTCTCCTTCCTCAAACTCTAGAGGTCTATGTCTCTTATCGTAGTAACTCTTTTGCCGACTCTGAGCTGTAAGTATTTTGTTTCGTATCATCCTGATTTGTTCAGTGGTTTGTTGAACTAGATCAGGACCTAACAAGTTCTTTTCTCCTACCTCGAACCAACATAGTGGAGATCGGCACTTTCTACCGTATAAAGCTTCATAGGGGGCCATCTTAATGCTAGAGTGATAGATATTATTATAAGCAAACTCTACTAAAGGTAGGTACTTATCCCATCCTTTACCTTGCTCTATCACACAGGCCCTCAACATATCTTCTAGGGTTTGAATGGTTCGTTCTGTCTGCCCGTCAGTTTGAGGATGGTAAGCAGTACTGAACCGCAACTGAGTACCAAAAGCTTCTTGCAACGCCTTCCAAAACCTCGACGTGAACCTCGGATCTCTATCAGAAACAATATTTAAGGGAATCCCATGGAGTCTAACTATTTCCTGAACGTACAATTGGGCCAATTTATCTAGTGAAAAGTTAATTTTTATGGGCAAAAAGTGAGCAGATTTGGTTAATCTGTCAACTATTACCCAGATAGAGTCATGTCCCACTGAGGTCTTAGGTAAACCTACAACAAAGTCCATCGAAATACTATCCCATTTCCATTTAGGGATCTCAAGAGGTTGTAGAAATCCCGCTGGCTTTTGGTGCTCCACCTTCACCTTTTGACAAATGAGACATTTCGCCACAAACTCAGCAATGTCATTTTTCATCCCTGGCCACCAATACATCCTTTTTAAATCCTGGTACATTTTAGTGCATCCAGGATGGATTGTGTATTTACTTTGATGCGCTTCCTGCAGTATCTTAGTCCTCAACTCTTGTTCTTGAGGGACACAAATCCTTCCCTGATACATGATTGCTCCATCTTCCATTACAGAAAAATTACCTTGGTCTTTATGATCTTGTAAGTATTGATCGTGAGCTTGAGCTTCTTTGATCTGGGTTCTAAGGTCAGACCCTATACTTAAACCATTAATGACTAGATTCTTTGGAGTAAGAGTAGGGGCTAGCTTCAAATTTCGAAACTCCTCTAGCATCTGCATCTCATACACCATCATCTGACCCATATGCAGAGATTTTCGACTCAAGGCATCTGCTACAACATTCGCCTTTCCGGGATGATACTTTATCTCAAACTTGTAGTCATTGAGGAATTCTACCCATCTTCGTTGCCTCATATTTAACTCCTTCTGATCAAAGAGGTATTTAAGACTCTTATGATCACAATATACTTAAAAGGTTGCCCCGTACAAATAGTGTCGCCAAATCTTTAAGGCAAACACTACTGCCGCTAATTCAAGATCATGGGTTGGATAGTTTCCTTTGTGAGGTCTCAGTTGCCTAGAGGCGTAAGCAACTACTCTCTTATCTTGCATCAGCACACATCCTAGCCCTTTCTTTGAAGCGTCACTATACACTTCAAAATATCCTGTGGGGTCTGGAATAATTAAAACAGGAGGAGTGGTCAGTCTTGTCTTCAGCTCCTGAAAACTAGCATCACATTGATCAGTCCATTTGAAAAGACTTCCCTTCCTGGTCAATTTAGTCAATGGCAAGGCTATACGAGAGAAGTTTTGTATAAATCTCCTGTAGTATCCTGCCAAACCAAGGAAACTTCTGATTTCCGTAACCGTCTTTGGTGTCTCCCACTTAATCACTGCTTCCGTCTTGCTAGGATCTACGGCTACCCCTCTATTAGAGATGACATGTCCGAGAAACTTCACCTCTGACAGCCAAAATTCACACTTCTCCAATTTAGCATATAACTTTTTCTCTTTCAGCACTTGCAGCACGATTCGGAGATATTGTTCATGTTCTTTCTCACTCTTAGAATATATCAAGATGTCATCAATAAACACTACAACAAATTGATCTAGGTAGGGTCGAAAAATGCGATTCATGTAATCCATGAAAATTGCAGGTGCATTAGTCAACCCAAAGGGCATTACGAGAAACTCATAGTGCCCATACCTAGTCCTGAAGGCAGTTTTTGGTACGTCCTCCTCCTTAATCCTAATCTGATGATATCCTGACCGCAAGTCAATTTTAGAAAAGATGGAGGCACCCTTTAATTGATCCAATAAGTCATCTATCCTTGGGAGAGGGTACTTATTTTTTATAGTCACCTTATTCAGCTGTCTGTAATATATGCATAGTCTCAAACTCCCGTCTTTCTTCTTAACAAACAATACAGGAGCTCCCCAAGGTGATACACTCGGTCTAATGAATTGCTTGTCTAATAGTTCCTCCAACTGCTTCTTTAGTTCTTGTAGTTCCTTCGAGGCCATTCGATATGGTGCAATAGAGATAGGCCCTGTCCCAGGTAGGAGATCAATAGAGAACTCTATCTCTCTCTTGGGAGGTAAGCCTGGAATATCTGATGGAAACACCTCAGGAAACTCGTTGGCTATTGGAATTTCATCAAGCTTCGATTCGACTTCTAGGTTTGATAAATACAAGAGAATGTATCCAAGTACTCCATTCTTCAACTCCCTATTAACTTGATTGGCATTTAACATCAATAACTGGACCTCCTCTTTCGGAGTAGAAGGTAGAAATTCAACGGTCTTGTTACAACAATTCAACAAGACTCGATTCCTAGACATCCAGTCTAACCCTAGAATGACCTCAATACCTCTTAAAGGTAAAATGACGAGGTCTACAGAAAAAGTTTTCTCCTGGATGGTGACTTGACAGTCCTTACATACAGAGGAAGTTAATACCCGTTCCCCTGTAGGGGTTACTACAGATAGCTCATAGGGAGTTTCAGAAATAGGGAACTGAAACTTCCTGATACATTCTTCTGATATAAATGAATGACTAGCACCAGAGTCAAATAACACCATAAGAGCAAATCCATAAATATAGCATGTACCTTGAATCATTTCAGAAGATTGAGCTGCCTCTTGGCCGCTCAGGGTGAAAACCCTTCCTTTCACCTGAGGCCTCTGTCCTAGCTGCTTTCCTACATTCTGTGGGCAGTTTTTCGCAAAATGTCCCTTCTGTCCGCAATTGAAGCAGACATCTTGTCCCATGTAGCATGGCCGGTTACCATGCATACGTCCGCATTTAGCGCACTTGACTGAGGCGAGGTCTTGTTGAAAAGGCCTAGGACCCGCAATCAATGGCCTCTTACCAGCTCCATATCCACTTCTTCTCACGTTCTTTCTAGGGTTGGGAAAATTTTTCTTCCTTTTCCATAGGTTTCGCCTTTGCTTCTCGTCCTCCACTGCCCTTAAACTCTTTTCCAGGAGTCTGCATTTATTTATCAGAGGTACAAACTCCCTGATCTCCATAGCTATAACAGCATTCTTTAACTTCGGGTTTAGTCCTGCTTCAAACTTAACCGCCTTCCATGCTTCATCTGGGTTATATCGCAGATAAGAGGAGAACTTAGACAGCTCCTCGAACCTTGCGATATACTGGTCCACGGTCATGCTTCCTTGCCTGAGTTGGAGAAATTCGATCTCTTTCTCTGCCCGTACAGTACTTGGAAAGTACTTTTCAAAAAAAATGTCCTTGAACACTTGCCAGGTGATCTGTCTTCCCTGATGAGCTAAAAGTTCTCTAGCTCCACGCCACCAGTATTCTGCTTCATCCTTTAACATATATGCAGCAAAAATGATTTGCTGCTCTTCAGTACAGCCCATCACTTCAAAGATTTTCTCTAATTCCCTAATCCACCTTTCGGCTATCGTTGGGTCATAACCACCTTGGAAACAAGGTGGTCTAGTCCTCAGGAACTCGGATATGCCATTATCTTTTCCAGCCGTCCGGTTGTTAGGACCAATCTCAACATTTGTGTTATTAGCATTCTGGAGATGTTGTAAAATTTGGTTGGTGGTCATAACTTGGTCTCGAATTGCCGTGGCCAGGTTGTGCAGGGTTTCCTCTGCATTGGTTGCTGGATTCCTCCTTGGTGGTGCCATTTCCTACTATGGTACAAAACAAAGTTATGCTGCTATTGAGGTGATCAAGCCCAATAGTTAGTTCAAAAATATTTAATAGCAGTCATAATACCACCTCGGCATATAGATAGGAAACACTAGTAATTTCTTACCTATATGAATCACTGATCCCCTACACAGCACAACCACAACATACTCAAGACACTATAAGATCGATTCAGATAACCATCCAACTACTGGCCATCTAGGATCGACCTGCTCTAATACCAATTATGTAACAACTCCATTTATGTAAATTTTTTTTTTTTTAAAATACCATGAAGTTATTTCCTCGTTACAACTTAACTCAATATAACATTTATTTAATTTATACAATACTGAGTTTCCATACACACTATTATTTTACAAACTACACACCATTATTTTACAAACATTTGTACAAAGATACATATTAGTTCTAATCATCTATATCGACTACTTCCGGGGACACTGGTTCGAGTGGCACGTCCACCGGAATCTCAGTTACATCTACGACAGTTACATCAGAAATAACTGGAAGTTGCCCAAGGTAGGGCACCTCGATCCAACGTACAGAGATAATAAGTGTCATAGAGAATATCTGCATATTTATTCTTCTGAACATGATATGGAAATATAGTGAGAATTAAATCCCAGTAAGTTCAACAATAAATCATAATTTACCATCAATATAGTTCATCACGTCATGTTCAGCTGTATAAACTACAGAAAATATCTTTAGGTCACATGAATGCACTTTATCATGCACATGAAAATTATACAGTTATGACATGTATGGCATGAATAACTATTTTTCGAATTTCATATGATGGCTATCCACTTATTCTTACTTCAAGCTACCCCGGTCAGGGTGAGTATTCTCTACTTTTCGGTACGGGCTTATCTCGCTCCGTCCGACATGGCACACTTTCTCTTTCTTTTCTTATTAACATGATCATAACCGTTGGTAGGGCGTCCCCTACTGGTGCACCACACGGATTGCCATGTGACCGTGCTCATTTCTTTTCTTTTCACAATGATAGCCAAAAATATGCTTTCAATAACAAGTATGTTCATCAAAATATAACTATTACCATAAATCATTGGTAATCATGCCATGAACATAACCATTTAAAATATCACTTTATAAAACATTTCCATGTCAAAATTCCATACTAATACCTTGGTAACTGGATAGTAATTGTAGTCTGTAAACAGCGCACCAGAAAAGTTCCCAGGAAAGAGAGGTGGGTCACTAATGGACACACTTAAGTACCATGTCTTTCCTTGCCAGAGCTTTCCTTAGACATGCACTTTTCACAATCACAATTTTGTTTTCCAGTAACTAGAATAATTCTTTTCTGATGTGAAAATACTGCAACCACGGAGCATACTAAGATTTTTCAAATAAAACCGGCACTTTCAAAACTTCTTGTAAATTTATATGAGTACTAGGGTAAATTCCATGTTAAAAATTACACACTTAAAATGGTAGTAAGTTCATGCAATGGCAATGGCTATGGCTATACTAGTCATTTGTTAAGATTCATCTTCTTTTTAAAATACTAATTTTATTTCTTTATTTTCTTGATGCAGGTTTTCATCCTATCTAACCTTCTCTTACTAATCAGAGCATAACTCCCTCAATTTAACTCTGATGTAGGTGATCTTAGTGTCAATTTCAAGATAAAACAATTATCTAAAACTATTATGTTGAACATTGTAGCGAAATATTAAGAAATCAAGGTGATATTACTCCCTAAATGTACAGATTATTTCTTCTCGTGTAAGTTCTGACCTTTACTGACTAATTAGACCATATCTCCCAAATTTGAACTCCAAATTGAGTTATTCCAGTTGGTAAAAATCCATGAGCCCTATATCTATAATTGTTATCTTGGCGTACGATTTTAACTCCCTACAGAATATTTTCCAGAAATTCAAAAACTAAAGCTTTAATAACATATTCTGAATAAACATTTTCTGACCTCTGCTTACTAATTAGCTTATATCTACCTCAAATGGACTTCAAATTGAATGATTCCAGTGCCTAAAAATCCATGACACATTTATCTTTAATTCTTATGTTAATAATTTATTTTAATTCCTTTCAGATACTTCTCAGAAATTAAAATACCGAAGCTATCCTAACATATTCTTCCCTGATGATTCATTTTCTGACCTTTGACTACTAATCAGACCATAGCTACCTCATATGGACTCCAAATGGAATGATTCCAGTGGCTAAAAATCCATGACACATTTATCTTTAATTCTTATGTTAACCATTTATTTTAATTCCTTATAGATTGTTCCCAGAAATTAAAATACCGAAGCTTAAAATTCTGCCACCCATAGCCATAACCATGCAGAACTATCTACACCAACCTAAGTATTCAAACATACATCACATGCAAGATCAATATGTAACATGATATAGCAACATCATGACCAATCATAAAAGTTCTAAGATCAAAATCTCATACAAATATTATAAGTTTCAAAAGTTTTCTTCAAAAAGAAATATTGTTAAACTTACTTGGAGCACTTAGTCTTCTAGACTTCTCCTTCCTCTTTCTTCCTTTCTTCCTCTCCTTTCCTCACTCTACCTTGCTTCTATTTTTTTTCTCTCCCTCACTTGGACGAAATTCTAATGTTGTAAGGGTGGGTTTTCTTATATAGACCACCAAATAATTCACCTTTCATGATCATGGGTCTACCTTATCACAATTAGGATACACTTTGTTGAATTTTTGGAAAACAAACAACTTATGTTCTTGTCTTCCTCTTCCTTAGTCAAGATATGCATAGGAAAAAGAGATTTGTATTTTGAAAATTATGATAATATGTTCTTAAGATGTGGGACAAGGTCCCTTTGATTTAGGGATTCATTTCCATTTTCTTTTGTCTTAAACAAGTATGATAGGTTTGCCTTTTTAGGTGGCAAATTTCTAGCCCTTGAATCTTCATTATTTGGTTGATATTATTTGTGTGGGCTATGAATGTTTTGTCCTAATACCATGTATTATCATACCACTTGCTAAAATTATGAGTGTAGGATATAGATGTTTTTGTCCTAAAGCCTTGTATTATCATGCCACTTGCTTAAGTGATGAATGTAGAATCACACCACTTGCTAAATTTTTTGTCTTAATGCCATGTAACCTAATCTTTATTCTTATTATTATATCATCATCTAATTTATTTTATTTTAGTTTTCCTCTTGGATTTGGGCTTATTCCTACCCATTATGGGCTTGTCCTACCCATTTTCCTTGCTTTGGATAAAATTCTTCCTTTCTTGGTGGGCTTGGTCACATTTTCATAATTTTTGGGCTATTTGTGAAATTACTATATCCTAGTCCAAGTCTATGTTTAATTTCTTGTTTAGGTTATCCAATGGGCTTGCTAGAAACTTATGTGAAGTGGAAAAAACTCTATATGAAGTGTCCATAGGTAAAAGCCCAATGTATGGGTAAAGATTTTAAACTTAGTAACTATTTTTCTTGAATTAGGAAAAATTATCCTAATTCAATGTTCTTTGAAATTTTAAGACCTTTACTTGTTTCTAAAAATTTATCTTCCTTATCCAAGAATTTTGCATCTCTTTAGTATGTTATTTCTAATTTCTTTCCTATTAGATTTTCCTTCTTTATTTGTTCTCTTAATGTTAGAAACATTTTCTATGCATATACCTAAGGTGAAGAATTTCTAAGGATTATATTTCCTCAGATATCTAAAATATTGTCTAATAAATTTTATTTCCTTAATTAAATTTTTTATGTACCTTTATCAATAAAAGAAACGAAATTAAGGATGTTACAACAGTCATACTACTGTACATATACATGCTTGCCGTCATTTTTGAAATTTTTTTTTATTTACCTTTAATTTAGCTGATATCCACCAATCACTCACATAGTTGTTCTAATAATACCTGGCCTATTCGCATAGCTATTATAAATATTCCCTTCTCCGAGTTCTGTAAATACTTACATTAGTATCTTTGTCTATACTCAAAGTTAAGGTGATAGAAATTATGGAGGGAACCGCATTCCGTCAGTTTCGAAATATCTGTGTCTTTTGTGGTTCCAGTCTTGGAAAAGATGAGGAGTATGTTAAAGCAGCACAAAATCTGGGTATGGTGCTGACTAGGAGAAAAATTCATTTAGTGTATGGTGGAGGTAACTGTGGATTAATGGGGTGTGTGGCTACAGCTGCACATGTAGGGGGATGCCAAGTTCTAGGTATTATTCCTACAGCTCTAGCTACATCCAGCAACATAGGGAAGACAATTGGGGAAGAATATAGGGTAGTTTCCATGCATGAACGCATGGCTAGAATGATGAGCAATGCTGACACCTTCATTGCCTTACCAGGTGGTTTTGGTACTCTAGAGGAGATTTTCCAAATAGTCTCTTGGGCACAACTGAATATGCATCACAAACTGATATGTTTGTTAAATGTTAATAACTTCTTTGATGGTTTGTTTTATTTTCTAGATCAAGCTGTGGAACAGAGGTTTATCTCACACTTAGCACGACGAATTCTCATCTCAGCTTCAAATGCTGAAGAGTTGATTGATGCTTTACAAGCCTATGTTCATGTACCTGACCCAACTATTACTCAAATAGAATGGACGGCAGATAATTGCAGGAAGTGTAAATTGAATTTGGATCTTCATCTTTAAATGTAGTAAAATGTAGCTTTTTTTGTACTACTTTTACTTTCTTAGAGTCTACTTGGATACCATATTTACCAACCATACTCCTTTAGAGTTGGTAAAACTATCTTTGAATGTTGCTTATGATCCTCTGAACTTTTGAAATATTCTAGTATATCATCCATATATATAATAACAAATTGTTCCTAATTACTATTCATTAAATCAATGAATGCAGCTAAAGAGTTGTCAATTTAAATGCATCACCAAGAACTCATAATGCCCATAATAAGTCCTACATCCTCTTCTCTTATCCTTAATTAATGTTACTCATATCCCAAATCTATTTGTGGAAAAATATTGAACACCTTATAACTGGTCAAACAGGTAATCTATACGAGCTAATGGGTTTCTATTCTACATTGTCACCTTATTCAACTGTCTATAATCTATGCATAGTCATAGTGATCCATCTTTCTTTTTAATAGATAGAACTGGAGCACTCTGAATAAAAGTACTGGGATATTTAAATACCTTGTCTAACAAGTCTTGTAACTAAATTTTTTTTAATTCGATCGATATCATTCTATATAGGGATATAGATACTAGTTGGGTTCTAAGGAGTAAATCAATACCAAATTCTCGAATTGCTGTGGCAAGGTTGTGCAAGATTTTCTCCGCATTGTTTGCCGGATTCCGCCTTGGTGGTGCCATTTCCTACTGTGGGAAAAAATAAATTTATGCTGCTATTGAGGTGATCAAGCCCAATAGTTAGTTTCAAAAAATATTTAACAGCAGTCATAACACCACCTCAGCATATAGATAAGAAACACTAGTAATTTCTTACCTATATGAGTCACTGATCCCCTACACAGCACAACCACAACATACTCAAGACACTATAAGATCGATTCAGATAACCATCCACCCACTGGCCATCTAGGATCGACCTGCTTTGATACCAATTATGTAACATTCTTTTTTTTTATTATACAATATTGAGTTCACATACACGTCATTAATCAAAACGTACATGCAACATATCAAAGACATAGATATTTACATCTTGTTTATTTTGGTTGACCAATTCCGGAGATACAGGTGCGGGTGGTTGCACCTTCACCGGGATCTGTGCCAACTCGCTCACAAACATTTTATTTAGGATCTGCCCATCATAGAATAACTCGATCCAACATGCACTAATAGCCAGAGCTATAAAAAATCTGCATAACTAATTTTCTGAACAAGATATGGAAATATAGTGAGAATTAAATCCCAGTAAGTTCAACAATAAATCAACATCAATAAAGCTCATCACGTCATGTTCAGCTGTATAAACTACAGAAAATATCTTTGGTCACATGAATGCATTATATCCACGCACATAAGAATCATACTGTAATGATATGTATGATAGGATTAACTATTTTCAAAATATCATATGATGGCCATCAACTTATTCTCATTTCAAGCTACCCCGGTTAGGGTGAGTATTCTCTACTCTCCGGTACGGGCTTTTCTCGCTCCGTCCGACATGGCCCACTGTTTCTTTCTTTTCTCATTATCACGATCATAACCGTTGGTAGGGCGTCCCCTACTGGTGCACCACACGGATTGCCATGTGACCATGCTTATTTCTTTTCTTTTCACAATGATTGCTAAAAATATGCTTTCAATAACAAGTATGTTCATGAAAATATAACTATTACCATAAATCATTGGTAATCATGCCATGAACATAACCATTTCAAATATCACTTTATAAAATATTTCCATGTCAGAATTTTACACTTAAGATGGTAAGAAGTTCATACAATGGAAATGGCTATAGCTATACTAGTCATTTATTAAGATTCATCTTCTTTTTAAATACTAATTTTATTTCTTTATTTTCTTGATGCAGGTTTTCATCCTATCTAACCTTCTCTTACTAATCAGAGTATAACTCCCTCAATTTAACTCTGATGTAGGTGATCTTGGTGTTAATTTCAAGATAAAACAATTATTTAAAACTATTATGCTGAACATTGTAGCGAAAATATTAAGAAATTAAGGTGATATTACTCCCTAAATGTATAGGTTATTTTTTCTCGGATAGGTTCTGAACTTTAGCAACTAATCTGTCCATATCTCCCTCATATGAATTACAAATTAAGTGATTCCAGTGGGTAAAAATCCGTAACACATCTATCTATAATTCATATGTTAACCATTTATTTTAATTCCTTATAGAGTGTTCCCAGAAATTAAAATACCGAAGCTATCCTAACATATTCTTCACTGATGAACCATTTTCTGACCTTTTCTTACTAATCGGACTATATATACCTCATATGGACTCTAAATTGAATGCTTCTAGTGGCTACAAATCCGTGAAACATATATCTGGAATTCTTATGTTAACCATTTATTTTAATTCCTTACAAATAATTCCCAGAAATTAAAATACCGAAGCTATCCTAACATATTCTTCCCTGATGACCCATTTTCTGACCATTGACTACTAATCGGCTCATATATTCGTCATATGGACTCCAAATTGAATGATTCCAGTGCCTCAAAATCCATGACACACATATCTTTAATTATTATGTTAATCATTTATTTTAATTCCCTACAGATAATTCCCAGAAATTAAAATACCGAAGCTTTCCTAACATATTCTTCCCTGATGACCCATTTTCTGACCTTTAACTACTAATCAGACCATAGCTACCTCATATGGACTCCAAATTGAATTATTCCAGTGGGTAAAAATCCATGAAACACATATCTTTAATTATTAATTTAACCATTTATTTTAATTCCCTACAGATAATGCTCATAAATTAAAATACCGAAGCTTTCCTAACATATTCTTCCCTGATGACCCATTTTCTGACCTTTGACTACTTATCAGACCATAGCTAGCTCATATGGACTCCAAATTGAATTATTCCAGTGGATAAACATCCGTGACACATATATATATTTAATTCTTCTGTTAACCATTTATTTTAATTCCTTATAGATTGTTCCCATAAATTAAAATACTGAAGCTAAAAATTCTGCCAACCATAGCCATACCCATGCAGAACTATCTACACCAACCTAAGTATTCAAACATACATCACATGCAAGATCAATATGTAACATGATATAGCAACATCCATGACCAATCATCAACGTTCTAAGATCAAAATCTCATATAAATATTATAAGTTTCAAAAGGTTTCTTCAAAAAGAAATATTGTTAAACTTACCTGGAGCACTTAGTCTCCTAGACTTCTACTTCCGCTTTCTTCCTTTCTTCCTCTCCTTTCCTCACTCTACCTTGCTTCTATTTTTTCCTCTCCCTCACTTGGACGAAATTCTAATGTTGTAAGGATGGGTTTTCTTATATAGGCCAACAAATAATTCACCTTTCATGATCATGGGTCTACCTTATCACAATTAGGATACACTTTGTTGAATTTTTGGAAAACAAACAACTTATGTTCTTGTCTTCCTCTTCCTTAGTCAAGATATGTATAGGAAAAGGAGATTTGCATTTTGAAAATTATGATGATATGTTCTTAAGATAAGGGACAAGGTCCCTTTAATTTAAGGATTCATTTCCATTTTCTTTTGTCTTAAACAAGTATGATAGGTTTGCCTTTTTAGGTGGCAAATTTCTAGCCCTTGAATCTCCATTATTTGGTTGATATTATTTGTGTGGGATAGGAATGTTTTGTCCTAATACCATGTATTATCATACCACTTGCTAAAATTATGAGTGTAGGATATAGATGTTTTTGTCCTAAAGCCTTGTATTATTATGCCACTTGCCAAAATGATGAATGTAGAATCACACCACTTGCTAAATTTTTGTCTTAATGTCATGTAACCTAATCTTTATTATTATTACATTATTATATCATCACCTAATTTATTTTATTTTATTTTTCCTCTTGGATTTGGGCTTATTCCTACCCATTATGGGCTTATTCCTACCCATTTTCTTTGCTTTGGATAAAGTTCTACCTTTCTTGGAGGGCTTGGTCATATTTTCATGATTTTTGGGCTATTGGTCCAATTACTATATCCTAGTCCAAGTCTATGTTTTATTTCTTGCTTAGGTTATCCAATGGGCTTGCTAGAAACTTATATGAAGTGGAAAAACTCTACATGATGTGTCCATAGGTAAAAGCCTAATGTATGGGTAAATGTTTTAAACTTAGTAACTCTAGTTCTTGAATTAGGAAAAATTACCCTAATCCAATGTTCTTGAAATTTTAAGACCTTTACTTGTTTCTAAAAATTTATCTTCCTTATCCAAGAATTTTGCATCTCTTTAGTATGTTATCTCTAATTTATGTTTTTCCTATTAGGTTTTCCCTCTTTATTTGTTCTCTTAATGGTAAAAACATTTTCTATGCATATATGTAAGGTGAAGAATTTCTACGAAAAATATCTAAAAATTATGGGATGTTACATTAGGAATGCTTTGGTGGCATTAGATATTCGGTAATATGCCACATTGGTAAATAAATGTCGGATGCTAGAGACAAGTCTAAAAGTAGTAGAGGAAGAAAGAGAGAGGTAAACTTAGTGGAAGCAGAAGAGAGAGTTCCAAGTTATTGATAGAAACACTAGATGGAAGAATATCATGAGAGGTAAAAAACTAGCAACTGTGGAACCCAGACCTTTTTTAAAAAAGTCAGCAATGAGTCATTGTGGGAAATGCGAGAAATTCTATCAAAACACCAACTGACCCAAACTACCTTTTATAATTATATATATATATATATATATATTCTTATATATAAATTTCTAGCAATGTGTACCTAGCCCATAAATTCACCTATTCACTTATAATGTTAGTTATCTTTCTTGGATAAGCATACAAGTGCTTTAGGCTATTCCAAGCATTTTCAAATTTCATTTCCTTATAGGCAACTAACTAGGCATGATATGCATTAGTTACAACAAAAAGGCTCTCACGCCATAAAGAAAAGTGTACAGTCCATAACTTATTTTACATCACATTACGAGCTATCTAAAAGGGACTTGGGCACTCAACTAAGCCATCCCACATATATTACACAACAAGAAAATATACAATCCATATCCACATTTAGATGAGTCAACCTTGAGACCCTTGTTGTTCACCTTTTGCTAGAGTACCTGGAATGTGATTATATGGAGATAAAAGGATCACCTTTTGCTACTTACCCAATGCAATCTCATACTGGCAAAAGGATCATGCATCTCCTATTATTAGCCAATACGAGGGGGAAATATGGCTTATTTGGAACACCTTATGCACCCCTTAATTCCTAAGAATAGATACATAACATATCTTTAAACCATCATTCATCATAGCATAAAATTCAGGTAACCAGTTAAATTGATAAATTCAAGTTCATAAACATAAAGAGTGTTTTAAGGAAAAGCTAGCTACCTCAATTCCTGCACAATCACTTCCTTTTCAAGGCTGCCAATGTTACTACCAACAACTCAAATTAAAACATATAAGATCTTTTGGTTAATGCATACATATTAGCAATTAAAATCATAAGTCTCTCGTTTAAGAGCTTTTGCTCCCTAAAACAAAACTGTGATTCTGTTGAGATTTGGAGATATTATTAAATATGACAAAAGTCCTTTAAAAATTCTAAAATTTTCCACGAAGGTTCCTCTACATGTATGTTTTATTTTTTGGTTCTCTTAGGCCTTAACTCTTCCATTTTCCCCAAGAACTACCTCCATAATCTAGAACAGTGCATATTGGTTTCAGTTTCATTTCTATTCTGTTTTTCATTCCTTTGGATGGGTAACACTTCTTCAAAATTCGTGATATTTGATATGGAGCATCCTAGATATGTTATATAATCATCATAAACATTTATAGTAAAAATAATTCATTTCATGCCTCAAATAACACACTTTAATGGTTGTCCCTAGTTCTACTATGTTCTGGCTCACTTCCTATCCCACTAAATTTATATATTTTATTATATGCCTTAACCTACCCAGAATTCTCTAAAATTTGGTTGGATCCTTAATTAGGATCCCTATAACAGGTCATAAAATTTTCATACAAAAGTTCAACATCTAAATCCTTCAATGTTTAGTTGTCCATCAACAGCCTAAGCTGTCCAGCAGATTGTTCTTAGTACTGTTTTGATTGTAAATGGCCTATTTTTAGTTTCTCAAAAATCACAAAAATTTCCAAAATTGATTGTCAATATTTCAAGACTTTGCTCACCAAATATTAGAAAATTTAAATTCCATTTACCTAATCAAACAGTCTAAGAATACAGGGCCTAAACATTTTAGGTGCATAATGTATGGTGCTTCAGCATGTTTGTTACTTATATGGCAAAGATTATTCCCTACCACTAGAGTTCCATATTTTCAACTTTAGCATCTTGCATCTCATGCTCAAGAATCACCCATGCAGAACCCAAAATGAGCTTTACTCACTACAAATGAACTTTCCTCAAGAGGGGAAGCTCACCTTGTGCAAAAATGCTCCTATGGTTCTCAAATTTAAGCTTCCTTCTCCTCTTGGTTTCCCTTGCAACTTAGCTACATTTTTTTTGTTTCTCTCCCCCTTTAGCTCTAATTTTTCTGGCTTCCTTCTCTCCCTCTTGGGTGCTGATTGCATGAGGAATGTTGTTTGAATTTGCTGCCCAAAATAATACCTAGACAACATGATTCTTGGCTGTTGAATTCCAACACTCAAGAGGAAAAGGACGGATGTGTTTTGCATGATTCCATTATTTTTTTGTAGGTATTCCCTTGTGGTTTCTATAGGGAAGGTGTGAGGATGCAGAGGCATGAAGTGGGGCAGCAGCCTTTGCATTATTTTTCTAATTATGGGCAGAAACATAGCTGAAGTGGGTGGCTGTTTCTTTGCTAGAATGTTGCTGAAATAATTATGGCTATGTGGCAGGATTTCCTTGCTGAAAGGTGGCATTTTTCATGGATAATTTTGGATGAAGTTTTTGTGGCTATGTGGCATGCTTTGGTAGGTGCAAGGTGGCTGCAAGGTGGCTGAAAATTTGTGGGCAATGTGGCATGCAATGTGGCTGCAATTTTGTGGGCAATATGGTATACTTTGATAGGTGCAAGGTGGCTACAAGGCAATTGCAATTTTCTAGCCAATGTAGCATGCTATGTAGCTGCAACTTTGTGGGCAATGTGGCATGCTATGCAGCTGCAACTTTGTGGGAAATGTGGCATGCTTTGGTAGGTGCAAGGTGGCTATAATTTTGTGGGCAATGTAGCATGCTATGTGGCTGCAACTTTGTGGGCAATGTGGCATGCTTACATAGGTGCAAGGTGGCTGTAATTTTGTGGCCAATGTGGCATACTATGTGGCTACAACTTTGTGGGCAATGTAGCATACTATGTGGCTGAAATTTTATGGTGCTACTTGATAGCTCCTTAGTTGTTTTATATTGCCTTAATTTACTACTAATATTAGATTAGTAATGTCTTAAAAATGTATTTGTATCTTCTCCCCATCCATTATGCTCCTAAGAATTTTATTTACATGATTCATTATTAACTATATGTCACCTATTTTATAAATGCCTTATTGTTACATAACTAAGCATTTTAATTCTTTGTCATATGTATTTTCTACTTATTCTTAGATTTATCTAGCTTTATTAGAGACTTAGGATGTTACAAATTCTGTGGGGATAAACCATGTTATTTTGGCCCAGTTACTTGATTCCGATGTAGATAGATGGGGCACATAGTATGATTCGTACTGTCGTAGGTACACCCAAATTAATACCTTACCTCTCAACTAACCTATAGTAGTGGGAGTAAGGGTCGATCCCACAGAGACTGGAATTACCTTATGTGATTGAGAGAAGAGGGGATTGATAATTTCAAATAAATAAAAGTAAAAAATAATAAAAGTAATGAAGAAAGTAATGAATAATAAAGGTGTTGGTTTCAGTTGATATCCACCATCAAGGGATAGCATTGATCATTAACAACATAATCATTCTATAATTGAATATCTATCATTGGGTTTTTAACCCAATTCCTCCTTCAGTCTCGTAAATTGATGAAAATCGCACCAATTAAACCCTAATTAACAAACAATCCTTTAGCACATCGATAAAGCATAACTTATTAATCGCACGAAGAACTAAAGAAACTAATAGAGCTAAACAAATATAAACACATCGGCCATATCTAAGTTAGTTGATCATTTATCATAGGGTTAATGATTTATAATCCAAAATCCTTAATCCTATTTGCTTCATGAATAAAGTAATGAAAACTTTGTTCAAAACCTAATTCAGCAATAGATTAAGACATACAATATACTAGTAGGCCTCTTAGCAATCATATGAAAAATTAATGAGAAAACAAGAGCAGATGAATAATCAATACTTAATTAAGATTGAAATAATAAAATCAAATCCAAATCTCACTATGCATAATGATCTCTTGAGGTTTCCATCTTTCTCTACCAATTAAAAATAAATTAGCCACGCAGAGTCATAAGAAAATCTGAAGAAGAATTAAAGAAGATAATTAAGAACTTGAATGATTCAATGGCTGTTTGATACTTGCTCTCTTCCCTTTTTTATAGATTGGATGCTCTTCGATGAAGTAAGGTTGTTTCTAAGTCAAATCTCAGCCCATCGGGCTTTATTTGGAGTTAAAAATCCTTAAAAATTGTGAATTCAGCATTTTGATGCGGCGGTGAATGCCGCAGTGCTTCAAAAACTCATTGGCGGGGTGCCCCAGTGCCTGATCTAGTGTCGGGGCACTTTAGTTCTGACACTCGGGCGCCGTGGCGCCCAATGCTTCTAGGCAGCCAATGCCGCGACGCACTAGGGAGATCCATGGACCTCCAAATTTGCAATGACGCAGAAATTTGATAAAATGACAAAAACACAAGTTTTAGCTCTATGTCTCTTCTTTCCATAGCTGCTAGAATCACCTTAATCTGATCTAAATTGAATGAGATATGCCAAAATTAGTGACCAAAGGTCAGGATTCATTCTGCTGCACTGTGATTCTAATTTATAAGCTCTATAACGCTATTAAATCTCTTGAATGTGACCATCTGTTCAACATAAAAGTTGTAGATAATTGTTTTATAGTTTCAGATCCACTTGAATCACTTTGATTGGAGTTCATATAAGTGAGATATGTTCTAAACAATGCTGAAAGATCTGAAATCGCTGTAATTTATCATTTTTCCATGAATTTCTTATCTTTTTCTTCTCTTTTCTTCTTCCTTTGTTCCTATAACACAAAAAAAAATTAAGCTAATTCCTATTCATATTTTACTTAAATCAAACAAAAATTAAGTTTAAAGGTATTAATATCATGCTTAATTAAGATCACATCAAATACTCCCACACTCAACCTTTTGCTTGTCCTCAAGCAAAATAATCTTTAAAGACAAGAAACAACAATCAATATCTGTAATGAGTGTTAGGCTTAACAAACGTTTGCCTCGTAACATGAAAATATACTCGAGAAAAATTTTGAAAAGGCATAATCATGCACAAGATTAACACAAGTACAATCCATTATTTTATCCTTCTAAATCTCGTGTGTGTGTGTCCTTGGGTCAATAAATTTTCTTTTACCTAGATGAGTTTATATATCCCAAAATTTTAGTTGTAATTCTCTAATTAGTTTAGGATTTCTATATGCTTATTCTTCATGCCACTTTCCACTAATGTAGGCCAAAACTACCTCTAGGATCAATGGGACTTTATTTAACTTGTAATGTGGCAAGGGTATAAGGTAGGATAAAAAATACAAATTTACGCTCAATCATCCATCACCACATTATTAAATATGATCTATTGAGCTTTTTTTTAAAAAAAATTTGGGGAGATTTCCCCCCTCACACTCATTTTCTTGTTTCAGTTGAATTCAATCCATCCTTTTCCTCAATTCTCTATTTTTTTAACAACATTTGCTTTTATCCTCTTTGAATTTTTCTTCTCTTTCCTTTGCATAATTTTTTTTTCTTTGCATAATTCTTTTCTTTTCCTTACTCCACCCTTCCACCCTTTTGTAAATAAAACTCTACAAAACAAGCATTTAGAAAACTAATCATGGAGTGAGTGAATGGGATAAAAAATAGGGATATTCATACAAAATTTGGCTTTCGGCTCATTTGTTGTTTTTAGAAGGAAAAGTTCATTAAGCTCAAAATATAGGAACTAAGGATATTTCATTGCTTAGGTTAGGCTTGAAATGCTCAATCTATCAAATAATGCCTAAATCATCTCCTAAATAATAGTATTAGCCTAGGATTTCGCCTCAAGAAATATTCAAATAAGTTATAGAATCCTATTGAGATCATGAAATATATTTGAATTATATAAACCTTCTCTAAGTAAAAGATAAATTGAATGCTCAAAGTTATTGTGCAAAAATATTTCAAGATTATAAAGCCAAAAGTAATAAATTGCAAAAGGGATAAAATTGCACACAACCATAAATTTTCTACATTTTTTCAAGAGCTAAAGAAATTTGGATAGTCATATCATTGGCTGTTGGTTGTGTCTAACATCTCAAAACATAAATTGAAACACTTACACAATCATTCAATTTGCTAAACGCAATAAGAGTGCATCAATAGTGAAAATAAAAAATTGATGCTTAAAATAGGGTCACAATTATTCAGACAAATATACTTCTACCCACACACTCAAACTTTACATTGTCCTCAATGTAAAAGAAAGATAAGAGTAGGAAAGGATATATGAAAACATATTAGTTAAGTGGACTTCCCTGATTTTGTTTGAGGTGGAATGATCATGTTGCATTATTGGACCCTGAATTTTTCTAATATCCACCTTTTTTCTTTTTCTTTTTTATGTTGGGTTGCCTCCTAATAAGCGCATTTGTTTAATTTTGTTGGCTCGACTCAAAGTTTCACATATCATTCATGGAGGATCCTGAATGTTAACTTTGAATTGACTTTCCTTTGAATGTGTAGAATTTTGAGGTTCAGCTGCATTATGAGGAGGAAAGTTAGCATTAGTCAAAGGTTTAATTAAACGAGAACTCAACTTACCTAGGAATAACCAATGTCTTGAGTAGCTTTTAGCATCCAATTTAATTTTATCCTTTTGAGTTTTTTCCAAAGTAGGGGGCAGCTTTCCTCTATCTTTGAGTAAGGCATATTTATTTAAGGTTATCACTGGGCATGGTTTTCCACTGTATATACCCTTTAAGTGGCTAGGGAAGCTCTTTAAGCCTAGGTCAGAATACTACAAAATAGAAGGTATAGGCATCTTATTAGAAATTGGTAACAACATAGAAAGATCCTTACTTGTTTGTTGCACTTTTGGAGCTTCCTCTCCTACTATAATTTTCTCTTGGAATTTGGCATTCAAGGTAGATTCCACAACCTCTTTCTTAGTAGGCTTACTAGTGTCAACTTCTAAGTTATCTTTTTCATTTAGTGTAGAATTTTTCTCTTTTTCCACTAATGATGCTAGGGCTGGACTTTCAATTTCTAAACTTTTAGCCTCTAGTCAACTGACTGTTGTTGCTAGTTGACCTATTTGATTTGTCAAGCTTTGGATGCTGGCACTTACCTCTTGTTGAAATTGATGAGTATTATGTGCAAGAGATTTAATGATTTCTTCTAAAGAACTACTTACCTGGGAATCTTGAGATGCAGTTTGTCTAGGATAATAAGCAAGTTGGTTATGATGAAAATTTGTAAAATCTGTTCTATAGGCCAATTTTGTGTATTTCCATACTTCAAGTTGGGATGATCCTTCCATCCAGGATTATATGTGTTTAAATAAGAATCATACCTCCCTTGTGGTGGCCTAGGGAAACCACTAACCATATTTACTTGCTCAAATGATTCTTCATAGAAAGCTGGGTACCCATTAGAAGGATGCCCCATGGCTGAATGATTTCCATAGCACTTTTCACTTTGCATATTTTCTACACATTGACAAACAAGAGAAGTTAAATTTGCAAGTTGCTGTTCGAGGGAAGAACTACATACCTCACCAGCTGTCTTAAAGGAGAGCCTAGCCTAGTACAAAATTGTTGAAAATTGGTTGCCATATTCAAAGTTATGAACAAAAAGAAAAGGAAAAAAATTCACAAAATGTAAATAGACACAGTCCCCAGCAACGACAGTAAAATTTGGTGCGTACGGTCGCAGGTACACCCAAATTAATACCTTACCTCTCAACTAACCTATAGTAGTGGGAGTAAGGGTCAATCCCATAGAGACTGGAATTACCTTATGTGATTGAGAGAAGGGGGGATTGATAATTTCAAATAAATAAAAGTAAATAATAATAAAAGTAATAAAGAGAGTATTGAATAATAAAGGTGTTGGTTTCGGTTGATATCCACCATCAAGGGATCCCATTAATCATTGACAATATAATAAATCTGTAATTGAATATCTATCATTGGGCATTTAACCCTGTTCTTCCTTAAGTCTAGTAAATTGATGACAATCGCACCAATTAAACCCTAATTAACAAGCAATTCTTTAGCACATCGGTAAAGCATAACTTATTAATAGCACAAAGAACTAGAGAAACTGATAGAGCTAACAATTATAAATGCATAGGCTATATCTAATTTAGTTGATCATTCATCATAGGGTTAATAATTTATAATCCAAAATCCTTAATCCTATTTGCTTTATGAATAAAGTAATGAAAACTTTGTTCAAAACCTAATTTAGCAACAGATTAAGACATACAATATATTAGTAGGCCTTCTAGAAATCATAAGAAAAATCAATGAGAAATGAAGAGTAGATGAATAATCAATACTCAATTAAGATTGAAATAATAAAATCAAATCTAAATCTCACAATGCATCATGATCTCTTGAGGTTTAAATCTTCCTCTACCAATTGAAAATAAATCAGCTGCGCAGGGCCATAAGAAAATCTAAAGAAGAATTAAAGAAGATAATTAAGAACTTGAATGATTCAATGGCTATTTGATGTTTCCTCTCTTCCCTTTTTATAGATTGGATACTCTTCAATGAAGTAAGGTTGTTTCCAATTCAAATTTCGTCCCATCGGGCTTTATTGGGTAGTTCTTTACAAAGTGACCCTTTCTGTCTACACTTGAAGCAAACATCTTGTCTCATGTAGCATGGCTAGTTACCATGCATACGTCCCCACTCAGTACACTTAACTGTGGAAAAGTTCTGTTGAAAGGGTTGGGGACTCACAATCATTTGTCTCTTGCCAGTACCCTGTCCTTTTCCTCTAACATTTTTGCCATAGTTTTATGGTCTGTTCTTCCTTTTCCAGTAGTTTCGTGTTTATTTCTCATCCTTTACTGCCCTCAAACTCTTTTCTAGGAGTTTGCATTTATTTATTAGAGGTACAAACTCCCTGATCTCTATAGCTACAATAACATTCCTTATCTTTGGGTTTAGTCCCACTTCGAAGTTAATAGCCTTCCATGTTTCATTAGGGTTAAATTATAGGTAAGAGGAGAAATTAAACAACTCCTCGAACCTCGCGATGTACTGGTCTATGGTCATGTTGCCCTGCCTGAGTTGGAGATATTCGATATCCTTCTCTACCCGCACAGTACTTGGGACGCACAGTACTTGGGAAGTACTTTTCCAAAAAGGTGTCTTTGAACACCTGCCAGGTGATCTGCCTTCCCTGGTGAGCTAAACATTCTTTAGCTCCACACCACCAGTATTTTGCTTCATCTTTCAACATATATGCAGCGAAGATAACTTGTTGCTCCTCAGTATAGCCCATCACTTCAAAGATTTTCTCTAGTTCCCTTATCCACCTTTTAGCTATAGTCGAGACAAAGCCGCCTTGAAAAGAAGGTGGTCTAGTTTTTAGGAACTCGAATATGCCATTATCAATCCCTACCATCCAGTGATTAGTACCATTCTCACCATTCGAGTTATTAGCATTCTGAGGGTATTGTAGAATTTGGTTGGTGGTTGTGACTTGGTCTCAAATTGCCATGGCCAGGTTGTTCAGGGTTTCCTTTGTATTGTTTGTTGGATTCCTCCTCGGTGGTGCCATTTTCTACTGTGGCAAAAACAAAGTTATACTGCTATTTAGGTGATCAAGCCCAATAGTTAGTTTCAAAAATATTTAACAACAGTCAGAACACCACCTCAGCATATATATAGGAAACACTAGTAATTTCTTACCTATATGAAATCACTGATCCACTACACAGCACAACCACAACATACTCAAGACACTATAAGATCGATTCAGATAACCATCCACCCATTGGCCATTTAGGATCGACCTGCTCTGATACCAATTATGTAACAACTCTATTTTTTTTAATATACATATTTGTAAAGTACCATAAAGTCATTACTTCTTTACATCTAATTACTTAACTTATAATAAAATTCAATTAATTTGACCAAGCATAATCAAAGTTTAAGGTCTACCATTAACACTAATACAATTCTAAGTTCACATACACATCATTAATCAAAACATCCGTACAAAAATCAAACATATAAATATCTACATCTTATTCATCCATGTTGACCAATTCCGGAGATATGGGTGCGAGTGGTTGTACCTTCACTAAGATTTTAGCCAACTCGACCACAAACACCTTATTAATTTCTGAGATTTGCCTAACATAGAGTAACTCAATCCCACGTACACTAAGAGCCAGAGCCAAAGAAAAATCTGCAAAACTAATTTTCTGAACATGATATGGAAATATAGTGAGAATTAAATCCTAGTAGGTTCAACAATAAATCATAATCATCATCAGTAATGCTCATCATGTCATGTTCATCTATATAAGCTACAACAAATATCTTAGGTTATATGAATGCACTTTATCTATGCTCATGAAAATCGTGCAATAATAATATGTATGTCATAGATAACTATCTTCAGAATATCAAGGTGAGTACTTTCTACTTTCTGGTATGGGCTTTTCTCGCTCCGTCCGACATGACACACTTTCTTTTTCTTTTCTCATTAACATAAACGTAGCCGTGAGTAAGGTGTCCCCTATTGGTGCACTAAATGGATTGCCATGTGATCGTACTCGTCTATTTTCTTTTCTTTTCTTTTCACGTTAATAGCCAAAAATATGATTTCAAAAACAAGTATGTTCATTATACTCAAATGCCATAATTTATCATCAAAGAATAATCATTACCAAAAATCAATGGAAACATAAAATCTTGCCATGAACATAATCATTTTCGAATATCACTTTATAAAATATTTCCATGTCCAAATTACACACTTAAGATTGTAAAGAGTTCATGCAATGTCAATGGCTATGGTATTCACTAGTCATTTATTTTTTTCATTTATAAGATTCTTCTTCTTCTTTAAATATTACTTCCTCTCTCACTAAACAGAGCATAACAACTTCGTTTTAAATCTGATTGAGTTGATCTTGGTGTTAATTGAAAGATAAGACAATTCTCTAAAATCCTTATGTTGAACATTTTAGTGAAATCTTAAGTAATCGTAATGATACTACTCCCTTAAATTCAATGTTATTTCTTCTTGAGTAGGTTCAGACCTCTACTTACTAATCTAACCATATCTCCCTCATAAAAACTCCAATTGAGGTGATTCCAAAGCATATAAAAATCTAATATACTTATATACAACTTTCATGTTTATCATGTCTTCCTATTCCTTACGAATTATTCCCAGAAAATCGAAAAAAAATGCTTACATTTACCACTTTGGATTTTAGACTAATTATGACCTCTACTATTTAATCAGCTATATCTCCTTCATATGGACTCCCAATTAAGTAATTTTCAAGCCTATAGGTCTGTGATACATATATCTATATTTATTATGTTAAAAATTGCCTTTAACTTCTTACAGAATATTCCAAGAAATTCATACACAAAAGCATGCTTAACAGATTCTTTTCTAATTAGCTAGTTTTTTACCACTGCTTACTAATCAGACCATTTCTCCCTCATTTGAACTTCAAATTGAGTGATTACAGTGGCTAAAAATCTGTGAGACATATATCCCAGAAATTTGAAAAATAGATGCTTCCCTAAGTACTCCAAAATTTAGTTTCCTAACCAAACATTTCCTAAGGTTTTAGTTCATCATTTTATTACATCCTCTTCCATTTTCTTCCTAATTTACATCTAATCATATTCCATCAATTTTTCACCACATTCAAATTTGCAAAATGACAACATAAAAATCCTAAAATTTTGCCACCCATAGCCATACCTATGTAGAACTTTTTACACCAACCAAAAAGTTCAAAACATCCATCATATGCAAGATAACATGTAACATGATATAGGAACATCCATGACCAATCATCAAAGTAGCAAATATTGTAAATTTCATCAAAGTTCTAAGATCAAAATCCCATATAAATGTTATAAATTTCAATGCTTTTCTTCAAAAAGAGATATTTTTAAACCTACTTAAAGATCTCCCTAGCTCAACTAGTGAATTCTTTTTGTTGTTTCCTCTTGAAGGAAGTAGAAAGATTCCTCCCTTCCTTTAGCTTTTCTAGCAGCTTAAATAAGAAAAGCAGGGTGAGTTTTAAACCTTAAGGATGAAGAGAAAAGATAGATCCAAGTGGAGATTAAGATAACTTACCTTGAGTACTTAGTCCTCTAGATTTCTCCTTCCTTGTCCTTCCTCTCTTCTCCTCTCTTTCTCTCATTTTCTCATTCTACCTTGCATATGTTTTTCCTCTCCCAAACTTGGACAAAATTATAATGTTATAAGGGTGGGTTTTGCTTAAATAAACTATCAAGTGGTTTACCTTTCATAATCATGGGTCTACCTTATCACGATTAGGATTCACTTGGTTATTTTTTAGGAGAAGACAACTCATATTCTTGTTTTCCTCTCCCTTAGTCAAGATATGCATAGCAAAAGGAGATTTGTATTTTGAAAATCATGATAAAATGTTCTTAAGACAAGGGACAAGGTCCTTTTGATTTAGGGATTCTTTTCTTTTTTCTTTTGTCTCACTCAAATACGATAGGTTTTCCTTTCTAGGTGGCAAATTTCCAGCCCTTGAGTCTCCTTTACTTGGCTAAAATTATTTGTGTATGATAAGGATATTTTGTCATAATGCCATGTATTATTACCTACTTGTTGAAATTATAAATGTAGGATATAGATGTTTTGTCCTAATGCCATGTGACCTAATCTTTATTATTATTATACTACTATTTCCTCACATGGTTCTTATTTTTTCCTCTTAGATTTGGGCTCATTCTTGCCCATTTCCTTTGCTTTGGCTAAAATTATACCTTTCATGGAGGGCTTGGTCACATTTTCATGATTTTTGGGCTATCAGTCCAACTTTTATATCCTAGTCTAAGTTTATGTTTTATTTCTTGCTTGGGCTATCCAATTGACTTGCTAGAAACTCATGTGAAGTGCAAAAACTCTATATGAAGTGTTCATAAGTGAAGGCCCAATGTATGGGTGGAGATGTTAAACTTAGTAACTCTAACTCTTGAATTAGGAAAAATTACCCTAATCCAATCTTCTTGATATTTTAAGACCTTCACTTACTTTCAAAAAATTTATCTTCCTTACACAAGAATTTTGCTTCTCTTTAGTATGTTATTTCTAATTTTTCCTATTAAATTTTCTCTCTTTACTTATTCCCTTAATGTTAGAAACATGTTCTATGCATATACATAAGGTGAAGAATTTTTAAGGCTTATATTTTCTTAGATATCTAACAAATTTTTTAATAGATTTATTTCCTTAATTAAATATTTATGTACTTTTATTAATAAAAGAAACGAAATTAGGGATGTTACACATATCACCTAGGGTAGCGCCTGTATTGTTTCTAAAGAAGAAAGATGGCAGTTTGAGATTGTGCATTGATTACAAGCACTTGAATAAGGAAACCGTTAAGAATAAGTATCCGTTGCCCAGAATAGATGATCTATTAGATCAATTAAAGGGAGCTACTATTTTCTCTAAGATAGACTTGAGGTCAGGATATTACCAAATCAGAGTTAAAGAAGAAAATATTTCAAAAACAGCTTTTAGAACTCAGAGTAGGCACTACAAATTTTTAGTAATGCCTTTTGGGGTCATGAATGCACTTGCTATCTTTATGGACTATATGAATCGTATTTTTAGACCCTACTTAGATCAATTTGTAGTAGTATTCATAGATGATATTTATTTGCTCTAAGAGTGAGGAAGAACACAACTACCATCTTTGATTAGTACTTCAAGTCTTGAAGGAAAAGAAACTTTTTGCTAAGTTAGAAAAATGTAAATTTTGGCTGGAAGAGGTAAAGTTCTTGGGTCACGTAATTTCTGAAGATGGTGTGTTGGTATATCCCAGTAAAACTGAAGTAGTGCTGAAATGGGAGAGGTCGAAAATTATGACTGAGATTAGAAGTTTCTTGGGTTTAGTATGATATTACAGAAGGTTTATACAGGGATTTTCTTAAATAGATTTGCCTTTGACTCGATTGACTAGAAAGGGAAGTCCCTTTAATTGGACTGAAGAATGCAAGAATAGTTTTCAAGAGCTTAAAGTTAAATTGACTTCTCCACCTGTTCTAGTTGTTCCTAATCCTTCTCGATCCAACGTACACTAAGAGCCAAAGTCAAAGAAAATCTGCAAAACTAGTTTTTTGAACATCATATGGAAATATGGTGAGAATTAAATCCCAGTAGGTTCAACAATAAATCACAATCATCATCAATATAAATCATGTCATGTTCATTTGTATAAGCTACAACAATTACCTTAGGTTATATGAATGCGCTTTATCTATGCACATGAAAATCATACAGTAATGACATGGATGACATGAATAACTATTTTTAGAATATCATTGATGACTATCAATTTATTCTTATATCAAGCTACCCCGGTCAGGGTAAGTATGTTCTACTCTCTGGTACAGGCTTTTCTCGCTCCATCTGACATGGCACACTTTCTCTTTCTTTTCTTATTATCATAATCATAACCATTGGTAGAGCGTCCCCTACTGGTGCACCACACGGATCGCCATGTGATCGTGCTTATTTCTTTTCTTTTCACATTAATATCCAAAAATATGATTTCAATAACAAGTATGTTCATTATACTCACATGCCATAATGCTTAATCAAAATATTTCCATGTCAAAATTTGACACTTAAGATGGTAAGGAGTTCATGCAATGGCAATGGCTATGGCATATACTAGTCATTTATAAGATTCTTTTTTTTTAAATATTCTTTTTATCTCTTCATTTTCTTTATGCGTGGCCTCTAGTCATTTTTCTCCTACTTATATCATTTCCAACATATGTTCTCACAAATTTAATACAACATTCTTCATCAATTTGGTTTCTACTAATATTCAATAGTTAATTAGGTTCATTTAGGGTAGACAAAATGTTGAAAATATGTTTTACCAGCTTCCAAACTGGCTTAAAGGTATCCTATAATACAACCATGCTTTAGGCTTCAAAATGCCATTTCCAGCATACAACACGGCCATGTTTTATGTTGAGTTATTATTTGATGCAGGTTTTCTTCCTGTCTGACCTTCTCTCACTAATTAGAGCATAACACCCTCATTTTAACTCTGAGTTAGGTGATCTTGGTGTCACTTTAAAGATAAAAAATTCTCTAAAAACTATTATGTTGAACAGTTTAGCTAAATATCAAGGAATCGTGGTGATATTACTTCATCAAGTTACAAGTTATTTCTTCTCGGGTAGGTTCTGACCTCTACTTACTAATCTGTTCATATCTTCCTCATAAGAATTCCAAATTGAGTGATTCCAGTGATTAAAATTCTGTGACACATATACCTATAATTGGTATGTTAATCATTTATTTTAATTCCTTACAGAATGTTCCCAGAAATTCAAATACAGAAGATTTCCTAACAGATTCTTCCCTGATTAACCATTTTCTAACCCCTGCTTACTAATCGGACCATATCTAACTCATATAAACTCTAAATTGAGTGATTCTAATGGCTACAAATCCGTGAAACATAGATCTACATTTTTCATGCTAAGAATTTCTTTTAATGCTATACAGATTTATCCTAGAAATTTAAACATAGAAGCATAGCTGACAGATTCTTCCCTAGTTAACCATTTTTAGACCACTGCTAACTAATCAGACCATATCTACCTCATATGGACTCCAAATTGAGTGATTCTAATGGCTCAAAATCTGTGAGACATAGATCTACAAGTTTTATGTTAACCATTTGTCTTACTTCCTTACCTATTCTTCCTATAATGTTAAAAACAGAAGCATAAAATTTTGCCACCTATAGCCATACCTATGCAGAACTTTCTACACTAGCCTAAGTATTCAAACATACATCACATGCAAGATCACTATGTAACTTGATATAGCAACATCCATGACCAATCATCAAAGTTCTAAGATCAAAATCTCATATAAATGTTACAAACTTCAAAACGTTTCTTCAAAAAGAAATATTGTTAAACCTACCTTGAGCACTTAGTCTTCTAGACTTCTCCTTTCTCTTTCTTCCTCTCTTCCTATCCTTTCCTCACTCTACCTTGCTTTTATTTTTCCTCTCCCTCACTTGGATGAAATTATAATGTTATAAGGGTGGGTTTTGCTTAAATAGACTATCAAATAGTTCACCTTTCATGATCACGGATCTACCTTATCACAAATAGGATGCACTTGGTTGATTTTTGGAAAACAAATAACTCATGTTCTTGTCTTCCTCTTCCTTAGTCAAGATATGCATAGGAAAAGGAGATTTGTATTTTGAAAATTATGATAATATGTTCTTAAAATAAGGGACAAGGTCTCTTTGATTTAACGATTCATTTCCTTTTTCGTTTGTCTTAATCAAGTAAGATAGGTTTGCCTTTTTAGGTGGCAAATTTCCAACCCTTGAATCTTCCTTACTTAGCTGAAATTATTTGTGTAGGATAAGGATGTTTTGTCATAATGCTATGTATTATTACCCACTTGCTAAAATTATTATTGTAGGATATAGATGTTTTGCCATGTATTATCATACCACTTACTAAAATTATGAATGTAGGATATCACACCACTTGCTGAATTTTTGTCTTAGTGCCATGTAACCTAATCTTTATTATTATTACACTATTATTTCATCACATGATTTATTTTATTTTATTTTTTATCTTGGATTTGAGCTCATTCCTACCTATTTCCTTTGCTTTGGATAAAATTCTACCTTTCTTGGAGGGCTTGGTCACATTTTCATAATTTTTAGGCTATCAGTCCAACTTCTATATCCTAGTCCAAGTCTATGTTTTATTTCTTGCTTGGGTTATCCAATGGGCTTGCTAGAAACTTATGTGAAGTGGAAAAAATCTATATGAAGTGTCCATAGGTGAAAGCCCAATTTATGGGTAGAGATGTTAAACTTAGAAATTTCTAACTCTTGAATTTAGGAAAAATTACCCTAATCCAATTTTCTTAAAATTTTAAGACCTTTAATTACTTCACAAAAATTCATCTTCCTTACCAAAGAATTTCGCCTATCTTTAGTATGTTATTTCTAATTTTTCCTATTAGATTTTCTCTCTTCAAAAAACTAGTTGTGCAAATGGCTCTAGCTTTTAGTGCACGTTAGAACGAGTTACTCTATGTTGGACAGATCCCAAAAATTAATAAGATGCTTGTAATCGAGTTAGCTAAGATCCCGATGAAGGTGCAACCACCCACTCCCGTATCTCCAGAATTGGTCAACATGAATGAATAATTTTTAATTAATTATGTGTATGTGAACTCAGTATTGTAGACCTTAAACCTTGATTATGCTTGGTCAAATTAATTGAATAATATTTTGAGTGAAGTAATTATAAGTAAAGAGGTAATGGCTTCATGGGATATTAAAAAAATTATATATATGTTTGTATGTAAAAAAAAAAAGAAATAGAGTTGTTACAATATTCTTATTGTATATGTGGATGATATTGTATTTGGATTTACTAATGAGAATTTGTGCAATAAATTTACTAAGTTAATGAAGAAGTGAACTTCAAATAAAGAGCATAATGGATAAAATGTCCATTCTTAGATTACATGTGAAACAATTTAAAGAGGGAAGCTTCACTAACAAATCTAATTACATAAAAGAGAAAGCAAAATGATTTGCAATGGAAAATGCCAAGAGGAATTGGTACACTCATAAGCTCCTCCATATAGCTTGATAAGGATAAGCATGATAATCCAATTGATCATTAAATGTCTTAAAGGTACCATTGGATCTTTCCTTTACATAAACTAGATATGTGTATTCTTGCGTGCTCACATATCTCTTACATTATGTCCTTAATTGCTTCAAATATTAGCAAAGAATCACATGTTTTATTTTTGCCTCATCATTGTGTGATATTCTGATCTCCTTATTTGCATCTCAATATTTATTTATGCTTATGTGGAAAATTTCTTATGCTAAAATTTAAAAATCTCAAATTTCCCTTTAATGCATTTGTCTTAGAAAAATAAATTGCATGTTTTAGAAAACTAACCCTATTGTTTCAAAGAAAAAATTCTTAAGATGATATGATACTTATAATCTCTTCCATAAGTTTTACAACTCATCTTCTTCAAACATCATATCCCTCAAGCTGCTCTTAAAAAGAGAAATCTTTAAACGAACATACATATAAATTGATGATGAAGCAAAAAATGTAAGAATTAGTTTGTGGAGAAAAGTGAGAAAGTAGTAAATGAGTAGCAACAAGCAAAGGTTTCTCTAACTCCAAGAACTTAAAATTAGCAACAATGAAGAAAAAGATAGCCTCAAATCCTTCAAGAAATTTATTTGGGCTATCTACACTAAAGAAGAAAAGTGAGAAAGTAGTAAATGAGTAGAGGAAGCCTGTGGAGTGAAAAATGGTGATTCTAAAGGAACAGCAAGCTAAGGTTTCTCTAACTCCAAGAAAGAAAGAGTTGCTAAAAAATATGATTGAAAGTTGTTAAGAAAGAGCAATAAATAAAAAGGGGCCAAAGAGCGAACATTGACTTCAAAATTTTTGTAGTTCAAGCTATTCCTATTATTCCACCAATCTAAGGGCCTATTTGTTTTTAGTTTTTAAAAGATGTTTTCTGTTTTCAACTGTTTTTAGAACAAAAAAACTTGTTTGGTAACTATTTTATATTATTGTTTCAAAAACAAGTTCTGAAAACAAGCTGTTTTTAAAACAGAAAAATAGAAATAGGAAAAAGTTGTTTTTGCTTTATGTTTTTGTTTCCGAAACATAAAAAAGTAAAAAAAAAAAAATTTCAAAACTGTTTATCAAACGGATTTTTATTTTATTTTTTTTCTTCAGAACAATTTTTAAGCATAATTTTCAGAAATAGTTTTTAAAAACAAAAACATAATCAAACAAGCTCTAAGTATCTCTTTCATTATCTCCAAACATTTATTTTGGACACCTTGGATAAATATGTTGTATATTCTTGCTTTCATGACTTTAGGATGTCATTATATATTTATAATCAAGAAATAAACTCACTTGGTCAATCACATATACATGTTAGGATAAATGTCTCTAACTCTTATATCATTATGATGTGATTTTTCTAAAGAAAAAAGAGAGTTAGGTTTTATTTGTTAAATGTGTAACATCCTCAATTTTAATTATAAAAAAATTACATATAATTATATATTAAGAGTTTAAGAAGGAACAATACACAATGTGACATAATGGAAAACACTAAGGGAAATTATACATTAAAAAGTGTTAAGTAAAGCATATCAATGTCCTAATGGAAAAAGTGGCTAGGAAAAAGGGGAAGAATTAGAAAGAGGAATTTTCTTAGAATAAAATAAGGTGTGAGGGAAAATATTGGAAGAAAAAATAATTTTCAAGAACAAGGAAATAAGTCTTGAATTTTGGAAGAACTTCAAGTAGCATAAAGAGGAGTTTTTTAGGTAAATAAGTATGGATTTTTAATAGGAAATTAAGCTAAGAAAATTGCTCTAATTATGAGACTAAGCCTTATTAATCTCTATGACATTGAAAAGGATTAAAGGAAATATGGAATGCAAATCATTCAAACAAGGCCTTAAGAATATTCATGGGACACTTCATGCTAATTGATCATGACTTTCATAAAAATTTAGGGATACCACATATGACACCTAAGGAGACACTTCATTAGTACATTAATTGATAGGATAAGAGCAACACATGGGGGGAAAGGAGGGTGCCATAAAGCATGAGAATAAGATGGACATATGGAGTAAAATATCTAGGCTATTATTATTACTTAGTGGATAAGCTTAACACTTCAAAATATCTAGGATTCATTAATGTGCATGTGGTGGTTTTAGGGGAGGAAAAATGTAGAGTGTTGTCTAGCAAAACAGAATACAAAATAGAGGAAAAATTGTGAGGGAGGAGAAGGAAAAAGTAAAATAAATATAAAGGAAAAGGACGACATCCAAGATAGGTTACCTTCCTCCTGCCTCTATCCTTCTATTCTCTCCACAATTTTTGTTCTTTAGGCTCATTTCCATCTATGCAAAAGTACAGAGCATAAGGGGAAAGGAAGAAGGAAGTGGCACAAGTTGAAGGGAAAAGAAAGGAAACTAAGAGGAATTAGGGGAAAACTTGTATAAAAGCTTGTAGGAGATTATTTTTGGTAGGTTTGACAATAATCCCTAATTTAAAACCTTGAGTTCTTCATATTTTGGGTTAAATCCTAACCTTGAGATGTCATGTAAAAGGATGTTAAAGTTTAATTTTATTGATGGCCATGAAAGATCCATGTCTAGATGTAGGTATTACTTATGCTTGTGCTTGCAATTTTGCATTGAATGATTGATAAATTATTGTACGGAATGGAAAAAAATTTGGGCTAGGATGTCTGCAAATTCTGAAAAGTGTTCAACACAAAACTGGTATCTCTATGCCTTAGCCTTCTAAATTATTTGGAATCACCTCCATCAAACCTCATATTAGAGAGTTATGCCCCAATTAGTTGTAAAACATCAAGAGTCAACTCGTGGCATCATGGCACTAATTTTTGGGCAACATGACACATTGTTTTCTCTAGAATTCAAAATATTTGTCAACATAATAGTTGTAGATTATTGTCTTAGATTTCCATAAGAACTTGAATCACTTTAATCGGAGTTCTTATGAGGGAGTTGTGGTCTTAGAAGTGTTGGAAGGTCTAAATTAACTATGACTAAAATATCTTGATGCTTTAAAGTAATTGATAGATTAAATATATGTTACTAGGAAAAAGGTGATTGATAAGAGAATTAAGGGACTGTTTTGGTTAAAAAATAAAGCTCTTAAAATATATTACAAAAAAATATTATATAGTTAAGATTATGGTAAAATGGTATATGTGATCTTTAGTTTTACAAACATAAGGAAGAAAATTCTGTTTTGGAACTTTGGGTGGTTTGGCCAAAATTTCGGTGACTTTTTTTTGGTGTTAGGAAATGGTTAATAATTTAGGAGATGTTACTTAGAAGGGTGAATAATGGAATGGTTAAAGTTATACAAAAAATTGTGATGAAGAAATGGATTTATGCATACTTGGCTATACAATAAGAAAGAGAGTAATATTGATAGAAAATTGTGATATAAATAATGTATAGATGGATAGTTGAATTGAAGAAGAAAAATAGAAAAGTGGTAAATGATCTTAATTAATGGACATAGAAAAAATATGTAAAGAAATGGATTAAAATAGACGAGGAAGGTAAAAATTTAATTTGGGAAGAAAATAAGTAAAGTGACTAGTTATGAATATGTTTTGGAAAGCAAAGAAAATGTTAAAATTTATTAGAGTATGGTGCTTATAAGTAGAAGTTTCATTTTGTTGGAATCTTAAGGTAGTGGGACAAAATCCTAAGTACATGTGGTGATGGTTCATGAATATTATTATGAGTTAGTGAGTAAATGATTAATTAAAGAGAAGAACATCAATTGGGAGTGTAAAGTTAAGGGTTGGCCAAAATAGGTAGGCAGGGAGAAATGTGATTGTTAATTGAATATTAATCTTGAATCTAAAATGAATAACTAAGAGATTTGGTTAAATGGATGAGAAATATAAAAATTTAGTTTTAGGACTTGAGAAGGCTAAGAGAGAAGGGTAAGTAAAGGAATGAAACAAAGTATGTGTGAAAGTTAAAAATCTAGAGGTCAAGGAAATGAATGGTTTGGTTTTGGTATCTTTTAGGCAAGATAGTTATAGTCTTAAACTAAGGTAATGATAATTAGTGATGTATGATGAAATTAATGTGAGAAGAGATGATAAAATGGAGTAGATAAATGATGGAAAGTGATAAATAGGAAAATTATGTGTTTATTTATTGCTTTTCATATCTTGACTCTTGTTAACTTCTGATTATTTTTTTTCTACTTTTATTCAATTTTATTATCTTGCTCTGTATACTGCTCGGCTGTGTTTTCTTTCATAGGTGGGAAAAAGACCCAAGAAATAAGGGAAAATGCATATTTAGAGAGTTCTTTTAACTAATATTAGGCTAAGGAGGAACCACGCAAAGGACGGGTTTCAAAAGATAAAAAAAAGGCCAAGACAACATCCAACACAACCAGGCAGTGTTCTATGCTAAACCTAAATGTAGCTTCTCCAAAACCAGCTCGAAGCATAGCCAAGTCGTGTCTTGGGACACAACCATGCTTCGGGTCCATACAACTCTGTGCTTTTTAGGATTTTATGCGGCCAAGATTATATATATTGGGGGACTCAACTTTCTCTTATATATGAGGATATTCTAGACACTATAGGACTAGGTTTTGAGTAGAATTTTAGTTTCTTTACGTTTTATACTATATTTTACGTGGGATTGAACATTGTATCTCATTTGATTCATCTCTATTACTAGACCAGGTTTTATCTCTCTTTCTCTATCTCCTTTTCTCTCTTTAGCAAAGATTGTATTGAACATTCATGGTTTACTTAATGAAATTGAGTTTTGTTTTTGATTCAATTATGTGAGAGTAGATCCTATTCTAGGATTGGGGAAACCCACTTATAATGTATTGAATTGAATTGTTAAATTCCTCTTGTGATTATTTATGGATAATCAAATTGAATATTATGCATATATGTGTTGATAAATGTCTGGCTATCATTTGTCACGTCTTAGGTAAATAAGGGATAAATTGAAAGGTGAAAGTTATTGTTGAAACCTAATAGTTAATAAGGGTTATTACAATTACAAAAATAGTTTAAGATCCTGTAGGAATTGAATAAATTGGTTGCCATAGAACTTGAAGGGCTTAAGTTAACATAAACCATGAGAGTAGGCAATTGGATTAATTAAGTACTGTTGTTAGACCTTGAAAGAGGCTAGTAATGAATTTAGGCTAAACCATCCTTTATATCTGAAAAAATTGTAATTGGAAATACTTGTCTTGGTTGTTGAATATCTTAAGTGTGGTAAAGCCTAGTCTTAGGTCTTCTTTGTAACAACTCCATATTTTGTTCACATTTATACATACATATATATATATATATATATATATATATATATATATATATATATATATATATATATATATATATATATATTTGTAAAATCACATGAAGTCATTACCTCTTTACTTCTCACTATTTAACTCATAATAACATTCAATTAAATTAACCAAGCACAATTAAGGTTTATGGTATACCATTAACACTCATACAATTCTGGATTCACATACACATCATTAATTAAAAACGTTTGTCTGTACAAAAATAAAACACATATATGTCTACATCCTATTCATCCATATTGACCAGTTCTAGGGATATGAGTGTGGGTGGTTGCAACTTCACCAGGATCTTAGCCTACTCGACCCAATGTACGCCAAAAGCCGGTCATAGACAATATCTACATATGTAGTCTTCTGAACATGATATGAAAATATAGTGAGAATTAAATCCCAGTAGGTTTAACAATAAATAATAATTATCATCAATATAACTCATCATGTCTTGTTCATCTGTATAAGTTACAACAAATGTCTTAGGTCACATGAATGCACCTTATTTATGGATATGAAAATTGTACAGTAATGACATGTATGGCATGAATAACTATGTTCAGAATATTATATGATGGCTATCAACTTATTTTTATATCAAACTACCCTGGTCAGGGTGAGTACTTTCTACTCTTCGATACGGGCTTTTCTCACTCCTTCTGACATGCCATACTTTCTCTTTCTTTTCTCATTAACATAGTCATAGCCATGAGTACCTTACTGGTGCACCACACAGACCGCCATGTGACCGTACTCGGCTCTTTTCTTTTCTTTTATTTTTACATTAATAACCAAAAATATGATCTCTTTATATTATAGCCCTCAATACACTCAATTCACTCATTTGCTATATGCATAGTGATCGATCGACTACAGTCACAATAAGCGATCAAGGAATGTGAGTTCATCACCCATTTGCCTCTGCACATTACCATTATCACCTAGTTAAAGCGGCTCTCCCTTATCTCACTCAAGCTAATAGGGCATCCCCTATTCAGTACCATCTCAAGCCATACAACCCATCGATATTCATCCATACATATATATATATATATATATATATATATATATATATAAATGTATATTCATCAAATGTAATGTATAATTATCAAGCAAGTCACCATAAGCTTTACACTTGCCATTCAATCATAATTAGCAACTTTATCGCTTTACAAATCAATGCTTCGTGCACATAATATTTACTTTACCAAATAATAATAAATACATTTAGAGCCACATATTCAATGAGTTTCAAAATCTATTTACAAAACCATACTCTTCTTGAACTATGTGACAGTTCATAAGCAAAATAGATATTTTAACACATTTCATAAACTTATGATAGTATAAATAATTTGTAAACAGAACCAATTATACATTTTAAATTCAAGAAAATCATAGGGTACGTCATAAAAGGAATTATCTACTCACAAGGTCTGGGCTACAGGTTGGACAGCCCCAAACATATTTTTCTAAGTCAAATTTGATCAAATAGACCTCAAAAACAAGTTTGAAGGATCCAAAAACCTAGGAAATGACTTCAGAATCGCAAAATTTGGCCTATGAGAGCTTGATCAACACTAGTCAACTGATTAGACACTATTTACAGTTAGAATACTATTCACCGTTAGAAGCACTATTCATGCAAGCCAAATTTACTGTTTACATCGAAAGGAATCACTATTCACGCTGATCGAAGTTATTGTTTATGATACCAAAAGTTTTCAGATGACTGTGAAACTTCATATCCTATAGTTTATCTATCTCCTGAATCCATCTACGATATCAGGATTTCAATTTGCGGTCTCTAAATAGGAGTTTCAGAACTTACCTTTTTCTAATATTTTCTACTTCTGATCTATGGCTGATTTAAAATATCATTCGGCCAATATCGTAGTACTCTTTGTCTTAAATCTAGTGATACCCTTAGTTTTGAAATCAGAGGATTAAAAGTACTTTATATCTAGAGAGTAAAAAAGTAAGGAGAAAGATAGTTACTATTCACTATTTATTCGCCTCAAAAATTTTTCATCTCTCCTTTTTTTTAATAAATGATGGAGGACCAATTAGCAATTTGCTAATTGTTGGAGGAAGTCCTTAAAAATTTCATTATTTATATTTTGACTCCTAAACTTTTAGAAAATTACAATTTAACCCAAAAAATATTAACAAGTTTTTATTTTTATCCTTAAAACCTTTCAATTACATCCCTACTCCTTTATTTATATTAATAATCCATACATAAATGATAATTACTAAATTTTAGGGATGTTACAACTTTTCTCCTACTTATTTAATTTTCAACACATGTTTTCACAAATTTTATAGGGAATTCTTCTTCAATTTGCTTTATATTATTACCCTATAGTTAAGTAGGTTCATTTAGGGTAGAAAAATGTTGAAAATAAATTTTACCAGCTTCTAACATGGCATGGCCATGATCCAGGACACAGCAATGCTCGAGAAACACTTCAAACGTACTAAAAAATAGCCCTGAACATAGCCTAATTGTGGTAAATCAAACCAAAACACGGCCTAGCAGTGTTCTGTGACCTTTCTACACTTATTCAACTATATATCCCTCATACAAACTCCAATGGAGGTGATTCTAAAGTCTATAAAAAGACAAGACACATATCTACAACTTTCATGGTTATCATTTCTTCAGATTCCTTACGAATTATTCTCATAAATTCGAAAATAAAAATGATTATAATTACCACCAATGATTCTAGATAGATTCTGACCTCTGGTAATTAATTAGCCATATCTTCCTCATATAGACTCCATATTAAGTGATTGCAGAGCCTATATATCCGTGAGTCATATATTTATATTTATTATGTTAACAATTTCCTTTAATTCTGTATAGCGTTTGCCAAAAATTCAAACACAGAAGCATACTTAATAAATTTTTCCTTGGTTAGCTAGTTTCTGACCAATGCTTACTAATCTAACCATATATCCCTCATATGGAATCCAAATTGAGTGATTTCAGTGCCAAAAAATTTGTAAGAAATATATATAAATTTTTCATGTTAACCATATCTTTTAGTTCTATACAGAGTTTTCTTAGAAATTCAAACACATAAGCTTACCTAATAGATTCTTCTCTGGTTAACCATTTTCTGACCATTGTTTACTAATTGGAGCATATCTCTCTCATTTGAACTCTAAATTTGGTGATTATAGTGGGTAAAAATCTGTTATACATATATCTACATTTTTCATGTTAACCATTTCTTTTAACTCCTATCCGATTCTTCCCAGAATTTCAAAAACAGAAGCTTCCCTAGTTACTCCGAAATCCAGTTTTCTAACCAAACCCTTCCTAAGATTTTAGTTCAATCTTTTATTAGGTCCTCTTCCATTTTATTCCTAATTTACATCTAATCATATTCCACCAATTTTTCACCACATTCAAATATACATAACAACCGCATAAAAATCCTAAAATTTTGCCACCTATAGCCATACCTATGTAGAACTATCCACACCAACAGAAGTGTTCAAAACATCCATCATATGCAAGATCAACATGTAACATGACATAGCAATATTCATGGCCAATCATCAAAGTAACAAATATTGTAAATTTCATCAAATTTCTAGGATTGAAATCTCATATAAATGTTATAAATTTCAAATCTTTTCTTCAAAAAGAGATATTGTTAAGCCAACCTAAAGATCTCCCTAACTCAATAAGTGAATTCTGTTTCTTGTTTCCTCTTGAAGGAAGTGGTAAGATTCCTTCCTTCCCTTAGCTTTTCTAGCAGCTTGAATGAGAGAGGGAGGGTGAGTTTTGAACCTAATAAATGAAGAGAAAAAATGGATTCAAGTGGAGATTAAATTAAATTATATTAAGTACTTAGTCCTCTAGAATTCTCCTTCTTCTTTCTTCCTCTCCTCTTTTCTCTTTCTCTCTTTTCCTCACTCTACCTTTGTTGTGTCTGTTTGTATAAATAACTACAAGCGCATGGCGTAGCTGTAGCTAGTCCGGTGAGTACGGGTCGTATCCCACAGAGAATAATGGTCAATTACTAGAATTTACGAAGTATGCTATCTAAATCAATGCAACGCAATGAGAGAGTGTGTCACAATTAAGTAAATAGGTAATTCAATTAACAAAAGCCTAGGGTTAGGGTTTACCATAATTATGATATTCAACAATCAATATGTACCTCTAATTGCAATTATCTAGGTAATTGGGGATGGTTTAGCCTTAATTAACTAATAAACTCTTTCAAGCGTTATTAATCGTACCTAGGTTAATCTAACTGCCTACTTTTGTGGTTCTTAGTTCAACCTAGATCCATTAAGTTCTATGCCAACCATGGAAAGCAATTAATCGGTTTTCTCGTGCCTACTAATTAATTCATTCCTAGAGAACCTTAAACTACTTTCGTGATTAAGATATCCCTAATTAACTATTAGGTTTCAGTATTAACTTTCACCTTTTAGTTCATAAGTTAGTATCATAAGACGTGAGAAATATTGGCTAGACATTCATCAACTCATATAATCAATGCATAATAGTCAATCCTAATTAACCATGGATAATACAATTAGGGTTCCAATAATTCAATTCAATGATTCAATATCATCATACCATAAGTGGGTTTACCGAAACCCTAGATTAAATCTACTTAACCATAAAAGAAATAGAAACCAAAATCATATTTATTAAGTAAAACACAATAGTTCGACATAAACCAAGATAGAAGAATAGAAGTAGAGATAGAAGTAAAATAGAAAGATAAAACCTAGATGCAGTAGATGAAATAGGAATACAAACTTGAATTGCTGTAAATTCTACTATAAGAATATGAATTAATCACTAATCCTACTTTAAACCTAATTTAATGGTGTTTTCTAAGCCTAAAACTGAGTAAAAGCAAGTCTGAATGTGTATGGATAGTCTTAGCTGCACTTCCCCATGTATATATATCAACTTGGCTGCTCAAAACCCTAAAAATGACATGATGTACGGACACGAAGCACGGCCGTGTTCCAAGACACGGCCTGGTCATGCTTTAGGTTGGATTCTGGGACTTCTCTTCATTTTTTGCACAGAGAACGGCCTGGCATGCTTCATGCACACCAAGCACGGCCTAGCCGTGGTGGGGGCTGCAAGTGTAAAATATTGTCAATTTCTTTTGTGTTGCCTCCTTACATCCTCCTCAGCTTATTCCAAGTCCATATGGCACTTCTCATGAGTATTTTCTTTTGCTTCTTGGCCTCTTTTGCTCACCTACAAACATAAAACACACCAAAGCAGTATCCAAAGCAAAGAATAACCAAAAGTAGAGAAATAATGACAAGTTTACTATCAATTAAGGGATAAATTATAACCATTAAACACTTAATTTTCCCCTTTATTAACTCCCTTATGCTTAAATCTTTGTTTGTCTTCAAGCAAATAACATGACATATCAAAAGGAACGGAGATGATGCATAAAAATTTTAGATGATAGAGAAATGCAATACATGTAATTTTTTCACTCAATCAATATGCACACAACAGATATATGAATAGACATTTACCAGTTAGTCTCTGTTCTTCTAAAACTAAACCAAAATTCTCTTATTATATATCTGTTTCTATTATTACCATTGAATGTATGCGTCAAATTAATTTTTAAACACTCGAGTACGTTACTTTATCCTTTAGATCTCCCTAGGTTGCCTTACCCTTATTTCTATTTTCACTTATTTTCTCACTAAACTTCTTTCACTTCAAATCATTTTTTTCTTTATTTCATTCATTTTTTTATAGAAATATACAGTGAGTGAATTTTATACTCCATCTCACTAGTGTAAAGGCAGCTAGGTACTCATACTAAGGCCTTTTTGGTGTGTTGAAGGGGTACTCAGAGTGAAAACTTTTTAGGATCCATATTCCCTAATTTTTCACCTCTCCCTACCTTCATACTCTTATAGTGTTAAAATCAAACAAGGCATACAATTCATAGTACAATATGAGAGATATTTTTCAAAAATTAGAGGTTTAATACTAGAAGAGAAAAACTAAGATGATACTTACCTATTTCATATCCTATTGTGTAACACATATTCATAAGTTAAAATTAACCTACAATACAAGAATCTATCTCTAAAATAGCAAACTATGTGATTTTGCAATGAAACAAGAGAGATGTAATATCTACAGTATATACATGCAAGACTAGAAATTTAACTAGTGAAACCCACAAACCTAAAGTCTACTCCTCTATGTTTAAATTTGACATTGTCCTAAATGTCAATAACAATGAAAGTGCAAGCAAAGGAAGAAGTAACTTACTTACTAGTCGACTAGAGGAGGAGGTGGAGTATTCTGGCTCAGTTGCTAGTTGTACCAGCCATTCAACATTCCCTGCATGATTTGGATTGATTCTTGAATTGCATGCAAGGTAACCCTTTGGGATAGCTGTTCCTCCTCAATTTGGCTAAGCCGAGAGGAGATGGAGTTTTGATCCTCCTCTGGTACGTATGAGGGACATGTAGTGTTAGCTTGCTAAAAATGGGGTGGGGCTGGTATAGCCAAAAATGGCTCATAGGGGAAGTCATCCCCCTCAAAATCATCATCACCCTCTCTATTCTCTTCTAGAGGGTAGATCCAATTCTCCTCACTAGTAACTGTAGTCCTAGTGGGGTTAGGGAGGGGAAAGATATAATGGCCTCTAAGATGCAGTCAATAGTCAGCATTTCGTTTCACAATTAATTTCAAATGCAAATAGGATTCTAAATCAATCCTGCTACTGCCAACTATTGGTTGCAAACCCTGGAGATTTGCCTCAAATCCTAGCCCTTTAGCTATTGCAGTCACTAGTCCCCAAATGACCACTTTTCCATTTGTGGCATTACCTACCCTAGCCATCTGTTAGGTCATAAAGGCGCCCGTATCCAACTTATGACCGTGTATCATGGCCCAAAGAAAATAAAGCTCTCTTTTATTTGCAACTCCATCACTTTTAGCTCTACCAAAAACAGTATGAGCCATTATACACTGTAAATATCTAAAAGTGGGATTGCAAATAAAAGAGGCTTTTGAACTTGATGCATCATATTGCCCTCCAATAGAAATAGAGTTCTAAAAATGTTGAGCAAGAAAACTTGAGGGGACTGATCTATCTCCTGTGGGAGGAAATCTGAATAATGCATTAAATTAAGCGAATGATAAATTAAATGTACGATCAAATAATCTACAGTTAATGTGGCCCTGTTCGACATCGAAACCCCAAAACATGACCATATTAATTGAACTAAAAAACTCTACGGTGGTCTTAACATAGGCCGGGTAACATAATCCAATGAATGTGTTTCACCCAATCCGATCAACTAGGTAGTGAACTTCAGTTAAAAGTCCTAACAATTCCAAACACTCCTCATCCATGTACTGGGTACTCAGCATTCCCCGTTTAACTAAAGTATTGTATCATGTCTGTTGATTATCATCAACAAATATGATACCATACTCATTTATTTGATGAGGAAGTTGGGACAATCTTTGAATTTGTCCTCTACTTTGTTGTTGGGATTAAGAGGAAAATTAGCCAGTTTGGGTTTTTTGGGGCCCATTTAAAAAGATATGCAAACAAGTGTAAAAGGGGAGTGGGATGTGTAGGATCAAAAATTAATGATGAGAATTCATAAAAGGGGAATGGGATATGTAAGATCAAAAATTAATGCAGAGAATTCAGAGCAATCCCCAGTTCAAGAACAGAAGCAACTGTTGACAATTAAACCAAATTTAGATAGTAACTCAGCAAATTCAAGTCCAATTCCAAATCCAAAATGATGTAGGCTATCAATATTTTAGTAGAAATTCAAAAAGTCCAAAAAATGCTCTAGTGCAGATGGAATCAAATCAAAATCAGAAATCCAATAAATAGGACAATTATCAACCAACAAGTGCCAGAGAATCAAGTAGGAATTAAGGCAAATATCAGTATTAAGCTAAGTCCAGTGAAATTCGAAACAAGTTGCTCATGTAGTGTAAAGCTAGTCAAAATTGAGATTAACCATTAGAATTAATTCATTAAACCTAGTTTCATTTGGCTTAATTTAGCCAGATAAGTTTCTAGAAAATATACAACATTCAATTTCAAAAGTCTATAGAGAATGTCCAGAAAAACTAGTGCAATTTTTAACAGAAGGTTTTATTCCAATATCCAATGCAGGTTTAGCAAGAAAATGCCAAGAAAAATCAAGTTACAACAACCAGTAAGTGACAATTTTAGTTAAACCAAATGTAGACTAAACCAGTTTAGAAAAATAAAAAATATGAACCAAAAATGCAAGATTTCCTATAACTAAATAAACCAAACTCATGCAGATAAACCATCCAACAAGTCTAACAATGATCAACAAGCAATCCAACAGTGCCAACAATGAGGAAATTTGATAACATGGTCAACTCTTAGAACTTTAGCAGAGAATTTCCATTCAGAGAAAAATAAGTACATTGATTTTATTCTTGTTTAATTAGGCAACCAGAATGTCCCAAGCAAAGAAGTTAAACTTCCAACAGAAGCAATGACCAACAAATTTCAATCCACCAGAATGAAACATAAGTGTAGAGGTTTTAGAGCTTACCTGGAGAGCACGATGGATTCCATGATGGAATATAGCCATAAGTAAGTCTAGCAACAAGGTAAAGCCACGAACAAAGAGCAAAGAGAGCTAACTAGACACGAGTGATGCAGGGGAAGGAGGTGAGAGCACGATAAAATTTTCTAGGCTTGTATGTGTGGGGGCTGGTCATGGGAAAGAGCTAAGTGCAGGGGAATAGGGTTCTTAGGAATACCAGGGTGGAACTCGATAGTGTTGGTGTAGAGATGGGCATAGGTTGGTGCAAGGGATTTCTGGGCTTAGCACCAGAGTGGCTGGATTGAAGGTTTTAGGGCAATAGGCCGAGAGGGTGAGAGAGAAAAGTATAGAGAATGATGGAGGGATTCAGGTTATAGAGGGGATAGGACGAGGATGGAGGGAGATGGCAAGGTGAGTTGTGGGTTGGGCACGGGAGGATGAACATGGGTTTAGGGGACAATGGGAGAGGGAGAAGAGGGTGAAAGGGATTGGGAAATCTTGGTTAGGGCACGAGTAGCAGAGATGAAAGGTGGGAGAAAGAATTTGTAGAGGAAAAGGAACACAGGAAAGACTAGAGGATATGGAAGGAACACAGATGCACAAGAATGAAGGAATCAACAAGGGCTAAGGCACAGAAGAAGGGGAAAATTTTGAACATTTTAAGTTCCCTGGGCCCAAAACACAGCAAACTCGTCCTTCAGGTTGGATTTCTAAAAAAATCTTAAAATTGGCTCATGTTGAGCAACACGAGAAAGTTGTGCTGGCTTGGGCCTGAGCCACAGCTGTGTTAGGAGACACGGCTAGCCTGTGGTTGGCGTTGGAAGTGCCAAAATCTCCAAAATTTGGTTCGTGCTTGAAGCACGACCATGCTCTGTGACACGGGTTACCTGTGTTTGGTGCTGAAATCCATTTTTCTTCGAATTTTGCCTCAGTTTTTGCTCTGCTTTAATTTTTTCTCGAAATTATTGCTTTCTTCACTCTTGGAATTGCAAATTGTGACCTACAAAACACCCGAAAACACTCTTAAACTCTGAACCTAAGAAATCAACTAAAATTGAAGATAAAAACAAAACCAAAAGCAATGAAACTAGACAAAAAGAAACTCAAAATTAAAATGTGGGTTGCCTCCCACAAAGTGCTTGTTTAAAGTCATTAGCTCGACTCCTTTTCATGCTTTCCACTCAAGGAAGCTTGAAGAGAGTTTGAATAATCCTCTTTTTGATCCATTGCCTCTTAGTATGGTGCTTGAGGTGTTGTCCAACAGCCTTCAAAGTTCCTTTTGGCTCAATCCTTTCTTCCTTTACTCTATTCAAGTTGAGAGGAGGTGGCTTAGGTTTTAACTTTGGAGCTTGATTACCTCCTCAAGTGCTTACTTTTCTTTCCCCTGTTTATCATAAACAAAAGAACTTTCCACATAGCGTAACTCAAGTGGGTTAGAAGGAGAAAAATTCATGACTTTATCATTCATATTAGGTTTAGGTAAACCAATCATACAACAAGATTCATTTAGAGATGTGAGTTTGATGGCATCATTCAAATTAAATTCTACTTTCTCATCCCCTACATTCAAAGAAAGCTTTCTATCTCTCACATTTATATTGGCACTAGCTGTAACTAGGAAAGGCCTCCCAAGAATGATAGGGATTTTGTCATCTTCCTCTATCTCTAAAATAAAAAAATCAACCGATATGAAAAATTTACCTACCTTTAGAGGAACATCCTCTAATATACCTACCGGATGCTTAATGGATCGGTCAGCCAAATAAAGAGAAAGAGTGGTAGGCTTCAAGTCACCCCTTTGAAGCTTCTTACAAACCGAAAGAGGCATGAGGCTCACACTTGTTCTAAGATCTCATAAAGCTCTACCAATCTTCATGTCTCCTATAGAGCAAGGAATTGAGAAGCTTTTGGGATCCTTACGCTTTTATGGCAGCATATTTTGAATTAAAGCACTATATCCCTCTATTAGTGCCACAACAACATGCTCTTCAACTTTTCTCTTATTTGAGAGGATCTCTTTCAGGAACTTTGCATAAGAAGGCATTTGGGATATGGCTTCTAGGAATGGGATATTATTGTTCAATTTCTTCAAAACATCCAAAAACCTCTCAAATTGCTTCTCTAACTTAGCCTTAACCAATCTTTTAGGAAAAGAAATTGGTGGCTTATATGGTGCTGGAGCCACATATTTGGGCTCTTCTTCTTCCTTTTCCTCTCTTTCTAGTTCCTCTTCTCTTCTCTTCTCAGATGCAGCCTGAGGTTCATCTTCTTTTTTCTTCCTACTTCTCTCAGATTCAGCCAACTATTTACCACTTCTCAAGGTAATAGCATTGCAATGCTCTCTAAGGTTCTTAGTCTGGCCTGGAAGTCTACCAAAGTTCCTATTAGATAGGCTCATTTGCTATAGAATATGAGTTTCTAGCATCTTACTATGGGTAGCAAGCGAGTCAACCTTAGAGGCTAAATCTTTTATAGCCTCATTCATTGAGTAGTGCTGAACTCTGAACTCATCATTCTATTTCATCTTAGTAGTGATTAAATTTTCCATTAGAGCCTTTTGATTTAACTTTGGTTGAGGAGGAGGATTAAATGGCCTCTAATTTTGAAACCCAAGAGGCTGCCTAAAGTTTTTCTGAGGAGGCTGATTTGCATTTGACTTTTATGAGAGATTTGGATAATTCCTCCAGCTTGGATTTTACGTATTGCTATAAGAATTGTTTTTTTTATTATTGTTCACAAAGTTCACCTGTTCACAATCTTGAGGTGCAGAATTTTTAAGCTGGCATTCATTGGCTATATGTCTAACATATCCACAGATCTCACATGCAGAAGATGGAAAAGAACCAATAGCATTGATGCTCAATTTATCTAATTTCTGAAATAATGCATCAACTTAAGAAGTTAGATGATTAAATGCATCTACTTCATACATACTTGCTGGTTTTCCTGGTTGCCTCTCACTAGACCATGAGTAATGATTCTGAGCCATATCTTAAATCAGCTCATATGCCTCATCAATTGTTTTGTTCATCAAAGCTCCTCCAGCTACAGCATCCACATACATTTTAGTGCTGTATGCTAGTCCATTTTAGAATGTATGGAGTATGAGCCACTTTTCCAACCCATGGTGTAGGCATATTCTGAGGAGTTCTTTAAATCTCTCCCAAGCTTTATACAAAGACTCACCATTGTTTTGAGCAAAGGTAGTGATTTGGTTCCTAAGATAGGCTGTCTTACTTAGGGGAAAGTACTTAGCTAAAAAGGCTTGAGATAATTGCTGCCAAGTAGTGATGGACCTTGATGGAAGAGAGTGTAACAATGCAGAGTCCTTGTCCCTTAGAGAGAATGGGAACAATCTTAGTTTAATGGCATCAGATGATACTCCATTTAGCTTCAATGTGTCACAATACTCCAGAAACACTGAAAGATATAGATTGGGGTCTTCAGTAGGTGACCCTCCAAACTGATTTTGTTAAACCATCTGCAAAAGAGAAGGCTTCAGCTCAAAGTTATTGGCCTTAACAATTGGTCTGACAATGCTTGTGTTCAAACCATGTGTATAAGGGGCGGTGAAATGCTTAAGAGATCGGTTATCTCTATCCACCATGGTAGGTGTAGCTAGATGATCTTGTTGTTGTCTTCTTCTCCTTCTTCGTAAGGTGCGTTCAATTTTCAGATCAAATTCAACAAAGAGTTCACGACCTCTTCGCATAAAATAGTTGCAGACCTACAACAGAAGAAAAGAGGCAAAAATCAGCAAGATAAAATGTGTAGAAATAAAAAGAAAGAAAAAGATCTAGTTTAGTTATTTCGTAAAGTATCTAATATTGACTATTGTTCCCCAGCAACGGTGCCAAAAACTTGTTGTGTCTGTTTTTATAAATAACCGCAAGCGCATGGCATAGCTGTAACTAGTCCAAGGAGTATGGGTCGTATCCCATAGAGAACAATGGTTAATTACTAGACTTTATGAAGTATGCTATCTAAATCAATGCAACACGATGAGAGAGTGTGTCACAAATAAGTAAATAGGTAATTCAATTAACAAAAGCCTAAGGTTAGTGTTTACTATAACAACTTCATTTTTTTACATACATACTTATATGTATATTTCTAAAATTCCATGAAGTCATTACCTTCTTACTTCTAACTATTTCACTCATAATAACATTCAATTAAATTAACCAAACATAAATAAGGTTTAAGAAATACCATTAACACTTATACAATTCTAGGTTCATGTACACATTATTAATCAAAACATTTGTACAAAAACCAAACACATATAAGTCTACATTTTATTCATTCATATTGACCAGTTTTGGAAATACGAGTGTGGGTGGTTGCACCTTTATCAGGATCTTAGCCAACTCGACCTAACGTACGCTAAAAGCCGGTCATAGATAATATCTGCATAACTTAATTTTCTAAACATGATATGGAAATATAGTGAGAAATAAATCTCAGTAGGTTCAACATTAAATCATTATCAATAATGTTTTTCACATCATGTTTACCTGTATAAGGTACAACAATTATCTTTAGGTTACATGAATACACTTTATCTATGCACATGAAAATCGTACAGTTATCACATGTATGGCATAAATAACTATTTTTAAAATTTCATATAATGGCTATCAACTTATTTTCATATCAAGCTACCCTGGTCAGGGTGAGTACTTTCTACTCTCCGGAATGAGTTTTTCTTTCTCCGTCCGACATTGCACACTTTCTCTTTCTTTTCTCATTAACATAATCATAACCGTTGGTAGGGGGTCCCCTACTGGTGCACCACACGAACCGTCATGTAACTGTGCTCATTTCTTTTCTTTTCTTTTCTTTTCACATTAATAGCCATAAATATGATTTCAATAACAAGTATGTTCTTTATACTCACATGCTATAATTTTCATCAAAATATAATCATTACCAAAAATCATTGGTAATCATGCCATAAACAAAATCATTTCAAATATCACTTTATAAAGTATTTCTATGTCAAAATTACACACTTAAGATGGTAAGAAGTTCATGCAATGAAAATGGCGATGTCATACACTAGTCATTTATTATTTTTATTTATAAGATTCTTCTTCTTTTTAAAATGTTATTATCTTCTCTTCATTAAACAGAGCATAACACCCTCATTTAAATTCCTATTGAAGTGATCTTGGTGTCAATTTAAAGATAAGACAATCCGCTAAAACCATTATGTTGAACATTTTAGTGAAATCTTAAGTAATTGTGGTGTTACTACTCCCTCAAATTTAATGATATTTCTTCTCTGGTAGGTTTAGACCTCTACTTACTAATCGAAACATAGCTCCTTCATACAAACTTCAATTGAGGTGATTCCAAAGCCTATAAAACTCTAAGGCATTTATATAAAACTTTCATTTTTATCATTTCTTCATATTCCTTACTACAAATTCCCAAAAAATCGAAAACAAAAACACTTACATTTACCACCCTGGATTCTAGACTGATTCTAACCTTTACACATTAATCAGCCATATCTCTCTCATATGAAGTACAAATTAAGTTATTTCAGAGCCTATAGATCTGCGATACATATATCTATATTTAATATGTTAACAATTGCCTTTAATTCCCTTCATAGTTTGCCCAGAAATTCAAACACAGAAGTATACTTAACAGATTCTTCCCTAGTTAGCTAAGTTTTTGACCTTTACTTAATAATATGACAATATCTCCCTCATATTGATTCCAATTTGAATGATTTCAGTGGCTACAAATCCATGAAACTTATATCTACTTTTTTTATGCTAACAATTTCTTTTAATTCCATACATATATATCCCAAAAATTTAAACACAGAAGCATACCCGACAGATTCTTCCCTGGTTAACCATTTTCTGACCACTACTTACATATCGAGAAATATCTCCCTCATATGTACTCCAAATTAAGTGATTCTAGTGGATAAAAATCCTTGAGACATAGATCTACATTTTTCATGTTAACAAATTCTTTTAATTCCTAACCGATTCTTCCCAGTATTTCAAAAATAGAAACTTCTTTGGTTACCCCGAAATCCAGTTTCCTAACCAATCCTTTCCTAAGGTTTTAGTTCATCATCATATTACGTCCTCTTCCATTTTCTTTGCATCTAATAATATTCTATCAATTTTTTTACCACATTCAAATATACAAAATAGTAGCATAAAAATCATAACAAATTTACCAACCGTAGCCATACCTATATAGAACTTTCCACACCAACCATAATGTCCAAAACATCCATCATATGCAAAATAACATGTAACATGTTATAGCAACATCCATGACCAATCATCAAAGTAGCAAATATTGTAAATTTCATAAAAGTTCTAAGATCAAAATTCCACATAAATGTTACAAATTTCCAAGCTTTTCTTCAAAAAGAGATATTGTTAAACCTACCTAAAGATCTCCCTAGCTCACTTAGTGAATTCTTTTTCTTGTTTCCTCTTGAAGGAAGTAGCAAGTTCTTCCCTTCCCTTAGCTTTTCTAGCAGCTTAAATAAGAGAAGGAGGGTGAGTTTTTGAACCCCAAGTATGAAGAAGAAAGATGGATTCAAGTGGAGATTAAGCTAACTTACCTTGAGTACTTAGTCTTCTAGACTTCTCCTTCTTCTTGCTTCCTTTCTTCTCATCTCTTTCTCTCCTTTCCTCATTCTACATTGCTTCTATTTTTTTCCTCTCCCTCACTTGGACGAAATTATAATGTTATAGGGTTGAGTTTTGCTTAAATAAACTATCAAATGATTCACCTTTCATGATCATGGGTCTACCTTATCACAATTAGGATGCACTTGGTTGTTTTTTGAGGAAAAACAACTCATGTTCTTGTCTTCCTCTTCCTTAGTGAAGATATGCATAGCAAAAGGAGATTTGTATTTTGAAAATTATGATAATATGTTCTTAAGACAAGGGACAAGGTCCCTTTGATTTAGGGATTCATTTCCTTTTTCTTTTGTCTTAATCAAGTATTATAGGTTTTCCTTTCTAAGTGGCAAATTTTCAGCCATTGGATCTCCCTTGCTTGGTTGAAATTATTTGTGTAGGATAAGGATGTTTTGTCATAATGCTATGTATTATCATCCACTTGTTGAAATTATGAATGTAGGATATAGATGTTTTGTCCTAATGCCATGTATTATTACCTACTTGTTGAAATTATGAATGTAGGATATAGATGTTTTGTCTTAATGCCACGTGAACTAATTTTGATTATTATTACACTACTATTTCCTCACATGATTCTTATTTTTTTTCCTATTGGATTTGGGCTCATTCTTACCCATTTCCTTTATTTTGGCTAAAATTCTACCTTTCATGGAGGGATTGGTCACATTTTCATAATTTTTGGGCTATCGGTCCAGCTTCTATATCCTAGTCCAAGTCTATGTTTTATTTCTTGCTTGAGCTATCCAATGGGCTTGTTAGAAACTTATGTGAAGTGGAAAAACTCTATATGAAGTGTCCATAGGTGAAAGGCCAATTTATGGGTGGAGATGTTAAACTTAGAAATTTTTAACTCTTGAATTAGGAAAAATTACCCTAATCCAATCTTCTTAAAATTTTAAGACCTTTACTTACTTCACAAAAAAAACTTATCTTCCTTACCAAAGAATTTCGCCTCTCTTTAGTATGTTATTTCTAATTTTTTCTATCAGGTTTTCTCTCTTTACTTATTCCCTTAATGTTAGAAACATTTTCTATACATACAAATAAGGTGAAGAATTTCTAAAGATTATTTTTCCTTAGATATTTAAAAATTGTTTAATAATTTTTTTTCCTTAATTAAATATTTATGTACCCTTATTAATAAAAGAAATGAAATTAGGGATGTTACATTTACCATACTTATGATATTCAATAATTAATATGTACCTCTAATTGTAATTATTTAGGTAATTAGGGATGGTTTAGCCTTAATTAACTAATAACATATTTCAAGCATTACTAATCGTACATAGGTTAATCTAATTGCCTACTTTTGTGGTTCTTAGTTCAACCTAGGTCCATTAAGTTCTATGCCAACCATGGAATGCAATTAATTAGTTTTCTCATGCCCACTAATTGATTCATTCCTAAAGAACCTTAAACTAATTTCATGATTAAGATATCCCTAATTAACTATTAGGTTTCGTTATTAACTTTCACATTTCAGTTCATCAGTTAATATCCTAAAACGTGATCAATATTGGCCAGACGTTCATCAACTCATATAATCAATACATAATAGTCAATCGTAATTAACCATGGATAATACAATTAGAGTTCCAACAATTCAATTCAATGATTCAGTATCATCATACCATAAGTGGGTTTACTGAAACCCTAGATTAAATCTACTCAAGCATAATAGAAATAGAAACCAAAATCATATTTATTAAGTAAATCATAATAGTTCGATATAAACCAAGATAGAAGAGTAGAAGTAGATATGGAAGTAAAATAGAAAGATAAAACCTGGATGTAGTCGATGAAATAGGAATACAAACTTGAATTGCTATAAATTCTACTCTAAGAACGTGAATTAATCACTAATCCTACTCTAAACATAATCTAATGGTGTTTCCTAAGCCTAAAATTGAGTAAAAGTAAGCTTGAATGTGTCTGGATAGTCTTGGCTATGCTTCCCCATGTATATATATATATCAACTTGGCTGCTTAAAACCCTAAAAATCACGTGGTGTACGGACATGAAGCACGACCATGTTCCAAGACACGGCCTGGCCATTCTTTGGGCTAGATTCTTGGACTTCTCTTTATCTTTTGCATAGAGCATGGTTTGGCCATGTTGGGGGCTGCAAGTCTCAAATCTTGCCAATTTCTTTTGTGTTGCCTCGTTGCATCCTCCTTAGCTTGTTCCAAGTCCATCTGGCACTCCTCATGAGTGTTTTCCTTTGCTTCTTGGCCTATTTGGCTCACCTACAAACATAAAACACACCAAAGCAGTATCCAAAGCAAAGCATAACCAAAAATAGATAAATAATCACAAGTTTATATTAATTAAGGGATAAAATATAACCATTAAACACTCAATTTTCCCTTTTATCAACCTTGCATCTGTTTTTGTCTCCCTCACTTGAACAAAATTATAATGTTATAAGGGTGGTTTTTGCTTAAATAAATTATCAAGTGGTCCTCGTCTCTTAATTATGGGTCTACCTTACCATAATTATGTTGCACTTTGATACGTTTTGGAGGAAGACAACTCATGTTCTTGTCTTCCTCTCCCTTAGTCAAGATATGCATAGCAAAAGGAGATTTGTTTTTGAAAATCATGATAAAATGTTCTTAAGACAAGGGACAACGTCCCTTTGATTTAGGGATTCATTTCCTTTTTCTTTTGTCTCATTCAAATATGATACGTTTGCCTTTCTATGTGGCAAAATTTTTAGTCATTGAGTCTCGCTTGCTTAGCTGAAATTATTTGTGTAGGATAGGGATATTTTGTCCTAATGTCATGTATTATTACCTACTATATCATCACATCCTACTATATCAACACATGGCTTGCTAAAATTATTAGTGTAAGATATAGATGTTTTGTCCTAATGCTATGTATTATTACCTACTATATCATCACATGGCTTGCTAAAATTATTAGTGTAAGATATAGATATTTTGTCCTATTGCCATGTGACCTAATCTTGATTATCATTACACTACTATTTCATCACATGGTTCTTATTTTTCCTTCTTGGATTTGGGCTCATTCTTGCCCATTTCCTTTGCTTTGGCTGAAATTCTACATCTCATGGAGGGCTTGTTCACATTTTCATAATTTTTGGGCTATCGGTCCAACTTCTATATCCTAGTCCAATTCTATGTTATATATCTTGCTTGGACTATCCAATTAACTTGCTAGAAACTTATGTGAAGTGGAAAAACAAACTCAATGAAGTGTCCATAGGTGAAAGCCCAATGTATGGGTGGAGATGTTAAACTTAGGAATTCTAACTTTTGAATTAGGAAAAATTACCCTAATCCAATCTTCTTGAAATTTTAAGACCTTTACTTACTTCCAAAAATTTATCTTCCTTACCCAGGAATTTCACCTCTATGTAGGATGTTATTTCTAATTTTTCCTTTTAGGTTTTCTCTCTTTACCTATTCCATTAATGTTAGAAACATTTTCTATGCATACACATAAGGTGAATAATTTCTAAGGCTTATATTTTTTCTTAGATATCGAAAAATTATTTAATAAGTTTTATTTCCTTAATTAAATATTTATGTACCTTTATTTATAAAAGAAACGAAATTAGGAATGTTACATTTCTCTCCCCCTAAAAGAAATTTTCTCCTCAAAATTTTAGAAATTACCTAGTAAGAATAATTGTGGATATTTCTTGCTCATCACTTCTTCCAACTCCCAAGATGATTCTATCAGAGTCAAACCTTTCCATAACACCTTAACCAGGGGAATGGCTTTATTTCTCAATTACTTCATGTCGGTGTCCAATATGGATGCTAGTACTAGTTAGTATGTCATATTCTCCTTTATTTAGATTGGTTCATCCCGTATTACATGTGAGGAATCTGGAAGATACTTCTGGAGCTGTGATACATGGAAAACATTATGCAGGTTGGATAAATTAGGTGGGAGGGTAACTAGATATGCTGACGTCCCCACTTTCTTCAAAATTTGGTATGGTCCCAAAAATTGTGGACATAGCTTTCTAGTTTTAAGAGACTTACCAACTCCAGTAGTCGGGGAAAGTTTCAAAAATACATGGTCTCCTTCTTAAAATTCCAGAGGCCTATGTCTTTTATCATAGTAACTCTTTTGCTGACGTTGAGTTATAAGTATTTTGTCTCATATCATCCTAATTTGCTCAGTTGTTTGTTGAATTAGATGAGGACCCAGCTTGTTCTTTTCTCCTACCTCAAACAAACATAGTGGAGATTGGCACTTCCTACCGTATAAAGCTTCGTAGAGGGCCATTTTAATACTAGAGTGATAGCTATTATTATAAGCAAACTCCACTAAAGGTAGGTACTTATCCCATCCTTTACCTTGCTCTACCAGATAGGCCCTCAACATATCTTCTAGGGTTTGAATGGTTTATTCTGTCTACCCATCAGGCTGAGGATGGTAGACAGTATTGAACTGCAACTGGGTTCTAAAAGCTTCCTGCAAAGCCTTCCAAAACCTTGGCCTGTGTAACAACTCCATTTTTTTACACACAAACATATATATGAAATTTTAAAATCCCATGAAGTCATTACCTCTTTACTTATAATTACTTAACTAAAAATAACATTCAATTATTTTAACCAAGCATAATCAAGGTTTAAGGTCTACAATACTGAGTTCACATACACATCATTAATTAAAATGTACATACAAAAATCAAACACATAAATATCTACATCTTATTCATTCATGTTGACCAATTCTGGAGATACGGGTGCAGGTGGTTACACCTTCACCGGGATCTTAGCCAACTTGATTACAAACATCTTATTAATTTTTAGGATTTGCCCAACATAGAGTAACTTGTTCCAACGTGCATTAAAAGCCAAAGCCATAGAAAAATCTGCACAACTAGTTTTCTGACCATGATATAGAAATATAGTGAGAATTAAATCACAGTAGGTTCAATAATAAATCATAATTATCATCAATATAGTTCATCATGCCATGTTCATCTGTATAAACTACAGCAAATATCTTTAGGTCATGCACATGAAAATTGTATAGTTACGACATGTATGGCATGAATCACTATTTTCAGAATATCATATAATGGCTATCAACTTATTTTTATATCAAGCTACCCTGGTCAGCGTCAGTACTTTCTACTCTCTGGTACGGGATTTTCTCGCTCCGTCTGATATGGCACACTTTCTTTTCTCATTAACATAATCATAGCCATTGGTAGGGCGTCTCTTACTGGTGCACCACACGGACCGCCATATGATTGTGCTCATTTCTTTTCTTTTCTTTTCTTTTCACATTAATTGTCAAAAATATGATTTCAATAACAAGTATGTTCATTATACTCACATGCCATAATTTTTCATCAAAATATAATCATTACCAAAAATCATTGGTAATCATGACATGAACATAATCGTTTCAATATCACTTTATAAAATATTTCCATGTAAAAATTACACACTTAATATGGTAAGGAGTTCATGCAATGGCAATGGCTATGGCATACACTAGTCATTTATTATTTTCATTTATAAGATTCTTCTTCTTTCTTGAATATTATTTTTATCGCTTCATTTTCTTTATGTTTGGCCTCTAGTAACTTTCCTCCTACTTATATCATTTCCAACACATGTTCTCACAAATTTAATACGGCATTCTTCTTCAATTTGGTTTCTATTATTATCTTATAGTTAATGAGGTTCATTAGGGTAGAAAAATGTTGAAAATAAGCTTTACCAGCTTCCAATGTAACATACTTAATTTTGTTTCTTTTATTAATAAAGGTACATAAAAATTTAATGTAACATCCCTAATTTTATTTCTTTAAAGGTACATAAATATTTAATTAAGGAAATAAAATTTATTAGACAATTTTTAGATATCTAAGGAAATATAATCCTTAGAAATTCTTCACCTTATGGGTATGCATAGAAAATGTTTCTAACATTAAGGGAACAAGTAAAGAGAGAAAATCTAATAGGAAAAATTAGAAATAACATACTAAAGATAGGCAAAATTCTTTGGTAAGAAAGATAAACTTTTGTGAAGTAAAGATTTTAAAATTTTAAGAAGATTGGATTAGGGTAATTTTTCCTAATTCAAGAGTGAGAAACCCATAAATTGGGTTTTCACCTATGGACACTTCATATAGAGTTTTTCCACTTCACATAAGTTTCTAGCAAGCTCATTGGATAACCTAAGCAAGAAATAAAACATAGCCTTGGACTAGGATATAGAAGTTGGACCGATAGCCCAAAAATTATGAAAATGTGACCAAGCCCTCCAAGAAAGGTAGAATTTTATCCAAAGCAAAGGAAATGGGTAGGAATGATCCCAAATCCAAGAGGAAAAATAAAATAAAATAAATCATGTGATGAAATAATAGTGTAATAATAATAAAGATTAGGTTAGATGGCATTAAGACAAAACTTCAGCAAGTGGTGTGATAATATCTATATCCTACATTCAAAATTTTAGCAAGTGGTATGATAATACATGGCATTTGGACAAAACATCTATATCCTAGACTCATAATTTTAGCAAGTGGTATCACAATACATGGCATTAGGACAAACATTCCTATCCTACACAAATAATTTTAGCCAAGTAAGGGAGATTCAAGGATTAGAAACCTGCCACTTAGAAAGGCAAACCTATCATACTTGATTAAGACAAAAGAAAAAGGAAATGAGTCCCTGAATAAAAGGGACCTTGTCCTTTATCTTAAGAACATATTATCATAATTTTCAAAATACAAATCTCCTTTTGCTATGCATATCTTGACTAAGGAAGAGGAAGACAAGAACATGAGTTGTTTGTTTTCCAAAAATCAACCAAGTGCATCCTAATTATGATAAGGTAGACCCATGATCATGAAAAGTGAACCACTTGATAGCCTATTTAAGCAAAACCCACCCCTATAACATTATAATTTTGTCTAACTGAGGGAGAGGAAAAATAGAAGCAAGGTAGAGTGAGGAAATGAGAGAAAGAGAGAAAGGAAGAAGAATGAGAAGTCTAGAGGACTAAGTACTCAAGGTAAGTTAGCCTAATCTCCACTTGAATCCATCTTTCTTCTTCATCCTTGGGGTTCAAAAAATCACCCTCCTTCTCTTATTTAAGCTGCTAAAAAAGTTAAGGGAAGGGAGGAATCTTGCTACTTCCTTCAAGAGGAAACAAGAAAAAGAATTCACTAAGTGAGTTAGGGACATCTTTAGGTAGGTTTAACAATATTTCTTTTTAGCAAAGATTTGAAATTTGTAACATTTATGTGGGATTTTGATCTTAGAACTTTGATGAAATTTACAATATTTGCTACTTTGATGATTGGTCATGGATGTTTCTATATCTTATTACATGTTATTTTGCATATGATGGATGTTTTGGACATTACTGTTGGTGTGGAAAGTTCTGCATAGGTATGGCTATGGTTGGTAAAAATTTTATGATTTTTTTATGCTACTATTTTGTTTATTTCAATGTGTTGAAAAATTGATTGAATATGATTAGATGTAAAGAAAATGAAAGAGGATGTAATATAATGATGAACTAAAACCTTAGGAAAGGATTGGTTAGGAAACTGGATTTTGGGGTAACCTGGGAAGCTTTGTTTTTTGAAATGCTTGGAAGAATTGATTAGGAATTAAAAGAAATGCTTAACATAAAAAATGTATATCTATGTTTTATGGATTTTTAGCCACTGGAATCATTCAAATTGGATTCAATATGAGGGAGATATAGCTAACTAGGGAAGAATCTATTAAGTATACTTCTATCTTTGAATTTTTTGGCACACTATGTAGGGAATTAAAGGAAATGGTTAACATAATAAATATAGATATATGAATCACAGATCTATAGGCTCTAAAAGCACTTAATTTGGATTTCATATGAGAGAGATATGTCTGATTAATGAGTAAAGGTTATAATCATTATAGAATCCAGAGTGGTAAATGTAAGTGTTTTTAAATTTGATTTTTTGGGAGTAATTAGTAAGGAATCTAAAGAGATGATAAACACAAAAGTTGTATATAAATGTCTTTATATTTTATAGGCTTTGGAGTCACCTCAATTGAAGTTTTTATAAGGGAGATATGGTCCAATGAGTAAGTAGAGGTCTGAACCTATCCGAGAAGAAATAACATTGAATTTGAGAGAAGAAATAACATTGAATTTGAGAGAGTGGTAACACCATGATTACTTATGATTTCACTAAAGTTTTCAACATAAGGGTTTTAGAGGATTGTCTTATCTTTCAATTAACACCAATATCACCTCAATTGGATTTAAAATGACGATGTTATGCTCTATTTAGTGAAGAGAGGATAATAATATTTAAAAAAGAAGAAGAATCTTATAAATAAAAATAATAAATGACTAGTGTATGCCATAGCCATTGCCATTGCATGAACTCCTTACCATCTTAAGTGTGTAATTTTGACATGGAAGTATTTTAAAGTGATATTTGAAACGATTATGTTCATGGCATGATTACCAATTATTTTTTTTGGTAATGATTATATGAAAAATTATGGCATGTAAGTATAATGAACATACTTGTTATTGAAATCATATTTATGCTATTAATGTTAAAAGAAAAGAAAAAAAATGAGCACGGTCACATGGCGGTCCGTGTGGTGCACCAGTAGGGGACACCCTACCAATGACTATGATTATGTTAATGAGAAAAGAAATTGTGCCATGTCGGACAGATCCAGAAAAGCCCGTACCGGAGAGTAGAAAGTACTCACCTTGACCAGGGTAGCTAGACATGAAAATTAGTTGATAGCCATCATATGATATTTTGAAAATAGTTATTCATGTCATCCATGTTATTACTGTACAATTTTTATGTGCATAGATAAAGTGCATTCATGTGACCTAAGGTAATTGTTGTAGCTTATACAAATGAACATGACATGATTAGCTATATTGATGATAATTATGATTTATTGTTGAACCTACTGGGATTTAATTCTTACTATATTTCTATATCATATTTAGAAAACTAGTTTTGCAATTTTTTCTTTGATTCTGGCTCTTAGTGTACTTTGGATCGAGTTACTCTATGTTGGGCAGATCCAAGAAATTAATAAGATGTTTGTGGTCGAGTTGGCTAAGATCTCGGTGAAGATGCAACCACCCACCCATATCTTCAGAACTAGTCAATAGGGATGAATAAGATGTAGACATTATGTGTTTGATTTGCTTACGAATGTTGTTATTTAATTATGTGTAAACCTTAATTATGTTTGGTTCAATTAATTGAATGTTATTGTGAGTTAAATTAAGGTAATGAATTCATGTGACTTTTAAAAAATTATATATATGTATATATGTAAAAAAATGGAGTTGTTACATCCAACATGCCCTAAATGTATCATGTAACACGGCTTGGCCATTTTCTGTAAAATAGGCATGTTTTAGGCTTCAAAATGCCCTTTCCAACACCGAACACGGCCTTGCTGTTCCTTGGAACATGGCCATGCTCTATGTTGTGTTATTCCCTAATGTATGTTTTCATCCTACTTGACCTTCTCTCAAGAATCACAACATAACTCTCTCATTTTAACTCCGACTTAGGTGATCTTGGTGTCCATTTAAATATAAAACAATTCTATAAAACTATTATGTTGATCATTTTAGTGAAATCTTAAGGAATCATGATATTATTACTCCCTCAAGTTAAATGTTATTTCTTCTTGGATAAGTTCTGACCTTTACTTACTAATCTAACCATATCTACCTCATATGAACTTCAAATTGAGTGATTCTAGTGGGTAAATTTCTATGAGATATATATATATATATATATATATATATATATATATATATATATATATATATTATTTTAACTAGTTATTTAAATTCCCTAGGAAATTTTTCAAGAAATTTAAACACAGAAACTTTCCTAACAGATTCTTACCTGGTTAACCATTTTCTGACCACTTCTTACTAATTTGACCATATCTACCTCATATGGACTCCAACTTAAGTGATTCTAGTGGCTAAAAATATGTGAGACATATATCCATATGTTTCATGTTAACCATTTCTTTTAATTCCTAACCAATTCTTCCTAGAATTTCAAAGACAGAAGCTTCCCTAGTTACTCTGAAATCCAGTTTCCTAAATAAACATTTTCTATGGTTTTAGTTCATCATTTTATTATGTGATCTTCTATTTTTTCTCTAATTTATGTCTAATCATATTCCATCAATTTTTCACCACATTTAAATATATAAAATAGCAGCATAAAAATCTTAAAATTTTGCCACCCATAGCAATACCTATGCATAACTTTCCACACCAACCTAAGTATTCAAACATACATTACATGCCAGATCAACATGTAACATGATATAGCAACATCCATGGCCAATCATCAAGGTAAAAAATATAGTAAATTTCACCAAAGTTCTAGGATTAAAATCCCATATAAATATTTCTAATTTTAAAGCTTTTCTAAAAAAAATATTGTTAAACTTACCTAATGATCTCCCTAGCTCACTTAGTAAATTATTTTTCTTGTTTCCTCTTGAAGAAAGTGGCATGATTCTTCCCTTCCCTTAGCTTTTCCAACAATTGGAATAAGAGAAAGAGGGTGAATTTTGAACCCCATGGATGAAGAGAAAAGATAGATTCAAGTGGAGATTAAGCTAACTTATCTTAAGTACTTAGTCCTCTAGACTTCTCTTTCTTCTTCCTTTCTTTCTTCTCCTCTCTTTCTCTCCTTTCCTCACTCTACCTTGCTTCTATTTTTCTTCTCCCTCACTTGGACAAAATTATAATATTATAAGGGTGGGTTTTGCTTAAATAAACTATCAAGTGGTTTACCTTTCATGATTATAGATCTACCTTATCACAATTAGGATACACTTGGTTGATTTTTGGGGAAAGACAACTCATGTTCTTGTCTTCCTCTCCCTTAGTCAAGATATGCACAAAAAAAGAAGATTTGTATTTTGAAAATCGTGATAAAATATTCTTAAGACAAGGAACATGGTCCCTTTGATTTAGAGATTCTTTTCCTTTTTCTTTTGTGTCACACAAGTATGTTAGGTTTGCCTTTCTAAGTGGCAAGTTTCTAGCCCTTGAATCTCCCTTGCTTGGCTGAAATTATTTTTGTATGATAGGTATGTTTTGTCCTAATGCCATGTATTATTATACCACTTGCTAAAATGATAAGCGTAGAATATAGTTATTTTGTCCTAATGCTATGTATTATTACACCACTTGCTGAAATTATGAGTGTAGGATATAGATATTATCACACCACTTGCTAAATTTTTGTCTTAATACCATGGGACCTAATCTTTATTACACTATTATTTCATCACATGATTCTCATTTTTTCCTCTTGGATTTGGGCTCATTCTTGCCCATTTCGTTTGCTTTGGCTGAAATTATAAATCTCATGGATGGCTTGGTCATATTTTAATGATTTTTGAGTTATCGGTCCAACTTCTATATCCTAGTCCAAGTCTATGCTATTTCTTATACTTGGGCTATCCAATTGGCTTGCTAGAAAGTCATGTGAAGTGGAAGAACAAACTCTATGAAGTGTCCATAGGTGAAGGCCCAATGTATGGGTGGAGATGTTAAACTTAGTAACTTTAGCTCTTGAATTAGGAAAAATTACCCTAATTCAATCTTCTTGAACTTTTAAGATCTTTACTTTCAAAAAATTTTATCTTCCTTACCCAAGAATTTTGCATCTCTTTAGGATGTTATTTCTAATCTTTTCTATTGGGTTTTCTCTCTTTGCCTATTCTGTTAATGTTAGAAACATTTTCTATGAATACACTTACGGTGAAGAATTTCTAAGGCTTTTATTTTCTTAGATATCAAAAAGAATTGTTTAATAAGTTTAATTTCCTTAAATATTTATGTATATCTACTAATAAAAGAAACAAAATTAGGGATGTTACAGCGTAAACCTCGAATCTCTATTAGAAATGATATTAAAGGAAATTCCATACAATCTAACTATTTTTTAGACGTATAAGTAGGCCAATTTGTCCAGTGAATAGTTAATTTTTATGGGCAGAAAGTGAACAGATTTGGTTAATCTCTCTACTATTACCTATATAGAATTATGTCCAACTAAAGTCTTAGGTAAGCACACCAAAAAGTCCATCGAAATAATGTTTGATTTCCATTTATGGATCTCAAGAGATTGTAGAAATCTCGCTAGCTTTTGATGCTCTACCTTTAACTTCTGACAAATTAAATATTTCGTCATAAACTCAGCAATGTCTTTTTTCATCCATGACCACCAATACATCTTTTTTAAGTCTTGATACATTTTAGTGAATCCAGAATGGACTATGTACTTACTCTGATGTGCTTCTTGCATGATCTTAGTCCTTAATTCTTGTTCTTAAGGGACACAAACCCTTTCTTGATATATGACTACTCCATCATCCAAGATAGAAAAATCATCTTATTCTTTGTGATCTTGTAAATATTAGTCATGAGTTTGAGCCTCTTTAATCTTGACTCTAAGATCACACTCTACTCAACCGATTAATGATTAGCTTCTTTGGGGTAAAAGTAGTGACCAGCGTCAAATTTTGAAACTCCTCTAGCATCTGTAACTTATACACCAACATCTAACCCAAGTGTATAGATTTCTAACTCAAGGCATCAGCTACAACATTCGCCTTTCCTAAATGATACTTTATCCCAAACTTGTAGATATTGAGAAATTCTTCCCATCTTCGTTGCCTCATATTTAACTCCTTCTGATAAAAAAGGTACTTAAGACTCTTGTGATCACAATGTACTTTAAATGTTACCCTGTATAAATAGTGTCCCCAAATCTTTAAGGCAAACACCATCGCTACCATTTCAAGATCATGGGTTGGATAATTTCCTTCACAGGTCTTAGTTGCATCATCACATACCCCAACCCTTTCTTTGAAGCATCACTATACATTTCAAAATGTCCTGTGGGGTCTGGAATATTTAAAACAGTAGTGGTCAATCTTGTCTTAAACTCCTTGAAACTAACTTCTCATTCATCAGTCCATTTGAAAGGACCTCCTTTCCTGGTCAATTTAGTTAATGGAAAGGCTATACGAGAGAAGTTTTGTATAAACCTCCTGAAGTATTTGGCTAAAGCTAAGAAACCTCTGACTTTTGTAACCATCTTTGGCCTTTCTCATTGAATCACTGCTTTTGTCTTGCTAGGGTCTATGACTATCCCTCTATTGGAGATGACATGTCTAAGAAACTTCTCCTTTATTAACCAAAGTCCACACTTCTCTAATTTGGTATACAACTTTTTCTCTTTCGGCACTTACAATACGATTCAGAGATATTGTTCATGTTCTTTCTCACTCTTAGAGTATATCAAGATGTCATCAATGAACACTACCACAAATTGATCTAGGTAAGGTCAAAAAATGTGACTCATGTAATCCATGAAAATTACAAGTGTATTTGTCAACCCAAAGGGCATTACGAGAAACTCATAGTGCCCATACATAGTCCGAAAGGCTATTTTTTGAACATCCTTCTCCTTGATCTAAATATGATGGTATCCAGATCTTAAGTCAATTTTTGAAAAGATGGAGACTCACTTTAGTTTATCCAAAAAAATCATCTATCCTAGAGATAGGGAACTTGTTTTTTACAGTCACCTTATTCAGTTGTTTGTTGTAACAACTCCATTTAAGTATCAATTTTTTTTAAATACCATGAAGTTATTACCTCGTTACAACTTAACTCAAAATAAAATTTATTTAATTTATACAATACAGAGTTTACATACATGTCATTAATCAAAACATACGTACAACATATCAAACATATAAAAATCTACATATTATTTATTCTGGTTGACCAATTCTGGAGATACAGGTGCGGGTGGTTGCACCTTCACCGGGATCTAAGCCAACTCGACCACAAACATTTTATTTGCTTTTGGAATCTACCCAACATAAAGTACTTGATCCAACGTGCACTAAAAGCCAGAGCCATAGAAAAAATCTGCACAACTAATTTTTTGAACATTATATGGAAATATAGTGAGAATTAAATCCCAGTAAGTTCAACAATAAATCATCATCAATATAGCTCATCACGTCATGTTTAGTTGTATAAACTACAGCAAATATCTTTGGTCACATGAATGCCTTATATCTATGCACATGAGAATCGTACAATAATGACATGAATGACATGATTAACTATTTTCAGAATATCATATGATGACTATCAATTTATTCTCATATCAAGCTACCCCAGTCAGGGTGAGTATTTTCTACTCTCCGATACGGGCTTTTCTCGCTCCGTCCGACATGGCCCACTTTCTCTTTCTTTTCTCACTAACATGATCATAACCGTTGGCAGGGCGTCCCCTACTGGTGCACCACACGGATTGCCATGTGACCGTGCTCATTTCTTTTCTTTTCACAATGATAGCCAAAAATATGCTTTCAATAACAAGTATGTTCCTCAAAATATAACTATTACCAAAAATCATTGGTAATCATGCCATGAACATAACCATTTCAAATATTACTTTATAAAATATTTCCATGTCAAAATTTCACACATAAGATGGTAAGAAGTTCATACAATGGCAATGGCTATGGCATATACTAGTCATTTATTATTTTCATTTATAAGATTCCTTTTTTTAAAATATTAATTTTATTTCTTTATTTTCTTGATGCATGTTTTCATCCCGTCTAACCTTCTCTTACTAATTAGAGTATAAATCCCTCCATTTAACTCCGATGTTGGTAATCTTGGTGTCAATTGCAAGATAAAACAATTATCTAAAACTATTATGTTGAATAGTTTAGCTAAATATTAATAAATTAAGATGATCTTACTCCCTCAATGTATAGGTTATTTCTTCTCGGATAGGTTCTGATCTTTGCCTACTAATCGGTCCATATCTCCCTTATAAAAATTCCAAATTAAGTGATTCCAGTGGCTACAAATCCGTGACATATATATCTATAATTTATATGTTAACTATTTATTTTAATTCCCTACAGAATGTTCCCAGAAATTAAAACACAAAAGCTATCCTAACATATTCTTCCCTGATTAACCATTTTCTGACCACTGCTTACTAATCAGACCATATCTACCTCATATGGACTCCAAATTGCGTAATTCCAGTGGCTACAATTCCTTCACACATATATCTATAATTTTATGTTTACCATTTATTTGAATTTCCTACATAATGTTCCCAAAAATTAAAACACAGAAGTTATCCTAACATGATCTTCCCTGATTAACCATTTCTAAACACTACTTACTAATCAAACCATATCTACCCCATATGGACTCCCAATTGAGTGATTCCAGTGGCTAAAAATCTATGACACATATATCTATAATTCTTATGTTGACCATTTATTTTAATTCCCTACAGAAAGTTACCAAAAATTAAAACACAGAAGCTATCCTAAAATATTCTTCCTTGATTAACCAATTTCTAACCACTGCATACTAATCAGAACATATGTATGTCATACAGACTCCAAATTGAGTGCTTCCAGTGGCTAAAAATCCGTGAGACATAGATCTACATTTTTCATGTTAACCATTTCTTTAAATTCCTTACTGATTCTTCCCAGAAATTTAAAAATTGTAGCTTAAAATTCTGCCACCTATAGCCATACCCATGCAGAACTATCTACACCAACCTAAGTATTCAAACATACATGATATGTAACATGATATAGCAACATCCATGACCAATCAACAAAGTTTTAAGATCAAAATCTCATATAAATATTATAAGTTTCAAAAGTTTTCTTCAAAAAGAAATATTGTTAAACTTACCTGGAGCACTTAGTCCTTTAGACTTCTCCTTCCTCTTTCTTCCTTTCTTCCTCTCCTCCTCTCCTTTCCTCACTCTACCTTGCTTCTATTTTTTTTCTCTCCCTCACTTGGACGAAATTTCCATGCTATAAGGGTGGGTTTTGCTTATATAGACTATCAAATAATTCAACTTTCATGATCATGGGTCAACCTTATCACAATTAGGTTACACTTGGTTGAATTTTTGGAAAACAAACAACTTATATTTTTGTCTTCCTCTTCCTTAGTCAAGATATGCATAGGAAAAGGAGATTTGTATTTTGAAAATTATGATAATATGTTCTTAAGATATGGGACAAGGTCCCTTTGATTTAGGGATTCATTTCCTTTTTCTTTTGTCTTAATCAAGTATGATAGGTTTGCCTTTTTAGGTGGCAAATTTCTAACCCTTGAATCTCCATTATTTGGTTGAAATTATTTGTATGGGATAGGAATGTTTTGTCCTAATGCCATGTATTATCATACCACTTGCTAAAATTATGAGTGTAGGATATAGATGTTTTGTCCTAAAGGCTTGTATTATCATACCACTTGCCAAAATTATGAATGTAGGATATCACACCACTTGCTAAATTTTTGTCTTAATGCTATGTCACCTAATCTTGATTACACCATTATTTCATCACTTTAATTTTTTTTTCCTCTTGGGTTTGGGCTCATTCTTGCCCATTTTCTTTACTTTGGTTAAAATTCTACCTTTCATAATGGGCTTGTCACATTTTCATGATTTTTGGGCTACCGATCCAATTTCTATATCTTAGTCCAAGTCTATGTTTTATTTCTTCCTTGGGCTATCCTATTGGCTTGCTAAAAATTCATGTGAAGTAGAAAAACTCTATATGAAGTGTCCATAGGTAAAAGCCCAATTTATGGGTGGAGATACTAAACTTAGTAACTTTTGCTCTTAAATTAAGAAAAATTACCCTAATCCGATCTTCTTGAAATTTTAAGACCTTTACTTACTTCACAAAAATTTATCTTCCTTACCTAAGAATTTCACCTTTCTTTAGAATTTTTATTTCTAATATTTCCTCTTAGGTTTTCTTCCTTTACCTATTCCATTAATATTAGAACATTTCTATACATACACGTAAGGTGAAGAATTTCTAAGGATTATATTTCCTTAGTTATCTAAAAATTGTCTAATAAATTTTATTTCCTTAATTAAATATTTATGTACCTTTATCAATAAAAGAAATGAAATTATGGATGTTACTTTGAATACTTTTGTTCTTTTATTAATACATGAAATGAAATTAGGGATGTTACATTTGTAATATATGCATAGTCTCAAGCTCTAATCTTTCTTCTTAGCAAACAATACAGGAACTCCCCAAGGTGATACACTTGGTCTAATGAATTGCTTGTCTAACAATTCCTTTAACTATTTCTTCAGTTCCTGTAGTTCCTTCGAGGACATTCTATAAGGTGCAATAGAGATTGGCCCTTTCCTGGGTAGGAGATTAATAGAAATCTCTATCTCTCTCTTGGGAGGTATGCCTGAAATATCTGGTGGAAATACTTCAAGAAACTCATTAGCTATTCAAATTTCATTAAGCTTTGGTTTGACTTCTAGGTTTGATAAGCACAAGAGAATCTAACCAAGTACTCCATTCTTCAACTCCCAAATGACTTGATTGTAATTTAGCATTAATAACTACATCGCCTCTTATGGAGTAGGAGGTAGAAATTCAACAGTCTTGGTACAACAATTTAGCAAGACTCGATTTCTAGACATCTATTCTAACCCTAGAATGACATTAATATCTCTTAAAGGTAGACAGACATGGTCTACAGAAAAAGTTTTCTCCTGGATAGTGACATGAAAGTCTTTAAATATAGAGGAAGTTAAGACCATTTCTCCTGTGAGGATTGTAACATCCCTAATTTCATTTCTTTTATTAATAAAGGTACATAAATATTTAATTAAGGAAATAAACCTTATTAAACAATTTTTTCAATATCTAAGAAAAACAAATATAAGCCTTAGAAATTTTTCAACTTATGTGTATGCATAGAAAATGTTTTTAACTTTAAGGGAATAGATAAAGAGAGAAAATTAATAGAAAAAATTAGAAATAACATCTTAAAGAGAGGCAAAATTCTTGGGTAAGGAAGATAAATTTTTGGAAGTAAGTAAAGGTCTTAAAATTTCAAGAAGATTGGATTAGGGTAATTTTTCCTAATTCAAAAGTTAGAATTCCTAAGTTTAACATCTCCACCCATACATTGGGCTTTCACCTATGGACACTTCATTGAGTTTGTTTTTCCACTTCACATAAGTTTCTAGCAAGTTAATTGGATAGTCCAAGCAAGATATATAACATAGAATTGGACTAGGATATAGAAGTTGGACCGATAGCCCAAAAATTATGAAAATGTGAACAAGCCCTCCATGAGATGTAGAATTTCAGCCAAAGCAAAGGAAATGGGCAAGAATGAGCCCAAATCCAAGAAGGAAAAATAAGAACCATGTGATGAAATAATAGTGTAATGATAATCAAGATTAGGTCACATGGCATTAGGACAAAACATTTATATCTTACTTTAATAATTTTAGCAAGCCATGTGATAATATAATAGATAATAATACATGGCATTAGGACAAAACATTTATATCTTACACTAATAAGTTTAGATAAGCAAGAGAGACTCAAGGACTGAAAATTTGCCACCTAGAAAGGCAAACCTATCATACTTGAGTGAGACAAAAAAAATAGAAAATGAATCCCTGAATCAAAGGGACCATGTCCCATGTCTTAAGAACATTTTATCATGATTTTCAAATACAAATCTCTTTTTTCTTGACAATTCCTTGAAGAGTAAATAAGAAAAAGAATTCACTACGTGAGTTAGGGAGATCTTTAAGTAGGTTTAACAATATCTCTTTTTGAAGAAAATATTTGAAATTTGTAACATTTATATGGGATTTTGATCCTAGAACTTTAATAAAATTTGTTACTTTGATGATGGGCCATAGATATTGCTATATCATGTTACATGTTGATCTTGCATGTGATGGATGTTTGAATACATATATTGGTGTGGAAATTTTTTTTCTTAGGCATGGCAATGGGTGGCAAACTTTTAGGGATTTTTGGACTACTGTGATGCATATTGGGATGTCGTAACAATTGATGGAAGATGGTTAGGTTGGTAAATTACGTATGGCCTTAAACACCTAGGGGAAGACCATGAGAAATTTTTGTTTAGAGACACCCTTAGTGATGCATGATTTGATTTTGTTTTTCTTTTGAAGTAGATGATGAAATATGTTAAATTAAGTAAGAAATATAATTAAATGTTGAGATGAGTAATTCTATAGTTAGGTGAAAATTTGGATGAAAATTGAAAGAGGATATAATAAAAGGATGAACTAGAACTTTAGGAAAGGCTAGGCTAAGAAAATTGGATTTTAGAGTTACCAGGAAAGCTTCTGTTTTCAAAATTCTAGGAAGAATCTGTTAGGTAAGCTTTTGTATTTGAATTTTTGGGAAATATTTGTAGGGAATTAAAAGAAACAGTTAGCATGACAAATATAGTTATATGGCTCATGAATTTTTAGCCATTGGAATCACTCAATGTAAAGTCCATAGGAGGGAGATATGACCAGATTTGTAAGTAGAGGTCAGAACCTACCCAGTAAGAAATAACGTTGAATTTTAGGGAGTAATAACTCCAAGATTCCTTTTTATTTTACTAAAATGTTCAACATACGATTTTTAGAGTTTGTATTAGATTTAAATGGACACAAACATCAACTCAATCGGAGTTAAAATAAATGAGTTATGCTCTTATTAGTGAGAGATGAAAATAATATTTAAGAAAGAAGAAGAATCTTATAAATGAAAATAATAAATAACTAGTGTTTGCCCTAGCCATAGCCAATGCATGAACTCCTTACCACCTTAAGTATGTAATTTTGACGTGAAAATATTTTATAAAGTAATATTTGAAAATGATTATGTTCATGGCATAATTACCAATGATTTTTGGTAATGATTATACTTTGATGATAAATTATGACATGTGAGTATAATGAACATAGACGAGCACAGTCACATGGTGGTGCATGTGGTGCATCAGTAAGGGATTCCCTACTCATGGCTATGACTATGAAATTGAGAAAAGAAAGAGAAAGTACGTCATGTCAGACGGAACGAGAAAAGCTAATACCAGAAAGTAGATAGTACTCACCCTGATTAGGGTAGCTTGATATGAAAATAAGTTTATAGACATCATATGATATTATGAAAATAGTTATTCATGCCACACATATTATTACTGTATAATTTTCATGTGCATAGATTAAGTGCATTGATGTGACCTATGGTATTTGCTGTAGCTTATACAGATGAACATGACATGATGAATAAGTTGTAGACATATATGTGTTTGTTTCTTTTGTATGAATGTTTTTAATTAATGATGTGTATGTGAACCTAGAATTGTATAAGTGTTAATGGTATACTATAAACCTTAAATATGCTTGGTTAATTTAATTGAATGTTATTATAAGTTAAGTAGTTAGATGTAAAGAGGTAATAACTTCATAGAATTTTACAAATATATATATATATATATGGAGTTGTTACATAATTGGTATCAAATCAGGTCAATCTTAGATAGTTAGTGGGTAGATAGTTATCAGAATCGATCTCATAGTATCTTGAGTATGTTTTTGGTCATGTTGTATAAGGGATCAATGATTACATATAGGTAAGAAATTAATAGTGTTTCCTATCTATATGCCGAGGTGATGTTATGACTACTGTAAATATTTTTGAACTAACTATTGGGCTAGATCAACTCAATAGTAGCATAACTCTATTTTTTCCATAGTAGGCTATGGCAGCACTGCGGAGGAACCCTGTAAATAATGCAGAAGAAACCCTTCACAACTTGGCTACAGCAATTCGAAACCAAGTCACAACCACCAATCAAATTTTGCAACATATCCAGAACAGTAACAACCTGAATGGTGAAAATAATGCAAACAATCGGGCGGCTAGAAATGATAATGGCCTATCTTAGTTCCTGAGAACCAGACCACCTTCTTTCCAAGGTGGCTATGACCCAACAATAGCCAAAAGGTGGATAAGGAAATTGGAGAAGATCTTTGAGGTGATGGGCTACACTAATGAGCAGCTGATTATCTTTGCTGCATATATGCTGAATGATGAAGCTGAGTGTTGGTGGCGAGGGACTAGAGTGCTGCTAACTCACCAGAGGAGGCAAATCACCTAGCAAGTGTTTAAAGATATTTTCCTGGATAAGTACTTTCCAAGTACTGTGCATGCCGAGAAGGAAATCAAATTTCTCTAACTCCGACAAGGTAACATATCAGTAGACCAGTACATTGCTAAGTTTGAGGAGTTGTCTAGGTTATCCTTTTACCTGAGGTTTAACCTTGATGAAGCATGGAACGCAGTTAAGTTTGAAGTAGGACTAAATCCAAAAATCAGGAATACGATTATAGCCTTGGAAATAAGGGAGTTTGTGCCCTTGATAAATAAATGTAGACTTTTGGAGAAGAATTTAAGGGCGGTGGAAGATGAGAAGCAGAGGAGAAACCTGTGGAAGAGGAAGAAAAGTTTCCCCAACTCTGGCAAAAATGTGAGGTGAAAAGGATATGGAGCTGGTAAGAGGCCATTGACTGTGGGTCCTTAAACTTTCCAACAAGACCTCGCCACAATCAAGTGCACTAAGTACGAACGTATGCATGGTAACTAGCCATACTACATAGGACCAGATGTCTGTTTCAAATACAGACAAAAGGGTTATTTTGAGAAGAACTGCCCACAAAATATAGGGAAGTAGCTAGAACAGAGGCCTCAGGTAAAAGGAAGGGTTTTCACTTTTAGCGGCCAAGAGGTAGCTCAATTCTCCAAAATGATTCAAGGTACGTGCTACATCTATGGATTTGCTCTTATGGTGTTGTTTAACTCTGGTGCCATTCATTTATATGGGAAGAATATATTAGGAAGCTTCAGTATCCTACTTTTGAAACCCCACATGAGCTAGTTGTGGTAACCCCCACAGTGGTAAGGGTCTTAATTTCCTGTGTATGTAAAGACTGTCATGTCATTATCCAGGAAAAAACTTTTTCTATATACCTTGTCTGTCTACCATTAAGAGGTATTGATGTCATTCTAGGGTTAGACTGGATGTCTAAAAATTGGGTCTTGTTAAATTGTTGCACTAAGACCGTTGAATTTCTATCTCTTGCTCTGTAAGAGGACATGCAGTTATTGATACTAAATGATAATCAAGTCAATTGGGAATTGAAGAGTGAAGTACTTGGTTACATTCTCCTGTGTTTATCAAACCTAGAAGTCGAATCAAAACTTAACGAAATCCCAATTGCTAATGAGTTTCCTAAAGTATTTCCACTAGATATTCTAGGCTTAATTTCTGAGAGAGAGATAGAGTTCTCAATTGATCTCCTACCTGGGACATGGCTTATCTCTATTATACCTTATAGAATGGCCTCGAAGGAACTATAAGAACTTAAGAAACAGTTTGAGGAATTGTTAGACAAGCAATTCATTAGACCAAGTACCTTGGGGAGCTCCTGTATTATTTGTTAAGAAGAAAGATGAGATCTTGAGACTATGCATAGACTAAAAACAGTTGAATAAGGTGACCGTTAAAAACAAGTACCCTCTCCCTAGGATAGATGACTTATTGGATCAACTAAAGGGAGCCTCTATATTTTCTATGATTGACTTGAGGTTGGGATACCATCAGATTAGGATCAAGGAGGAGGATGTACTAAAAATAACCTTTAGGACTAAGTATGGACACTATGAGTTTCTCATAATGCCCTTCAATTTGACAAATGCACTTGTAATTTTCATGGATTACATGAATTGCATTTTGCGACCCTACCTAGATCAAATTATTGCAGTGTTCATTGATGACATGTTGATATACTCTAAGAGTGAGGAAGAACATGAACAACATCTCTAAATCGTGCTGCAAGTGCTAAAAGAGAAAACGTTGTATGTCAAATTGGAGAAGTGTGGATTTTGGCTGTCAAAGGTGAAGTTTCTCAGACATGTCATCTCCAATAGAGGGGTAGCCATAGACCTTAGCAAGATGGAAGCAGTGATTCAATTTTAAAGACCAAAGACGATTACAGAAGTCAAAAGTTTATTGGGTTCTGTAAGATACTACAAGAGTTTTATACAAAACTTCTCTCGTATAGCCTTGCCATTGACTAAATTGACTAGGAAGGGATGTCCTTTCAAATGGACTAATAAACCTGAAGCTAGTTTTTAGGAGCTTAAGATAAGATTGACCACTCCTCCTGTTTTAATTATCCTAGACCCGACATGACATTTTGAAGTGTATAGTGATGCTTCAAATAAAGGGTTAGGGTGTGTGTGAATGCAAGACAAGAGAGTAGTTGCTTATGCCTCTAGGAAACTAAGACCCCATGAAGGAAATTATCCAATCTATGATCTTGAATTAACAGCGGTGGTGTTTTCCTTAAAGATTTGGCAACACTTTAAGTATATTGTGATCATAAGAGTTTTAAGTACCTTTTTTTTTATCAAAAAGAGTTAAATATGAAGCAACGAAGATGGGTGGAATTTCTCAATGACTACAAGTTTGAGGTAAAATATCATCTAGGAAAGGCGAATGTTACAACTGATGCCTTAAGTAGAAAATCTTTGCACATGGGTCAGATGATGGTGTATGAGATGTCGATGCTAGAGGAGTTTTGAAATTTAAAGTTGTCCACTATTCTTACTCCAAAGAAGCTAATCATCAATGGGTTGAGTATAGAGTGTGATCTTAGAGCCCAAATTAAAGAAGCTTAAGCTCATGACTAATACTTATAGGATCACAAAGATCAAGATAATTTTTCTGTCTTGGAAGATAGAGCAATCATGTATTAGCGAAGGATTTGTGTCCTTCAAGAACAAGAGTTGAGGACTAAGATCCTACAATAGGCACATCAGAGTAAGTACATAGTTTATCCTAGATCCACTAAAATGCATTAAGACTTAAAGAAGATGTACTGGTGGCCAGGGATGAAAAAGGACATTGTTGAGTTCGTGGTAAAATAATTAATTTTTCAGAAGGTAAAAGTGGAGCATCAAAAGCTAGTGGGATTTCTATAACCTCTTGAGATCCCTAAATAGAAATGGGACAATATTTTAATGGACTTTATAGTGGGCTTACCTAACACTTCAGTTGGACATGACTCTATCTAGGTAATAGTAGACAGATTAACCAAATCTACTCACTTTCTACCCATAAAGATTAACTATTCACTAGATAAATTGACCTAGTTGTACGTCTAGGAAATAGTCAGACTGCATGGAATTCCCTTAAATATTGTTTCTGATAGAGATCTAAGGTTCATGTCGAGATTTTAGAAGGCATTGCAAGAAGCTTTTGGAACCCAATTATAGTTCAGTACTGCCTACCATCCTCAAACTGATGGGCAGATAAAACGAACCATTCAAACCCTAGAAGATATGTTGAGGGCCGTTGTGATAGAGCAAGGTAAAGGATGGGATAAGTACCTACCTTTAGTGAAGTTTGCTTATAATAATAGATATCACTCTAGTATTAAGATGGCCCCCTATGAAGCTTTATACGGTAGGAAGTGCCAATCTCCATTATGTTGGTTTGATGTAGGTAAAAAGAACTTGCTTGGTCCTGACCTAGTTTAACAAACCATTGAGCAAACCAAGATGACAAGACAAAATGCTTACAGCTCAGAGTCAGCAAAAGAGTTATTATGATAAGAGAAATAGGCCTCTGGAGTTTGAGTTGGTAGGTCTCTCAAGACCAGAAAGCTAAGTCCGTGATTTTTGGGACCCTACCAAATTCTAAGAAAAGTGGAGACGTCAGCATATTAAGTTGCCCTTCCACCTAATTTGTCTAACCTGCATAATGTTTTCCATGTATCACATCTCCATAAGTATCTTCCAAATTCCTCACATGTACTACATGATGAAACAATCCAAATAAATACCCTTAGTTATGCATGATTTGATTCTGTTTTTCTTTTGAAGTGGATGATGTAATATGTTAAATTAAGTAAGAAATATAATTAAATGTTGGGATGAGTAATTCTATAGTTAGGTGGAAATTTGGAAAAAAATGGAAGAGGACTTAATAAAAGGATGAACTAGAACTTTAGGAAAGGATAGGCTAAGAAAACTGGATTTCGGAGTAACCAGAGAATCTTCTATTTTTGAAATTCTGGAAAGAATCAGTTAGAAATTAAAAGATATGGATAATATGAAAAATGTAGGTATATGTCTCACAGATTTGTAACCACTGGAATTACCCAATTTGGATTTCAAATGAGGGAGATATGGTTCGATTAGTAAGTAGTGGACAGAAAATGGTTAACCAAGGAAGAATATGTTAAGTAAGCTTCTGTGTTTGAATTTCTAGGAAGAATCTATAGGAAAATAAAAGAAATACTTAACATGAAATATATATATATATATATATATATATATATATATATATATATTGAATTTGAATCCACTATAATAATTATATTTGGAATCCATATTAGGAAGATATGGTCAGATTAGTAAGTGGTGGTGAGAAACCAGTTAACCAGGGAAGAATCTGTTAGGTAAGTTTCTGTGTTTAAATTTATGGGAAACATTTGTAGTGAATAAAAAAAATTGGATAACAAGACAAACATAGATATATGACTCATGAATTTTTAGCCACTAGAATCGCTCAATGTAGAGTCCATGAGAGGGAGATATGACCAAATTAGTAAGTAGAGGTCAGAACCTACCCGCAAGAAATAAATTTGAATTTGAGGGAGTAATTACTCAAGATTCCTTATGATTTCACTAAAATGTTCAACATACTAGTTTTAGAGGTTTGTCCTAGCTTTAAATAGACACCGAGATCATTACAATCAGAGTTAAAATGAGGGAGTTATGCTCTGATTAGTGAGAGACAAAAATAATATTTAAGGAAAAAGAATCTTATAAATGAAAATAATAAATGACTAGTGTCTGCCCTAGCCATCGTCATTGCATAAACTCCTTACCATCTTACTTGTGTAATTTTGACATGAAAATATTTTATAAAATAATATTTGAAAATGATCATGTTCATGGCATGATTAGTAGTGATTTTTGGTAATGATTATACTTTGATAATAAATTATGACATGTGAGTATAATGAACATACTTGTTATTGAAATCATATTTATGGTTATTAATGTGAAAAGAAAAATGACGAGCACGGTTACATGGCAGTCTGTGTGGTGCACTAGTAGGGGAGTCCCTACTTATGGATATGACTATGAAATTGAGAAAAGAAAGAGAAAATGTGCCATGTCGGATGGAGCGAGAGAAGCCCGTATCGGAGAGTAGAAAGTACTCACCCTAACTAGGGTTGCTTGATGAAAATAAGTTTATAGCCATCATATGATATTAGGATAACATTTATTCATGCCATACATGTCATTACCATACGATTTTCATGTGCATAGATAAAGTGCATTCATGTGACCTAAGATATTTGCTATAGCTTCTACAGATGAACATGACATGATGAGCTATATTAATGATAATTATGATTTATTATTAAACCTACTGGGAATTAATTCTCACTATTTTCCATATCATGTTTAGAAGACTGAATATGCAGATATACTCTATGACTATCTTTTAACATACGTTGGGTTGAGTTGGCTAAGATCCTAGTAAAGGAGCAACCACTCGCACCCGTATCCCCGAAACTGCTCAATATGGATGAATAAGATATAGACATATATGTGTTTTTTTTTGTACTGACATTTTTAAATAATGTTGTGTATGTGAACCTATAATTGTATCAGTGTTAATGGTATACCATAAATCTTAAATATGCTTTGTTAATTTAATTGAATGTTATTATAAGTTAAATAGTTAGATGTAAAGAGGTAATAACTTCATAGAATTTTACAAATATATATATATATATATATATATATATATGTATGTATGTATATATATCTATGTATGTATATATATATATATCTATGTATGTATATATAAAAAAATGGAGTTGTTATAGGGGTTACTACAGATAGCTAATAGGGGGTTTTAGAAATAGGATACTGAAGCTTGCTAATACATTCTTTCAATATAAATGAATGACTAGCACCAAAGTCAAACAATACCATAAGAGCAAATCCATAGATGTAGCATGTACCTTGAATCATTTCAGAGGATTAAGTTGCCTATTTGCCGCTTAGGGTGAAAACCCTTCTTTTCACTTAAGGCCTTTGTTTTAGCTTCTTCCCCACATTCTATGTGTTGTTCTTCGCAAAATAACCCTTCTGTCCGCATTTGAAGTAGACATTGGTCCTATGTAGCATGGCCGGTTACCATGCATACGTCCGTGTAACGCCCCTAATTTTTGAGCATGTGAAACAAACATTTTTTTTCCATAATCAGATATTTTTCTTAACATGCATAACACTATTCTTTGTCATAGAAATAGATACATATAGGTTCTCTCATATATATACATTATACAGACCAAGTTATAAATGTCAAAGTAACAATTAAAGCAAGGATCCTACCTGTAGCAACCAGAGCACACTCTAGAATACAAACACAGTATAATTTAAAACTGTGAGCCTTGAAAGCAACGTAGACTCACCCAGAGAATATGTCACTTAACTAATCACCTATTTGTAGAATTAGACTCTGTATTCTTATCAGAAAAATGTGAAAATATCGTGTAATGAGTTTGACAATTCAATGAGTAGATAATACCTCATATGACCTCTTACGTCAGCATATGGATGTACTCATGTTTTAAAATTTGTCACTTAGAAATATAGTTCAGAAGTACATCCATATGGGACCCGTATTTCAAATATTTTAAAATAAAAGGATATTCAAAAATCCAAACCATATTTAAAACAGTATGATCATAAAACAAATGTTGTTTTGCTCAGATGTACAAACTATAGTAAAATAATAAGCTTTTGAGATAAATTTATAAACTTTTAAAATGGCCTGCCTCATTTAGTGATCTGGTCAACCTAATTTAAAATGACCTGCCTCATTCGGCGATCTGCTCAACCCACACACACATTTGCTATACGATAGTGACCGATTGACTACAGTCATAATAGTGATTAGGGAATGTGAGTCCATCACCCATCTGCCTCCTCACATTACCACTGTCACCCAGTTAGAGCGGCCCTCCCTCGGCTCACTCAAGCTAATAGGGTGTCCTCTATTTGGTACCGTCACAAGCCATACAACCCATCAATATTCATCCATACATATAAATAAATATATATATATATATATATATATATATATATATATATATGCATATTCATCAATGCAATGTAAAATTATCAAGCAACTCGCCATGAGCTTTACGCTTGTCATTCAATCATAATTAGTAACTTTATAGTTTTACAAATCAATGCCACGTGCATAAATATTCACTTTTTCATTTAATGAGAAATACATGTGAAATCAGTTATACCATGAGTTCAAACATCCATTTTCAAAACTATACTCTTCTTGAACTATATTTCAAATTGTAAGCAATTCAGATAATTTTAATGCATTTTAGAAACATTTAAAAGTGTAAATATCTTATAAACATAATCAAATACATACTTAAAGATCAAGAAGAGTATAGGGAAAGTCATAGAAAGAATCATCTACTCACAAGGTAAGGGCTCTAGACTGGACAGCCCCAAAATACACTTTTTCAATCTATATTTGACTAAAAAAACTTCAAAAACGTGTCCGGAGGGTCCAAAAATCAAGAAAATGACTTCGAGAACATAGTCACTATTCATGGTCGAAAAACACTATTCATCGCTGGAAAATACTATTTACCAAGAACAAAAAGTTGTCAAATAGTTTAAAAAAATTCATATCCTAAGGTTTATCTAACTCCTGAATCTATCTATTATGTCAGATTTCCAATTTGAGATCTCTAAATAAGAGTTTCAAAGTTTACATTTTTTTGAAATTTTCTACTTCCGATCTACGGCGATTCTACGGCTGATTTGAGAAATTGTTCGGTCAAAATCGTAGTTTTCTCCGTCCTGAATCCAGTGGTACTCATGGTCGAAAAACACTATTCATCGCTGGAAAATACTATTTACCAAGAACAAAAAGTTGTCAAATAGTTAAAAAAAATTCATATCCTAAGGTTTATCTAGCTCCTGAATCTATCTATGATGTCAGATTTCCAATTTGAGATCTCTAAATAAGAGTTTCAAAGTTTACATTTTTTTGAAATTTTCTACTTCCGATCTACGGCGATTCTACGGCTGATTTGAGAAATTGTTCGGTCAAAATCGTAGTTTTCTCCGTCCTGAATCCAGTGGTACTCTTAGTTTAGAGATCGGATGCCTGTAGACACTCTTGATCTAGAGAGAAAAAATGGAGGTACTATTTATACTATTCACTATTCATTCTCTTCCTCCCCCTCCCCCTTTTCTCTTTTTCATTTATAATAATAATAATTATCATTATTTAATAATTAAATAATATAATTTTATTTTATATATATTCAAATAAATACCGTTTTTCATCTTAAAACATTCCAAAAATTTACATTCTCATAAACCTTTAGTTAAACTCTTAAATCATTATTTTTCTTGATAAAAATCTTAATAAAACAAATCACAAAATAAATATCTTTATACATAATAAAATAAAGAATATTTCTAAAAATACAACAAAAATTTATTAAAGGCCAATATAATTATTTTAAGCAAAACAATAATTACTTTAATTAAAAGTATACTTGCTTTTAACAGAACATAATCATTTTTAAATAAATAAAAATATATTTGTTTATAGCAAAACATTATTATTTAAAAATTACGGGATGTTACAGTCTGCACTTAGTGCACTTGACTATGGCAAGGTCTTGTTGGAAAGGTCGAGGACCCACACTCAATGGCCTCTTACTAGCTCTTTATCCTCTTCCCCCGCCAGAGTTAGGGAAACTTTTCTTCTTTTTCCAGAAGTTTAGCCTCAGCTTATCATCCTCCACTTCCCTTAAACTTTTCTTCAAAAGTCTAGATTCATTTATCAAGTGAACAAACTCCCATATTTCCAAGGCTATCACCGCATTCCTGATTTCTGGGTTCACTCTTGCTTTAAACGTAACAACCTTCCATGCTTCATCAGGGTTAAACCTTAGGTAAGAGGAGAACTTACAACTCATCGAACTTAGCCACCTTGGAAAGAAGATGATCTGGTTCTTAGGAACTCAGATAGGCCATTATCAATTCTAGCCACCTGGTTATTTGCACTATTTTCTCTGTTCAAGTTGTTACTGTTCCAGAGATGTTGCAGAATTTGATTGGTGGCTATGAGTTGGTTTCGAATTGCTGTAACTAAGTTGTGCAGGGTTTCTTCCGCATTGTTTGCAGGGTTCCTCCTTGGTGGTTCCATATCCTACTATGGCAAAAAACAGAGTTATGTTATTGAGTTGATCAAGCCCAATAGTTAGTTCAAAAATATTTACAGTAGTCATAACACCTCATCGGCATATAGATAGGAAACACTAGTAATTTCTATATATATGAAATTATTGATCCCCTACACAACATAACCACAAACATACTCAAGACACTATCAGATCGATTCAGATAACCATCCGCCCACTAGCCATCTAAGATCGACCTGCTCTGATACCAATTATGTAACAACTCCAATTTTTTACACACACACACACACACACACACACACATATATATATATATATTTGAAAAATCACATAAAGTCATTACCTCTTTACTTCTAACTATTTAACTCATAATAACATTCAATTAAATTAACTAAGCATAACTAAGGTTTATGGTATACCATTAACACTGATACAATTCTTGATTCACATACACATCATTAATTAAAAATGTCTGTATAAACATCAAACACATATATCTTTACATCTTATTCATCCATATTGAGTAGTTCTGGGAATATGGGTGCGGGTGGTTGCACCTTCACTTGGATCTCAGTCAACTCAACCCAATGTACGCTAAAAGCCAGTCATAGAGAAGATCTACATATTTAATCTTCTGAACATGATATGAAAATATAGTGAGAATTAAATTTCAGTAGGTTTCACAATAAATCATAAATTATCATCAATATAGCTCATCCTGTCATGTTCATCTATATAAACTACAAAAAATACCTTAGGTCACATGAATGCACTTTATATGCACATGAAAATCGTACAATAATGACATTCATGGCATGAATAACTATTTTCAGAATATCATATGATGGCTATCAACTTATTTTCATATCAAGCTACTCCGGTCAGGGTGGGTACTTTTTCTCTCCGATATGAGCTTTTCTTGCTCCATCTGACATGGCACACTTTCTCTATCTTTTCTCATTAACATAATCATAACCGTGAGTAGGGCGTCCCCTACTGGTGCACCACATGGACCACCATCTGGCCGTGCTCGTCTCTTTTCTTTTCTTTTCTTTTCACATTAATAGCCAAAAATACATTCTTAATATTAAGTATGTTCATTATACTCATATGTCATAATTTATAAGCATAATCATTACCAAAAATCATTGGTAAAATGCAATTATACCATGATCATGACCAATTTCGAATATCACTTTATAAAATATTTTCATGTCAAAATTTCACACTTAAGATGGTAAGGAGTTCATGCAATGGCAATGGCTAGGGCATACACTAGTCATTTGTTATTTTCATTTATAAGATTCTTCTTCTTTCTCAAATATTATTTTCATCTTTTCATTTTCTTTATGCTTTTCCTCTAGTTACTTTTTTCCTACTTATATCATTTCCAACACATGTTTCCACAAATTTTATAGGGCATTCTTCTTTAATTTGGTTTATATTATTACCCTATAGTTAATGAGGTTCATTTAAGGTAAAAAAATGTTGAAAATAAGCTTTACCATCTCCTAACATGGCTTGGCCATGTTCTAAGATACGTCCATGCTTGAAATTTACTTCAAATGTACTAAAAAACAGCCATGAACATGGGCTACTCGTGCTAAAGTAACCCAGAACACGGCCTGGCCATGTTTTGTGACCTTTCCTCAGTTATTCAACCATATATCTCTCATACAAACTACAATTGAGGTGATTCTAAAGCCTGTAAAAATCTAAGACACTTATCTACAACTTTTATGTTTATGATTTCTTCATATTCCATACGACTTTTTCCCAGAAATTCGAAAATAAAAACGCTTATATTTACCACCATGTATTTTAGACTTATTCTAACCTCTTATCATTAATCAGCCATATCTCTCTCACATAGACTTCAAATTAAGTGATTTCAGAGCCTATAGATCCTTGGGACATATATATATATATATATATATATATATATATTGCATGTTAACCATTTCTTTTAGTTTCATACAGATTTTTCCCTAGAAATTCAAACACAAAAGCTTACCTAACAGATTCTTCTTTGGTTAACCATTTTCTGACCATTGCTTACAAATCGGACCATATCACCCTTTTTTGAACTCTAAATTGGGTGATTCCAATAGGTAAAAATTTGCGAGACATATATCTACATTTTTTATGTTAACTATTTCTTTTAATTACTAACTGATTCATCATAAAATTTCAAAAACAAAAGCTTCCCTAGTTACTCCAAAATCTAGTTTTCTAACCAAGCCCTTCCTAAGGTTTTAGTTCAACATTTTATTACGTCCTCTTCCATTTTCTTCCTAATTTACATCTAATCATATTCCATCAATTTTTCACCAAATTTAAATATAAATAACAGCCACAAAAAACCATAAAATTTTTCCACTTATAGCCATGCCTATGCAGAACTTTACACACCAACAGAAGTATTCAAAACATCCATCATATTCAAGATCAACACGTAACATGATATAGCAACATTCATGGCCAATCATCAAAGTAAAAAATATTATAATTTTCATCAAAGTTCTAGGATCAAAATCCCATATAAATGTTACAAATTTCAAAGCTTTTCTTCAAAAAGAGATATTGCAAAACCTAAATAAAGATTTTCTTAGCGTATTTAGTGAATTCTTTTTCTTATTTCCTCTTGAAAAAAGTAGAAAGATTCATCCCTTCCCTTAGCCTTTCCAACAGCTTGAATAAGAGAGGGAGGGTGAGTTTTGAACCACAAGGATGAAGAGAAAAGATGGATTCAAGTGGAGATTAAGCTAACTTACCTTTAGTACTTAGTCCTCTAGGCTTCTCCTTCTTCTTCCTTCCTCTCTTTATCTCTTTTCCTCACTCTACCTTGCTTCTATTTTTCCTCTCCCTCACTTGGACGAAATTATAAGGTTGTAAGGTTGGTTTTTGGTTAAATAAATTATCAAGTGGTCCTCCTCTCATAATTATGGGTCTACCTTATCACAATTAGGTTGCACTTGGCTACTTTTGGGAGGAAGACAACTGATGTTCTTGTCTTCCTCTCCCTTATTCAAGGTATGCATAGCAAAAGGAGATTTTTATTTGAAAATCCTGATAAAATGTTCTTAAGGCAAGGTAAAAAGTTCTTTTTGTAACACCCGAAATTCTGTTAATAATATTCACAAAATGAGATAGTAGGAAAGAATTAAAAAGGGTTAAATGAGGAGTTATGAGGAAATAATTGTGAATATCTAATAAGGGTTTTCTACATATGGAATCCAAATTGAGTGATTTCAGTGCTGAAATTCTTCTCTGGTTAACCATTTTCTGACCATTGCTTACAAATCGGACCATATCTCCCTCTTTTGAACTCTAAATTGGGTAATTCCAGTAGCTAAAAATCTACGAGACATATATCTACATTTTTTATGTTAACTATTTCTTTTAATTCCTAATTGATTCATCATAAAATTTCAGAAACAAAAGCTTACCTAGTTACTCCAAAATCTAGTTTTCTAACCAAACGCTTCCTAAGGTTTTAGTTCAACATTTTATTATGTCCTCTTCCATTTTCTTCCTAATTTACATCTAATCATATTCCATCAATTTTTTACCATATTTAAATATAAATAACAGTCACATAAAAACCATAAATTTTTTCCACCTATAGCCATGCCTATGCAGAACTTTCCATACCAACAGAAGTATTCAAAACATCCATCATATTCAAGATCAACACGTAACATGATATAGCAACATTCATGGCCAATCATCAAAGTAAAAAATATTATAATTTTCATCAAAGTTCTATGATCAAAATCCCATATAAATGTTACAAATTTCATAGCTTTTCTTCAAAAAAGAGATATTGCTAAACCTAACTAAAGATCTCCCTAGCTCATTTAGTGAATTCTTTTTCTTATTTCCTCTTGAAGAAAGTAGCAAGATTCCTCCCTTCCCTTAGCCTTTCCAATAGCTTGAACAAGAGAGGGAGGGTGAGTTTTGAACCACAAGGATGAAGAGAAAAGACGGATTCAAGTGGAGATTAAGCTAACTTACCTTAAGTACTTAGTCCTCTAGACTTCTCCTTCTTCTTCCTTCCTCTCTTTCTCTCTTTTCCTCACTCTACCTTGATTCTATTTTTCCTCTCCCTCACTTGGACGAAATTATAAGGTTGTAAGGTTGGTTTTTGGTTAAATAAATTATCAAGTGGTCCTCTTCTCATAATTATGGGTCTACCTTATCACAATTAAGTTGCACTTGGCTACTTTTTGGAGGAAGACAACTCTTATTCTTGTCTTCCTCTCCCTTATTCAAGATATGCATAACAAAAGGAGATTTTTACTTGAAAATTCTGATAAAATGGTCTTAAGACAAGGGAAAAAGTTCTTTTTTTAACACCCAAAATTCTGTTAATAATATTCACAAAATGAGATAGTAAGAAAGGATTAAAAAGGGTTAAATGGAGAGTTATGAGGAAATAATTGTGAATATTTAATAAGGGTTTTCTAATTTTTGGAATAATTGTTTAAGGAAAAGATAGTAATTACCTTGAAGAAAGTTGCACAAAAATCCATAGAAGTAAGGCTCTAGAAGGAATTAAATACTTGGTAAGCTTTTCTTTCACTTAAACAAGGCCTTAGCCAACCCCTTAGTCATAATGTAATGAAGTGGCATTTTGGAAATAGTTAGATGAAGTAAGGGTGAAGGTTAAGGGCTAGATGGCTTATTGGAGAAGTTTGCATTATTATAGTATTTTTCCCCTTGACTTGGTGGCCAAGTTGCCACTTTCTCAGCCCAAAGAGGAGAATCCCATGGCAAGAGAAAAGAGAGAAGGAGAAGAAAGAAAAGGGAAGAAAGAAAGAAGGAAGGAGAGGGAAAGAAGAAGGAAACTAGAGAGAGAAGTGGAAATCTAAGAAGGAGAGGTAAGATGGAACTCTTGATTCTCTCTAATCTTTTGCTTATCCTTACTTTTTCTATTGAAACTAATGATTAGAGGGGAGATCTATAGTTTTGGTGAAACTTTCTAAAGAGAAAGTAGCTGAAACTAGAGAGAGAGAAGCAAGCTTTTGAAAAGCGGAAGGTAAGATCAACATCCTCCTTTTATGATTTATGGTTGGATGACTTAATGGCTGGTTGTATGTGAGTATTTAAAATGTGTAGGAAGGTAGATAGAGCTTTTATTGAAGCAGTTATGGCATCCATTATTACTGTTCACTCATCTGCATGTGGTAGTGTTTTGGGAAAATTTTGTGTAGTTGGTTTGGAGATTAAATCCATATTTTGGTTGGTTGTTTGCTCTAGAAAAATTGTTTTTTTTTCATGCTCAAAACGTTGGTCTTTTTATTATTAGTTTTTCTTGAATGGTTTGGGAGAAAAAGGGAGTTTTTAATGATTTTCGCGCCCGAAGCACCGCCGTGCTTAGGGCTGGGAAGCTGGAATTCTGGAATTCTGGAAAAAAATGATGAACACATCTCGAAGCATGGCCATGCTTAGGGCTAGCCTATGTGTAACACGACCAAGTTGAGAGGGAAGCACGGGGGAGAAACACGGCCATGAAGCATAGTTGTGCTTGGTGGCACGGCTAGGCTGTGCTTCATGCTGTGTCACCATTTTTCATCATTTTTTGTTTTCTTTCTGAATCTTAATTAATTACCAATGTTTGTGGGATGTTAATGAGAGTTTTATGAGCCATGTATGCTAAGAGAAATGTGTAATATCTATTTTATTGAGTATGCTCATTGAACTATGTATGTAAGCATGAAGGTTGATGCATGAATGCTATGTTTACATGCTACAGACTACTTGTATGTGTAGCTATTAGTGAGTGATTAATGTATGTACATTATAAAAGGTTATCAAGACATGTATGTTCATCCATGATGAGTTGTTGTATCATGCTTGAGGATGAGTATGGTTTATACTCTAGATACTTATTAATATGCATGCTCTTTGTTGTATTAAGTGGCTAGAGAGATGTAAAAGACTTAAGCTTTATTAGGAAGACCCTCTCTAAAGTAAGGTGGCATGGTAACAGGTGTCTCCCTTGCTGTATTGAGGCGACTGACATGTCAGAATAATCCTCTTTGAAGCAGGGTGGCTTGGAAACAAGTGTGTCCCTTGCTATATTGAGGAGACTGACAAGTCTAGGATGATCCTTACCCATTAAGGTGACCCGGGAGTGTGGTACCTTATGAGGTAAGGTGACTAAAGGGTCATGGCTTGGATACGGTATGGAGATAGGGGATCCCCTATAGCCTAGAGTGGTTAATATGGGAAGGACCGCTCCGACCAATGGCCCTCAAATAGTGGGTGAGTAGCTGGAGGGGTAAGGCTCATGCCACATTGAGGATTGCAATTGAGAGAAATTATCAGATGATGAGCCACTATGAGTGATGTATAAGCCATGGACAACGGCACAAGTATTTTATAAATACATGTTTCATTTTATCATACATGATATTGATGCATAACCTATAAAAGGCTTTCATGTGGTTTACTATACCTTTGTTGCATAAAAAGAGAAAAAAATTTCTGTAGCTTATACAGCTAGACATAACATGTAAGTATTTCCGTATGCTTATATGTATTGGATGTTGACCTTGCTGGGATTTTATATCTCATTGTGTTTTAATGTTATGTTCATATCAGTAGATATGTCTTTTGTTGTGCTAATGAGTCTCCTGGAGCTACAAACGGTAGATTTTCCGTACTTGGGACAGTTCACGGTCTTAGTGAACTTGTTGGTATAAACATGGTAAAGGTTTCTGCTCCTGGCCTACCTCCTCCACCAGTAGTACCCTAAGGGTGACAGCCAGGGGAGAGTAGTAGGATAACGTTATGTAAATAAATAATATTGTGATGTAAATGGGCTAACTCTATTATTTGGATGTAACCCCACGGTACTCTGCCTTTTGTGATGTATGCTCCGTACTTCGGGTTACATATGTATGTATGTTTACTGCTAAACTATGATAGAGGTAACTTTTTTATGTATGTAAATACAAGATGCATAACTTATGATATAATACTGGTCTCTTGCATATGTATAAATATAAATAAAAAAGCAGGCGTTACACTTTTGATTTAGGGATTAATTTTCTTTTTCTTTTGTCTCACTCAAGTATGATATGTTTGCCTTTCTATGTGGCAAAATTTTAGCCCTTTAGTCTCCTTGCTTGGCTAAAATTATTTGTGTAGGATAGGGATGTTTTGTTTTAATGTCATATATTATTATCTACTATATCATCACATCCTACTATATCATCGCATGACCTACTGAAAGTATTAGTGTAAGATACAGATATTTTATCCTAATGCCATGTATTATTACCTACTATAACATCACATGACTTGCTGAAATTATTAGCGTAAGATATAAATGTTTTGTTCTAATGCCATGTGACCTAATCTTGATTACTATTACACTACTATTTCATCACATGGTTCTTATTTTTCCCTCTTGGATTCGGGCTCATTCTTGCCCATTTTCTTTGCTTTGGCTGAAGTTCTACATCTCATGGAGGGCTTGGTCACATTTTCATGATTTTTGGGTAATCGGTTTAACTTCTATATCCTAGTCCAAGTCTATGTTATATCTCTTGCTTAGGCTATCAAATTGGCTTGCTAGAAACTCATGTGAAGTGGAAAAACAAACTCTATACAGTTTCCATAGGTGAATGCCCAATGTATGGGTGGAGATGTTAAACTTAGGAACTCTAGCTCTCAAAATTAGGAAAAATTACCCTAATCCAATCTTCTTGAAATTTTAAGACCTTTACTTAGTTCTAAAAATTTATCTTCCTTACCCAAGAATTTCGCCTCTCTTTAGGATGTTATTTCTAATTTTTCCTATTAAGTTTTCTTTCTTTACCTATTCCGTTAATGATAGAAATATTTTCTATGCATATAGATAAGGTGAAGAATTTTTAAGGCTTATATTTTTTCTTAGATATCGAAAAATTGTTTGATAAGTTTTATTTCCTTAATTAAATATTTATGTACTTTTATTAATAAAAGAAACAAAATTAGGGATGTTACATTTTTACGATTGAATTTAATTACATATTTACTTTCATTACTTACGAATTGCCATCCTATGCCTCTTTCGAATTCTATTGATTCAAATAGTTCTTTTCATAAGATTTTAGTAGTTGATACATTAGTCTCTATGGGATATGACTCGTGCTTACCGAACTAGTTATAGCTATGCCATGCACTTTTAGTATTTAGATAAATAAACAATAAATAAGCTTTTAGAGCCCTTGTCGGGGACCAATTGTGTCAACATTGGTCTATTTTGTGAAAGCTCTAGACTGAATCCTTCTTTATTATTTATTTTTCTACTTCTTTTTATTTTATTTTCTGGTTTTATCTATTGTTTACTTTTATAGGTGTGTTATCCTTTTATGCGAAGAGACAGCGAACATCTTACTGAATTTGATCCTGAGATTGAAATAACATTACATAAAAGTAGAAGGGAGCAAGATCAAACATAACCTACAATGACAGATTGTAATAATTGTTCTTTGAAATATTTTATTGCCCTAGATTCTCAAGGCCTAAACCCAGTATAGTTAGGCCAGTAGTGGAAGCAAATAACTTTGAGCTAAAGATGTCACTATTACAAATGGTCCAATAAAACTAATTTGGAGATTCCTTTACTGAAGATCTAAACCTCCACCTCTCATTATTCTTAGAGTATTATGACACATTAAAACTCAATGGAGTTTCATCAAATGTCATTTGCTTAAGGCTATTTCCATTCTCTTTGCGAGACAAAGCCCGAGCATGGTTACATTCCCTTCCATCCAGATCAATCACTACCTTGTAAAAGTTGTCATAAGCTTTTCTGGCCAAGTACTTTCTCCCAAATAAGACAGCCCACCTATGTAATCAAATTACCACTTTTGCGTAGAAGGATGAGGAATTTTTATATGAAGAATGGGAAAATTTTAAGGAAATCCTCATATTTTGTCCATATCATGGATTGAAAAAATGGCTCATAGTTCATACCTTCTACAATGGACTAATCTATAACACCCGTATGTCTATGGATATGGAAGCTGGAGGAACTTTAATGAATACAATTGTTGATGAAGGCTATAAGTTGATTGAAGATATGGCACATAACCATTACTTTTGGTCTAGTGAGAGGCAACCATTAAGGAAATCAATAGGTATGTATAAAGTTGATACTTTTGACCATTTATCTTCTAAGGTTGATACACTATTTCAAAAGCTAGACAAATTGAATATCAGTGTTGTTAGTTCATCATCTGCCTCTTTTACTTGTGAGATTTATGGATGTGTTGGCTATGTTTGCTAATGATTGCCAATTTGGGAATCTTATTCCACATGATTATGAAAAGATGAATTTGTTCAATAATAATCAAAGGAACACTTATAACCCAGGCTAGATGAACTATCCCAATTTCTCAAATAAGGCCAATGCCAATCAGCATTTTCAAAATAACTTCAGACAGATGGATGGATTCCATAATAAGAGGTTTTTTAATCCTCCACCCCCACTAAAGTCTAATTTGAAAGCTCTGATGGAAAATTTTATTATGACTCAGTCAAAGCAAAATGAGGAATTCAAAGCTCAAAATCATTCAATGAATAAGGCCATAAAAGCCTTAACCTTGAAAGTTGATTAGCTAGCTAAACATAACAAAATGCTTGAGACATAAATTGTATAGTAAGTTAGCTCATCAAACAAGAGCTTTGGCAAATTTCCTAGCTAAATGAGAACCCCAGAGAGCATTGTAAAGCCATAGCTTTAAGGAGTAGTAACTAGTTAGGTGAACTAGAAGTAAGAAGGGAGGAAAAAGAAGAACAACCCTAGGCTAAACTTGAAGAAGCAAAAGAGGAAGAGTCAAATAAGGAAAAGAAGAAAGATGAGCCTAAGTATATGGCTCGTAAACCTTATATGCCACCAATTCCTTTTCTGTAGAGATTGTCTAAAGCTAAATTAGGAAAAAAATATGAAAAATTCTTAGATATGCTGAAAAAGTTACACATCAACATCCCATTGTTCGATGCCATATCTCAAATTCTCTCTTATGCCAAATTTCTGAAGGAGATCTTGTCAAATAAGAGAAAAATTGACAAGTATGCTATAGTGGCATTGATAGAGGAATATAGTGTACTAATCCAAAATAAACTGCCACCAAAGCTTAAGGACCATGGAAGCTTCTCTATCCCTTGTTCCATTGGAGACATGCACATTGACCGATCCTACGTGATCTTGGAGTAAGTGTGAGTCTTATGTCCATGTCTATTTGCAAGAAACTCTTAATGGGTGATCTAAAGTCGACCACCTTTTCTCTTCAGTTGCCAAATTGATCCGTCAAGCTTCTGGTGAGTATTTTAAAGGATGTTCCTCTAAAAGTTGGTAAGCTTTTTATACCTGTTGATTTTCTAATATTAGATATGGAGGAGGATAATCAAATCCTTATCATTTTTGAAAGGCCTTTCCTAGCTACAACAAGTGTTATTTTAATGTAAAAGATAAAAAGCTTCCCTAAATATAGGGGATGATAAAATTAAGTTTAACTTGGAAGATGCAATGAAATCTCCATCACTAAATGAATCTTGTTGCATGATAGATGTAATTAAACATAATATTACTAAAGATGTTATGAGTCTCTGTTCTACTAACCCACTTGAGCCCTGTGGAGAGTTCTTTGCCATGTGATGAACATGTTGAGAGTCTAATTTTCCTTTTAGAGGCAAAGGTAGAAAAACATGAATTAGACCTTCAAAAAAACAAGCAACTGTGGAGGAAGTTAGAACCCCAAAGGTAGAACTCAAACCACTTTCTCCTAACATGAGGTATGGAGCAATAGGAATATATAGTGAGGCAACCAGATCGTTCAAGGCTAATAGGCATCGCCTCAAGCATTTTGATACAAGACAAGTAACCGGGCAACAATTCAAGCATTATGATATGAGACAATGGATCAAGAAGAGAATTATCCAAACTCTCTTAGATCCCCCTTCCAACCGATAGCATGTCGAAAAAGTTAAGCTCGTGACCTTAAACGAGCGCTTTGTGGGAGGTAACCCACAATTTAGTCTTAAATTTCATTTTATAGTTTTTGTTATTATTTTTGAACTTTATTTTGTTTTTTATCTTTTAGTTTCTTTAATTTAATTAGTGATATGAACTTTTGGTTGATTTTTCAGGTTAAATTTTATATGTATAAGGTTGGAAAAATGATCAACTTCAAAGGGATCTTAAACAAAGGCAAAATTTAAAGGAAAGGGACATTCTAGTACCAAACATGGGCAAGTTGTGTCCCAAGACACGGTCGTGCCTAAAACTCTTGAGAAATTGAGATTTCTTGCAGTAACCACAGGTTGGGACATGGAAATGCCCCTTAACAAGTGTAGAACGCATACCCAACACAGAAAAGTTGTGTCACATGACACGACCGTGTCTAAGTTAGTTAAAAAATACTAGCTTGAAACATGGCTTAGCCATGTTTTAAAACATGGTCTTGTTTCGAGCTCTGAATCCCTTAATCCCCTAAATCCATTTATAGCCCTACTCGTGTTCTGCCATTTGAGCCTCCAGCCTCATGAGCATCCCTCAAAACACTTTTGTCTCCACCGTGCTCCTCCTCCTCATTCCTCCTTCCCCCACCATCAATCGATAGCCATTCAACCACCACTTTTTCTAACAACTCCAGTGTTTTTTTACATATATACTTATATGTATATTTCTAAAATTCCATAAAGTCATAACCTTATTCTTCAAACTATTTAACTCATAATAACATTCAATTAAATTAACCAAACATAAATAAGGTTTAAGAAATACCATTAACACTTATACAATTATGGGTTCACGTACACATAATTAATCAAAACATATGTACAAAAATCAAACACATATAAGACTACATTTTATTCATCCATATTGACCAGTTCCGGAGATACGGGTGCGGGTGATTGCACCTTCATCGGAATCTCAACCAACTCGACCCAATGTACACTAAAAGCCGATCATAGAGAATATTTGCATAACTTAGTTTTCTTAACTTGATATAAAAATATAGTGAGAAATAAATCCCAGTAGGTTTAACAATAAATCATTATCAATAATGTTTGTCACGTCATCTTCATCTATATAACCTATAGCAATTGTCTTTAGGTGACATGAATACACTTTATCTATGCACATGAAAATCGTACAGTTATGATATATACGGCATGAATAACTATTTTCAAAATATCATATGATGGCCATCAACTTCTTTTCATACCAAGCTACCCCGGTTAGGGTGAGTACTTTCTACTCTCCAGTATGGACTTTTCTTGCTCTGTCCAACATGGCACTCTTTCTTTTCTCATTAACATAATCATAGACGTTGATAGGGCGTCTAATACTGGTGCACCACACGAACGGCCATGTGACCGTGCTCATTTCTTTTCTTTTCATATTAATAGCCAAAAATATGACTTCAATAACAAGTATGTTCATTATACTCACATGCCCTAATTTTCATTAAAATATAATCATTACCAAAAATCATTGGTAATCATGCCATAAATATAATTGTTTCAAATATCACTTTATAAAATATTTATATGTCAAAGTTACACACTTGAGATGGTAAGGAGTTCATGCAATGGCAATGACTATGGCATACACTAGTCATTTATTATTTTCATTTATAAGATTCTTCTTCTTTTTTAAACATTATTATCCTCTCTTCACTAAATAAAGCATAAAACACTCATTTTAAATCCGATCGAGGTGATCTTGGTATCAATTGAAAGACACAACCATCCTCTAAAACCTTTATGCTGAACATTTTAATGAAATCTTAAGTAATCATGGTATTACTACTCCCTCTAATTTAATGTTATTTCTTCTCGGGTAGGTTCAGACCTCTACTTACTAATCAGACCATATCTCCCTCATACAAACTCCAATTGAGGTAATTTAAAAGCCTATAAAATGCTAAGTCATTTATATACAACTTTCATGTTTATCATTTCTTCATATTCCTTATTAATTACATCCAAAAAATCAAAAACAAAAACACTTACATTTACCACCCTGGATTCTAGATTGATTCAAACCTTTACTCATAAATCAGCCATATCTCTCTCATATAGACTCCAAATTAAGTTATTTCAGAGCAAATAGATCCGTGATACATATATCTATATTTATTATGTTAAAATTTTCCTTTAATTCCCTACTAATTGTGCCCAGCAATTTAAGAATAGGAGCATACTTAACAGATTCTTCTCTGGTTAGCTAGTTTCTGACCTTTTCTTATTAATATGACCATATCTCCCTCATATTGATTCTAATTTGAATGATTCAAGTGGATATAAATCCATGAAACATATATCTACATTTTTTATGTTAAAAATTTCTTTTAATTCCCTACAGATTTATCCCATAAATTCAAACACAGAAGCATACCTGACAAATTCTTCCCTGAATAACCATTTTCTGATCACTACTTACTTATCGGTCAATATCTCCCTTATTGGGACTCCAAATTAAGTGATTCCAGTGGATATATATCCGCGAGACATAAATCTACATTTGTTATGTTAACCATATCTTTTAATTCCAAACTGAGTCTTCCCAAAATTTTAAAAATATAAGCTTCCCTAGTTACCCCAAAATCCAGTTTCCTAACCAATCCTTTTCTAAGGTTTTAGTTCATCATTATATTACATCCTCTTCTATTTTCTTTACATCTAATCATATTCCATCAATTTTTCACCATACTCAAATATAAAAAATAGTAGCATAAAAAAATCATAAAAGTTTTACCATCCATAGCCATACCTATGCAGAACTTTCCACACCAACCGTAATGTCTAAAACATCCATCATATACAAAATAACATGTAAGATGATATATCAACATCCATGACCAATCATCAAAGTAGCAAATATTGTAAATTTCATCAAAGTTCTAAGATCAAAATCTCACATAAATGTTACAAATTTCAAAGCTTTTCTTCAAAAGGAGATATTGATAAACCTACCTAAAGATCTCCCTAACTTGTAACAACCTTTTTTTTTTCCTTTATTATTATACAATATTGAGTTCACATACATGTCATTAATCAAAACAGACGTATAACATATCAAACACATAGATATTTACATCTTGTTTATTTTGGTTGACCAATTCCGGAGATACAGGTGCGGGTGGTTGCACCTTCACCGGGATCTGAGCCAACTCGACCACAAACATCTTATTTGATTCTGAAATCTGCCCAACATAAAGTAACTCAATCCAATGTGCACTAAAAGCCAGAGCCTTATAAACAAAAGCTGCATAAATAATTTTCTGAACATGATATGGAAATATAGTGAGAATAAAATCCCAGTAAGTTCAACAATAAATTATCATCAGTAAATCTCATCACGTCATGTTCAGCTGTATAAACTACAGAAAATATCTTTGGTCACATGAATGCATTATATCTATGCACATAAGAATCATATTGTAATGATATGTATGATATGATTAACTATTTTCAAGATATCATATGATGGCCATCAACTTATTCTCATTTCAAGCTACCCCGGTCAGGGTGAGTATCCTCTACTCTCCGGTACGGGCTTTTCTCGCTCCGTCCGACATGGCCCACTTTCTCTTTCTTTTCTCATTATCATGATCATAACCGTTGGTAGGGCGTCCCCTACTGGTGCACCACACGGATTGCCATGTGACCGTGCTTATTTCTTTTCTTTTCACAATGATAGCCAAAAATATGCTTTCAATAACAAGTATGTTCATCAAAATATAACTATTACCATAAATCATTGGTAATCATGCCATGAACATAACCATTTCAAATATCACTTTATAAAATATTTCCATGTCAAAATTTCATACTTAAGATGGTAAGAAGTTCATACAATGGCTATGGCTATGGCTATACTAGTCATTTATTAAGATTCATCTTCTTTTTTAAATACTAATTTTATTTCTTTATTTTCTTGATGCAGGTTTTCATCCTATCTAACATTCTCTTACTAATCAGAGCATAACTCCCTCAATTTAACTCTGATGTAGGTGATCTTGGTTTCCATTTCAAGATAAAACAATTATCTAAAACTATTATGTTGAACATTGTAGCGAAAAATTAAGAAACAAAGGTGATATTACTCCCTCAAAGTACAGGATAGTTCCTCTCGGATAGGTTCTGACCTTTACTGACAAATTAGACCATATCTCCCAAATTGTAACTCCAAATTGCGTTATTCCAGTTGGTAAAAATCCATGAGCCATATATCTATAATTGTTATGTTGGCGCGCTATTTTAATTCCCTACAGAATATTCCCAGAAATTCAAAAACTAAAGCATTAATAACATACTCTTCCCTGAATAAACATTTTCTGACCTCTGCTTACTAATCGGATCATATCTACCTCATATGAACTCCAAATTGCATAATTCCAGTGGGTATATTTCCATGAGACATAGATATATAACTTTCATGTTAACCATTTATTTTAATTCCATACAGATAATTCCCAGAAATTAAAATACAACAGCTGTCCTAACATAATCTTCCCTGATGAACCATTTTCTGACCTTGGCTTACTAATCGGACCATATCTACCACATGTGGACTCCAAATTGAATGCTTCCAGTGGCTAAAACTCAATGACACACATATCTTTAATTCTTATGTTAACCATTTATTTTAATTCCCTACCAATAATTCCCAGAAATTAAATTACCGAAGCTATCCTAACATATTCTTCCCTGATGATTCATTTTCTGACCTTTGACTACTAATCAGACCATAGCTACCTCATATTGACTCCAAATAGAATGATTCCAGTGGGTAAAAATCCGTGACACATATATCTTTAATTCTTATGTTAACCATTTATTTTAATTCCTTATAGATTGTTCCCAGAAATTAAAATACCGAAGCTTAAAATTCTGTCAACTATAGCCATACCCATGCAGAACTATCTACACCAACCTAAGTATTCAAACATACATCACATGCAAGATCAATATGTAACATGATATAGCAACATCCATGACCAATCATCAAAGTTCTAAAATCAAAATCTCATATAAATATTATGAGTTTCAAAGGTTTTCTTCAAAAAGAAATATTGTTAAAATTACCTGGAGCACTTAGTCTCCTAGACTTCTCCTTCCTCTTTCTTCCTTTCTTCCTCTCCTTTCCTCACACTACCTTGCTTCTATTTTTGCTCTCCCTCACTTAGACGAAATTCTAATGTTGTAAGGGTGGGTTTTCTTATATAGACCACCAAATAATTCACCTTTCATGATCATGGGTCTACCTTATCACAATTAGGATACACTTTGTTGAATTTTTGGAAAACAAACAACTTATGTTCTTGTCTTCCTCTTCCTTAGTCAAGATATGCATAGAAAAAGGAGATTTGTATTTTGAAAATTAAGATGATATGTTCTTAAGATATGGGGCAAGATCCCTTTGATTTAGGGATTCATTTCCTTTTTCTTTTGTCTTAATCAAGTATGATAGATTTGCCTTTTTAAGTGGCAAATTTCTAGCCCTTGAATTTTCCTTACTTAACTAAAATTATTTGTGTAGGATAATGATGTTTTGTCATAATGCTATGTATTATTACCCACTTGCTAAAGTTATGAATGTAGGATATAGATGTTTTTGTCCTAAAGCCTTGTATTATTATGCCACTTGCCAAAATGATGAATGTAGAATCACACCACTTGCTAAATTTTTGTCTTAATGCCATGTCACTTAATCTTGATTACACCAATATTTCATCACTTTAATTTTATTTTTATTTTTTTTCCTCTTGGGTTTGGGCTCATTCTTGCCCATTTTCCTTACTTTGGTTAAAATTCTACCTTTCATAATGGGCTTGGTCACATTTTCATGATTTTTGGGCTATCGGTCCAATTTCTATATCCTAGTCCAAGTCTATGTTTTATTTCTTCCTTGGGCTATCCTATTGGCTTGCTAAAAATTCATGTGAAGTAGAAAAACTCTATATGAAGTGTCTATAGGTTAAAGCCGAATTACGGGTGGAGATACTAAACTTAGTAACTTTTGCTCTTAAATTAAGAAAAATTACCCTAATTCGATCTTCTTGAAATTTTAAGACCTTTACTTACTTCACAAAAATTTATCTTTCTTTACCTAAGAATTTCACCTTTCTTTAACATGTTTATTTCTAATATTTCCTCTTAGGTTTTCTTTCTTTACCTATTCCATTAATATTAGAACATTTCTATGCATATATGTAAGGTGAAGAATTTCTAAGGAAAATATCTAAAAATTACGGGATGTTACATAACTCACTTTGTGAATTCTTTTTCTTGTTTCTTCTTGAAGGAAGTAGCAAGATTCCTCCCTTTCCTTAGCTTTTCTAGCATCTTAAATAAGAGAAGGAGGGTGAGTTTTTAAACCCTAAAGATGAAGAAGAAAGATGGATTCAAGCAGAGGTTAAGCTAACTTACCTTGAATACTTAGTCCTCTAGACTTCTCCTTCTTCTTCCTTCCTTTCTTCTCTCTTTCTTTCCTTTCCTCACTCTACGTTGTTTCTATTTTTCCTCTCCCTTACTTGGATGAAATTATAATGTTATAGTACTTAAATAGACTATCAAGTGGTTCACCTTTCATGATCATGGGTCTACCTTATCATAATTAGGATGCACTTGGTTGATTTAAAAAAACTCATATTCTTGTCTTCATCTTCCTTAGTTAAGATATGCATAGCAAAAGGAGATTTGTATTTTGAAAATTATGATAATATGTTCTTAAGACAAGGGACAAGGTCCCTTTGATTTAGGGATTCATTTCTATTTTCTTTTATCTTAATCAAGCATGATAGGTTTGCCTTTCTAAGTGGCAAATTTTCAGCCATTGGATGTCTCTTGTTTGGCTGAAATTATTTGTGTATGACAAGGATGTTTTGTCATAATGATATTTATTACTATCCACTTTTTGAAATTATGAATATAGGATATAGGTGTTTTGTCCTAATGCCATGTATTATTATCTACTTGTTGAAATTATGAATGTAGAATATAGATGTTTTGTCCTAAAGCCATGTGACCTAATCTTGATTATTATTGCACTACTATTTCTTCACATGATTATTAAATTTTTTTTCCTCTTGGATTTGGGCTCATTCTTGCCCATTTTCTTTGCTTTAGCTAAAATTCTACCTTTCATGGAGGGCTTGGTCATATTTTCATAATTTTTGGGGCTATTGATCCAACTTCTATATCCTAGTCCAAGTCTATGTTTTATTTCTTGCTTGGGCTATTCATTGAGCTTGCTAGAAACTTATGTGAAGTGGAAAAACTCTATATGAAGTGTCCATAGGTGAAAGCCCAATTTATGGGTGGAGATGTTAAACTTAGAAATTTCTAACTCTTGAATTAGGAAAAATTACCTTAATCCAATTTTCTTAAAATTTTAAGACATTTACTTACTTTACAAAAATTTATCTTCCTTACCAAAGAATTTCGCCTCTTTTTAGTATGTTATTTCTAATTTTTCTTATTAGGTTTTCTCTCTTTACTTGTTCCCTTAATGTTAGAAACATTTTTTATGCATACACATAAGGTGAAGAATTTCTAAGGATTATATTTCCTTAGATATCTAAAAATTGTCTAATAAATTTTATTTTCTTAATTAAATATTTATGTACCTTTAAAGAAACAAAATTAGGCATGTTACGTTAAATATTTATGTACCTTTATTAATAAAAGAAATAAATTAAGGATGTTACATTTCTCTTCCCCTAAAAGAAATTTTGTCCTCAAAATTTTAGAAATTACCTAATAAGAACAATTGTGGATATTTCTTCCTCATGACTTCTTCCAACTCCCAAGTTGCTTCTTTCGTAGTCAATCATTCCCATAACACCTTAACTAGGGGAATGGTTTTATTTCTCAATTCCTTCACGTCGTTATCCAATATGGATTATGGTACTAGCTAGTATGTCATGTTCTCCTTTATTTGGATTGGTTCATCCCTTATTACATGTGAGGAATCTAAAATATACTTTTGCAGCTGTGATACATGGAAAACATTATGCAGGTTGGAAAAATTAGGTGGAAGGGCAACTTTATATGCCAACGTCCCCACTTTCTTCAAAATTTGGTAGGGTCCCAAAAATCATGGACTTAGCTTTCTAATTTTGAGAGACCTACCAACTCCAGTAGTCGGGAAAAGTTACAGAAATACATGGTCTCCTTCCTCAAACTCTAGAGGACTATGTCTCTTATCATAGTAACTCTTTTGCCGACTTTAACGTGTAAGTATTTTGTCTCGTATCATCCTGATTTGTTTAGTGGTTTGTTGAACTAGATCAGGACCCAGCAAGTTCTTTTCTCTTACCTCAAATCCACATAGTGGAGATTGGCACTTCCTACCGTATAAAGCTTCGTAGGGGGCCATCTTAATACTAGAGTGATAGCTATTATTATAAACAAACTGGACTAAAGGTAAGTACTTATCCCATCCTTTACCTTACTCTATCACACAAACTCTCAACATATCTTTTAGGGTTTAAATTGTCTGTTCTATCTACCTGTCAGTTTGAGGATGGTAGGCAGTACTAAACCGTAACTAAGTACCTAAAGCTTCCTACAACATTTTCCAAAACCTTGACATGAACCTCAGATCTCTATCAGAAACGATATTTAAGGGAATTCCATACAATCTAACTATTTCTTGGACGTACAATTGGGCTAATTTATCCAATGAATAGTTAATTTTTAGGGGCAAAAAAAGAGTAGATTTGGTTAATTTGTCAACTATTACCCAGATAGAGTCATGTCCAACTAAAGTCTTGGGTAAGCCCACCACAAAGTTCATCAAAATACTATCCCATTTCCACATAGGAATCTCAAGAGGCTGTAAAAATCCTACTGGCTTTTGATGCTCTACCTTCACCTTCTGAAAAATTAAACATTATGCCACAAACTCAGCAATGTTATTTTTCATCCCTAGCCACCAGTACATCTTCTTTAAGTCTTGATACATTTTAGTGGATCCAAGATGGACTGTGTACTTACTTTGATGTGCTTCCTGTAGGATCTTAGTCCTCAACACTTGTTTTTGAGGGACATAAATCCTTCCCTGATACATGATTACTCCATCTTCCATGACAGAAAAATTATCTTGATCTTTATGATCCTATAAGTATTGGTCATGCGCTTGAGCCTCTTTGATCTAGGCTCTAAGGTAACACCTTATACTTAAACCATTAATGATTAGCTTCTTTAGAATAAGAGTAGTGGCAAGCTTAAAATTTGGAAACTCCTCTAGCATCTGCATTTCATACACCATCATCTAACCCATGTGTAGAGATTTTCGACTCAAGGCATTAGCTACAATATTTGCCTTTCCTGGATGATACTTTATCTCAAACTTGTAGTCATTGAGAAATTCTACCCATCTTCGTTGTCTCATATTTAACTCCTTTTGATCAAAACGGTACTTAAGACACTTATGATCACAGTATACTTCAAATGTTGCACCATTCAAATAGTGTCACCAAATCTTTAAGGCAAACACCACCGCTACTAATTCAAGATCATGGGTTGGATAATTTCCTTCATAGGGTCTTAATTACCTAGAGGCGTAAGCAACTACTCTCTTGTCTTGCATTAGCACACACCCTAGCCATTTCTTTGAAGCGTCACTATACACTTCAAAATGTCTTGTGGGGTCTGGAATAATTAAAATATGAGGAGTGGTCAATCTTGTTTTAAGCTCCTGAAAACTAGCTTCACATTAATCAGTCCACTTGAAAGGACTTTCCTTCTTGGTCTATTTAGTCAATGGCAAGGCTATACAAGAGAAGTTTTATATAAACCTCTTATAGTATCCTGTCAAACCCAAGAAACTTCTGACTTCTGTAACCGTCTTTGGTCTTTCCCACTGAATCACTACTTCCGTCTTGATAGGGTCTACGGCTACCCCTTTATTGGAAATGACATGTCCGAGAAATCTTACCTCTAATAGCCAAAATCAACACTTCTCCAATTTGGCATACAATTTTTTTCTCTTTCAGCACTTGTTGCACGATTCAGAGATGTGGTTTATGTTCTTTCTCACTCTTAGAATATATCAAGATGTCATCAATGAATACTACCACAAATTGATCTAGGTAGGGTCAAAAAATGTGATTCATGTAATCCATGAAAATTGTAGGTGTATTTGTCAACCCGAAGGGCATTACGAGAAACTCTTAGTTCCTATACCTAATCCTGAAGGCTGTTTTTGATACATCATTCTCCTTAATCCTAATTTGATGATATCCCGATCTCAAGTCAATTTTAGAAAAGATGGAGGCTCCCTTCAATTGATCTAATAAATCATTTATCCTAGGGAGTGGATACTTATTTTTTATAGTCACCTTATTCAGCTGTCTGTAATCTATGCATAGTCTTAAGCTCCCGTCTTTCTTCTTAATGAACAATACATGAGCTCCCCAAGGTGATACACTTGGTCTAATGAATTGCTTATCTAAAAATTCCTCCAACTGTTTCTTAAGTTCTTGTAGTTCCTTTGAGGCCATTCTATAAAGTGCAATAGAGATAGGCCTGTAACATCCCGTAATTTTTTAGATATTTTCCTTAGAAATTCTTCACCTTACATATATGCATAGAAATGTTCTAATATTAATGGAATAGGTAAAGAAAGAAAACCTAAGAGGAAATATTAGAAATAAACATGTTAAAGAAAGGTGAAATTCTTAGGTAAAGAAAGATAAATTTTTATGAAGTAAGTAAAGGTCTTAAAATTTCAAGAAGATCGGATTATGGTAATTTTTCTTAATTTAAGAGCAAAATTTACTAAGTTTAGTATCTCCACCCGTAATTGGGCTTTAACCTATAGACACTTCATATAGAGTTTTTCTACTTCACATGAATTTTTAGCAAGCCAATAGGATAGCCCAAGGAAGAAATAAAACATAGACTTGGACTAGGATATAGAAATTGGACCGGTAGCCCAAAAATCATGAAAATGTGACCAAGCCCATTATGAAAGGTAGAATTTTAACCAAAGTAAGGAAAATGGGCAAGAATGAGCCCAAACCCAAGAGGAAAAAATAAAAATAAAAATAAAAATAAAGTGATGAAATATTGGTGTAATCAAGATTAAGTGACATGGCATTAAGACAAAAATTTAGCAAGTGGTGTGATTCTACATTCATCATTTTCGCAAGTGGCATAATAATACAAGGCTTTAGGACAAAAACATCTATATCCTACATTCATAACTTTAGCAAGTGGGTAATAATACATAGCATTATGACAAAACATCATTATCCTACACAAATAATTTTAGTTAAGTAAGGAAAATTCAAGGGCTAGAAATTTGCCACTTAAAAAGGCAAATCTATCATACTTGATTAAGACAAAAGAAAAAGGAAATGAATCCCTAAATTAAAGGGATCTTGCCCCATATCTTAAGAACATATCATCATAATTTTCAAAATACAAATCTCCTTTTTCTATGCATATCTTGACTAAGGAAGAGGAAGACAAGAACATAAGTTGTTTGTTTTCCAAAAATTCAACAAAGTGTATCCTAATTGTGATAAGGTAGACCCATGATCATGAAAGGTAAATTATTTGGTGGTCTATATAAGAAAACCCACCCTTACAACATTAGAATTTCGTCCAAGTGAGGGAGAGCAAAAATAGAAGCAAGGTAGTGTGAGGAAAGGAGAGGAAGAAAGGAAGAAAGAGGAAGGAGAAGTCTAGGGGACTAAGTGCTCCAGGTAAGTTTAACAATATTTCTTTTTGAAGAAAACCTTTGAAACTCATAATATTTATATGAGATTTTGATCTTAGAACTTTGATGATTGATCATGGATGTTGCTATATCATGTTACATATTGATCTTGCATGTGATGTATGTTTGAATACTTAGGTTGGTGTAGATAGTTCTGCATGGGTATGGCTATGGTTGACAGAATTTTAAGTTTCGGTATTTTAATTTCTGGGAACAATATATAAGGAATTAAAATAAGTGGTTAACATAAGAATTAAAAGATATATGTGTCACGGATTTTCACCCACTGGAATCATTCCATTTGGAGTCCATATGAGGTAGCTATGGTCTGATTATTAGTCAAAGGTCATAAAATGAATCATCAGGGAAGAATATGTTAGGATAGCTTCGGTAATTTAATTTCTGGGAATTATTGGTAGGGAATTAAAATAAATGGTTAACATAAGAATTAAAGATATGTGTGTCATGGATTTTTAGCCACTGGAATCATTCAATTTGGAGTCCACATGTGGCAGATATGGTCCGATTAGTAAGCCAAGGTCAGAAAATGGTTCATCAGGGAAGATTATGTTAGGACAGCTTTTGTATTTTAATTTCTGGGAATTATCTGTATGGAATTAAAATAAATGGTTAACATGAACATTATATATCTATGTCTCATGGAAATATACCCACTGGAATTATGCAATTTTGAGTTCATATGAGGTAGATATGATCCGATTAGTAAGCAGAGGTCAGAAAATATTTATTCAGGGAAGAGTATGTTATTAATGTTTTAGTTTTTGAATTTCTGGGAATATTCTGTAGGGAATTAAAATAGTGCACCAACATAACAATTATAGATATATGGCTCATGGATTTTTACCAACTGGAATAACTCAATTTGGAGTTCCAATTTGGGAGATATGGTCTAATTAGTCAGTAAAGGTCAGAACCTATCCGAGAGAAACTATCCTGTACTTTTAGGGAGTAATATCACCTTTGTTTCTTAATTTTTCGCTACAATGTTCAACATAATAGTTTTAGATAATTGTTTTATCTTGAAAAGGACACCAAGATCACCTACATCAGAGTTAAATTGAGGGAGTTATGCTCTGATTAGTAAGAGAAGGTTAGATAGGATGAAAACCTGCATCAAGAAAATAAAGAAAATAAAATTAGTATTTAAAAAAGAAGATGAATCTTAATAAATGACTAGTATAGCCATAGCCATTGCCATTGTATGAACTTCTTACCATCTTAAGTGTGAAATTTTAACATGGAAATATTTTATAAAGAGATATTTGAAATGGTTATGTTCATGGCATGATTACCAATGATTTATGGTAATAGTTATATTTTGATGAACATACTTGTTATTGAAAGCATATTTTTGGCTAACATTGTGAAAAGAAAAGAAATGAGCACGGTCACATGGCAATCCGTGTGGTGCACCAATAGGGGACGCCCTACCAACGGTTATGATCATGATAATGAGAAAAGAAAGAGAAAGTGGGCCATGTCAGACGGAGCGAGAAAAGCCCGTACCGGAGAGTAGAGGATACTCACCCTAACCGGGGTAGCTTAAAATGAGAATAAGTTGATGGCCATCATATGATATTTCGAAAAATAGTTAATCATATCATACATGTCATTACAATATGATCCTTATGTGCATAGATATAATGCATTCATGTGACCAAAGATATTTTCTGTAGTTTATACAGCTGAACATAACGTGATGAGCTTTACTGATGATAATTTATTGTTGAACTTACTGGGATTTAATTCTCACTATATTTCCATATCATGTTCAGAAAACTATTTATGCAGCTTTTGTTTTTAAGGCTCTGGCTTTTAGTGCACATTGGATCGAGTTACTTTATGTTGGGCAGATTTTAGAATCAAATAAGATGTTTGTGGTCGAGTTGGCTCAGATCCCAGTGAAGGTGCAACCACCCGCACCTGTATCTCCGGAATTGGTCAACCAAAATAAACAAGATGTAAATATCTATGTGTTTGATATGTTATACGTCTGTTTTGATTAATGACATGTATGTGAACTCAATATTGTATAATAATAAAGGAAAAAAAGGGAGGTTGTTACAGGCCCTATCCTAGGTAAGAGATCAATAAAGAACTTTGTCTCTCTCTTGGGAGGTAAGCCTATAATATCTGATGGAATTACTTTAGGAAACTCATTGGCTATTGGGATTTCATTAAGCTTCGGTTCAACTTCTAGATTTGATAAGTGCAAGAGAATGTATCCAAGTACTCCATTCTTCAACTCCCTATTGACTTGATTGGCATTAAGCATCAATAACTGCTTCTCCTCTTCTGATGTAGGAGGTAGAAATTCAATGGTCTTGTTGCAATAGTTTAGCAAGACCCGATTTTTAGACATGCAGTCTAACATTAGGATGACATCAATACCTTTTAAAGGTATACAAACAAGGTCTATAGAAAAACATTTTTTGCTGAATGGTGACCTAGCAGTCTTTACATATTGAGGAAGTTAAGACCCTTTCCCCCGTGGAGATTACTACAGATAATTCATAGGGGGTTTCAGAAATAGGATACTGAAGCTCCTTAATACATTCTTCCGATATAAATGAATGACTAGCACCAGAGTCAAACAACACCATAAGAGCAAATCCATAGATGTAGCAAGTACCTTGAATCATTTTGAAAGATTAAGCTGCCTCTTGGCCGCTCAAAGTGAAAACCCTTCCTTTCACCTGAGGTCTTGGTTCTAGCTATTTTTCCATATTTTGTGGGAAGTTCTTTGCATAATGACCTTTCTATTCACATTTGAAGCAAACATCATATCCCATGTAGCATGGTCAGTTACCATGCATACACCCGCACTTATTACACTTGACTGTGGAAATGTTATGTTAGAAGGGACAGGGACTTGCAGTTATTGGCCTCTTGCCAGTACCCTGTCTTTTTCCTCGGACATTTCTGCTAGAGTTTTGTGGCTCGTTCTTCCTTTTCCCAGAAGTTCTGTCTTTGTTTCTCATCCTCCATTACCCTCAAGCTCTTTTCTAAGAGTCTGTATTTATTTATCAGAGGTACAAATTCCCCGATCTCCAAAGCTACAACAACATTCCTTATCTCTGGGTTTACTCTCGCTACAAATTTAACAGCCTTCCATACTTCATCGAGGTTAAATCGTAGGTAAGAGGAAAACTTAGACAATTCCTTAAACCTCGCGATGAATTGGTTTATGGTCATGTTGCCCTGTCTGAGTTGGAGAAATTCAATTTCCTTCTCTGCCCTCACAGTACTTAGGAAGTACTTTTCTAAAAAGGTGTTTTTGAACACCTGCCAGGTGATCTGCCTTCCCTGGTAAGTTAAAAGTTCTTTAGCTCCACGCCCCCAGTATTTTGCTTCATCTTTCAGCATATATGTAGCGAAGATAACTTGCTGCTCTTCAGTACAGCCCATCACTTCAAAGATTTTCTCTAGTTCCCTTATCCACCTTTCAGCTTCAATTGGGTCAAAGACACCTTGAAAACAAGTTGGTCTAGTCCTTAGGAACTCAGATATTTCATTATCATTCCCTGTCATCCGGTTATTAACACCATTATCACCATTCAGGTTATTAGCATTCTGGAGGTATTGTAGAATTTGATTAGTGGTCGTGACTTGGTCTAGAATTGCCGTGGCAAGGTCGTGCAAGCTTTCCTCAGAATTATTTTTTGGATTCCTCCTTGGTGGTGCCATTTCCTACTGTGGCGAAAATAAAGTATTGTTGTTATTGAGGTGATCAAGCCCAATAGTTAGTTTCAAAAATATTTAACAACAGTCATAACACCACCTTGACATATAAATAGGAAACACTAGTAATTTTTTACCTATATGAAATCACTGATCCCCTACACAACACAACCACAACATAATTAAGACACTATAAGATCGATTCAGATAACCATCCACCCACTAGCCATCTAGGATCGACCTACTCTGATACCAATTATGTAACAACTCCAGTTTTTTTTTTTACATATATACTTATATGTATATTTTTAAAATTCAATTAAGTCATAACCTTCTTCTTCAAACTATTTAACTCATAATACTATTCAATTAAATTAACCAAACATAAATAAGGTTTAAGAAATACCATTAACACTTATACAATTTTGGGTTCACGTACACATCATTAATCAAAACATATGTACAAAAATCAAACACATATAAGACTACATTTTATTCATCCATATTGACCAGTTCCAGAGATACGAGTGCGAGTGGTTGCACCTTCACATGGATCTTAGCCAACTCAACCCAACGTACGCTAGAAGCCAGTCATAGAGAATATTTGCATAACTTAGTTTTCTGAACATGATATAAAAATATAGTGAGAAACAAAACCCAGTAGGTTCAATAATAAATTATTATCAATAATGCTTGTCATGTCATGTTCATCTGTATAAGCTACAACAATTATCTTTAGGTCACATGAATGCATTTGATCTATGCACATGAAAATTGTACAGTTATGACATGTATGGCATGAATAACTATTTTTAGAATATCATATGATGGCTATCAACTTGTTTTCATACTAAGCTACTCCGATCAAGGTGAGTACTTTCTACTCTCCGATACAGGCTTTTCTCGCTCCATTCGACATGGCACTCTTTCTTTTCTCATTAACATAATCATAGCCGTTGGTAGGGTGTCCCCTACTGGTGTACCACACGGACCGCCATGTGACTGTGCTCATTTATTTTCTTTTGACATTAATAGCCAAAAATATGATTTCAATAACAAGTATGTTCATTATACTCACATGTCATAATTTTCATCAAAATATAATCATTACCAAAAATCATTAGTAATTATACCATAAACATAATCGTTTCAAATATAACTTTATAAAATATTTCTGTGTCAAAGTTACACACTTAAGATGGTAAGGAGTTCATGCAATGGCAATGGCTATGGCATACACTAATCATTTATTATTTTCATTTATAAGATTATTCTTCTTTTTTAAATATTATTATCTTCTCTTCACTAAAAATAGCAAAAAACCCTCATTTTAAATCCGATCGAGGTGATCTTGGTATCAATTGAAAGACAAAACCATCCTCTAAAACCCTTATGTTGAACATTTTAGTGAAATCTTGTAACATCCTAAGCCTCTAATAAAGTTTGATAAATTTAAGAATAGGTAGAAAACACATATGACAAGTAAATTAAGATGCTTAGTTATGTGACAATAAGGCAAGTATAAAATAGGTGACATAGTTAATATTGAATCATATAAATAAAGTTCTTAGGAACATAATGGATGGAGAGAGGTCACAAATACATTTTTTAGACATTACTAATCTAGGATTACTAATAAATTAAGACACATATGAACAAGAATTAAAATGTGTAGTTGTTGAACACATGTGCAGCGGTTGGAATACAAGCAGGAACACGGCCCCATTTGTAGCAAAATTCATGCCCATCCTTGCTCAGCAGAAACACACCTCACATGCAAGCAGAATCACGCCCCACATGCAAGCAGAATCACGCCCCACAAAGCATAAACACACCTACCAACTGCAGCAGAAACACGCCCCTATCCTTGCTCCATAAAGCAAGCAGAAACCTGCCCTACACAGCAGCAAATCACGCCCCTATCTATAGCAGAATCATTCCACCTTTGCTCCATGAGAAAAACAGAAGCATTCATGCATGCAAGTTATATGGCAGCATATGTCTCCTTTACGTATCATGCATACAATTTCACCCACTCCCATTGAGCATATTATAATATATATACATATGCATGCACTTACATGAAGGAGCAGCAGGAAACTTACCTCCCTGCCCTGCAAAACCCAGGGAATCCCTGCAACCATGGCAATCACATCCTTGCATTTCAATAATGGGGCAGAAGAAACAAATCAGCCTTGCCTCACGCTAGCAGTAGAAATGAGAAAGGAAAGGTAGTCAAAAACTTAAGAGGCACTTAAGAGGCACTTAAGAGGCAAGAGGAAGGAAGAAGGAGAGAGCAGCCAAGAAGAAGAAGAAAGTCTGAGAAAGGAATAAGAGAGAGAAAGCAAGCAGGAAATATGGAGAACTCCTTCTTCTTTTTTTCTTCTCTCACCATAAGGTAGTGAGAGTGAGAGTAAGTGCTGAGATTTGAAGTTTTGCTCACCCCATATTTTGTACAAGAAATGTGACTGAGTTGTAAGGGAAACCAAGAGGAGAATCAAGCTGCAAATTGAGAGCCATAGGAGTAGGTTTGCACAAGGTAAGTGTGGCTTCTTATAAAAATCCAGTTTAGAGTTTATTAGGCTAAATTTAGGCTCTGCATGAACAAATTTCTGTCTAAAATATGAAAACATGTTCAACATAAAAGTTGTAGCCCTATGTCTTAGATTTCCATAGCATTTGGAATCACATAATCAGACGTAAAATGAGAGAGTTATACTCCAGGGAGTTCTGAGAGGTTAGAATCAGGTCTGGAATTCAGACTGGTGAGAATAGCTTCGTATTTTGAATTTCTGGGACTAACCTATAAGGAATATGAAAACATAGTTAACATCCAGAGTGTAGATAGATTTCTTACAGTTACACAGCCACTGGAATAACCTAATTTTGAGTCCATATGAGTGAGTTATGGTCTGATTAGTGAGTAAAGGTTATAGAGCATAGAAGGGTTAGGTTGAGATCACAGAAACCTTTTTGCACCTGAAAATATTAGCTTAGTAAATTTAGTAAATGGACTTTAAATTCTATAATTTTTGGTGAGAAAAGCCATACAATTTTCATAATCAATTTGGGAAATTTTTGTGATTTTTAAGAGCCTACAACTAGGCCTTTTGCAATTAAAATAGTGCTGAGAACAATCTGCTGGACAGCTTAGACTATTGATGGAAATAAAAAATATTGAAGGGGTTAGATATTGAATTTTTGTATGAAAATTTTTATTACATGTTATAGGGATCCTAGTTAAGGATCCCACCAAAGTTTAGAGAATTCTGGGCAGGTTAAGGCATATACTAAAATGTAGAAATTTGGTAGGGCAGGAAATGAGTCAGAGCAGACCATAACTAGGGACAACATTTAAACTTGGGTTATTCAAGGGGTCAAATGAATTATTTTCTACTTACAATTTTTATGGTGATTATATAACATATTTAGGAAACTTCATATAAAATATTACGAATTTTGAAGAAGTTTTACCAATCCAAAGGAATGCAAAATAGAATAGAAATGGAACTGAAACCAATCTGCACTGTTCTGGGTTATGGAGGTAGTTCTTGGGGTTGAATGGAAGAGTTAAGGATTGAGAGAACCACGAAATAAAATAAACATGTAAAGGTACCTCCATAAAAAAATTTAGAATTTTTAGAGAACTTTTGTCATATTTAATAATAACCCCAAATCTCAAAAGAATCATAGTTTTATTTTGGAAAGTAGAAACTCTTAAACTAGAGATTTATGACTTTAGGTGATAATATGCATGCATTAACCAAGAGCTCTTATATGTTTTAGTTTTAGTTACTAGTTGACATGCTGTAATTTAAGCATGTTGTTAGCATTATTTTAGTTAGTTTTTATTTAAGTTAAGTAGAAAATAGATATGAATTAATTGAGTTTTGTGTTTTGTGTTTTGTGTTTTAGGAATAATAAAGAAGGAAAGAAGAGGAAAATAGAGAGAAAATTATGGAAAAATGTTGATTTCTGACCATTCGTCACTAATTAAGGAATATCTCACTCATTTGGACTCTGATTGAGGTGATTCTAGTGGATATAGAAAGAAGAGACATAAAGATACAAGTTTTGTGTTCGGCACTTTGGCAAAATCCAGAAGATTTTGGGCGCCACGGTGCTCGCCGTCCATTGGACTGGGATTTGACCTAGAAACACTCCTACTTCGATTAGGAGGAGTTAATTTATAAAAGGGGAGGAAAGCAAGCAGATAATTCATTCAATCCTTCATCCAAGTTCTTAGTTACATTCTTCAATTCTTTTTTTGATTTTCTTATGGCTCTGCGTGGCTAATTCTTTTTAGTTAATTAAGGTAGATTGAAACCTCAAGGGATCATCGTGCATTGTGAGATATGGATTTGATTTTATTATTTTAATTTGAATAGAGTATTGATTATTCATCTGATTTTCTTCTCAATGATTATTCATATGATTGCTAGGGAGGCCTACTAGTATATTGTCTATCTTAATCTACCGCTGAATTATGTTTTGAATAAAGTCTTCAATTTTGTGATTCATGAGGCAAATAGGTTTGAGAATTTTGGATTATAAATCATTGAACCTATGATGAATTATTAACTAAATTAGATATAACCGATATGTTTATATTTGTTTAGCTCTATTAGTTTCTCTAGTTCTTCATGCGGTTAATAAGTTATGCTTTACTGATGTGCTAAAGGATTGCTTGTTAATTAGGGTTTAATTGGTGCTATTGTCATTAATTTACTAAACTTAAAGAGGAATACGGTTAGAAACCCAATGATAGATATTCAATTACAGATTGATTATATTGTCAATGATCAATGAAATCCCTTGACGATAGATATCAACCAAAACCAACGTCTTTATCATTAATCACTCTCTCTTAATTGCTTTCATTGTTATTTACTTAATTTGATTTGCAATTATCAATCCCCCCTTTCTTAATCACATAAGGTAATTCCAGTCTCTGTGGGATCGACCCTTACTCCCACTACTACAGGTTAGTTTTGAGGTAAGGTATCAATTTGGATGTACCTGCGACAGTACGCACCAAATTTTGGCGTCGTTGTCGGGGACTGCGTCTATTGCTTTTTGTGATTTTATTTTGATTTATGCATGTGACTCGTTCTTCTAATTCTCAAAATTTAGAGTTCAATTCAAATATTGGAAAATTTGTATACAGGCACAGAAGAGAACTTTAAGAGGACATTGATCAAGAAAAGGAGGAAGTAACCATGGCAAGGCACCCCAGTCTGAAGGAGTTTCCAGCTCCAGATTTGCATCAGCAACCCTTTTGCATTACTTTTCCTAATCTTGATGACAATGTTAATTTTGAGTTGAAATCTAAATTAATTCATCTTTTACCTAATTTTCATGGTCTTGCAGGTGAAGACCTGCATAAACATTTGAAGGAATTTCATGTGGTATGTACCAGTATGAAGCCCCCTGGTGTAACTAAGGAACAAATAAAACTTAGGGCTTTTCCTTTTTCATTAAGAGATTCAGCCAAAGATTGGTTGTACTATTTGCCCTCTGGTACTATGACTACTTGGAATGAGATGAAGAGAATGTTTTTAGAACGTTATTTTCCTGCATCTAGAGCTGCTACTATCAGGAAAGAAATATGTGACATTAGGCAATTGCATGGAGAAACACTTTATGAATATTGGGAGAGGTTTAAAAAGCTTTGTGCAAGCTGCCCACATCATCAGATTAGTAAGCAGCCACTAATCCAATATTTCTATGAAGGCCTTTTGCAGGGAGATAGCAGTATGATAGATGCAGCTAGTGGAGGAGCACTAGTAGATAAGACTCCTGAAGCAGCCATAATCTTGATATCAAATATGGCTGCCAATTCTCAACAATTTGGCATAAGGCATGATCCTCCTATTAGACATGCCCATGAGGTAAGTACTACTTCTCTTCAGAATCAAATATATGAACTTACCTCTCTTATGCGCCAAATGGCTATAGGTACACTACAGCAAGTTAAAGTCTGTGGAATATGTTCAGTAACAGGGCACTCCACTGATATGTACCCTACACTTCAAGAGGAATTCACAGAACAAGCGAATGTTGTAGGAGGTTTTCCTGGCTAACCAAAGAGGTATGATCCTTATGCTAATACATATAATCCTAGATGGAAGGATCATCCTAATTTCAGATATGGGAATGCACAAAATGGGCCTGCTGGAAAAAATTTTCAGTAAAATCAGCAAGCCTATTATCTTAGACAAAATACATATCAGGATCACTAGGTAAGTAATTCCTTGGAAGATCTTATCAAATCTCTTGTACATAATTCTCATCAATTTCAGCAAGAGCCAAGAGCTAGCATTCAAAACCTGACAACTCAAGTAGGTCAGTTAGCAACCACAGTAAGTCGATTGAATGCTCAAAACTCAGGTAAGTTACCTTCTCAAACTGTGGTAAATCCTAGAGAAAATGTCAGTGCAATTATTTCAATGAATGGTAAGGAAATTGAAGGTTTACCATCCCTTTCTTCGCCTAAAATGCATGAGAAATTAAATAAGGAGAAAGAAGAATCTACAGGTAATTCTCTATCTACTCCAAATTATGAAATAGTGCCTCCTTTTCCAGAAGCTCTTAAAGAGAATAGGCTAAATGAGAAAACTTCTAAATTGTATGACATCTTTAGAAAATGTGAAGTTAATCTCCCCCTTCTAGATACCATTAAATAGGTGCCAAGATATGCAAAGTTGTTGAAAGAACTATGTACTCAAAAAGAAGGGCAAAAATTAAAGGATTTTGAAAAGGTTCATATGAGTCAGAATGTATCTGCTATGATACAAACAAAACTCCCTACTAAATGCAAGGATCCAGGTATGTTTATTATTCCATGCAAAATTGGGGGAACTCGCATTGAAAATGCTATGTTAGATTTAAGAGCTTCTATCAATGTTATGCCATAATCTGTATATACATCTTTGAATTTGGGACCATTGAACTCTGCAAATTTGATAATTCAACTAGCAGATAGGTCCACTACATATCCTAAGGGAATAATTGAGGATGTCTTGGTACAGGTTGATGATTTGGTGTTCCCTGCAGATTTTTATGTGCTTAACATGGACAATGGGGATTTTACTTCTCCAATATTATTAGCGAGACCATTCTTGAAAAACTCTAAAACCAAGATAGATGTTCACAATGGTACACTCACTATGGAATTTGATGGTGATGTAATAAAATTCAATATGTATGAAGCCATGAAACACCCAGGTCATGATACTCTTGTTTATTCCAATAATATCATTAATTGTTTGACACATGAAATAGATGGAAAGGATGAATTAGAAGTAATTGTGAGCAAATCCATAGAGGAAGATAATGGTGAGATAGAACAGGATATAGAAACAAAAGAGGACTTGGTTGCACTAAATAATTTCTCAGCAGAACCACCAACAGGTAAGGCTGCTTACATAGAATTACCACTTACTGATACTACTCTTTTACCTTTTGTTGTGCAGGTTCCTACCACTGAATTGAACCTCTTCCTGATCCTCTCCAATATGTGTTTTTGGGGAAAGTAGAAATACCTCCTGATAAAATTTCCAGCAAGCTTGAAACTGATCAGGAGGAAAAATCAATTCAAAAGTACAAATCTGCAATAAGATGGAATGGGCATAAGCATAAACTATATTATGAAGGATTTCAGCAAAAAGAATTACAATGGACAACTCTTCAAGACCCTCCTTGATTTTTTTTTGTTTATGTTGAGCCAACGACGTAAAACAAAGGCCCTGGTTGGGAGGCAACCCAACAACCATTCTTCTTCTTCTTATTTTTATGTTCATAGTTTAATTTTTCTTTATTTTCGAAAAAAAAATTGGCAGAACTGCAAACGCACAAGTACCGCGGCGCCCATCGCCCAGATCAAGTGAGCGTCGTGGCGCTCTGAACCCAGGTTAGGTAGCGCCGCAACGCTCAAGAACAGAGCTGCAGTGCTCGTAACCCAGATTGTGCGAGCGTCGCGGCACTCTCTATAAGAGGTACGCGGACCTCTTCGTCCCAAATAGCTGCGTTTTGTATCACCCTCACTCCCACATACAAATTCCTGCCTCCAATCACCCATAACAACCTATCATTACATTTTCTTGCTTTAATTACACGGTTTTTCGTCGTCTTTTGTAGGATTTAACAGTTCTTTCAACTTTTGGATTCAATTCAATAGAAATTTTTTAGAGTTCTAAGACAAATTTGATTTTTCAGATTTCAACCACAATTCAAGTTCAATTGGTGGGAATTTACCACCCATTCTGCTTGCTTTGTACAAGTTGATAAAGGGGAATTTTAAGTGCTTAATGACCATATTTTATCCCCTAATTCATAGTAAACTTGTGATTATTTCTTTGCTTTCGATTATACTTTGCTCAGGGTATTGTTTTGGTTGTTTTTATGTTTGTAGGAGAGCAAAAAAGGCCAAGAAGCAAAGGAAAACACTCATGAGAAGTGCCAAATGGATATGGAATATGTTGAGGAGGAAGCAAGGAGGAAGCCCGCCAAAAATCAGCAAGAAAGGAGCATGACAGCCCCCAACACGACCAGGCTGTGCTTGGTGGCATGCAACATTGCCAGGACGTGATTTGTGCAAGGAGTGCAACATTCTCCCAGAAACCAGCCCGAAGCACAACCAGGCTGTGTCTTGGAACACGACCGTGCTTCGAGGTCCGTACTAAATGTAAAAATTAGGGTTTTGGTCGCCCAAACTGATATATATGCAGGGAGATGTGTAGCAAAAGGGGGGACCAAAAAAGACACTTGGGAATCCGTTTTTAGGCTTAGGAAACACCTTAAGATTGGTTTTAGAGTAGGATTAGAGTTTACTTTCATGTTCGTAACTTAGATTTGACAGCAATTCAGCATTGTATTTCTTTACATTCAGCAATCCAGGTTTCATCTTTCTATCTCTACACTCATCTCTATTTCTACTCCTTTCTCTTGGTTTGTATTGAACATCTATGATTTGTTTAATGAATTTTGTTTTATTTTCTGTTTCTATTATGCTTGAGTAGAATTGATCTAGGGTTTTGGTAACCCACTTATGGTATGATGATACATTGTGCTAATTGAACTATAGGAACCCTAATTGTGTTATCCATGGTTAATTAGGATTAGTTATTATGCAATGGTTATAGGAGTTGATGAATGTCTGGCCAACGTTTTATCACGTCTTAGGATATTAATTGATAGACTGAAAGGTGAAGATTAATACTGGAACCTAATAGTTAATTAGGGATATCTTAATCACGAAAGTAGTTTAAGGTTCTCTAGGAATGAATCAATTAATGGGCACGAAGAAACCAATTAATTGTATTCAATGGTTAGCATAGAACTTAATGGACCTAGGTTGAACTAAGAACAACGAAAGTAGGTAATTGGATTAACCTAGGTACAATTAGTAATGCTTGAAAGAGGTTGCTGGTTAATTAAGGCTAAACCATCCCCAATAACCTAGATAATTGCAATTAGAGGTATAATTTGGATGTTGAATATCATAAGTGTGGTGAATCGTAACCTTAGGCTTTGTTTAATTGGTTATTTTCATCTATTTAATTATGATACTCTCTGATTAAATTACATTGATTTAGATAGTATATTTTGTGAAATTCTAATAATTGGCATTGTTCTCTGTGGGATACGACCTGTACTCGTCGAACTAGCTACAGCTACACCGTGCACTTGCGGTAATTAGTAAAACATTACATAACACGAGTGCACACCAGGTGTTTGATAAAACACCCCAGTGAATTTGCTAAATGCAATGGCTCCAAAAACTTCAAAATTAAGCCTCTCAAAGAGGAAGAACAGAGTAGAGGACCCTCCAGCATTTGATAGCACGACATTTGTGAGTGAAGCAGTCTATCAACACCATAGTACGTTAGTGGTTCATAATTCCATCGTTCTTGAGAGGAGTTTCATTGTCACCATTGGGTTTCCTCATAGAGACAATATCCTCTACAGGCATTGGGAGATTTTCGGCAAGAGCCCCGAACCAGGAGTCATTCCCTTGGTACAGGAGTTTTACTCCAATGCTACAGTCCATGACCGCCACAAAACATGGGTTAGAGGCAAGATGGTGAATTTTAATCCTTATGCTATCAATGAATTTTACTCTCTGCCTGACTTTGAAGATGATGAGTACTCTGCCTTCATCCAATTAGACATAGACTTTGATGAGATTATATCCACTCTTTGCTACAGAAGGGCTTCCTGGAAGTTAGATAGCAATGGGTAGCCACTGTATTTTGCCAGGGCAGACATGAATAAAGTGGCGAAAGCTTGGTAATATTTCGTGGCAACACGATTCATGCCCAGCTTGAATGAGTCAAGTCAGGAGGGACAGAGCCATTCTGATTTTTGCTATACTTAAAGGTTTTTCCATTGACGTGGGAAAACTCATCCACAAACAGATACTTGGCTGCATTCATTCTAGAAGCGGATCCCTCTTTGCCCCAGTTTAATCACTGGTCTATGTGGGAAGGCTAGAGTCAGCTAGGATTCTATTGAGGCTCTCATTCAACCAATGAAACCTATTTCCTACGTAGAAATTTAGAAATATAAGGGACATGAGGAAGTAGTAGAAGAAGAGTTAGGCATTCAGCCTATAATTACAGAGGAACCTGGTAGCAGTTCAGCTCCACCACTAGCTTAACACACTATTGAAGATCTATGGGAGCGAACAGAGGTCCTCAACCATCAGATGAATGACTTAGCTCTCTACCAATACTCCATAACGCAGCACAACAATGCTTGTTTCAACTAGCTGGCTCATGCCCTAAACCTCCCTATAGCATTTATGGCACCTCCTAAGCCGCCCTTTAGACCTGCACCTGAACAGGATGAGATGGATGGTGATAACTAATCAGGGAAGTTTCACTGGACCCTCCTCTTTTTATTACTTGTCTCTCTTCATTTATGCTCTTCTATTCTACATTGAGGACAATGTAAAATCTTAAGTGTGGGGGGGTCACTTTATGATTTAGCTGGATGACTGTATAATATCTAATATTTGTGCACTATTTACTTTGCTGTGTACTACAGTAAGCTTCTATGATCTTAGCGCTTTTATTCTAGTTATTAAATAGGGTGAACATATGAACTTTATCTCAATCCATGATTAGTGTTAGCTAAACCAATAGCCAATGATATAACTGTTTAAATTGCTTATAGCTCTTGAGAGATGTAGGAAAGTCATAATTATGTGTAATTTTAATTTCTTTTCAATTTATTATTACCTATTTTCTAAAAATCCTGAAATTCTTTTGCACAGTAATTTTGGATATTTAATTTGTCTTTTACTTAGAAACAGATTATATAACTCAAAAATATTTTATGATCTCATTAAAATTTCTAAAACTTATTTAAATGCTACTTGAGGCGAAATCCTAGGATGATACTAATAATTAGGAGATGATTTAGGCATTTTTTATGAGATTAAGCCTTTCAAGCTTAACCCAAGCAAGTAAATATCTTTAGAACCTCTATTTTGAGAATAATTAACATTTTATTCTATACCCACAAAACAGTCAAGGCCAAATTTTGTGATTAATATCTTTAATTTTTACTTGATTCACTCACTCCATGATTAATTTCTGAATGCTTGTTTTGTAGATCAACATTAATAAAAGGGTGGAAGGGTGGAGCAAGGACTAAAGAAAAGAAAAAATCAAAAGAAAAGAAAAAGTCTCAAAAGACTAATAAAAGTCTATTCAGAGATTGAAAAAGAAGAAATAGAGAATCAAGGAAAAGTAGAATGCAGTAAAGTAAGGAAATAAGTGTGGAGGAAAAATTCCCCAATTTTGAGAAGTAGCTCAAATAGATTAAAGTTAATCATGTGGTGTTGGGTGATTGAGCTTCAAACTATATCTTATATCTCACACCATAACCTAGCCGCATTACAAGCTGAATTTAGTCTTTTTGATCCTAAGAAATAGTTTTAGCCTACATTAGTGGAGAGTAGCATGAAAAATAAGCTTATGGAAATCTTAAATAGAGATCCATGCTCTAATTCTTGAGATATATAAACTCATTTAGGTAAAAGAAAATTAAATCATTCAAAGACACACACACACTAAGGATTTTAGAGAATAAAATCATAAATTCCATTTGAATTAAATTTTGCACATGATCATTTTTTGAAATTTCTTTAAGAGTATACAATTTTTACTGATTTCTAACCCTTCGTCACTAATTGAGGCTATCTCACTCATTTGGACTCTGATTGAGGTGATTCCAGTGGCTATAGAAAGAAGAGACATAAAGCTACAAGTTTTTTGTTCACACTTCAGCAAAATCCAGAAGATTCTAGGCATTGGGCGCTACGTGAGTATAGATCCAGAGTGTCGCGGTGCTCCCCAGCGCACCGGGCCGCTGAGCTACCCAGAAAGGAGCAACGTGGCGCTCAACCTAGCACGTCGCAGTAGCCAAGAGCTACGAGATTGGCCGCCGCAATGCGCTACACGGGCACTGCGATGCCCCGATGGTTACATCTATAGCACTGCAGCACCACTGTAGCGTGCCGCGGCGCTCGCTGTTGCATCAGTTTTCCAAATTCACGAATTTTAGGTCTTTTTGATTCCAATTGAAACCTAATGGACCAGGATTTGACCTAGAAATACTCCTTCTTCTATTAGGAGGAATTAATTTATAAAAGGGGAGGAAAGCAAGCAGAGAATTCATTCAATCCTTTATCCAAGTTCTTAGTTACATTCTTCAATTCTACTTTTAATTTTCTTATGGCCCTGTGTGGCTAGTTCTTTTCAGTTGGTTGAGGTAGATTGAAACCTCAAGGGATCTTCGTGCATTGTGAGATATGGATTTGATTTTATTATTTCAATTTGAATTGAGTATTGATTATTCATCTGCTTTTCTTCTCAATGATTATTTATATGATTGCTAGGGAGGCCTACTAGTATATTATCTGTCTTAATCTACCGCTGAATTATGTTTTGAACAAAGTCTTCAATTCTATGATTCATGAGGCAAATAGGTTTGAGGATTTTGGATTATAAATCATTGAACCTATGATGAATAATTAGCTATATTAGATATAACCGATGTGTTTATATTTTTTTAGCACTGTCAGTTTCTCTAGTTCTTCATGCGGTTAATAAGTTATGCTTTACCGATGTGCTAAATGATTGCTTGTTAATTCGGATTTAATTGGTGTGATTGTCATTAATTTACTATACTTAAGGAGGAACAGGGTTAGAAACCCAATGATAGATATTCAATTACAGATTGATTATGTTGTCAATGATCAATGTAATCCCTTGATGGTGGATATCAACCAAAACTAACGTCTTTATCATTAATCACTCTCTCTTAATTGCTTTCATTTTTATTTACTTAATTTTATTTGCAATTATCAATCCCCCCTTTCTCAATCACATAAGGTAATTCCAGTCTCTGTGGGATCGACCCTTACTCCCACTAGTACAGGTTAGTTTTAAGGTAAGGTATCAATTTGGGTGTACCTGCGATAGTACGCAGCACTGGTAGTAACCTTGGCAACCTTGGAAAAGAAGTGATTGTGCGAGAATTGAGGTAGCTAGCTTTTCCTTAAAACACTCTTTATGTTTATGAACTTGAATTTATCAATTTTCACTGGTTGCTTGACTTTTATGCTATAATGAATGATGGTCTAAAGATATGTTATGTATACATTCTCAGAAATTAAGGGGGTGCCCAAAGTGTGCCAAGTAAGCCCCATTTCCCCCATGTATTTACCAATAATAGGAGATGCATAACCCGTTTGCAGGTATGGGACTGCACTGGGTAAGTAGACCAAAATGTTATGGGTCCCTAATGTGACCAAGATAATGTATGTATGTATGGTCAGTGCTTCCGTTTCAGTGAAATAATTTGAGATGTTTTAAGGAATGGAATGTATACTTTTTTCTAAAAATTTTGCTAGCTATTGAGATTGTCATCTCATTATTTTATGTCCACATAATCACATTCTAGGTATTCCAGCAAGAAATGAGCAATAGGGGTTTAAAGGTTGAACCATCTGATTATGGATTGTATTTTCTTTGGTTGTGTAATATATGTGGGATGGCCTAGATGAGTGCTAATTCCCTTTTAGACAGCTTATAATGTGATATAATATAAGTTATGAACTGTATCCTTTTTCTTTATGGCATAAGATCATTTTTGCTATAAGTAATGCATATCATGCCTACATAGTTGCCTATAAGGAATTGAAATTTGAAAATTGTTGGAATAGCCTGAAGAACTTTCATGCTTATCCAAGAAAGATAACAAACAATATAAGTGAATAGATTAATTATGGGTTAGGTAGACATTGCTAGAAACTTATAGATTAAGAAAAAAAAATGTATAATACTAAATTCTCTTAAGTGGAATATTCTATGATGAGGATGTATGAAATAAGATCCTAGTCAGTAGGGTGAGACAAATCTTAAGTAATCATGGTGTTACAACTCCCTCTAATTCAATGTTATTTCTTCTCAGGTAGGTTCAGACCTCTACTTACTAATCGAACCATATCTCCCTCATACAAACTCCAATTGAGGAGATTTTAAAGCCTATAAAACTCTAAGACATTTATATACAACTTTCATGTTTATCATTGTTCTTTATTAATTACTTCCAGAAAAGAGAAAATAAAAACACTTACATTTACCACACTGGATTCTAGACTGATTCTAACATTTACTCATAAATTAGCTATACCTCTCTCATATGGACTCCAAATTAAGTGATTTTAAAGCTATAGATCCGAGATACATATATCTATATTTATTATGTTAAAAATTTCCTTTAATTACCTACATATGTTGCTCAAAAATTCAAGCATAGAAGTATACTTAACATATTCTTCCCTGGTTAGCTAGTTTTTTTACCTTTACTTACTAATATGACCATATCGCCCTCATATTGATTCCAATTTGAATGATTCTAGTGGATATAAATCCGTGAAACATATATCTATATTTTTCATGTTAAGCATTTCTTTTAATTCCCTATAGATATATCCCAAAAAATCAAACACAGAAGCATACTTGACAGATTTTTCTCTAATTAACCATTTTTTGACCACTGCTTACTTATCAGGAAATATCTCCCTCATTTGGACTCCAAATTACGTGATTCCAGTGGCTATATGTAACATCCCTAATTTTGTTTCTTTTATTGATAAAAGTACATAAAAATTTAATTAAGGAAATAAAATTTATTAGACAATATTTTAGATATCTAAGGAAATATAATCCTTAGAAATTCTTCACCTTATGTATATGCATAGAAAATGTTTCTAACATTAAGAGAACAAATAAAGAGGGAAAACCTAATAGGAAAGAAATTAGAAATAACATACTAAAGAGATGCAAAATTCTTGGATAAGGAAGATAAATTTTTAGAAATAAGTAAAGGTCTTAAAATTTCAAGAACATTGAATTAGGGTAATTTTTCCTAATTCAAGAACTAGAGTTACTAAGTTTAAAATCTTTACCCATACATTGGGCTTTTACCTATGGACACTTCATATAGAGTTTTTCCACTTCACATAAGTTTCTAGCAAGCCATTGGATAACCTAAGCAAGAAATAAAACATAGACTTGGACTAGGATATAGTAATTGGACCAATAGCCCAAAAATTATGAAAATATGACCAAGCCCTCCAAGAAAGGTAGAATTTTATCCAAAGCAAAGAAAATGGGTAGGAATAAGCTCATAATGGGTAGGAATAAGCCCAAATCCAAGAGGAAAATAAAATAAAATAAATTAGGTGATGATATAATAATGTAATAATAAAGATTAGGTTACATGGCATTAAGACAAAAATTTAGCAAGTGGTGTGATTCTACATTCATCAATTTGGCAAGTGGCATGATAATACAAGGCTTTAAGACAAAAACATCTATATCCTACACTCATAATTCTAGCAAGTGGTATGATAATACATGGCATTAGGACAAAACATTCCTATCCCACACAAATAATATCAACCAAATAATGGAGATTCAATGGCTAAAAATTTGCCACCTAAAAAAGCAAACCTATCATACTTGTTTAAGACAAAAGAAAATGGAAAAGAATCCCTAAATCAAAGGGACCTTGTCCCTTATCTTAAGAACATATCATCATAATTTTCAAAATACAAATCTCCTTTTCCTATGCATATCTTGACTAAGGAAGAGGAAGACAAGAACATAAGTTGTTTGTTTTCCAAAAATTCAACAAAGTGTATCCTAATTATGATAAGGTAGACCCATGATCATGAAAGGTGAATTATTTGGTGTTCTATATAAGAAATCCCACCCTTACAACATTATATTTTCATCCAAGTGAGGGAGAGGAAAAATAGAAGCAAGGTAGAGTGAGGAAAGGAGAGGAAGAAAGGAAGAAAGAGGAAGGAGAAGTCTAGGGGACTAAGTGCTCCAGGTAAGTTTAACAATATTTCTTTTTGAAGAAAATTTTTAAAACTTATAATATTTATATGAGATTTTGATCTTAGAACTTTTATGATTGGTCATGATGTTGCTATATCATGTTACATATTGATCTTGCATGTGATGTATGTTTGAATACTTAGGTTGGTGTAGATAGTTCTGCATGGGTATGGCTATGGGTGGCAGAATTTTAAGCTTCGATGTTTTAATTTCTGGGAACAATATATAAGGAATTAAAATAAATGGTTAATATTTGAATTATAGATATATGTGTCATGGATTTTAAGCCACTGGAATCATTCAATTTAGAGTTCATATGAGGAAGATATGTTCCAATTAGTAAACAAAGGTCAGAAAATGGTTAATCAGGGAAGAATATGTTAGGATAGCTTCGGTGTTTTAACTTCTGGGAAAATTCTATAAGGAATTAATATAAATGGTTAACATATGAATTATATATTTTTGTGTCACGGATGTTTAGTCACTGGAATCACTTAATTTAGAATTCTTATGTGGGAGATATAGTCAAATTAGTAAGTAAAGGTTAGAACCTACCCGAGAAGAAATAATATTGACTTTAAGGGAGTACTAACACCATGATTTATTACTATTGTGTTGATATGATTAACATAAGAGTTTTAGATAATTGTCTTCGCTTTCCATAGACACCAAGATCACCTCAATCGGAGTTAAAATGAGGGAGTTATACTCTGCTTAGTGAGCAAAGGTTACAGAGCACGGTCAGGCCGTGTTCTGGGTGCTTTAAGCACGGGCTAGCCGTGTTCGGGGCTATTTTTGAGTACAATTGAAGTATTTTTAAAGCATGGCCATGTCCTGAAACATGGCCAGACCGTGTTGGAAGCTGGTTAAGCCTATTTTCAACATTTTTCTACCTTAGATGAACCTATTTAACTATAGGGTAATAGTAGAAATCAAATTGGAGAACAATGCTCTATAAATTTGTAAGAACATGTGTTGGAAATGATATAAATAAGAAGAAAATTACTAAAGGCCAAGCATAAAGAGAAGGTTAGATATGATGAAAACCTGCATCAAGAAAATAAAGAAATAAAATTAATATTTAAAAAAGAAGAAGAATCTTATAAATGAAAATAATAAATGACTAGTATATGCCATAGCCATTGCCATTGTATGAACTTCTAACCATCTTAAGTGTGAAATTCTGACATGGAAATATTTTATAAAGTGATATTTGAAATGGTTATGTTCATGGCATGATTACCAATGATTTATGGTAATAGTTATATTTTGATGAACATACTTGTTATTGAAAGCATATTTTTTGCTATCATTGTGAAAAGAAAAGAAATGAGCACGGTCACATGGCAATCCTTGTGGTGCACCAGTAGGGGACGCCCTAACAACGGTTATGATTATGAGAAAAGAAAGAGAAAGTGTGCCATGTCAGACGGAGCGAGAAAAGCCTGTACCGGAGAGTAGAGGATACTCACCCTGACCGAGGTAGCTTGAAATAAGAATAAGTTGTTGGCCATCATATGATATTCTAAAAATAGTTACTCCTGTCATACATATTATTACTGTATGATTCTTCTATACATAGATATAATGCATTCATGTGACCAAAGATATTTTCTGTAGTTTATACAGCTAAACATGATGTGATGAGCTATATTGATGATGATTTATTGTTGAACTTACTGGGATTTAATTCTCACTATATTTCCATATCATGTTCAGAAAATTAGTTATGCAGATTTTTTTATAGCTCTAGCTTTTAGTGCACGTTGGATCGAGTACTTTATGTTGGGCAGATCCTAGAAGCAAATAAAATGTTTGTGGTCGAGTTGACTTAGATCCCGGTGAAGGTGCAACCACCCGCACCTATACCTCCGGAATTGGTCAACTAGAATAAATAAGATGTAGATTTTTATGTGTTTGATATGTTGTACGTATGTTTTGATTAATGACATGTATGTGAACTCTGTATTGTATAAATTAAATAAATGTTATATTGAGTTAAGTTGTAACAAGGTAATAACTTCATGGTATTTAAAAAAAAAATTGATACTTAAATGGAGTTGTTACACTATATATCCGTGAGACATAGATATACATTTTTTATGCTAACAATTTCTTTTAATTAATAATCGATTCTTTCGAGAAGCTCAAAAATAGAAGCTTCACAGGTTACCCCGAAATCTAGTTTCCTAACCAATCATTTCCTAAGGTTTTATTTCATCATTAAATTACATCCTCTTTTATTTTCTTTACATCTAATCATATTCCATCAATTTTTCACCATATTCAAATATAAAAAATAGTAGCATAAAAAAATCATAAAAATTTTACCACCCATAGCCATACCTATGCAGAACTTTCCACACAAACCATAATGTCCAAAACTTCAATCATATGCAAAATAACATGTAACATGATATAGCAACATCCATGACCAATCATCAAAGTAGCAAATAATGTAAATTTCATCAAAGTTCTAAGATCAAAATCTCACATAAATGTTACAAATTTCAAAGCTGTTCTTCAAAAGGAGATATTGTTAAACCTACCTAAAGATCTCCCTAGCTCACTTAGTGAATTCTTTTTCTTGTTTCCTCTTGAAGGATGTAGCAAGATTCCTCCCTTCCCTTAGCTTTTCTAACAGCTTAAATAAAAGGAGGGTGAGTTTTTTAACCCCAAGAATGAAGAAGCAAGATGGATTCAAGTGGAGATTAAACTAACTTACTTTGAATACTTAGTCCTCTAGACTTCTCCTTCTTCTTCCTTCCTTTCTTCTCTCTTTCTCTCCTTTCCTCACTCTACCTTGCTTCTATTTTTCCTCTCCCCTACTTGGACGAAATTATAATGTTATAGGAGTGGGTTTTGCTTAAATAGACTATCAAGTGGTTCACCTTTCATAATCATAGGTCTACCTTATCACAATTAGGATGCACTTGATTGATTTGTGGAAAAAAAATAACTCATGTTCTTGTCTTCCTCTTCCTTAGTCAAGATATGCATAGCAAAAGGAGATTTGTATTTTGAAAATTATGATAATATGTTCTTAAGACAACGGACAAGGTCCCTTTGATTTAGGGATTCTTTTTCTTTTTCTTTTGTCTTAATCAAGCATGATAGATTTGCCTTTCTAAGTAGCAAATTTTCAGCCATTGGATATCCCTTGCTTAGCTAAAATTATTTGTGTAGGATAAGGATATTTTGTCATAATGCTATGTATTATTATCCACATGTTGAAATTATGAATGTAAGATATAGATGTTTAGTCTTAATGTCATGTATTATTACCTACTTGTTGAAATTATGAATGTAGGATATAGATGTTTTGTCCTAAAGCCATGTGACCTAATCTTGATTATTATTGCACTACTATTTCCTCACATGAATATTAATTTTTTTCCTCTTAGATTTGGGCTCATTCTTACCCATTTCCTTTGCTTTGGCTAAACTTCTACCTTTCATGGAGGGCTTGGTCATATTTTCATAATTTTTGGGCTATCGGTCCAACTGCTATATCCTAGTCCAAATCTATGTTTATTTCTTTCTTGGGCTATTCATTGGGTTTGCTAGAAACTTATGTTAAGTGAAAAACTCTATATTAAGTGTCCATAGATAAAATCCCAATTTATGGGTGGAGATGTTAAACTTAGAAATTTCTAACTCTTGAATTAGAAAAAATTACCCTAATCCAATCTTCTTAAATTACTTCACAAAAATTTATCTTTCTTACCAAAGAATTTTGCCTCTCTTTAGTATGTTATTTCTAATTTTTCCTCTTTCTCTCTTTACTTGTTCCCTTAATGTTAGAAACATTTTCTATGCATACACATAAGGTGAATAATTTCTAAGGATTATATTTCCTCAGATATCTAAAAATTATCTAATAAATTTTATTTTTTTAATTAAATATTTATGTACCTTTATAGAAACAAAATTAGGGATGTTATATTAAATATTTATGTACCTTTAAAGAAAAAAAATTAGGGATGTTATATTAAATATTTATGTACCTTTATTAATAAAAGAAACAAAATTAAGGATGTTACACTTTTCCCCCACCCACGAGAACCCTCTCCATCATCCTTCATCGAGCCCTATCTTTCTTCACTCTTAAACACACCCGTGACCCACTGCAACTCATACTCTGTAATTTTGTTTCAACACCCGAGCACCTTCTCCTTTGTAACCAAGTTGTAGAATTCCCTTCCCTTTTTTTCCTAACCTGAGGCCCCCATTCCCCTGAACCCAATCGTCTTCCTCTTGGCCACCAAAATACCCCTCATCCCCATACCTTACTGCCTTCCCTCTGTTCGAAGAACCCACTCAACCTTACCTTCAAAACACCTCTATCATGCCCTACTACTAGGTTTTTTCCTTCCCCTATTGTCCTGTGATTGCTCACTACTCTGCTACCTCCATCCATCGTGGTGTCCCTCAAGGCATATTCTCCATCTCCCTCTCTCCATCTATTTTTCTTGACTTTCATAGTATTTTCCTCAAATTCACTTGAATTAGGGGCTTGGAATGCTGGTTAATATCTGACTTACTATGGTTATTGCTATTTATAAATAGAAATTTCAGACTAGTGATAGAATTGGCTACTGGTGATTGGTTTTACTAGATTTTGTATTCCTTGTTTTTTGCATTTCGCCTTTGCTTACTTAGATTTGCTGGATTATTGTCATTCTAAAAAAAATATTTCGTGTTTGGACTGAAATTGCTATTATACTAGTTTTTTCCATTTTCCTACCACTATTCTAGATTAAAATGTTCTGCATTTTGCTATCTAATTGGATTTGCATTGTTCTAAAATTGCACTGTTTTGCATTATTAAAGTCTACTATTGTTACAATGTAATATCCCATAATTTTTTTTAAAATAATAATATTTTGCTATAAACAAATATATTTTTAAATAAAATGATTTCTATTATCCCTAAAATAATTATATTTCCCTCTAAGATTTTTTTTTTTTAGAAATATTCTTTCTTTTATTATGCATAAATATATTTTTATTTTATGATGTTTTATTAAAAATTTTATCAAGAAAAGTCATGATTTAAGAGTTCAACTAAAGTTTTATAAGAATGTAAATTTTTAGAAATTTTTGAGATATTTTAGGATGAAAAATAGTATTTATATGTACATAATAAAAATAAAAATAAATTTTTTTAAATATTTAATTATTAAATAATAAAAAAGAATAAAAAAGAAAGAAAAAAGGGGAGGGGGAGACAGAAGCTGAAGAGAATGCGGAATCCTGATTCTGTAATAGTATGAATAGTGTAAATAGTAATCTCCATTTTTCTCTCTAGATCTAGAGTGCCTATTATTTTCTGATTTCAAAACCTAGGGTACCACTAGATTCAGGATGGAAAATACTACGATTTTGACCAAACAATTTCAAATAAGCCGCATAATTGCTGTAGATCAAAAGTAGAAAATCTTTAAAAAAAGGTAAGTTTTGAAACTTCTACTTATGGACCTCAAATTGGAAATCTGACACCGTAGATGAATTCCAAAAGCTTTTTGTGTGTCATAAACAGTAAATTTGGATATGAATTTTTTCGGCCATTTGACAACTTTTTGTGCATCCTGAACAATAAATTCAGCAGGTATGAGTAGTATTTTTCGGCGGTGAATAGTGTTTTTCAGTCGTAAATAGCGACTAGCATTGACCAATCTTCTGGGGTCATTTCTTAGGTTTTTGGACCCTCCTGACTCATTTTTGAGATCCATTTGATCATATTTGGCTTGGAAAATTACATTTGGGGCTATCCAACCTGGAGTCCTAACCTGTGAATAGATAATTCTTTCTATGACCTACCTTATGCTCTTCTTGAACTTAAAATGTATAATTGGTTATGTTTATAGATTATTTATGCTATCATAAGTTTCTGAAATGTGTTAAAATATCTTTTTTGCTTACGAACTGGCACATAGTTCAAGAAGAGTATGGTTTTGCAAATAGATTTTGAAACTCATTGAATATGTGGTTCTAAATGTATTTATCATTATTTGATAAAGTAAATTTTATGTGCATGAAGCATTGATTTGTAAAACTATATAGTTGCTGATTATGATTGAATGGCAAGTGTAAAGCTCATGGAGAGTTGCTTGGTAATTTTACATTGCATTTGATGAATATGCACTTATATATATGTATTTATATGTATGGAAGAATATTGACGGGTGGTATAACTTATGACGGTACCGAATAGGGGACATCCTATTAGCTTGAGAGAGCCAAGGGAAGGCTTCTCCAACTGGGTGATAGTGGTAATGTGAGTAGACAGATGGGTAATGAACTCACATTCCCTAATCACTATTGTGACTGTGCGTATAGCAAATGAGTGAATTGTGTAACAGCTCCATTTATGTAACAATTTTTTTTTATTTAACATCATGAAGTTATTACCTCATCTTAACTGACAATAACATTTATTTAATTATACAATACTAAGTTTACACTCACATAATTAATACAAACATTTGTACAAGACATACATGTACATATAAGCCCTAATCATCCACATAGACTATTTCCGGGGCCACTGGTGCGGGTGGCGGCACCTCCGCCGGAATCTCAGTCACTTCAACAACTGATATGTTCGCAATAATAGGTATTTTCCCAAGATAGGGCACCTCGATCATACGTACGGCAATAACAAGTCTCATTGAAAACAACTGCATAGCTAATTTTCTGAACATGATATGGAAATATAGTGAGAATTAAATCCCAGTATGTTCAACAATAATTCATCATCAATATAGTTCATCACGTCATGTTCAGCTGTATAAACTACAGAAAATATCTTTAGGTCACATGAATGCACTTTATCATGCACATGAAAATTGTATAGTTATGACATGTATGGCATGAATAACTATTTTTCGAATTTCATATGATGGCTATCAACTTATTCTTCCTTCCAACTACCCCGGTCAGGGTGAGTTTTCTCTACTTTTCGGTACGGGCTTATCTCGCTCCGTCTGACATGGCACACTTTCTCTTTCTTTTCTCATGAACATAATCATAACCGTTTGTTTTCTAATAACTAGAATAATTCTTTTCTGATGTGGAAATACTGCAACCACGGAGCATACTAAGATTTTTCAAATAAAACCGGCACTTTCAAAACTTCTTGAAAATTTTATATGAGTACTAGGATAAATTCCATGTTAAAAATTGCACACTTAAAATGGTAGTAAATTCATGCAATGGCAATAGCTAGGGCATACACTAGGCATTTATTATTTTCATTTATAAAATTCCTCTTCTTTCTTGAATATTATTTTCATCTTTTCATTTTCTTTATGTCTAGGCATTTAGTCATTTTATTTTTACTTATATCATTTCCAACACATGTTCTTACAAATTTTATAGAGCATTTTTCCTCAAATTGATTTCTACTATTACCCTATAGTTTAAAAAAATCATCTAGGGTAGAAAAAATATTGAAAATAGGTTTTACTAACTTTTAACACAGCCTTTGCTTACAAATCAGAGCATAACTCTCTCATTTTAACTCCGATTAAGATGATCTTAGTGTTTATGAAAATCTAAGACAATTATCTAAAACTATTATGTTAATCATATCAACAAAATAGTAAGATATCATGGGGTTATTACTCCTTAAAATTTAGTATTCTTTCTTCTCGTGTAGGTTCTGACCTTTACTGACTAATTAGACCATATCTCCCAAATTTGAACTCCAAATTGAGTTATTCCAGTTGGTAAAAATCCATGAGCCATATATCTATAATTGTTATGTTGGCGCGCTATTTTAATTCCCTACAGAATATTCCCAGAAATTCAAAAACTAAAGCTTTAATAACATACTCTTCCCTGAATAAACATTTTCTGACCTCTGCGTACTAATTGGATCATATCTACCTCATATGAACTCCAAATTGCATAATTCTAGTGGCTAAATTTCCATGAGACACAGATATATAACTTTCATGTTAACCATTTATTTTAATTCCTTACCGATGTTTCCCAGAATCTTAAAAACAGAAGCTAAAAGTTTTACCGCCCATAGCCATACCTATGCAGAACTATCTAAACCAGCCTAAGTATTCAAACATACATCACATGCATGATCAATATGTAACATGATGAAGCAACATTCATGACCAATAATCAAAGTGATAAGATCAAAATCCCATATAAATATTACAAATTTCAAAACTTTTCTTCAAAAAGAAATATTGTTAAACTTACCTAAAAATCTCCCTAGCTCACTTAGTGAATTGGTTTTCTTGTTTGCTCTTGAAAGAAGTAGCAAGACTCCTCCCTTCCCTTAGCTTTTCTAGCAGCTTAGGTAAGAGAAGGAGGGTGAGTTTTTGATCCTCAAAGATAAAGAAGAAAAAATGGATTCAAGTGGGGATTAAGGTAACTTACCTTGAGTATTTAGCCTTCTAAACTTCTCCTTCTTTTTCCTTCCTTTCTTCTCCTCTCTTTCTCTCCTTTCCTCACTCTAACTTGCTTCTATTTCTCTCTCTTCCTCACTTGGACAAAATTAAGATGTTATGGGGTGGGTTTTGCTTATATAGACCACCAAATAATTCACCTTTCATGATCATGGATCTACCTTATCACAATTAAGATACACTTTGTTGAATTTTTGGAAAACAAACAACTTATGTTCTTGTCTTCCTCTTCCTTAGTCAAGATATGCATAGGAAAAGGAGATTTGCAATTTGAAATTTATGATGATATGTTCTTAAGATAAGGGACAAGGTCCCTTTGATTTAGAGATTCATTTCCATTTTCTTTTGTCTTAAACAAGTATGATAGGTTTGCCTTTTTAGGTGGCAAATTTCTAGCCCTTGAATTTTCATTATTTGGTTGATATTTTTTGTGTGGGATAGGAATGCTTTTTCCTAATGCCAAGTATTATCATACCACTTGCTAAAATTATGAGTGTAGGATATAGATGTTTTTGTCCTAAAGCCTTGTATTATCATGCCACTTGGCAAAATTAATACCACTTACTAAATTTTTGTCTTAATGCCATGTAACCTAATCTTTATTATTATTACATTATTATATCATCACCTAATTTATTTTATTTTATTTTTCCTCTTGGGTTTGGGCTTATTCCTACCCATTATGGGCTTATTCCTACCCATTTTCTTTGCTTTGAATAAAATTTTACCTTTCTTGGAGGGCTTGAACACATTATCATAATTTTTTGGGCTATTGGTCCAATTTCTATATCCTAATCCAAGTCTATGTTTTATTTCTTGTTTAGGTTATCCAATGGGCTTGCTAGAAACTTATGTGAAGTGGAAAAATTCTATATGAAGTGTCTATAGGTAAAAGCCCAATGTATGGGTGAAGATGTTAAACTTAATAATTCTAGTTCTTGAATTAGGAAAAATTACCCTAATCCAATGTTCTTGAAATTTTAAGACCTTTACTTGTTTCTAAAAATTTATCTTCCTTATCCAAGAATTTTACATCTCTTTAATATGTTATTTCTAATTTTTTTCCTATTACGTTTTTCCTCTTTATTTGTTTTCTTAATGTTAGAAACATTTTCTATGCATATACATAAGGTGAAGAATTTCTAAGAATTATATTTTCCTTAGATATCTTAAATATTGTCTAATAAATTTTATTTCGTTAATGTACTTTTAACGAAATTAGGGATGTTACAAATTGAGTATGTGGATTGACCAGATTGCTGAGTGAGGCAAGTCATTTTAAATTGAGTATGCCAAATCGCCGAGTGAGGCAGGTGTATTAAAAGTTATAGCTTTATCTCAAAAGCTTATTATTTTGCTATAGTTTATACAGCTAAGCATAACAACATTTGTTTAATGATCATACCGTGCTGAATATGATTTTGGATATCTGAATATCCTTTTATTTGAGAATATTTGAAATACGGGTCTCATATGAATGTACTTCTAAACTATATTTTCTATGTGACAAATTTTAAAACATAAGTACATCTATATGCTGACCTAAGAGGTCATATGAGGTATTATCTGCTCACTGAGTTGTTAAATTCACTACATGATATTTCTATATTTTTCAAATAAGAATACAAAGTCTGATCCTGCATATAGGTGATTAGTTAAGTGACATATTCTCTAGGTGAGTCTACGTTGCTCTCAAGGCTTACAATTTTGAATTATACTATGTTTGTATTCTAGAGTGTGCTCTGAACGCCACAGGCAGGATCCCTGCTTCTGTTGTTACTTTGACATTTATAACTTGGTATGTATAATGTGTATACATGAGAGAACCTATATGTATCTATTTCCATGACAAAAAATAGTACTGTGCATGTTATGGTAAATATTTGATTGAGGTGAAAAAAAAATGTTTGTTTCACGTGCCATTAAATTGGGGGCGTTACACGTTGGTATTAGAGCATTAGGTTTTCTTGTGGCTATCAAAGTAAAGGATTCTTTAGTAGGACCTTTAGTATAGGTATGAGCTGGACATATTTATACTTCAAGTGTTGTTGAGGGATTCTATAGGGTTTCAATTTCTTTTCTATTCAAAGTTATTAAATTTCCTAGTATAAAGTTGATTGAATATTGTGACACCTTAAGAGGTATCTATAGGTCAATTAGTGCTTGAAAATGAAAGGGATATATGTCCCAGAGAATTTAAAGAATTGAGACAAATGCCAAATATGATCATTTCTGAATATAATATCCATTTTACCTGAATGTATAGATATGTAGACTTTGATGTGATATTAAAAATGGATTGGTTGGCAACATGTCAGGCCATTTTAGAATGTTATCTGAAGATGATTAAATTCAATATTTCTGGAGAATTGTATTTCTCAATACAAGGAGACCGTAGTGAGGCACCCAAAAATCTAATATTTACTTTAGCAGCCTATAAGTTATTACAAAAAAGTGCCAAGGATAATTGGCAGTAGTAAGAGATGTTGATATAAAGTATGCCAATGTAAATCAAGTTCCATTGGTTAGAGAATTTTCTGATGTAATTCTTGATGAATTGTCAAGATTACCCTGAAACGTAAAATATAATTTGGTATTGATTTACTTCCTAGAACCCAACCAGTGTCTATACCCCTATAGAATGGCAATGACTGAACTCAAGGAATTGAAGAAATAGTTGTAAGACTTGTTGGACAAGAGATTTATATACCCTAGTACTCCTTCTTGGAGAGCTCCAATAGTATTTGTGAAAAACAAAAGATGGATCGTTGCGATTGTGCGTAAATTATAGACTGTTGAATAAGGTGACAGTGTGAAATAAATACCCATTACCTCGTATAAATAATTTGTTTGACCAGTTACAAGGTGTTCAATATTTTTTTTTTCAAAAATTGATTTGAGATATGAGTATTATTAATTGAGGATAAAGGAAGAGGATATTCGGAAAATTTCTTTTAGGACTCATTATGGGCATTATGAGTTCTTGGTGATGTCATTTAGTTTGACAAATGGCCCAGTTGCATTCATGGACTTAATGAATAGAGTATTTAAACTATTCTTGGAAAAATTTATTATTATCTTTATTAACGAAATACTAATATATTTTGAGAGTATAGAGGATCATAAGCAACATTTAAAGATACTTTTACCAACTCTAAGGGAGTATGGTTAGTAAGGATGGTATCCAAGTTGACCCTAAGAAAGTAGAAGCAGTACAACAATGGCATGTCCTACTATAGTTATAGATGAAGATCCAAATCTAACTTGCGCTTTCCACGATTGTCTGTCTTCCAATCTATTCGAGCCATAGTTGGATCAAGTACATGAACATATACTTGTAAAGCATCAATCAACTCCTCAGCATTTGAAGTTGAGATGAGAATTTGTTGTGCTAAGTGTGAGATGAACCTCTGTTCCACAGCTTGATCAAGAAAAGATAGCAGACCATCAAAAAAAGGGTTAGAATTTAATAAACCTATTGATTTGTGATAGATATTCAATTGTGCCTAGGAGACTACTTGAAAGATTTGTTCTAAAGTACTAAAACCCCCTGGTAAGGCAATAAAGGCATCAGCATTTCTCATCATTCTAGCCATGCGCTCATGTATGGAAGCTACTTAAATTCTTCTCCAATTTTCTTCTGTATGATGTTGGATGCAGTTAAAGCTATAGGAATAATACCTAAAACTTGACATCCTCCTATATGTTCAGCTGTAGACACACACCCCATTAACCCACGGTTACCTTCACCATAGACTAAATGAATTTTTCTTCTGGCCAACACCATACCTAGATTTTATGATGCTTTCACATACTCTCCATCTTTTCTAGGATTGGAACCACAAAAGACACAAATATTTTGAAACTGATAAAATGTGATTTCTTCCATAGCTGCACACACCCTAACTTTGAGTATAAAGGTAAAGATACTAACGTGAGTTGTGATTGTGGTTCATGTTAAGCACATAAAGAGAATAAGGTTAAGATATCACCAGAAATTTGTCTTTTCCTTGCTGTCCTTGATGAAGCATTGATGTCTTGATTCTTGTAGGAAAGTTGTAGGTGATAGGCATAATTGTAAAAAAAAGAGTGCAAATGCAAACAAGTTAATTGTTGAAGAGAGACAATTAAATAGTTTATTTTTTTTCCAATGTTCTTGCTAGTCGACTATTGGTAATATTAAGTTGACTAGCTATTTTGAGAATTTTAAATTTAGACTGGTTTATTTTATAGTTGATTGATTACATCTATTTTGAAGCAATCAACTGCATCCTACCAATTAACTATGTATTCTTAGTTTTTCATAGATTTTTATAAGCTCATAAATGTTTCTTTTCCACTGAATACCAACAACGTTAAAGTAGATTTTGGCACATATATTTAAAACTTGCAGCCATCGATTTTTGCCGAAATAACAACTAGATTTTGTTTATAGATTTTCAAGAATTACGGTCAGCGAATTTAATTTTCTTTCAATGTTTTGTCCAAATTTTTGACTTTCTATTTTGGTACCGTTCTTTATTATGCTTTTCGTCTATTCTACTAGATTCTTCCTTATTAATGTTTCACATTAAATGCAAATTTCTTTTCCCTTATTACAAGAAAAGTTAATTTTTTTTCTTTGAAACTTAGTTACTATGGTGTCCAAGTGGTTAGTAGGTTAAAGTATGGAGATTTTGAAAGAATTTATCTAACAAAGAACGTATTTTAAAAAAATCTTTATATCAAGTATGTATAACTGTGTAAGTTGGCACATTATGTGCAAATTAGAAAGAATAATGAGTTTACAGTATATACTGATTGAGTATTAAGGTATAAAGAACACCTAAGTTTACCTAATGTGGTTGAGAAGTGAAAGGAGAATAATTTGAGAACCATGTTCAAAAATAATGTAAAGCGATTAAGATATTTGTGTTAAAGATTATACCATGTTAGTTAAGTCTAGTATCTAGGATGTGAATTATGTTGAGATTAGAAATTCACATGTGAATAATTGTTGAGAAAGGAGATTTCAGAAGAAGCCATAGATTGTGAATATGGATAACCTGTGGCAATAAGGATATACTAAGATATGAAAGAATTGTACTAGTATATTGGTAAAAAGAAGATACAAGTGAAATATTTTTCGTTGTTTGGTATGTCAGCAAGTAAGAATTGAATATTTTGTTTCAAGAGAGCTAATTAGGAAGCTTAAGATTTTATCTAGATTATAGTATAGCTTATAGTAAATTTAAATGATGTGTTTATACATTAGAAGTTGTGCTTTAGGTATCTTTATATAATTTTGGAGAAAATCATTTATCCTTAGTTGAACTTCCCCCTATCGATAATTATTAGGCCAACATATAAATGGCACCATTTGAGGTTTTACATGAAACATCGTAGGTCTCTTGATAGGTGAGTGAATTAAGTAAAGTTAAGCTTTTGGAATCTAATTTGGAATAACATACAATATATAGAATATAAACTAACTTAAATTGATGACGTTAATTTAGAGAGCATGCTTTAAGCGTATGTCTTCGAGTTTGGAAGGAGATCCCTTAGCAGAATTTGCCTATAATAAAGTGTTATTGGATGACTTAAAGCCTTATGTAAGAGGTGTTACAAACTTTCTATTAGATAACTCAGTGGAGTCAGACTTATGGTAAGATGTTGTTAATAAAGTGAAATTGATTAGAAAAAAAAATACAAGAAACTCAATATAGGCCAAAAATCTATAAGGACCATGAATATTGAGCACTAGAAATTATCAGTTGGTGATCAAATTTTCTTGAAGGACTCACCCATGAAAGAGGAAATGAGGTTTGGAAAGAAGGAAAAAGTTAAGCTCTAATGTATAGGCTCTTTTGAAATTTTGGATAAAGTATGCATAGTATATATCGCCTAGCTTTGCTATCAAGATTAAGTAACGTTAGTATAGTCTTTCTTGCATTAATGCTAAGGAATTACCTATCAGATTCTTCTCATGTTATCTAATTCTAAGAAATTCAATTTGACAAGAATTTGGCTTAATCATGAAGAAAACTCGATGTTTATTATTGATCGAAAAGTGAAGAACTTATGGTTGAAGGAAATCCCTATAGTTAAGATTATATGACAAAATCACACTAGTGAAGAGATTTCCAAAAAGGTAGATATGATATATAAAAAAATATACCCAATTATTTGCGTAATATGGTTGGTAACTCCGAATTATGCCTTGACTTCGTTTCTTAAATATGATACGATGGTTTCAAATTCAGGGACCAAATTTCTTAAAGAGTGATGAGTGAGTTTTATACTCATAAATTAAATATTTTCATCTTATCTTTTTGACATAATTAAGCATAAATCTCCCTTACTTTTCTTTAGATTTGTGTATTTCTTACAAATGGAGAGAAGAGCAAAAAATGGACTTAATTACAGGAATCAGAGCTAAATTGTGGTTATTTGGTAACGATGTCTATAAATCAAACAGATAAAACAAATTCATTAAGGATGGCTGAGTAAGGAGCATTCTCATATCGACTCTTGAGATGCATCCTAATGGATATATGCAAAATTTTATTCTTGATTTATGATCACATTTCCAAAAGAACTAAAACATAAAGATTCAAGGCAAAGCACCCAATGTTGAGAATATGTTTATTGTTTGTAGTCCAGCCCAACCTTGCTGTAGTACTTGGGACATATCTCCAAAAATACATATCCAATATGTATGCAATTTGGTATGTGTGTAGCTGACATAATTGGGTACAATTTTCATGTTCCAATGGTAAGAAAATTTAGACAATAAAAGGGCTAAAAGTGGTCTAGAAGAGAATCTGACTACTGCTGCAGTCTAGCCCGACTTTGCTCAAGTATTTTGACCATAAGTCACAAATTACGTATCCAATTTGTCCACGATTTGTCTTGACGGAAAGCTAATGAAATTTTCTACAACTTTCATGTTGATGGAGTTAGCAAATTCGGCGGATTTCAAGACGATATTCAAGGATCAATTTTGGTGCACATGATGGAATCCAAATTGTCAACTTTGTACAACTTCCTGCCTAACAATTTTGAAAATTACCACACCTACCATGTCTAATTGTATCTATAAAAAGAGGACCTGAGGGGTGAGTGAAGGAACTTTGGGAGAGAGTTTTTGGAGAGAGCTTGGGAAAGCATTGTTGGAATTCTACGTACTTATAATGTTATTGTAATAACCGTAAAATTTAACAAAAAATCCAATTAAAGGAAATGTAGAATAAAAAAAAGAAGAATTTTGACAACAGAGATAAGAACCGGTGAAAATATGTATATTTATTACATGGATTAAAGAATTACAAAAGAAATATGAGAATTTATATTTTCGCACGCTATTAGCAAAAATATTTTTATTTATGTAGAAATAATTATAATTTATTAAAAGTAAGTGGACTTTTAAGTAAAAGAAGTATTGTGTTAATTAAAATAATTATACCGGCCTCTATTGAATTTTTATGGTATTTTTAGAAATATTCTTTCTTTTAATATGAATAAAGATATTTGTTTTGAAATTTGTTTTAATATGATTTTTATCAAGAAAAATCATGATTTAAGAGTTTAACTAAAGGTTTATGAGAAAGGAAAGTTTTAGAAATTTTTGGGATATTTTATGATGAAAAACAGAATTTATATGAATTTTCATAAAAAAAATCTTATTATTAATTATTTAAAAATTATTATTATATTAAAAAAAAAGACAGCCGAATGTTTAAACGGAAGGCCGGGAGAGGAATTGAGAAAGGAAAAAAAAAGTCGAAGAAAATGCATAGTAATAAATAGTGTATGAATAGTAACATCCAATTTCATCTTTCGATTTGGAGTGCTTATGGGCTTTCAATCTCAAAACTGAAAATGTTATTGGATTCAGGACGAAGAGTACTTCAGTTTTGACCGATCAGTTTTTCAAATCAATCGTTGAATCGCCGTAGATCTGAAGTAGAAAATTTCGGTAAAAGGTAAGTTCTGAAAAACCTTACTTAGAGACTTCTAATTAAAAATCTGACTCCGTAGATGGATTCAGAAACTAGATAAACATTAGGATATGAATTCGTTTTGTTGATTCGGTAAAAAAATTTGTGACGGTGAATAGTGTTTTCAGCGATGAATAGTGGCAGTGAATAGTATTTTCCGGCATGAATAGTGTTCCCTGCGGTGAACAGTACCCGAGCTCATTTAAGGTTTTCGAACCCTCCGGACACGTTTTTGAAGCTTATTTGGTCAAATTCAGACTAGAAACGAGCATTTTAAGGCTGTCCAATTTGGAGCCCTTACTTGTGAGTAGATGATTCTTCCTATGACTTGCCTATACTCTTCTTGATACTTGAATATGTATATGATTATGTTTATGAGATATACACACTGTGATATGTTTCTCAAATGCATTAAAACGATCTGATATGCTTACATTTTGAAATACAGTTCAAGAAGAGTATAGTTTTGAAAATGGATTTATGAACTCATGGTGTATATGATTTCACATGTATTTCTCATTAAATGATAAAGTGAATATTTATACACGTGACATTGATTTATAGAGATATATGATTGCCTAGAGAAAGGGCATATATATGTGATAAACCCTGAATGGGTAATTTATAACAGATGAATTTTGAAATACATTGAACATGTGATTTTTACATGTATTTCGCATTACATATCAAAGAAAGTATGTTATACATGTGACATTGATTTTACAGTGATATATTTGCCTCGGATATGGGCATGTATACATGTTTCCCCTGAATGGGAAGTTTTGACATATGAGTATTTTGAGACTGAAAGTCTGTATTATATTGAGAATTTATACTGGATTATATGGCATATGTGCATATGGTATTTTCTGTGGAGGAATCCTATTGGAAACACTGTCTGCTAACAGCAGGTGATGTTAGCCTTGGTGCGCACCTTGATTGCCTCAGCTAGCAGGGGAGGTGGTGCTAGCCTCGTGTGAGGGCCAACACACGGGAGATTATATGTGAAGGAGAGCGGAATGCCTCCTATATATGGGCGAGATGCCAGTTATATGAGATGTTATTTTGCCTTCCCTTGCTGTGTGCTTGGGAAAGACCCATATAGAGTCCCTTCGCGTGTCCTCTTGAATGGTAATAGGGCAAACCTCAGCGGGATGCTGAGTTTAGGCAAATCCTATACCACCAAAGTACGGAAGGGGTCAAACTCTGGTATGGTGGTTCTGATATGGGATCCTCCGAATATTTTATGAGAAATGTTTTGATGCATAGCATAATTTGATTAATGATTTTACAGTATTGAATATGATTTTGAACTTGACATGAGCATTGTGTATATAGTACCGCATACGGTTTGAAGGACCTGATTATGACTGTTTTGAATAGAGAAAATTTGAAAATGCGAGTCCCATGTGGATGTACTTCTGAAATGTAATTTTTGATAACATAAATTTATTATATGAGTACATCCATATGTTGACCTAAGAGGTCATAGGAGGTATTATTTGCTCACTGAGTTGTAAAACTCACTACACGATGTGGATCTATTTTTCAGATAAAGACATAGAGTTTGGTCCAACAGCCACGTGATCGACTAGAGGTCGTACTTCAGTGGTGAGCCTACATTGTTTCTAGGCTCTCAATGTTTTATATTTGTAAAATATTTGTACTCTAGAGTTGCTCTAAACGTCACAGGCAGGATCCTTGCTTCTACTGTTACTCTGGTGTTTATAAATGTAAACTGTATATTGTATATGTGTATGGGAACTTATATGTATTGATTTATATGATTAAGAATGGCATTATGTACATTTATGGAAAATATATGTGTATGGTATATGGATTTCACGTGCCCTAAAATTAGGGTCGTGACAAGTTGGTATCAGAGCATTAGGTTTCCCTATGACAATCAGAATAAAGGATTCTTTAGTAGGACCTTTAGTATCGATATGAGCCGGACATATTTATACTTCAAGTGCTGCTGAGGGATTCTATAGGATTTCAAATTCCTTTCTATTCCAAGTTGTTAAAGTTTATAGTATAAGATAGATTGAATATTGTGACATCTTAAGAGGTATCTATGGATCAATTACAGCTTGAAAGTAAAAGAGATATGCGTCTTAAGGAATTTAAAGAATTGAGACAGATACCAAATATGATGGTTTCTAAATGTGACATCCGTTGTACCGGTTGTCTAGATATGGTAGACTGTGATGTGATATTGAGAATGGATTTGTTGGCATTATGTCATGTCATTTTGAAATGTCACTATAAGGTGATTAAATTCAATATTCTTGGGGAATTTTCTTTCTTGATACAAGGGGATCGTAGTGAAATACCCAGTAATCTAATCTCTGCTTTAACATCCCATAAAAGGTGTCAAGAATATTTGACAATGATGAGAGATGTTGATATAAAGTATATCAGTGTAAATTAAGTTCCAGTGGTTAAAAAAAAATTTCTGATGTAATTCTTGAAGAATTTTCAGGATTACCTCGAAACGTAAAATATAATTTGGTATTGATTTACTTCCTAGAACCCAACAAGTGTTTATACCTATATATAGAATGGCACCCACTGAACTTAAAGAACTGAAAAAGAAATAGTTATAAGACATGTTAGACAAGAGATTTAAAAGCCCTAGTACTTTTACTTGGAGTGCTCCAGTTCTATCTATGAAAAAGAAAGATGAATCACTATGACTATGCATAGATTATAGACAATTGAATAAAGTGACAATGTGAAATAAATACTCATTACCTCATATAGATGATATGTTTGACCAGCTACAAGGTGCTCAACATTTTAAAAAAAAATTGATTTGATTTGATATTTGGATATCATCAAATGAGGATAAGGAAAGAGGATATTTGAAAAAAAAATTTCTTTTAGGACTCGTTATGGTATTATGAGTTCTTGGTGATGTCATTTAGTTTGACAAATGCCCAGTTGCATTCATGGACTTGATAAAAAAAAGAGTATTGAAGCCATCTCAAGATTAATTTGTTATTATAATTATTGATAATATACTAGAATATTTCAAGAGTGCAGAGGATCATAAGCAATATTTAAAGATAGTATTACAAACTCCAAGGGAATATCAGCTATATGCTAAGTTATCAAAATATGAATTTTGACTTAGTAATAGTACTTTCTTAAGGTATGTGGTTAGCAAGATGGTATCCAAGATAACCCTAAGAAAGTAAAAGTTGCTACATTTACAGATGAAGATCCAAGTCCAATTTGCGCTTTCTGCTGTGGTTTGTTGTCCATTCTATTTGAGCTGTGATTGGATCAGGTACATGAACATATGCTTGTAAAGTATCAATCAACTCCTCAGCATCTGAAGCTGAGATGAGAATTTGTCGTGCTGAGTGTGGGATAAACCTTTGTTCCACAGCATGATCAATGAAAGATAACAGACCATCAAAGAAGTGATTAACATTTAACAAACCTATCGGTTTGTGATGCATATTTAGTTGTGCCCAAGAGACTATTTGGAAAATTTCTTCTAAAGTACCAAAACCCCCTGGTAAGGCAATGAAGGCATCAGCATTGCTCATCATTCTAGCCATGCACTCATGCATGGATGCAACCTTAAACTCTTCCCCAATTGTCTTTCCTACGATGTTAGATGCAGCTAGAGCTGTAGGAATAATACCTAGAACTTGACATCCTCCTACATGTACAGCTGTAGACACACATCCCATTAACCCACGGTTACCTCCACCATAGACTAGATGAATTTTTCTCCTGGCCAGCACCATACCTAGGTTTTGTGCTGCTTTCACATATTCTCCGTCCTTTCCAGGACTGGAACCACAAAAGACACAGATATTTCGAAACTGACGGAATGCGGTTCCCTCCATAATTTCTATCACCTTAACTCTGAGTATGAAGATAAAGATACTAATGTACGCATTTATAGAACTCAGAGAAGGGCATATTTATAATAGCTATGTGAATAGGCCGGACATAAATATAATAACTATGTGAGTGATTGATAAATATCAGCTAAATTGAAGATAAAATTTTCAAAAAATGATGGCAAGCATGTATATATACAGCAGTTATGACTATGACCCATATTAAACACATAAAGAAAAAAAAATTGAAAAATGCAAACCAGTTAGTTGTTGAAGAGGGACAAGCAAAAGATTTATCTTGTTTTTCTCAATATTCTTACCAGTCGACTATTGGTTTATAAGTCGACTAGCTATTTTGAGAAATTTTAATGTGGACTGGTTATTTTACAGTTGATTGATTACATCTATTATGAAGCAATCAACTGCATCTTACCAGTTAACTATGTGCTATTGTTTTTCACAGACTTTATAAGCTCAAAGATATCTCTTTTTCATATGATATGCTTCCGCCGAATAACAATATCTTTATATTAAATATTGGCACATATATTCAAAATTTGCGGCCACCAATTTTAATGCTTTTCAATGTTTGTCCAAATATTTGACTTTCTATTTTGGCACCATTCTCTATTGTGCTTTTCGTCTATTTCACTGCATTCTCCCTCATTAACGGTTGGCATTAAATGCAAGGTTGTTTTCCCTCATTTCAAGGAAAGATAATTTCTAATATTTGGAATTCAGTTATTATGGTGTTCAACTGATTAGTGGATTAAAGTAATAGAAATTTTGAAAAGAATAGATGGATGATGATGTAATGGTGCTTTGACGAATGTAATCAAAGGAATTAACGGTGTTGAAATTTTTGAAGAGTAAAGTATGAAAAGTAAGATTTAAGATAATCTTGAAATTTTTAATTTGGACATATGAAGAATATTTTGAGAATCATCTCTGAGAATAATGTAAGTGATTAAGATATTTATGTTAAAGATTTATACCATGCTAAACTGAGTCTAGTATTTGGAATGTAAATTATGTTGAGATTGGAAATTCACGTATGGATAATTGTTGAGAAAGGAGATTTCAGAAGAAGTCATAGATTGTGAATATGGATTACCCAAGGTAATAAGGATATATTGAGATAAAAACAAAAGGGTACTATTATAATGGTAAAAAGAAGATACAAGTGATTTTTTTTTTCATTGGCGGGTATGTTGGCAAGTACAAATTGAATATATTATCTCCAGAGAGTTATTCAGAAAGTCTAAGGATATTTATTATATTATAGTATGACTGATACTAAATTTAAATGATGTGTTTATACATTAGAAGTTATGCTTTAAGTATCTTTATATTATTGTGGTGAAAGTTTGGAGAAATTAATTGTCCTTAGTTGAACTTGCTCATAGCAGTAATTATCATGCCAATATACAATGGCATCATTTGAAGTTTTACATGAACATCATAGGTTTCTTAATATGTGAGTGAATTGAGAAAGTTAAACTTTGGAAATCTAATTTGGAATAACATGCAATAGATAAAATATAACTTATCTAAATTGATGATGCTAGCTTAGAGAGCATGCTTCAAGCATATGTTTTTGAGATTGGTAGGAGATTTCTTAGCAGAATTTGTCTATAATAAAATGATATTAGAAGATTTAAACCTTATGTAAGAGGTGTTACAAATGTTCTGTTAAATGACTCAGTGGAGTTATATTTATTATAAGATGTCATTGATAAAGTGAAATTGATTAGAAAAAGAATACTGGAAACTCAATACAAGTCAAAATTTTACAAGGACTATGAATGTTGAGCACTAGAAATTTTCAGTTGGTGATCATATATTCTTTAATGACTCACCAATGAAAGAGGTAATGAGATTTGGAAAGAAAGGGAAGTTACCCTCTCGGTATATAGAATTATTTGAATTCTTGATAGGATCGGTTCAGTGGCTTATTGTTTGGTTTTACCACTTGCATTGGATAATGTTTATCCAGTTTTTCATGTGTCTATGCTACAGAAATATTTACTGGATTCTACACATGTTATATAGTGTCCATAACTTTAGTTATAGGAAGATTTAATCTATGAGGAACAACCAGTAGCAATAGTGGACAGATAAGTAAAGAAGTTACGGTTAAAAGAAATACCTACAGTAAAGGTGATATGGAAAAATCACTATACTGAGGAAGCTACTTGGGAAAGGAAAAATGATATATGTGTCAGATATCTGCGTTTATTTGAACAATGAGATTAGTATTTATCTGCAACTAGGGTGATGAAATTCGGGGACCGAATTTCTTTAAGGGGGGAAGAATGTAATAACCGTAAAATTTAACGAAAAATTCCAATTAAAGGAAATGTAGAATAAAAAAAAAGAATTTTGACAATAGAGATAAGAACCGGTGAAAATATGTATATTTATTACATGGATTAAAGAATTACAAAAGAAATATGAAAATTTATATTTTGGCGCGCTATTAGCAAAAATATTTTTATTTATGTAGAAATAATTATAATTTGTTAAAAGTAAGTGGACTTTTAAGTAAAAGAAGTATTTTGTTGTTTAAAATAATTATACCGGCCTCCATTGAATTTTTATGGTATTTTTAGAAATATTCTTTCTTTTAATATGAATAAAGATATTTGTTTTGAAATTTGTTTTAATATGATTTTTATTAAGAAAAATCATGATTTAAGAGTTTAACTAAAGGTTTATGAGAAAGGAAATTTTTAGAAATTTTTGGGATATTTTATGATGAAAAACGGAATTTATATGAATTTTTATAAAAAAAATCTTATTATTAATTATTTAATAATTATTATTATATTAAAAAAAAGACAGCAGAATGTTTTAATGGAAGGCCGGGAGAGGAATTGAGAAAGAAAAAAAAATCGAAGAAAATGCATAGTCATAAATAGTGTATGAATAGTAACATCTAATTTCATCTTTCGATTTGGAGTGCTTATGGGCTTTCAATCTCAAAACTGAAAATGTTATTGGATTCAGGACGAAGAGTACTTCAGTTTTGACCGATCAGTTTTTCAAATCAACCGTTGAATCGCCGTAGATCTGAAGTAGAAAATCTCGGTAAAAGGTAAGTTCTGAAAAACCTTACTTAGAGACTTCTAATTAAAAATCTGACTCCGTAGATTGATTCATAAACTAGATAAACATTAGGATATGAATTCGTTTTGTTGATTCGGTAAAAAATTTTGTGACGGTGAATAGTATTTTCTGGCGATGAATAGTGGCGGTGAATAGTATTTCCCGGCATGAATAGTGTTTTCGGCAGTGAACAGTACCCCCCCCCCCCCGAGCTCATTTAAGGTTTTCAGACCCTCCCGACACGTTTTTGAAAGCTTATTTGGTCAAATTCAGACTAGAAACGAGGATTTTAGGGCTGTCCAATATGGAGCCCTTACCTGTGAGTAGATGATTCTTCCTATGACTTACCTATACTCTTCTTGATACTTGAATATGTATATGATTATGTTTATGAGATATACACACTGTGATATGTTTCTGAAATGCATTAAAACGATCTGATATGCTTACATTTTGAAATACAGTTCAAGAAGAGTATAGTTTTGAAAATGGATTTATGAACTCATGGTGTATATGATTTCACATGTATTTCTCATTAAATGATAAAGTGAATATTTATACACGTGAAATTGATTTATAGAGATATATGATTGCCTAGAGAAAGGGCATATATATGTGATAAACCCTGAATGGGTAATTTATAACAGATGAATTTTGAAATACATTGAACATGTGATTTTTACATGTATTTCGCATTACATATCAAAGAAAGTATGTTATACATGTGACATTGATTTTACAGTGATATATTTGCCTCGGATATGGGCATGTATACATGTTTCCCCTGAATGGGAAGTTTTGACATATGAGTATTTTGAGACTGAAAGTCTGTATTATATTGAGAATTTATACTGGATTATATGGCATATGTGCATATGGTATTTTCTGTGGAGGAATCCTATTGGAAACACTGTCTGCTAACAGCAGGTGATGTTAGCCTTGGTGCGCACCTTGATTGCCTCAGCTAGCAGGGGAGGTGGTGCTAGCCTCGTGTGAGGGCCAACACACGGGAGATTATATGTGAAGGAGAGCGGAATGCCTCCTATATATGGGTGAGATGCCAGTTATATGAGATGTTATTTTGCCTTCCCTTGCTGTGTGCTTGGGAAAGACCCATACAGAGTCCCTTCGCGTGTCCTCTTGAATGGTAATAGGGCAAACCTCAGCGGGATGCTGAGTTTAGGCAAATCCTATACCACCAAAGTACGGAAGGGGTCAAACTCTGGTATGGTGGTTCTGATATGGGATCCTCCGAATATTTTATGAGAAATGTTTTGATGCATAGCATAATTTGATTAATGATTTTACAGTATTGAATATGATTTTGAACTTGACATGAGCATTGTGTATACAGTACCGCATACGGTTTGAAAGACCTGATTATGATTGTTTTGAATAGAGAAAATTTGAAAATGCGGGTCCCATGTGGATGTACTTCTGAAATGTAATTTTTGATAACATAAATTTATTATATGAGTACATCCATATGTTGACCTAACAGGTCATTGGAGGTATTATCTGCTCACTGAGTTGTAAAACTCACTACACGATGTGTATCTATTTTTCAGATAAAGATATAGAGTTTGTCCAACAGCCACGTAATCGACTAGAGGTCGTACTTCAGTGGTGAGCCTACATTGTTTCTAGGCTCTCAATGTTTTATATTTGTAAAATATTTGTACTCTAGAGTTGCTCTGAACGTCACAGGCAGGATCCTTGCTTCTACTGTTACTCTGGTGTTTATAGATGTAAACTGTATATTGTATATGTGTATGGGAACTTATATGTATTGATTTATATGATTAAGAATGGCATTATGTACATTTATGGAAAATATATGTGTATGGTATATGGATTTCACGTGCCCTAAAATTAGGGTCGTGACAGTTATTCTCTCTTTAGACATTTTGTATTTTTCATTTTCTTTCGTAATATTATCATGTTTCTTCATCTTTCATTTTACTTTCTTGCCTTAATTATGGAGAACTGATCTCCTAATGCTAAGGTGAAATGGTGAAACTCTTGGTATGAGAATAATAATCATTTATTTTTAATGTTACTGTTTATATTTGATGTTGTATTTACCTCCTCCTTTTCTTATGCTATGTTTTACTGGCTGGCTAACTGAACTATTTCTTCTTCTTGTTTAATGGCTGACTTTACCATCTACTTCTTATTTTTATTGTTCATGGTTGGCTTTGCCACCTATTCTATTTCAATTTATTTTGTCATGTTAATTCATTTTCGACCTTTTTCATTTTCTACAAAAGTTAATCTTGTAAAATGTGAATTTTGATATATTGTAGACAATCTTTGGCATAATAAATGGTTGAATCAATCTTGATTTATTGTAGACAATATAATGATTGACACAATTTATGCTTGAATCCATTTACAAGTTATCTTTTGCATCTTTGTATTTTTAATCTTGTAAAGTGTGAACCTTGATACATTGTAGACAATTTTTGGCACAATAAATACTTGAATCAGTCTTGATTTATTGTAGACAATATGATGATTAGCACAATGTATGCTTGAATCCATTTTACAAGACTGTTTTATATATTAGTAATACAATAAAAAGGAGGTAAATATAATTCATGTATAAACAAAGATGAGTTTAAATTAACATATCTTCCGATTGGAAACTTATTCATGTAAGGATTCTGATTGAATAATAAAAGAGTTAAATTTATCTTTATTTGAAATACCAAGAGTAGATTCCGTAACCTTAACATGCTTCTTTACTTTGAATACATCTTCATTTAATTTCAGTATATTAGTTCTTTGGGTATTTTGTTCAATATTCCTCTCACAAAATAAGACATTGGGAATTAGGTTAGAAGTATTTACTTTATATCTAAATTAGAATTTTCTCTCAATTGGCAATTCCAGTGGGATCAAGCTTGCATACCACTAAATCTATATTCCAATAGATTCGTGCACTTGCAAGTTTTAATTAAAACAACAACAAGTTTTTGGCGCTGTTTGTAACATCCTTAATTTCGTTTCTTTTATTGATAAAGGTACATAAAAAATTTAATTAAGGAAATAAAATTTATTAGACAATATTTTAGATATCTAAGGAAATATAATCCTTAGAAATTCTTCACCTTAGGTATATGCATAGAAAATGTTTCTAACATTAAGAGAACAAATAAAGAAGGAAAATCTAATAGGAAAGAAATTAGAAATAACATACTAAAGAGATGCAAAATTCTTGGATAAGGAAGATAAATTTTTAGAAACAAGTAAAGGTCTTAAAATTTCAAAGAACATTGAATTAGGGTAATTTTTCCTAATTCAAGAAAAATAGTTACTAAGTTTAAAATCTTTACCCATACATTGGGCTTTTACCTATGGACACTTCATATAGAGTTTTTTCCACTTCACATAAGTTTCTAGCAAGCCCATTGGATAACCTAAACAAGAAATTAAACATAGACTTGGACTAGGATATAGTAATTTCACAAATAGCCCAAAAATTATGAAAATGTGACCAAGCCCACCAAGAAAGGAAGAATTTTATCCAAAGCAAGGAAAATGGGTAGGACAAGCCCATAATGGGTAGGAATAAGCCCAAATCCAAGAGGAAAACTAAAATAAAATAAATTAGATGATGATATAATAATAAGAATAAAGATTATGTTACATGGCATTAAGACAAAAAATTTAGCAAGTGGTGTGATTCTACATTCATCACTTAAGCAAGTGGCATGATAATACAAGGCTTTAGGACAAAAACATCTATATCCTACACTCATAATTTTAGCAAGTGGTATGATAATACATGGTATTAGGACAAAACATTCATAGCCCACACAAATAATATCAACCAAATAATGAAGATTCAAGGGCTAGAAATTTGCCACCTAAAAAGGCAAACCTATCATACTTGTTTAAGACAAAAGAAAATGGAAATGAATCCCTAAATCAAAGGGACCTTGTCCCACATCTTAAGAACATATTATCATAATTTTCAAAATACAAATCTCCTTTTCCTATGCATATCTTGACTAAGGAAGAGGAAGACAAGAACATAAGTTGTTTGTTTTCCAAAAATTCAACAAAGTGTATCCTAATTGTGATAAGGTAGACCCATGATCATGAAAGGTGAATTATTTGGTGGTCTATATAAGAAAACCCACCCTTACAACATTAGAATTTCGTCCAAGTGAGGGAGAGAAAAAAAAATAGAAGCAAGGTAGAGTGAGGAAAGGAGAGGAAGAAAGGAAGAAAGAGGAAGGAGAAGTCTAGAAGACTAAGTGCTCCAAGTAAGTTTAACAATATTTCTTTTTGAAGAAAACTTTTGAAACTTATAATATTTGTATGAGATTTTGATCTTAGAACTTTTATGATTGGTCATGATGTTGCTATATCATGTTACATATTGATCTTGCATGTGATGTATGTTTGAATACTTAGGTTGGTGTAGATAGTTCTGCATGGTTATGGCTATGGGTGGCAGAATTTTAAGCTTCGGTATTTTAATTTCTGGGAACAATCTATAAGGAATTAAAATAAATGGTTAACATAAGAATTAAATATAAATGTGTCATGGATTTTTAGCCACTGGAATCATTCCATTTGGAGTCCATATGAGGTAGCTATGGTCTGATTAGTAGTCAAAGGTCAGAAAATGAATCATCAGGGAAGAATATGTTAGGATAGCTTCGGTAATTTAATTTCTGGGAATTATTGGTAGGGAATTAAAATAAATAGTTAACATAAGAATTAAAGATATGTATGTCATGGATTTTTACCCACTAGAATCATTCAATTTGGAGTCCATATGAGGGAGATATGAGCCGATTAGTAGAGAAAGGTCAGAAAATGGGTCATCAGGGAAAAATATGTTAGGATAGCTTCGGTATTTTAATTTCTGAGAAGTATCTGTAAGGAATTAAAATAAATTATTAACATAAGAATTAAAGATAAATGTGTCATGGATTTTTAGGCACTGGAATCATTCAATTTGAAGTCCATTTGAGGTAGATATAAGCTAATTAGTAAGCAGAGGTCAGAAAATGTTTATTCAGAATATGTTATTAAAGCTTTAGTTTTTGAATTTTTGGAAAATATTCTGTAGGGAGTTAAAATCGTACGCCAAGATAACAATTATAGATATAGGGCTCATGGATTTTTACCAACTGGAATAACTCAATTTGGAGTTCAAATTTGGGAGATATGGTCTAATTAGTCAGTAAAGGTCAGAACTTACACGAGAAGAAATAATCTGTACATTTATGGAGTAATATCACCTTGATTTCTTAATATTTCGCTACAATGTTCAACATAATAGTTTTAGATAATTGTTTTATCTTGAAATTGACACTAAGATCACCTACATCAGAGTTAAATTGAGGGAGTTATGCTCTGATTAGTAAGAGAAGGTTAGATAGGATGAAAACCTGCATCAAGAAAATAAAGAAATAAAATTAGTATTTTAAAAAGAAGATGAATCTTAACAAATGACTAGTATAGCCATAGCCATTGCCATTGCATGAACTTACTACCATTTTAAGTGTGTAATTTTTAACATGGAATTTACCCTAGTACTCATATAAATTTACAAGAAGTTTTGAAAGTGCCGGTTTTATTTGAAAAATCTTAGTATGCTCCGTGGTTGCAATATTTTCACATCAGAAAAGAATTATTCTAGTTACTGGAAAACAAAATTGTGATTGTGAAAAGTGCATGTCTAAGGAAAGCTCTGGCAAGGAAAGACATGGTACTTAAGTGTGTCCATTAGTGACCCACCTCTCTTTCCTGGGAACTTTTCTGGTGCGCTGTTTACAGACTACAATTACTATCCAGTTACCAAGGTATTAGTATGGAATTTTGACATGGAAATGTTTTATAAAGTGATATTTTAAATGGTTATGTTCATGGCATGATTACCAATGATTTATGGTAATAGTTATATTTTGATGAACATACTTGTTATTGAAAGCATATTTTTGGCTATCATTGTGAAAAGAAAAGAAATGAGCACGGTCACATGGCAATCCGTGTGGTGCACCAGTAGGGGACGCCCTACCAACGGTTATGATCATGTTAATAAGAAAAGAAAGAGAAAGTGTGCCATGTCGGACGGAGCGAGATAAGCCCGTACCGAAAAGTAGAGAATACTCACCCTGACCGGGGTAGCTTGAAGTAAGAATAAGTGGATAGCCATCATATGAAATTCGAAAAATAGTTATTCATGCCATACATGTCATAACTGTATAATTTTCATGTGCATGATAAAGTGCATTCATGTGACCTAAAGATATTTTCTGTAGTTTATACAGCTGAACATGACGTGATGAACTATATTGATGGTAAATTATGATTTATTGTTGAACTTACTGGGATTTAATTCTCACTATATTTCCATATCATGTTCAGAAGAATAAATATGCAGATATTCTCTATGACACTTATTATCTCTGTATGTTGGATCGAGGTGCCCTACCTTGGGCAACTTCCAGTTATTTCTGATGTAACTGTCGTAGATGTAACTGAGATTCCGGTGGACGTGCCACCCGAACCAGTGTCCCCGGAAGTAGTCGATATAGATGATTAGAACTAATATGTATCTTTGTACAAATGTTTGTAAAATAATGGTGTGTAGTTTGTAAAATAATAGTGTGTATGGAAACTCAGTATTGTATAAATTAAATAAATGTTATATTGAGTTAAGTTGTAACGAGGTAATAACTTCATGGTATTTTAAAAAAAAAAATTTACATAAATGGAGTTGTTACATAATTGGTATCAGAGCAGGTCGATCCTAGATGGCCAGTAGTTGGATGGTTATCTGAATCGATCTTATAGTGTCTTGAGTATGTTGTGGTTGTGCTGTGTAGGGGATCAGTGATTCATATAGGTAAGAAATTACTAGTGTTTCCTATCTATATGCCGAGGTGGTGTTATGACTGCTATTAAATATTTTTGAACTAACTATTGGGCTTGATCACCTCAATAGCAGCATAACTTTGTTTTGTACCATAGTAAGAAATGGCACCACCAAGGAGGAATCCAGCAACAAATGCAGAGGAAACCCTGCACAACCTGGCCACGGCAATTCGAGACCAAGTTATGACCACCAACCAAATTTTACAACATCTCCAGAATGCTAATAACACAAATGTTGAGATTGGTCCTAACAACCGGACGGCTGGAAAAGATAATGGCATATCCGAGTTCCTGAGGACTAGACCACCTTGTTTCCAAGGTGGTTATGACCCAACGATAGCCGAAAGGTGGATTAGGGAATTAGAGAAAATCTTTGAAGTGATGGGCTGTACTGAAGAGCAGCAAATCATTTTTGCTGCATATATGTTAAAGGATGAAGCAGAATACTGGTGGCGTGGAGCTAGAGAACTTTTAGCTCATCAGGGAAGACAGATCACCTGGCAAGTGTTCAAGGACATTTTTTTTGAAAAGTACTTTCCAAGTACTGTACGGGCAGAGAAAGAGATCGAATTTCTCCAACTCAGGCAAGGAAGCATGACCGTGGACCAGTATATCGCAAGGTTCGAGGAGCTGTCTAAGTTCTCCTCTTATCTGCGATATAACCCAGATGAAGCATGGAAGGCGGTTAAGTTTGAAGCGGGACTAAACCCGGAGTTAAAGAATGCTGTTATAGCTATGGAGATCAGGGAGTTTGTACCTCTGATAAATAAATGCAGACTCCTGGAAAAGAGTTTAAGGGCAGTGGAGGACGAGAAGCAAAGGCAAAACCTATGGAAAAGGAAGAAAAATTTTCCCAACCCTAGAAAGAACGTGAGAAGAAGTGGATATGGAGCTGGTAAGAGGCCATTGATTGCGGGTCCTAGGCCTTTTCAACAAGACCTCGCCTCAGTCAAGTGCGCTAAATGCGGACGCATGCATGGTAACCGGCCATGCTACATGGGACAAGATGTCTGCTTCAATTGCGGACAGAAGGGACATTTTGCGAAAAACTGCCCACAGAATGTAGGAAAGCAGCCAGAACAGAGGCCTCAGGTGAAAGGAAGGGTTTTCACCCTGAGCGGCCAAGAGGCAGCTCAATCTTCTGAAATGATTCAAGGTACATGCTATATTTATGGATTTGCTCTTATGGTGTTATTTGACTCTGGTGCTAGTCATTCATTTATATCAGAAGAATGTATTAGGAAGTTTCAGTTCCCTATTTCTGAAACTCCCTATGAGCTATCTGTAGTAACCCCTACAGGGGAACGGGTATTAACTTCCTCTGTATGTAAGGACTGTCAAGTCACCATCCAGGAGAAAACTTTTTCTGTAGACCTCGTCATTTTACCTTTAAGAGGTATTGAGGTCATTCTAGGGTTAGACTGGATGTCTAGGAATCGAGTCTTGTTGAATTGTTGTAACAAGACCGTTGAATTTCTACCTTCTACTCCGAAAGAAGAGGTCCAGTTATTGATGTTAAATGCCAATCAAGTTAATAGGGAGTTGAAGAATGGAGTACTTGGATACATTCTCTTGTATTTATCAAACCTAGAAGTCGAATCGAAGCTTGATGAAATTCCAATAGCCAACGAGTTTCCTGAGGTGTTTCCATCAGATATTCCAGGCTTACCTCCCAAGAGAGAGATAGAGTTCTCTATTGATCTCCTACCTGGGACAGGGCCTATCTCTATTGCACCATATCGAATGGCCTCGAAGGAACTACAAGAACTAAAGAAGCAGTTGGAGGAACTATTAGACAAGCAATTCATTAGACCGAGTGTATCACCTTGGGGAGCTCCTGTATTGTTTGTTAAGAAGAAAGACGGGAGTTTGAGACTATGCATAGATTACAGACAGCTGAATAAGGTGACTATCAAAAATAAGTACCCTCTCCCTAGGATAGATGACTTATTGGATCAATTAAAGGGTGCCTCCATCTTTTCTAAAATTGACTTGCGGTCAGGATATCATCAGATTAGGATTAAGGAGGAGGACGTACCAAAAACTGCCTTCAAGACTAGGTATGGGCACTATGAGTTTCTCGTAATTCCCTTTGGGTTGACTAATGCACCTGCAATTTTCATGGATTACATGAATCGCATTTTTCGACCCTACCTAGATCAATTTGTTGTAGTGTTCATTGATGACATCTTGATATATTCTAAGAGTGAGAAAGAACATGAACAACATCTCCGAATCGTGCTGCAAGTGCTGAAAGAGAAAAAGTTATATGCTAAATTGGAGAAGTGTGAATTTTGACTGTCAGAGGTGAAGTTTCTCGGACATGTCATCTCTAATAGAGGGGTAGCCGTAGATCCTAGCAAGACGGAAGCAGTGATTAAGTGGGAGACACCAAAGACGGTTACGGAAATCAGAAGTTTCCTTGGTTTGGCAGGATACTACAGGAGATTTATACAAAACTTCTCTCGTATAGCCTTGCCATTGACTAAATTGACCAGGAAGGGAAGTCCTTTCAAATGGACTGATCAATGTGATGCTAGTTTTCAGGAGCTGAAGACAAGACTGACCACTCCTCCTGTTTTAATTATTCCAGACCCCACAGGATATTTTGAAGTGTATAGTGACGCTTCAAAGAAAGGGCTAGGATGTGTGCTGATGCAAGATAAGAGAGTAGTTGCTTACGCCTCTAGGCAACTGAGACCTCACGAAGGAAACTATCCAACCCATGATCTTGAATTAGCGGCAGTAGTGTTTGCCTTAAAGATTTGGCGACACTATTTGTACGGGGCAACCTTTGAAGTATATTGTGATCATAAGAGTCTTAAATACCTCTTTGATCAGAAGGAGTTAAATATGAGGCAACGAAGATGGGTAGAATTCCTCAATGACTACAAGTTTGAGATAAAGTATCATCCCGGAAAGGCGAATGTTGTAGCAGATGCCTTGAGTCAAAAATCTCTGCATATGGGTCAGATGATGGTGTATGAGATGCAGATGCTAGAGGAGTTTCGAAATTTGAAGCTAGCCCCTACTCTTACTCCAAAGAATCTAGTCATTAATGGTTTAAGTATAGGGTCTGACCTTAGAACCCAGATCAAAGAAGCTCAAGCTCACGATCAATACTTACAAGATCAAAAAGACCAAGGTAATTTTTCTGTAATGGAAGATGGAGCAATCATGTATCAGGGAAGGATTTGTGTCCCTCAAGAACAAGAGTTGAGGACTAAGATACTGTAGGAAGCGCATCAAAGTAAATACACAATCCATCCTGGATGCACTAAAATGTACCAGGATTTAAAAATGATGTATTGGTGGCCAGGGATGAAAAATGACATTGCTGAGTTTGTGGCGAAATGTCTCATTTGTCAAAAGGTGAAGGTGGAGCACCAAAAGCCAGCGGGATTTCTACAACCTCTTGAGATCCCTAAATGGAAATGGGATAGTATTTCGATGGACTTTGTTGTAGGTTTACCTAAGACCTCAGTGGGACATGACTCTATCTGGGTAATAGTTGACAGATTAACCAAATCTGCTCACTTTTTGCCCATAAAAATTAACTTTTCACTAGATAAATTGGCCCAATTGTACGTTCAGGAAATAGTTAGACTCCATGGGATTCCCTTAAATATTGTTTCTGATAGAGATCCGAGGTTCACGTCGAGGTTTTGGAAGGCGTTGCAAGAAGCTTTTGGTACTCAGTTGCGGTTCAGTACTGCCTACCATCCTCAAACTGACGGGCAGACAGAACGAACCATTCAAACCCTAGAAGATATGTTGAGGGCCTGTGTGATAGAGCAAGGTAAAGGATGGGATAAATACCTACCTTTAGTAGAGTTTGCTTATAATAATAGCTATCACTCTAGCATTAAGATGGCCCCCTATGAAGCTTTATACGGTAGAAAGTGCCGATCTCCACTATGTTGGTTCGAGGTAGGAGAAAAGAACTTGTTAGGTCCTGATCTAGTTCAACAAACCACTGAACAAATCAGGATGATACGAAACAAAATACTTACAGCTCAGAGTCGGCAAAAGAGTTACTACGATAAGAGACATAGACCTCTAGAGTTTGAGGAAGGAGACCATGTATTTCTGAAACTTTCCCCGACTACTGGAGTTGGTAGGTCTCTCAAAACAAGAAAGCTAAGTCCGCGATTTTTAGGACCCTACCAAATTCTAAAGAAAGTTGGGACATCAGCATATCAAGTTGCTCTCCCACCTAATTTGTCCAACCTGCATAATGTTTTCCACGTATCACAGCTGCGGAAGTATCTTTCAGATTCATCACATATAATACTGGATGAACCAATCCAAATAAAGGAGAACATGACATACCAGCTAGTACCTGCATCCATATTGGACACTGACGTGAAGCAACTGAGAAATAAAACCATTCCCCTAGTTAAGGTGTTATGGGAAGGTTTGACTCCGGAAGAAGCAACTTGGGAGCTGGAAGAAGTCATGAGGAAGAAATATCCGCAATTGTTCTTATAAGGTAATTTCTGAAATTTTGAGGACAAAATTTCTTTTAGGGGGAGAGAAATGTAACATCCTTAATTTCGTTTCTTTTATTGATAAAGGTACATAAAAAATTTAATTAAGGAAATAAAATTTATTAGACAATATTTTAGATATCTAAGGAAATATAATCCTTAGAAATTCTTCACCTTAGGTATATGCATAGAAAATGTTTCTAACATTAAGAGAACAAATAAAGAAGGAAAATCTAATAGGAAAGAAATTAGAAATAACATACTAAAGAGATGCAAAATTCTTGGATAAGGAAGATAAATTTTTAGAAACAAGTAAAGGTCTTAAAATTTCAAAGAACATTGAATTAGGGTAATTTTTCCTAATTCAAGAAAAATAGTTACTAAGTTTAAAATCTTTACCCATACATTGGGCTTTTACCTATGGACACTTCATATAGAGTTTTTTCCACTTCACATAAGTTTCTAGCAAGCCCATTGGATAACCTAAACAAGAAATTAAACATATACTTGGACTAGGATATAGTAATTTCACAAATAGCCCAAAAATTATGAAAATGTGACCAAGCCCACCAAGAAAGGAAGAATTTTATCCAAAGCAAGGAAAATGGGTAGGACAAGCCCATAATGGGTAGGAATAAGCCCAAATCCAAGAGGAAAACTAAAATAAAATAAATTAGATGATGATATAATAATAAGAATAAAGATTAGGTTACATGGCATTAAGACAAAAAATTTAGCAAGTGGTGTGATTCTACATTCATCACTTAAGCAAGTGGCATGATAATACAAGGCTTTAGGACAAAAACATCTATATCCTACACTCATAATTTTAGCAAGTGGTATGATAATACATGGTATTAGGACACCTCAATTTCGTTGGCGAGATTCGTCAGATGGCTTTTTTTTGCGGACCCCCCTTTTTTCTTCATTTCTCTTTCATCTGAACCCTAACTCTCTCTCTCTAAAATTTTTCTCAAATTTCTCTCTAAGATATCTCATCATCCGGACGTCCGATTTGAGCAAGTAAGGTACCGTTGGACTCGTGGGAAGAAGAGCTACAAATCCCACCGATCAATTTTGCTGGAAAGTCGTCGAATTGTCGCCGAAAAATCGCATGAATAGTAACCTCCAAGGTAAAACTCCGTTTAATCGCGTTTTAGGCTTCGTTTTACCGAATTTCTTTCCATAGATAGTCTTAGAATTAGTTTCTATACTAGAATATAAGGTTTTTAGGTTTCGGCATGAATAATATTTCCGGTGAGTGAATAGTGTTTTCCGGCATGAATAGTGCCGTTTAGAGTTTTTCAATTCTCATGTTATGTCTATGTTTTCTAGGTTGTTGAACCATCACGAGGTGAAATTCTCGTTGTTGGACTCCTAGTAAGGTGAGTGGGTTTTTCATACTATAGCGCATGTTTTAGGAATTTGATTTATAACTCTCTCGTATGATTTTAACTAGTTGGAATGTATGCTAAATTGTTTTACCGCTTTGAAAACCAATATATTCCAACCATGTTAGAAATTATAAATTTAAATCCTAGTTGAACTCTAGGTATGCAGGGCAAGCATCTAGGCTGATAATTCTCCATTTGAGCTAGATTTATAGAAATGCGAACTTAGTCATAGAAATGAACTAAGTTAGCCATGAAATGATTTGATGCATGATGAGCATCTATGTGACGTCTACAGACGATATGATTAAAGGGAAAGTTTATGATGATAAAGGTCTCCATGGGAATTCATGGATGAGATATATTTTAGAACAGAATTTTATGCATGAAAAGAGCTAGATGGAGAATTATAGCTTTATTGTAAAGTTATTGAAATGTTTTACTTTAAACTCTTTGAATAGCATATTTCAAATGTTTTCTATTGGAGGGACCCTTTTAGATCACTGTTAGCTAGTCGCAGGTAGTGCTAGCCCTGGTGCACCATGGTCATGTGAAGGCTTCGGCCTAGGATACTGTGACGGGCATATGACTGCCTAAGACACAGGGATTTAGGGTGGACTTATGTCTACGCCTACAGTGATTACCATACCCTTGTTGTGTGCTTGGGGGATTTAGGGTGGACTTATGTCTACGCCTACAATGATTACCCTACCCTTGCTGTGTGCTTGGGGGAGATGATAGATTTGTTAGGAAAGACCTCCAATAAACTAGTGCATTTTTCTTAAAAATTAAATGTTTCTAAACATTCTCATTCATCATTGTTATTGCATAAATAACTTCATTTCTTACTTACCATGCATAATTGATTTGCTTTACGGTTATTTATTTAATCCTGTTTTATCTTTTGAAACATACATTTGAATTGTTTAGCTTTTCTTTCAATAAATTATGGTTAAATGCTTAATGTTTCAATTATTAAACTCATTGCGAAACACTCGTGCTTGGTTTGCCCTGTTTCTGTTATAGTATGATTTACCCATTCACTGAGATGTGGTAATCTCACCCCTCTTCTGTTTTCTCTCCACAGATAGTCAGAGAAACTTTGATCCAACTACAGCTCCCAAGGAGGCTGAATATAGCATTGATGAGCCCCAGTTTGGGCAAGGCTCCATTGTACTGGTTGTTTAGTTTAGTTATGTCTAGTGTATCTCCATGAACATACAGGCAGGATCCTCGCTTCTTACATATTTTGATGTGTTGTTTGGAAAATGGTTTTATGTTTTACAACGATGTTGTATTATGAGGCCAAGGGCCAAGTTGAATCAAGGATGTTGGATTCATGAGATATATATATATATATATATATATATATATATATATATATATATATATATACAGTATTTTCTTATATTGGATGTGGCATATGTGGCCAGTTATATTTATTATGTATACTGGATTGTGTGCTGAATGTTTGTGCATGCTATGTGTTAGGCTTACGGCTAGGGGGAAACCCTTATGCCGTGCCGTTCATGTGTTCCATCATTTGGGGCCGTGACAGAAATGTGATAAAGATAAGCGATTGGTTAGGAAAATTTTAGGGTCAACCATTGATTGTACAACAGAGACATTAGATTCTGCTGGATCACCATTAAAAATGGAAGGACAAGTTGTGCATAATAAAACTCTTATGGAGTACTTCTCACCTGTCATAGCTAATACTCCATCTTGTATAGTTTTACCACAAACTACTGCAACTCATTTTGAACTCAAACCATCCATACTTCAACTTTTACCATTATTTTATGGTATGGAAAGAGAAGATCCATACATGCATATTAAAGAGTTTCTTGAAATTTGCTCGACTTTTCGCTTCCTGTAACATCACGTAATTTTTAGATATTTTCCTTATAAATTCTTCACCTTACATATATGCATAGAAATGTTCTAATATTAATGGAATATGTAAAGAAAGAAAACCTAAGAGGAAATATTAGAAATAAACATGCTAAAGAAAGGTGAAATTCTTAGGTAAGGAAGATAAATTTTTGTGAAGTAAAGGTCTTAAAATTTCAAGAAGATTGGATTAGGGTAATTTTTCCTAATTTAAGAGTAAAAGTTACTAAGTTTAGTGTCTCCACCTATAAATTGGGCTTTCACCTATGGACACTTCATATAGAGTTTTTCTTCTTCACATAAATTTTTAGCAAGCCAATAGGATAGCCCAATGAAGAAATAAAACATAGACTTGGACTAGGATATAAAAATTAGATCGATAGCCCAAAAATCATGAAAATGTGACCAAGCCCATTATGAAAGGTAGAATTTTAACCAAAGTAAAGAAAATGGGCAAGAATGAGCCCAAACCGAAGAGGAAAAATGAAAATAAAATAAAAATAAAGTGATGGAATAATGGTGTAATCAAGATTAGGTGATTTGACATTAAGACAAAAATTTAGCAAGTGGTATAATAATACAAGAATTTAGGACAAAACATCAATATCCTACACTCATAATTTTAGCAAGTGGGTAATAATACATAGCATTATGACAAAACATCTTTATCCCACACAAATAATTTCAACCAAATAATGGAGATTCAAGGGCTAGAAATTTGCCACTTAAAAAAGCAAATCTATCATACTTGATTAAGAAAAAAGAAAAAGGAGATGAATCCCTAAATCAAAGGGATCTTGTCCAATATCTTAAGAACATATTATCATAATTTTCAAAATACAAATCTCCTTTTCCTATGCATATCTTGACTAAGGAAGAGAAAGACAAGAACATAAGTTGTTTGTTTTCCAAAAATTCAACCAAGTGTAATCTAATTGTGATAAGGTAGACCCATGATCATGAAAGGTAAATTATTTGAGGGTCTATTTAAGCAAAACTCACCCTTATAACATTAGAATTTTCGTCCAAGTGAGGGAGAGGGAAAATAGAAGCAAGGTAGAGTGAGGAAAGGAGAGGAAGAAAGAAAGAAATAGGAAGGAGAAGTCTAGAAGACTAAGTGCTCCAAGTAAGTTTAACAATATTTCTTTTTGAAGAAAAGTTTTGAAACTTGAAATATTTATATGGGATTTTGATCTTAGAACTTTGATCATGTTAATGAGAAAAGAAAGAGAAAGTGGGCCATGTCAGATGGAGCGAGAAAAGCTCGTACCAGAGAGTAGAAAATACTCACCCTGACCGGGGTAGCTTGATATGAGAATAAATTGATAGTCATCATATGATATTCTAAAAATAGTTAATCCTATATCATTACTGTATGATTCTTATGTGCATAGATATAATGCATTCATGTGACCAAATATATTTTCTGTAGTTTATATAGCTGAACATGACGTGATGAGCTATATTGATGATGATTTATTATTGAACTTACTGGGATTTAATTCTCACTATATTTCCATATCATCTTCAGAAAATTAGTTATGCAACTTTTTTCTATGGCTCTGGCTTTTAGTGCACATTGGATCGAGTTACTTTATGTTGGGCAGATCTCAGAATCAAATAAGATGTTTGTGGTCGAGTTGGCTCAGATCCCGGTGAAGGTGCAACCACCCGCACCTGTATCTCCAGAATTGGTCAACCAAAATAAACAAGATGTAAATATATGTGTGTTTGATATGTTGCATGTACGTTTTGATTAATTACGTGTATGTGAACTCAATATTGTATAATAATAAAGAAAAAAAAGGGTTGTTACATAATTGGTATCAGAGAAGGTCGATCCTAGATGGCCAGTGGGTGGTTGGTTATCTGAATCGATCTTATAGTATCTTGAGTATATTGTGGTAGTGCAGTGTAAGGGATCAGTGATTTCATATAGGTAAAAAATTACTAGTGTTTCTTATCTATATGCCGAGGTGGTGTTGTGATTGCTGTTAAATTTTTTTTTTGAAACTAACTATTGGGTTTGATCACCTCAATAGCAGCATAACTTTATTTTTGCCACAGTAGGAAATGGCACCACCAAGGAGGAATCCGGCAAACAATGCGGAGGAAATCCTGCACAACCTTGCCACAGCAATTCGGGAATTTGATATTGATTTACTCCTTAGAACCCAACTAGTATCTATATCCCTATATAGAATGATATCGATTGAATTAAAAAAAATAGTTACAAGACTTGTTAGACAAGGTATTTAAATGCCCTAGTACTTTTATTTAGAGTGCTCCAGTTCTATCTGTGAAAAAGAAAGATGGATCACTATGACTATGCATAGATTATAGACAGCTGAATAAGGTGACCCATTACCTCATATAGATTATCTGTTTGACCAGTTATAATGTATTCAATATTTTTCCAAAAATTGATTTGGGATATGAGTAACATTAATTAAGGATAAGAGAAGAGGATGTACGAAAATTTTATTTTAGGACTTATTACGGGCATTATGAGTTCTTGGTGATGTCATTTAAATTGAAAAATATCTTAACTACATTCATAGATTTAATGAATAATAATTAGGTCATCCCCGGATCAATTTGTTATTATATATATTGATGATATACTAGAATATTTCAAAAGTTCAGAGGATCATAAGCAACATTCAAAGATAGTTTTACCAACTCTAAGGGAGTATGGTTGGTAATGATGGTATCTAAGTAGACTCTAAGAAAGTAAAAGTGGTACAACAATGGCTACGTTTTACTACATCTAAAGATGAAGATCCAAATCCAATTTGCGCTTCCTGCATTTGTCTGTCGTCCATTCTATTTGAGTCATAGTTGGATCAGGTACATAAACATATGCTTGTAAAGCATCAATCAACTCCTCAACATTTGAAGCTAAGATGAGAATTTTTCGTGCTGAGTGTGAGATGAACCTTTGTTCCATAGCATGATCAAGGAAAGACAACAAACCATCAAAGAAGTGGTTAACATTTAACAAACCTATCGGTTTGTGATGCATATTTAGTTGTGCCCAAGAGACTATTTGAAAATTTTCTTCTAAAGTACCAAAACCCCCTGGTAAGGCAATAAAGGCATCATCATTGCTCATCATTCTAGCCATGCGCTCATGCATGGAAGCTACCCTAAACTCTTCCCCAATTGTCTTTCCTAAGATGTTAGATGCAGCTAGAGCTGTAGGAATAATACCTAGAACTTGACATCCTCCTACATGGGCAACTGTAGACACACACCCCATTAACCCACGGTTACCTCCACCATAGACTAAATGAATTTTTCTTCTGGCTAGTCCCATACCCAGGTTTTGTGCAGCTTTCACATACTCTCCATCTTTTCCAGGACTAGAACCACAAAAGACACAAATATTTTGAAATTGACGAAATGTGATTCCCTCTATAGTTGCACACACCTTGACTTTGGAGTATGAAAGTAAAGATATTAACGTGTGCATTTATAGAACTTAGAGAATGACATACTTATGATAGCTATGTGAATAGGCCGGGATTAATTAGAACAGTTATGTGAGTGATTGGTGGATATCAGCTAAATTGAAGATGAAATTTTCTAAAATGACAGCAAGCATATATATGTATAGTAGTTGTGATAGTCGCTCATATTAGGCATATAAAGAGAATAAGGTTAAGATATCATCAGAAATTTATCTTTGTTGTCTTTGATGAAACCTTGATATCTTGATTCTTATAAAGAAGTTGTAGGTGATAGGCGTAATTGAAAAACAAAAGAAAGTGAAAATGTAAACAAGTTAGTTGTTGAAGAAGGACAATCAAATGATTTATTTTGTTTTCCCAATATTTTTTCCAGTCGACTATTGGTATTATTAAGTTGACTAACTATTTTGATAAATTTTAATTTGGACTGGTTATTTTATAGTTGATTGATTACATTTATTTTAAAGCAATGAACTGCATCGTACCAGTTAACTACGTATTCTTTGATTTTCACAGAATTTTATAAGCTCAGAAATGTTTCTTTTTCCATGTGATATCTTTCCACCCAATACCAATAGATTTAAAGTAGATTTTGGTACATATATTCACACCTTGCGGCCACCGATTTTTGCCGATGTAACAGCTAAATTTTTTGTTTTCAAATTTTCAAGAATTACGGCCACCGATTTTAACTCTCTCTAATGTTTTGTCCAAACTTTTGACTTTCTATTTTAGCACCATTCTTTATTATACTTTTCGTCTGTTCTACTGCATTGTCCTACATTAATATTTGGCATTAAATGCAAGATTCTTTTCTTACATTAAAAGAAAAGTTAATTTATTTTCTTTGAAACTCAATTATTATGGTGACTAAGTTGTTAGTAGGTTAAAGTAATGAAAAGTTTGAAAAGAATGGACGGAAGATGGTCTTATGGTGTTTTGACAAATGTAATCAAGAGAATTAGTGGTGTTGAAGTTCTTGAGGAATAAAATATAGGAAGTAGGATTTAAGTTCGTCTTTGAACTCTTAATTTGGAAATATAGAGAATATTTTGAGAATCATGTCCGAAAATAATGTAAGTGATCAAGATATTTATGTTAAAGGATTATATCATGCTAAATTGAGTCTAGTATCTAGGATGTGAATTATGTTGGAATTGAGAATTCATGTATGAGTAATTGTTAGGAAAAATATTCTTGAAATGATTGGGTGAATTAAATGGGATTGACATAAGCTAGAATGAGGTGCTTTTGGATATGATAGAAGAAATAATTGAAATTTTTGACAATGAGTTTAATGGTGTTAATAAGCTTGTATAGAATTATTGTGATGAGGTAAGTTGGAATTATTAGACATGTGTCAATGGTACACGTTATTAAAGGTTTGAAGGATTTATTGCTACGTATGTTTAACATATTGATTAAAGGATTTGAGGATAAAAATAGATGATAGATTAAGATGATGATATTCAGGGGATGATGTTGATATATGAAAACCAAAAAAATGACTTGATAGAAGTTTGGAATAAGAAAAGATAGTTACCCAATATGAAGGTGAATATGTTCCTTTATATGTGTGTTTTCTAATATCGACCCATAGATATATCCATGTGAGCTAGAGGATATAAATTGAAGAACTTATGAGTGAAAGAAATCCTTATGATTAAGTTATATGGCAAAATCACTCAAGTGAATAGACATATTAAAAAGTAAAGATGTTATACAGAAAAGATATCCCTAATTATTTAGGTAATAAGGTTCGTAACTCTGAATAATGCCTTAATTTCATTCCCTACATGTGGTAGGATGGACTGAAATTTGAGGACCGAATTTCTTAAGGGGGGAAGAATGTAACATCCTGTAATTTTTATATATTTTCCTTATAAATTCTTCACCTTACATATATGCATAGAAATGTTCTAATATTAATGGAATAGGTAAAGAAAGAAAACTTAAGAGGAAATATTAGAAATAAACATGCTAAAGAAAGGTGAAATTCTTAGGTAAGGAAGATAAATTTTTGTGAAGTAAAGGTCTTAAAATTTTAAGAAGATTGGATTAGGGTAATTTTTCCTAATTTAAGAGTAAAAGTTACTAAGTTTAGTATCTCCACCCATAATTTGGGCTTTCACCTATGGACACTTCATATAGAGTTTTTCTTCTTCACATAAATTTTTAGCAAGCCAATAGGATAGCCCAATGAAGAAATAAAACATAGACTTGGACTAGGATATAGAAATTGGACCGATAGCCCAAAAATCATGAAAATGTGACCAAGCCCATTATGAAAGGTAGAATTTTAACCAAAGTAAAGAAAATGGGCAAGAATGAGCCCAAACCGAAGAGGAAAAATGAAAATAAAATAAAAATAAAGTGATGGAATAATGGTGTAATCAAGATTAGGTGATTTGACATTAAGACAAAAATTTAGCAAGTGGTATGATAATACAAGAATTTAAGACAAAACATCAATATCCTACACTCATAATTTTAGCAAGTGGGTAATAATACATAGCATTATGACAAAACATCTTTATCCCACATAAATAATTTCAACCAAATAATGGAGATTCAAGGGCTAGAAATTTTCCACTTAAAAAGGCAAATCTATCATACCTGATTAAGACAAAAGAAAAAGGAAATGAATCCCTAAATCAACGGGATCTTGTCCCCTATCTTAAGAACATATTATCATAATTTTCAAAATACAAATCTCCTTTTCCTATGCATGTCTTGACTAAGGAAGAGAAAGACAAGAACATAAGTTGTTTGTTTTCCAAAAATTCAACCAAGTATAATCTAATTGTGATAAGGTAGACCCATGATCATGAAAGGTAAATTATTTAAGGGTCTATTTAAGCAAAACTCACCCTTACAACATTAGAATTTTCGTCCAAGTGAGGGAGAGGAAAAATAGAAGCAAGGTAGAATGAGGAAAGGAGAGGAAGAAAAGAAGAAAGAGGAAGGAGAAGTTTAGAAGACTAAGTGCTCCAAGTAAGTTTAACAATATTTCTTTTTGAAGAAAAGTTTTGAAACTTGAAATATTTATATGGGATTTTGATCTTAGAACTTTGATGATTGGTCATGGATGTTGCTATATCATGTTACATATTATGTATGTTTGAATACTTAGGTTGGTGTAGATAGTTCTACATGGGTATGGCTATGGGTGGCAGAACTTTAAGCTTCTGTGTTTTAATTTCTGGGAACATTCTATAGGGAATCTAAGAAAATGGTTAATGAAACAAATGTAGATATATGTCTCACGGATTTTAGGCCACTGGAATCATTCAATTTAGAGTTCATATGAAGTAGATATGGTCCGATTAGTAAACAAAGGTCAAAAAATGGTTAATTAGGGAAGAATATGTTAGGATAGCTTCGGTGTTTTAATTTTTGGGAACACTATATAAGGAATTAAAATAAATGGTTAACATATGAATTATAGATATATGTGTCACGGAGTTTTAGCCACTGAAATCATTCCATTTAGAGTTCATATGAGGTATATATGTTCCGATTAGTAAACAAAGGTCAGAAAATGGTTAATCAGGGAAGAATATGTTAGGATAGCTTCGGTGTTTTAATTTCTAAGACCATTCTATAAGGAATTAAAATAATTGGTTAACATATGAATTATATATATATGTGTCACGGATTTTTAGCCACTAGAATCACTTAATTTGGAATTCTTATGAGGGAGATATGGATAGATTAGTAGGTAGAGGTCAGAACTTATTCGAGAAGAAATAACCTTTACATTGAGGGAGTAATATCACCTTGATTGCTTAATATTTCGCTACAATGTTCGACATAATAGTTTTAGATAATTGTTTTATCTTGAAATTGACACCCAGATCACCTACATCAGAGTTAAATTGAGGGAGTTATGCTCTGATTAGTAAGAGAATGTTAGATAGGATGAAAACCTACATTAAGAAAATAAAGAAATAAAATTAATATTTAAAAAAGAAGATGAATCTTATAAATGAAAATAATAAATGACTAGTATTGCCATTGCCATTGCCATTGCCATTGTATGAACTTCTTATCATCTTAAGTGTGAAATGTTGACATGGAAATATTTTATAAAGTGATATTTGAAATGATTATGTTCATGGCATGATTACCAATGATTTTTGGTAATTGTTATATTTTGATGAACATACTTGTTATTGAAAGCATATTTTTGGCTATCATTGTGAAAAGAAAAGAAATGAGCACGATCACATGGCAATCTGTGTGGTGCACCAGTAGGGGACGCCCTACCAACGGTTATGATCATGTTAATGAGAAAAGAAAGAGAAAGTGGCCATGTCAAACGGAGCGAAAAAAGCCCGTACCGGAGAGAAGAAAATACTTACCCTGACTGGGGTAGCTTGATATGAGAATAAATTGATAGTCATCATATGATATTCTAAAAATAGTTAATCCTATATCATTACTGTATGATTCTTGTGTGCATAGATATAATGCATTCATGTGACCAAAGATATTTTCTGTAGTTTATACAGTTGAACATGACATGATGAGCTATATTGATGATGATTTATTGTTAAACTTACTGGGATTTAATTCTCACTATATTTCCATATCATGTTCAGAAAATTACTTATGCAACTTTTTTCTATGGCTCTGGCTTTTAGTGCACATTGGATCGAGTTACTTTATGTTGGGCAGATCTCATAATCAAATAAGATGTTTGTGGTCGAGTTGGCTCAGATCCTGGTGAAGGTGCAACCACCCGCACCTGTATCTCTGGAATTGGTCAACCAAAATAAACAAGATGTAAATATCTATGTGTTTGATATGTTACATGTACGTTTTGATTAATGACGTGTATGTGAACTCAATATTGTATAGTAATAAAGAAAAAAAAGAGTTGTTACACTTCCAAAATTTCAATGATGAATCAATCAGGCTTAGAATGTTTCCATTTTCATTGAAAGATAAAGCTAAAGCCTGGTTGAACTCCCTTCCTACTGGAACTATAACTAGTTGGAACCAATTAGTAAATAAGTTTCTGGCAAAATTTTTCCCTATGTCTAAAACTGATGCCCTTAGGATATAAATTTCTAATTTTTGTCAAAAAGAGTGTGAACAATTTTTTGAATGTTGGGAAAGATTTAATGATCTTCTTCTGAAATGTCCTCATCATGGTTTTGAAACTTGGAGATTGGTGAAATATTTCTATGATGGTTTAACTTCATTAAACCGTCAAATGATCCAAAGCATGAATGGTGAGAGATTTTTACAAGTGAATGAGGGGGAAGCTTGGGAATCCTTATGATCTTTATCTGAAAATTCTCAACATTGGAACTGCATAGATCCTAGGGATAAGAAGTCTCAAACACAAAAAAGGGAGGACTTTATGAAGTGAGTGATGACACAGATGTGAGAATTACCTTAGCTAGCCTGACTAGAAGGGTAGAAGCTTTAACTTTAAGCCACACTCTAAACCCTTCTACCAATACTAGGATAGAGGCATGTGCCTTATGTTCTAGTACATCTCACATTGCATAATCTTGTCCATCCATACCAGCTTACCAAGAGGCATTCTCTGAGCAAGCTAATTCTCTTCAATGTTATGGGAAGTCATCAGACAGCCCATTTGCACCCACATATAATCCAAATTGGAGGAATCATCCAAATTTTTCATGGAGGCAAAATTAACCTGCAATGAATCAAGGTGGGCAACAATTTGCCCCTTCCAATTCATACCCTCAAGTTCCTCAACATGCTCTTCCTTTCGGGGTACCGCAACAAAGAAAACCTTCTTTGGAGGATACCTTGCAACAGTTCATGCAATCGACCCAACAAGTCTTGCAATCTCATACTCAAACTATTTCAAAGCTTGAAACAAAATTAGGTCAAATAACCAATGCTGTAGGAGAGAGAGAAAAAGGAAAATTCCCCAATCAACCTGTTCCTAATCCTAAGGGTCAATTTGAAGTAGGATCATCAATAAATCCTAAGGAAGAAGTAAAGTCTGTAACAACCCTTAGATCTGGAAAAGTTATTGATAATCATGTTCATATGCCAGAAAATGAGGAACAGAGTCAACATGAATCCCAAAATAATGACTCAAGTAAAAAGAAAAGTGAACATACTCCTTGTACCCCCAAAGCTCCTTTCTCTCAAAGACTTGCGGCAAATAAGAAAGGTACTCAGTATAGTGACATTTTAGAGGTGTTTAAGCAAGTAAGCATTAACATCCCTTTTCTTAACGCTATCAAACAAGTATCTGCTTACTCAAAATTTCTAAAAGATCTTTGCACGGTGAAAAGGAAGACTAATGTTCCAAAAAAGGCATTCTTAACTGACAAGTAAGCTCTATAATTCAACAAAAAACTTCTATCAAGTACAAAGATCCTGGTTGTCCTACAATTTCTTGTGTGATAGGTGACCATGTGATTAACCGAGCCTCACTTGATCTAGGAGCAAGTGTGAATCTGCTGCCTTACTCTGTGTATGAGAAACTTGGGTTAGGAAAACTGAAACCTACACCAGTGACCCTTCAGTTAGCTGATAGGTCCACAAAAATTCCTAGAGGTATCGTAGAGGATGTGGTCATTAAGGTTGATAAGTTCTACTTTCTAGTAGATTTCATTGTTCTTGACACTGAACCTGTTGAGAATACAGAGACACAAATTTCGGTCATTTTGGGTATACCATTTCGGGCAACATCCAATGCAATCATTAATTGTTGAAATGGAATTTTGAATTTATCTTTTGGAAATATGACTGTGGAACTAAATGTTTTTAATGTCTCTCATCAACCTATGGACATGGATGATTTATGTGAGGTCAACCTAATTGAAAATGCCATTTATGATTCATTTTTAGACTCCTTTAGTAATGATCATCTAGAAAAATATTTGACTCCTTTCAATAAGGATAAAGATGAGGATTATCTGGTTAGTGAAGTAGACTCTTTATTAGAGATAACTCCACTAATGGATATTGATAAATGGAAAGCCAGAAAAGAAATAGTTGCACCTTTTGAATTAGTTCCACTACCATCTGTTGTTCATGCTATTTACCCACATGGTGCAGTAAAGATTGAAAATCCCGAGGATGGTAATGTGTTTAAAATAAATGGTCAAAGATTGAAAGCATTTTTGGAATTACATAACCCGGAGATAGAGGAGACACATTTGTGTGATCTTGTCTTCCAAGATTAATTTTCTTCTGTTGTTAAAGGTTGTTGTGCACGCTATCTAGGTAAGATCTTTCTTTATTTAACTTGCATTAATTGGTTTCCTCAGTGTTATCTTCTTTTGAATTTCTATTGTTTTCCTACTTTTGTTGCTTTTTCTCTTTCTAAAAAAAATTCTTTTTGAGTCGATAATGGAGGACATTCTCGTACAATTGAAAAATCATTTTCCTTTTCTTCCACCTAATGCATTGACAAAAATTTACAAAGCACGGGTTGCAAGATTAAGGGTGTTGATGAACATGAGGATGCCTACTGATATTCGTTGGCTAATTCAAGCTAAGGTACGGTTATCAGGTGAGTTTGCAAATGATTTCATCTCTTACATACCTGGTTTAGGAAAAAGCAATTTTTCTAAAAAGCGCAGAGTTAAACGAATGGATGTTTGTTACAAATGTAGACGTGAAATATGTAACAAACGTTGTCGTTCTTTGGGTTGGGTGTTTGTAAATCGAGAAGAAAAAATTAAGTTCATTAAGGATGGCTTAAGTAAGGAGTCATTGGATGATGACTTTCATCCAATGTCTCTTGAGACACATCCTAGTGGATCTGTGCATATCGGTATTGTCGGTTTATGGCCCTATTTCAAAAAAGAACATAAACGGTATAGTCTTGGGAATCTGACGTTAAAAGACCCTGTTTGCCAATTTATAAGAAAATTGGATGGGAAGCATATCCTCGACCCATAGAGGGCGTTTAAGCCGTTACTGGATGTAAAACCAGAGGAAGATGTGAGCCATAATCACAACTACTGTACATATGCATGCGTGCTGTCATTTTTGAATTTTTCACCTTTAATTTAGCTAACATTTGCCGGCCTACTCATATAGCGATTGAAATTATGCCATCGGCCTATTCACATAGATATTACAAGTATGCCCTTATTTGAGTCTTATAAATGCACACCTTATTATCTTCATCGTCATACTCAAAGTTAAGGTGAGTGCAGATATGGAAGGAACCACAGTTCACCACTTTCGAAATATTTGTGTCTTTTATGGTTCCAGTCCTGGGGAAAATAGAGAGTATGTAAAAGTAGCACAAACTTTGGGTATGGTACTAGCCAAAAGAAAAATTCATTTAGTTTATGGTGGAGGTTGTTGAGGGTTAATGGGGAGTGTGTTTGGATCTGCATATCTAGGAGGATGCCAAGTTCTAGGTATTATTCCTACTACTCTAGCTGCATCAAACATCGTAGGAAAAATAATTGGGGAAGAATGTAGGGTATCCTCCATGCATGAACGAATTGCTAAAATGATGTGCAACGCTGATGCCTTCATTACCTTACCTGGTGGTTTTGGTACTCTAGAGGAAATTTTCCAAGTCGTCTCTTGGGCACAACTGAACATGCACCATAAACCCATAGGTTTGTTGAATGTTAACAATTTCTTTTTGATGGCTTGTTGCCTTTTCTTGATCATGCTGTAGAACAAAGGTTTATCTCGCACACAACACGTTGGATTCTCATCTCGGCCTCAAATGCTGACGAGCTGATTAATACATTACAAGCATTTCTTCATGTAACTGATCCAATTATAGCTAAAATAGATTGGACAACAAAAAACTACAGAAAGCGCAAACTGGACTTGGATCTTTATTTGTAACACCTTTTACTTGCTTGAATAAATTTTTATTTTCTGTTTAGTTCGCTGTAGGTTCATTTTCTCTTAGATCTCCTTCCAGGTAATATCTATTTTAATCTTTATTGTTTATTTTGTGTTTCTTCATCTTTCAAAAAAAATTGAGTAATGTTTTGGGATTAGGCAAAACTAGCACCAATGATGAAAATGGTTTAAAATGCTTGTAACCTTTGAAAAATTGATGAGTTCTGAGTGTTATGTGTGAACTTGAACTCTAATGTAACTTATGTTTTATTTGAGAATCCTAATATCTTGTGCACTTAATCTTTTACATTTGATTGATTGTTTATTTAGAAAAGATTTATGTGATTCAGATATGTTAATTGATCTCACAAGAGTCTAGAACTTACTTGATTGTCACTTGAGGCGAAATCCTAAACTACTCTCCATTTAAGAAATGAATTAGGCATTGTTGGAATCGTTTGAGCCTTTCAAACCAACCTATACATTATGGTATCCCTAGCAACCTATTTTGAGCCTATATTCATCCTTTCTTGAACAACTATATTATTATCTAGCCTTTAAAAAAAATATTTCTAACTCTTACCTTTCACTCATAGGAATGATCATTTGAAAAGTTATGGTTCAGGGGTGGATGGTAGAAGTTTAAAAGAAAAAGAATAAAAAAAAAAAAGAGAAAAAGAAAGTTAATACTCCCTAAATAAAAAAGTTTGGGGGTGTTTATATTAAAAAAAAATAGTATAAGCAAATAAATGTAAGGATGATGAAAATGTTGGAGATAGAATTCACAGTATAATATCAAAAGTATTTGGGAGGATTTAAATGATCATGTACGTTGAAGAGTGAATTGAGCTTTCATTCATATCATTTTATCCACCTTTAACCTATGCCATACATTACAAGCCTAATGAAAGTCCTAATGATCTTAAATGTTATTATTAGTCTACATTAGTGGAGAGTGACATGAAAAATAAGTTTGTGGAGTCTCAAATGCATATATCTAGAGATCTATTTTAAATATTTGATTATATAAATTTATTTGAATGCAAAAAGTCTAATGTCATAAGACTACTACACACACACTTGAGATTCAAGAGTAAACCATATGTTGCATTTGAATAAAAGTTCTACATAAGCTTAGGATTCTGATATTTTCCTTGGTTGCATATTTTAGATCCTTGAGGAATGCTTAGTAAGTCAAAAACAACGCATCACTCACTCATCATTTGAATTTTGAAGTTTATGTGTTTTGCTTGAGGACAAGCAAAAGATTAAGTTTGGGGGTATTTGATGAGTGAGTTTTATACTCAAATTAAATATTTTCATCTTATCTTTCTGATATAATTAAGCATAAATCTCCCTTACTTGTCTTTAGTTTTTTGTATTTCTTACAGATGGAGAGAAGAGTAGAAAATGGACTTAATTGCAGGAATCAGAGCTAAATTGTGGTTCTTTGGTAACGATGTCTATAAATCAAGCAGATAAAACAAATTCATTAAGGATGGCTGAGTAAGGAGCATTATCATATCGACTCGTGAGATGCATCCTAATGGATATATGCACAAATTTATACTTGATTTATGATCACATTTCCAAAAGAACTAAAAGATAAAGATTCAAGGAAAAACACCCAATGTTGAGAATATGTTTGTTGTTTGTAGTCCAGTCCAACCTTGTTGTAATACTTGGACCATATCTCTGAATCTACATATCCAATATGTATGAAATTTGGTAGGTGAGTAGCTGACACAATTGGGTACAACTTTCATGTTCAAGTGGTCAGAAAATTCTGACATTAAAAGGGCCAAAAGTGGGCTAGAAGAGAATCTAACTACTGTTGCAGTCCAGCCCAACTTCGCTCTAGTATTTTGACCATAAGTCACAAATTAAGTATCCACTTTGTCCATGATTTGTCTTGACGGAAAGCTAATGAAATGTTCTACAACTTTCATGTTGATGGAGTCAGCAAACTCGGCGGGGTTCAAGATGATATTCAAGGATCAATTTCGGTGCACATGATGGAAACCAAATTGTCAACTTTGTACAACTTCCTACCTAACAATTTTGACAATTACCATACCTACCACACCTAATTGTATCTATAAATAGAGGGCCTGAGGGGTGAGTGAAGGAACTTTTGGAGAGAGTTTTTGGAGAGCTTTGTTAGAATTCTACGTACTTGTAATGTTATTCTCTCTTTATACATTTTTTATTTTTCATTTTCTTTCGTAATATTATCATGTTTCTTCATCTTTCATTTTACTTTCTTACCTTAATTATGGAGAACTGATCTCTTAATGCTAAGGTGAAATGGTGAAACTCTTGGTATGAGAATAATAATTCATTTAACTCTTAATTTTAATGTTTATATTTGATGTTGTATTTACCTCATCCTTTTCTTATGCTATGTTTTACTGGCGGGCTAAGCCACCTATTTCTTCTTCTTGTTTAATGGCTGGCTTTGCCGTCTACTTCTTATTTTTATTGTTCATGGTTGGCTTTGCCACCTATTCTATTTCAATTTATTTTGTCATGTTAATTCATTTTTGACCTTTTTCATTTTCTACATAAGTTAATATTGTAAAATGTGAATTTTGATATATTGTAGACAATCTTTGGCACAATAAATGCTCGAATCAATCTTGATTTATTGTAGACAATATAATGATTGGCACAATTTATGCTTGAATCCATTTACAAGTTATCTTTTGCATCTTTGTATTTTTAATCTTGTAAAGTATGAGCCTTGATACATTGTAGACAATTTTTGGCACAATAAATACTTGAATCAGTCTTGATTTATTGTAAACAATATGATGATTGGCACAATGTATACTTGAATCCATTTTACAAGAGTGTTTTATATATTAGTAATACAATAAAAAGGAGGTAATTATAATTCATGTATAAACAAAGATGAGTTTAAATTAACATATCTTCCGGTTGAAAACGTATTCATGTAAGGATTCTAATTGAGTAATAAAAGAGTTAAACTTATCTTTATTTGAAATACTAAGAGTAGATCTCGTAACCTTAGCATGCTTCTTTACTTTGAATACATCTTCATTTAATTTCAGTATATTAGTTCTTTGGGTATTTTGTTGAATATTCCTCTCACAAAATAAGACATTGGGAACTAGGTTAGAAATATTTATTTTGGATCTAAATTAGAATTTTCTCTCAATTGGCAATTCCAGTAGGATCGACCTTGCATACCACTAAATCTATACTCCAATAAATTAGTGCACTTGCAAGTTTTAATTAAAACAACAAGGGGGAAGAATGTAATATCCCGTAATTTTTTTAAAATAACAATTTTTTGCTATAAACAAATATATTTTGAAATAAAATGATTTCTGTTGTACCTAAAATAATTATATTTGCCTCTAATAAATTTTTGTTTTATTTTTAGAAATATTCTTTCTTTTATTATGCATAAAGATATTTTATTAAAAAATTTATCAAGAAAAGTCATGATTTAAGAGTTCAACTAAAGTTTTATAAGAATGTAAATTTTTAGAAAATTTTGAGATATTTTAGGATGAAAAATAATTCTTTTCTGTATATAATAAAAATAAAAATATAAATTTTTAAATATTTAATTATTAAATAATACAAAAAAAAGAATTAAAAAGAAACAAAAAAGGGGAGGGGGGACGGAAGCTGAAGAGAATGCGGAATCTCGATTCCATAATAGTATAAATAGTATAATAGTGTGAATTGTAACATCCACTTTTCTCTCTAGATCTAGAATGCCTATTGGCCTCTGATTTCAAAACCAAGGGTACCACTGGATTCAGGACAGAGAATACTATGATTTTGACCAAATAATTTTTCAAATCAGTCGCAGAATCGCCGTAGATCAGAATTAGAAAATCATAGAAAAATATAAGTTTTGAAACTTCTACTTAGGGACCTCAAATTGAAAATATGATATCATAAATGGATTCAAGAGTTAGATAAACCTTAGGATATGAATCTTTTTGGCCATCTAACAACTTTTTATGCATCATAAATAGTAAATTCGCGCTGGTATAAATAGTGTTTTCGAGCGGTGAATGTGTTTTTCGACCATGAACAGTGACTAGCACTGACCAAGCTTCTAAGGTCATTTTTTAAGTTTTTAGACCCTTCGGACTCATTTTTTGAGATCCATTTGATTAGATTTGGCTTGAAAAATTACATTTGGGGCTGTCCAACATGAAGCCTTGACCTGTGAGTAAATAATTCTTTCTATGACTTACCCCCTGCTATTCTTGAATTTAAAATGTATAATTGGTTATGTTTACAAATTATTTATGCTATCATAAGTTTCTGAAATGTGTTGAAATATCTTTTCTGCATACGAACTGGCACATAGTTCAAGAAGAGTATGGTTTTGCAAATAAATTTTAAAACTCATTAAATATGTGGTTCTAAATATATTTATCATTATTTGATAACGTGAATACTATGTGCATGAAGCATTGATTTGTAAAACTATATAGTTGCTGATTATGATTAAATGGCAAGCGTAAAGCTCATGGCGAGTTGCTTGGTAATTTTACATTGCATTTGATGAATATGCATTTATATATATGTATTTATATGTATAGATGAATATCGACGGGTTGTATGGCTTGTGACGGTACCAAATAGGGGACGCCCTATTAACCAGAGTGAACCAAGGGAGGGCCACTCCAACTGGGTGATAGTGGTAATGTGTGGAGGCAGATGGGTGATGAACTCACATTCTCTTATCACTATTGTGACTACAGTCAATCGGTCACTATGCATATAGTAAATGAGTGAATTGAGTGTATGGGTTGACCAGAACACCGAATGAGGTAAGTCATTTTAAATTGAGTATGCCAGATCGCCGAGTGAGGCAGATATATTAAAAGTTATAACTTTATCTCAAAAGCTTATTATTTTACTATAGTTTATATAGTTGAGCATAACAACATTTGTTTAATGATTATATCGTACTGAATATGATGTTGAATATCTAAATATCATTTTATTTGAGAATATTTGAAATATAGGTCCCATATGGATGTACTTCTGAATTATATTTTCTATGTGACAAATTTTAAAACATGAGTACATCCATATGCTGACCTAAGAGGTCATAAGAGGTATTATCTGCTCACAGAGTCTGATCTTGCAGATAGTTGATCGGTTAAGTGACATATTCTCTGGGTAAGTCTACATTGCTTTGAAGGCTCACAGTTTTGAATGATACTGTGTTTGTATTCTTGAGTGTGCTCTGAATGCCACAAGCATGATCCCTACTTCTGTTATTACTTTGACATTTATAACTTGGTCTGTATAATGTGTATACATGCGAGAATCTATATGTTTCTATTTCCATGACAAAAAATAATACTATGCATGTTATGGTTAATATCTGATAGAGGTGAAAAAAAATGTTTGTTTCAAGTGCAAGAAATTGATTGCGTTACAAGAAACATGGATAATATCTCAATGGTAGATACTCAAATTAAAAATGATTATATTGTCAATAATTAATGCAATTCCTTGATGGTATATATCAACCAAAACCAACTCTCTCATTATTAATAACTCTTTATTGTATTGCAAGTATTCTTTTTCTTTTTTAAATTTAATAATTTTCTTATAGATTTAAACCCTTTTTTCTATTTCGTAAAAGGTAATACCAGTCTCTATGGGGTTGACCCTTACTTCTACTACTACAAGTGAGTTTTGAGGTAAGGTATTTACTATATTTGGTGTACTCGCGACAATACCCACCAAATTTTTGTGCCATTGTCGAGGATTGAGTCCATTATCTTTTGTGATTTTCACTTTGATTTATGCTTGTAACTAGTTCTGCTAATTCTTAAGATTTGTAATTCAATCCAAACATTGGAAAATCTGTATACAAGCACAGAAGTGGACTTCAAGAGAACATTAATCAGGGAAAAGAGGATGCCTAGGCACCTAACTTTGAAGGAGCTTGCAGCTCCAGATTTACACCAACCCTTATGCATTACTTTTCCTAATCTTAATGAGAATGTCAACTTTGAATTACAATATGGATTGATTCATCTCTTACCTAGTTTTTATGGTCTTACAAGTGAAGACCCACATAAGCACTTGAAGGAATTCCATGTGGTGTGTACCAATATGAAGCCCTCTGGAGTGGCTGAAGAACAAATTAAACTCAGGAATTTTCCTTTTTTCTTAAGAGACCTAGCCAAAGATTGGCTATACTATTTACCATCTGGCACTATCATAACTTGGAATGAGATGAAAAAAATATTTTTAGAGAGATATTTTCCTGCATCTAGTGTTGCAAATATAAGAAGAAATATGTGGCATTAGGCAATTACATGGAAATAATCTTTATAAGTATTGGGAGAGGTTTAAAAAACTTTGTGTAAGCTACTCACATAATCAAATTAGGGAACATCTACTGATCCAATATTTTTATAAAGGTCTTTTGCAAAGTGACCAGAGTATGATAGATGCAGCTAGTAGAATAGCACTAATAGACAAGACTCTTAAAGCAACCATAATTGTGATATCAAATATGGCTACTAACTTCTAATAATTTGGCATTAGGCATGATTCCCTAGTTCAACATGCCTATGATGTAAGTACTTTTTCCTTTCAGCAATAAATATTTGAACTTACCTCTCTTGTACGCCAAATTCCTATAAGTACAACTCAGCTAGTTAAAGTTTGTATTCAGCAACAAGGCACCCAACTAATATGTGTCCTACACTTCAAGAAGATTCCACAGAACAAACTAATGCGGTATATGGTTTCCTTGGACAACCAAAGAGGTATGATCCCTACTCTAATACATATATTCCTAGATGGAAGGATCATCCCAACTTCAAGTATAGAATAGGCCTGCAGGAAAAAATTTTACAAATTTTTAGCATAACCAACATGCCTATTATTCTAGACAGGCTATATCTCAAGATTCTTATGTAGGTAGTTCTTTAGAAGAAATCGTTAAATCTCTTGCACATAAATCTAAGCAATTTGAACAAGTGACAAGAACTAGTATTTAGAACTTAACAAATCAAATGGGCCAATTAGCAACCACAGTTAGCATGATAGACACTCAAAATTCAAGTAATTTTTCCCCTCAAACTATGGTAAACCCAAGAGAAAATGATAGTGCAATTATTTTAAGGAATGGTAAGGAAATTGAAGGTCCACCATCACCCTCTTTTCCCAAGGAACATGAGAACATAACCAAGGGGAATGAAGTATCTACAGGTAAGTTTCCATCTATGTCAGATTATGAACCAGTACCTCCCTTCCTAGAAGCTGTTAAAGAGAATAGTGTATATGAGAAATTTTTTGACTTATATGAAACCTTTAGAAAGTGTGAAGTTAACATTTCCCTTAAATGTTATTAAATAGTTACCAAGATATGAAGTTCTTAAAAGAACTGTGTACACAGAAAAGAAGGGAAAATTTGAAGGGATATGAAAAGGTAAAGATGAGTAAGAATTTATTTGTTATGATACAAACGAAACTCCCCGCTAAATGCAAGGATTCAGGTATGGTTATTATTCCATGCAAAATTGGATATACTCGTGTTGAAAAGGCTATGTTAGATTTAGAAGCTTCCATAAATGTCTTGCCATATTCTGTCTTTACTTCTTTAAAATTATAACAATGAAATTCAACTAATGTGATAATCCGATTAGCATACAAGTTAAATGCATACCCTAAGGGAGTAATTGAAGACGTCTTGGTACAAGTAGATAATTTAGTTTTTCATACAGATTTTTATGTACTTGACATGGAAAATGGGGATTTTACTTCTCCAATATTATTAGGGAGACCATTTTTGCAACTAAAACCAAGATACATGTTCACAATAGCACTGGTGGGTATTGTAGTAGGTACACCAAATATAATACCTTACCTCAAAACTAACATGCAGTAATTAGAGTAAGGGTCGATCCCACAGAGACTGTTATTACCTTTTGTGAATCAATTAAAGGGGGTTGAAATCTGTAAGAAAATTATTAAAGTAAAATGAGAATAATCGCAATAATATAAAGAGTGATGAATAATGAAAGAGTTGGTGTCGGTTGATATTCACCATCAAGAAATTGAATTGATCATTGACAACATAATCATTCTTAAATTGAGCATCTATCATTGGGATTCTATCCTTGTTGCTCCTTAAGTTTAGTAATTGATGACGATCGCTTCAATTAACCCCAATTAACAAGTAATCCTTTAGCACATTGGTAAAGTATAACTTATTAATCACATTAAGAATTAGAGAAACTAATAGAGCTAAAACAACATAGACACATCGGCTATATTTAATTTAGTCAATCATTCACCATAGGTTTAATAATTCATTATCCAAAATTATTAATCCTATTTACTTCTTAAATCATCATAATGAGAACTTTGTTCAAAATATGATTCAAAAGTAGATTAAGACAAACAATATACTAATAGGCCTCCTTAGAAATTATATGAATAATCATGGAAAAGAAGAACAAATGAATAATCAAAACTCAATTAAGATTGAACTAATAAAATCAAATCCAAATCTCATAATGCATAAAAGATCCTTGAGGTTTCAATCTTCCTCAACCAACAAACAGGAAACTAGCCACGCACGGCCATAAGAAAATCTAGAGAAAAAGAGAAGAACATGATTGAGAATATGATAATTTGATCCTTGAATCCTTGGATGATCTTTTATGCTTGCTTTCCCTCTTATTATAGGTTAGGAGAGTTCTAAATGAAGTAGGATTGCTTCTAGGTTAGTTCCTGGACTTTTGGGCTTTAATTTGGGTCAAAAAACTCAAAAAATTGCATTAAAATTGGTGTAGCGGCAGCCAGCGCAACTACAATACAAACATCATCCAACAACCAGTTATGTAATGCTGCAACACTCACTTATAGACACTGTAGTGGTATAATTTTTTCAAAATTTGCCAAAGTGGTCAGCATGAAAGTTTTCTCCCTGTCTCTTTTATTTCCATATTCGCTAGAATAACCTTGATCGGAGCTAATATGAGGGAGGTATACCCAAATTAGTGACAAAATTTCAGGATTCATCTTGTTGTACCACAATTCTAAATTTTGAGCTTTGTAATGCTATGAAATCTCCCGAAGTTGACAAAGTTCTCAACATAAAAGTTGTAGATTATTGTCTTAGATTTTTCCAGTCACTTGAATCACTTTCATTAGAGTTCATAGGTGTGATATATTATCTAATTAGTGCTAAAGGTCTACAATAGCTACAATTCAACATTTTTCCATGAATTTCTTATTTTTTTTCTCCTTGTTTCTTCTTCTTTTGCTCCTACAATACAAAACATAAAAATAAGCTAATTTAGAGTCATATTTTACTTAAATCAAACAAAAATTAAGTTTAAAGGTATTAAAATCATGCTTAATTATGAACATATCAAATACCCCACACTCAACCTTTTGCTTGTCCTCAATCAAAATAATCCCTAATGACAAAAAAATCGATATATGTAGTGAGTGTTAGGCTTACCAAGATTTTCCCTCATAACTTGAAAATATACTTAAGAAAATTTTGAAAAGACATAACCATGCACAAAAGTAACTCAAATGTAATCTATTATTTTGTTCTCTTGAACCTTGAGATTATGTGTGTTTTTGGGTCAATAAATTTCCTTTTACTCGGATGAGTTTATATATCCCCAAATTTTGAGTTCAGATCTCTAATTAGTTTAAGATTTCCATAGGCTTATTTTTCATGCCCTCTCCAGTAATGTAGGTCAAAACTACCTCTAAGATCAATAGGCCTTTATTTGGTTTGTAATAGGGCCAGGGTATAAAGTATGATAAAAGATACAAATTTAGGCTCAATCACCTAGCATCACATGATTAAATTTGATCTCTTAAGCTTTTCCAAGTTAGAGGAGATTTTCCCCCACACTCATTTTCTTTCTTCAATTAAATTTAGTTCGTTCTTTTCCTTGGTTCTTTATTTCTTTTCTTTCATCCATTGCATATGCTTTCATCCTTTCTTTTGAGATTTTTTTCCTTTGGATTTTTCTTGTATTTCCTTGCTCCACGCTTCCACCTTTTGGTCAATAAAAATCTACAAAACAAATGTTTAGAAAAATAATCATGGAGTTAGTGAAAAGGGTAAAAAATAAGGATATTTATACAAAATTTTTCTTTTGTCTCATTTGTGAATATAGAATAAAAAAATCAATTAAGCTCAAATAGAGGATCTAAGGATATCTAATTGCTTAGGTTAAACTTGAAAGGCTCAATCTATCAAACAATGCCTAAATCATCTCCGAATTAATAATATTAGCCTAGGATTTTTGTCTCAAGCAACATTCAAATAAGTTATAGAATCCTATTGAGATCATAAAATATTTTTGGGTTATATAAACCCTCTCTAAGTAAAAGAAAAATTAAATGGCCAAATTTATTGTGCAAAAATATTTTCAGATTCTAAAGTAAAAAAAATAAATTGTGAAAAGGTTCAAATTGTACACAACTATGAATTTTTTTATATTTTTCAAGAGCTGAAAAATTGGATAGTTATATCATTGGCTATTAGTTGTGCCTAACAACACAAAACATATTTTGAAACACTTACACAATCACTCAACTTGCTAAATGCAATAAAAGTGCTTTATTAGTGAAAATCAAAAAATTAATGTTGAAAATATGGCCATAATTATTCAAGAAAATATACTTCCACCTCCACACTCAAACTTTACATTGTCCTCAACATAAAATAAAGAGAAAAATATGAAAAGGTTTAAGTTAAGTGAAGTTTCCTAAATTTGTTTGGGGTGGGATAAGAGTGTTGCATTACTGGACCCTGACTATTTCTGATTTCCACCTCTTCTTCTTTTTTTTGCATGACTATGTTGGGTTGTGTAACATCCCTAATTATGTTTCATTTATTAATAAAGGTACATAAATATTTAATGTAACATCCGTAATTTCGTTTCTTTTACTAATAAAGGTACATAAATAATTAATTAAGGAAATAAAATTTATTAGACAATTTTTATATATCTAAGAAATATAATCCTTAGAAATTCTTCACCTTATGTGTATGCATATAAATTGTTTCTAACATTAAAGGAATAGGTAAAGAGAGAAAACATAATAGGAAAAATTAGAAATAACATACTTAAGAGAGACAAATTTCTTAGGTAAGGAAGACAAATTTTTGTGAAGTAAGTAAAGGTCTTAAAATTTCAAGAAGATTGGATTACGGTAATTTTTCCTAATTCAAGAGATAGAGTTACTAAGTTTAACATCTCCACCCATAAATTGTGCTTTCACCTATGGACATTTCATATAGAGTTTTTCCACTTCACATGAATTTCTAGCAAGCTAATAGGATAGCCCAAGAAAGAAATAAAACACAGATTTGGACTATGATATAGAAGTTGGATCGATAACCCAAAAATCATGAAAATGTGACCAAGTCCTTCATGAAAGGTAGAATTTCAGTCAAAGCAAAGGAAATGGGTAAGAATAAGCCCAAATCCAAGAAGAAAAAAAAATTATGTGTGGAAATAGTAGTGTAATAATAATCAAGATTAGGTCACATGACATTAAGACAAAACATTTATATCCTACATTCATAATTTCAACAAGTAGGTAATAATACATGGCTTTAGGACAAAACATTTATATCCTATATTCATAATTTCAACAAGTGCGTAATAATACATAGCATTACGAAAAAATATCCTTATCGTACACAAATAATTTCAGCCAAGCAAGGGAGATTCAAGGGCTGGAAATATGCCACCTAAAAAAGGAAAACCTATAATACTTGATTAAGACAAAAGAAAAAGGAAATGAATCTCTAAATCAAAGGGACCTTGTCCCTTGTCTTAAGAACACTTTAACATGATTTTCAAAATACAAATCTCCTTTTTCTATGCATATCTTGACTAAGGGAGAGAAAGACAAGAGCATGAGTTGTTTTTTCCCAAAAAACAACCAAATGCATCCTAATTGTGATAAGGAAGACCCATGGTTATTAAAGATGATCCACATGATAGTTTATTTAAGCAAAACCCACCCTTACAACATTATAATTTTGTCCAAGTGAGGGAGAGAAAAAAAATAAGCAAGGTAGAGTGAGGAAAGGAGAGAAAGATAGGAGAAGAGAGGAAGAAAGAGGAAGGAGAAGTCTAAAGGACTATGTACTCAAGGTAAGTTAGCTTAATCTCCACTTGAATCTACCTTTCTTCTTCAATCTTGGGGTTCAAAAACTCACCCTCCATCTCTTATTTAAGCTGCTAGAAAAACAAAGGGAAAAGAGGAATCTTGCTACTTCCTTCAAGAGAAAACAAGAAAAAGAATTCACTAAGTGAGTTAGGGAGATCTTTAGGTAGATTTAACAATATTTTTTTAAGAAAAGTTTTGAAATTAGAAACATTGATATGGGATTTTGATCCTAGAACTTTGATGAAATTTACTATAGTTGTTACCTGGATGATTGGACATAGATGTTGTTATATCATGTTACATGTTGATCTTGCAAGTGATGTATGTTTGAATACTTAGGTTGGTGTAGAAAGTTCTGCATATGTATGACTATGGGTGACAAAATTTTAAGAATTTTATGCTGCTATTTTGTATATTTAAATATGGTGAAAAATTGATGAAATATGATTAGATGTAAATTAAGAAGAAAATGGAAGAGGACATAATAAAATGATAAACTAAAACCTTAGAAAAGGTTTGGGTAGGAAAGTGGATTTCGGAGTAACTACTGAAGCTTATGTTTTTCAAATTTTGGAAAGAATCAGTTAGTAATGAAAAGAAATAGTTAATATGAAAAATATAGATATATGTCTCACGGATTCTTAACCACTAGAATCACTCAATTTGGAGTCCATATGAGGTAGATATGGTCAAATTAGTAAGTAGTGGTTAGAAAATGGTTAACCAGGGTAGAATCTATTTGAAAAGCTTTTGTGTTTGAATTTCTGGGAAACTTATGTAGGGAATTGAAATAAAGGGTTCAAATACAAAATATGGATATATGTCTCACGGAAATTTAGCCACTAGAATCACTCAATTTGGAGTTCATATGAGGGAGATATGGTTAGATTAGTAAGTAAAGGTTAGAACCTACCCAAGAAGAAATAACATTTAACTTGAGTGAGTAATATCACCAAGATTCCTTATGCTTTTGCTACAATATTCAACATAATAGTTTTAGATAATTATTTTAACTTTAAATGGACACCAAGATTGCCTAATGCTGAGTTAAAATGAGAGATTTATGCTCTAATTAGTGAGAGAATGTCAGGCAAAACGAAAACTTGCATAAGAGAATAACACAGTATGGAGCATGGCCGTGTTTCAAGGCACGGCAAGGCCGTGTTTTATGCTGGAAAGGGCATTTTAAAGCCTAAAGCATGGTTGTTTTTATAGGAAATGGTCAAACCGTGTTGTAGGATACATTTAGGCCGTGTTAGAAGCTGGTAAAACTTATTTTCAACATTTTTCTACCCTAAATGAACCTCATTAACTATAGGAAATTAATAGAAACCAAATTGAAGAAGAATAATGTATTAAATTTGTGAGAACATGTGTTGGAAATGATATAAGTAGGAGGAAAGTGACTAGAGGCCAAGCATAAAGAAAATGAAGAGAAAAAAATAATATTTAAAAAGGAAGAAGAATCTTATAAATGAAAATAATAAATTACTAATGTATGTCATAGCCATTACCATTGCATGAAATCTTTACCATCTTAAGTGAGTAATTTTGACATGGAAATATTTTAAAGTGATGTTTGAAATGATTATATTCATGTCATAATTACCGATGATTTTTGTAATGATTATATTTTGATGAAAAATTATGGCATGTGAGTATAATGAACTTACTTGTTATTGAAATCATATTTTTAGCTATTAATAAGAAAAGAAAAGAAAAGAAATAAGCACGACCACATAGCGGTTCGTGTGGCGCACCAGTAGTGGTCACTCTACCAATAGCTATGGTTATGTTAATGAGAAAAGAAAAAGAAAGTGTGCCATGTCGGACGGAACGAGAAAATCCTGTACCGGAGAGTACAAAGTGCTCACCTTGACCAGAGTAGCTTGATATTAAAATAAGTTGATAGCCATCATATGGTAATATGAAAATAGTTGTTAATGCCATATATCTCATTACTGTATGATTTTCATGTGCATAGATAAAGTGCATTCATGTATCCTAAGATATTTACTATAGCCTATATAGATGAACATGACATGATAATCTATATTGATGATAATTGTGATTTATTGTTGAACCTACTAGGATTTAATTCTCATGATATTTCCATATCCTGTTCAAAAAACTAGTTTTGTAGAATTTTCTTTAGCTCTGGCTCCTTATGTCATATATAGAGGATCGTTGATGTCCACTTTAATTTGAAATTTCTTAGACCGATTCAAGCCTTAAAGTTCTATTGCATGACAAAAAAACCACATTAGTAATAACTAGGGTCCAAACCAATGGATGTATTTATTACCTTTATGGGGTTTAACCCCTTTAATCTCTAAAACTTGATGTAATTCTACAACTAGGTCTATGCCTTTAAGGTTTGTAACCATTTTTTTCAATAAAACTTTCTTTTTCCTAAAAAATATGCATTAATGCCTCCTATTTTTGAGCACCTCGATTCTTGAAAAGTATGATAGGTGGTGTTTCTCCAACTTCTAAATATTTCAGGTGATTGGGAAGATGGGATAGATTTGATCCAGGATCCTGTAAAACAGAAGATGCACTTGTTTCATTAGAATTTGGTAATAAGGTAGAGAGATCCTTACCTATTTGCTGCATTTTTGGATATACTTTTAATTCTCCATTATTCTCTTACAAGTGAACAATCAATGCTGGTTTTTCAACCTTTTTCTCTGAAGGCTCAACATCCTGTGCTACGTAATAAATTATCTTAACAGCATAAGTAGTAAGATCTTTCATGGCATTACAATCACTGAATTTTAAAAATTTTCCTTAAAATTCCATTGTTAGTGTGCCACTATAAACATCTACTATGGCCTTGGATGTTTTTAAGAATGGTCTCCCTAGCAAAATTAGAGTGGTCTATCAACTTATTTTTATATCAAGCTATCCCGGTCAGGGTGAGTACTTTCTACTCTCCTATACAAGCTTTTATCACTCCTTCCAACATGGCACACTTTCTTTTTCTTTTCTCATTATCATAGTCATAGCCGTGAGTAAGGCATCCCCTACTGGTGCACCACACAGACCACCATGTGACCATGCTCGTCTCTTTTCTTTTCTTTTCACATTAATAGCCAACAATATGATTTCAATAACAAGTATGTTAATTATACTCATATGCCAAAATTTATCATTAAAGCATAATCAATACAAAAAATTATTGGTAAAATGCAATCATGCCATGAACATAATCATTTTTCAAATATCAGTTTATAAAATATTTTCGTGTCAAAATTACATACTTAAGATGGTAAGGAGTTCATGCAATGGTAATGGCTATGATATACACTAGTCATTTATTATTTTCATTTATAAAATTTTGCCTCTTTCTTAAATATTATTTTCATCTCTCACTAATCAAAGCATAACTCCCTCATTTTAACTCCGATTGAGGTGATCTTAGTGTCTATTTAAAGTTAAGACAATCCTAACAAGCTCTTATTTTTTAAAATTGTAGTGAAATCGTAAAGAATCTTGGTGTTATTACACTCTCAAATTCAATGTTATTTCTTTTGGGTAGGTTCTGATCTCTACATACTAATCTGACCATATCTCCCTCTTACGGACTCCAAATTTAGTTATTCCAAAGCATAAAAATTTTTCAGACATATATCTATATTTTTCTTGTTAATCATGTCTTTTAATTCCCTACATATTTTGCCCAGAAATAAAAAAAATAGTTTACCTCACAGATTTTTTCTTGGTTCACTAGTTTCTGACCTCTACTTATTAATATGACCATATCTTCCTTATATGGATTCCAAATTGAATAATTCTAGTGGTTAATAATTTGTGAGACATATATCTATATTTTTTATGTTAACTATTTCTTTTAATTCCCTACATTGTTTTTCCATAAATTCAAACACAGCAGCTTACAAAACAGATTCTTCCCTATTTAATCATTTTCTTCCTAATTTACATATAACCATAAGATTACTCATTTCAACATTTTAATTAGATTCCTTACACTTAATTTAACATATTCCATCATCTACTTCTCAAGAAAACAGAAATCAAATCATGTATTATTAAGGGTGTTTTCGAATAGAAATTTCTCATGGTCTTCTTCTAAGTGTTTAAGGCCATACTCTTTTTATCAATTTAATCATAATCCAACATTTTTCACCACATTCAAAATACATAACAGCAGCATAAAAGCCCTAAATTTTGGCAACCCATAGCCATATCTATGTAGAAATTTTCATACCAACTAAAGTATTCAAAACATCCATCACATGCAAGATTAACATGTAACATGATATAGCAACATCCATAGGCAATAATCAAAGTAGCAAATATTGTAAATTTCATCAAAGTTCTAAGATCAAAACCCATATAAATGTTATAAATTTCAAAGCTTTTCTTCAAAAAGAGATATTGTTAAACCTACCTAAAGATCTCCCTAGCTCACTTAGTGAATTCTTTTTCTTGTTTCCTCTTGAAGGAAGTGGCAAGATTCCTCCCTTCCCTTAGCTTTTCTAACTGCTTGAATAATAGGGGGAGGGTGAGTTTTGAACCCCAAGGATAAAGAGAAAAGATTGATTCAAGTGGAGATTAAGCTAACTTACCTTAAGTACTAGTCCTCTAGACTTCTTCTTCTTCCTTCCTTCCTCTTTTCTCCTATCTTTCTCTCATTTCCTTACTCTACCTTGCTTATATTTTTCCCTCTCCCTCATTTGGATGAAATTCTAATGATATAAGGGTGGTTTTTGCTTAAATAAATTATCAAGTCATCCTCCTCTTATAATTATAAGTCTACCTTATCACAATTAGGATACACTTGGCTGGTTTTTGGGGGAAGACAAATCATGTCCTTATCTTCCTCTCCCTTAGTCAACATATGCATAGCAAAAGGAGGATTTGTTATTTGAAAATTATGATCAAATGTTCTCAAGACAAGGGGCAAGGTTCCCTTAATTTAAGGATTCATTTCCTTTTTCTTTTGTCTAACTCAAGTATGATAGATTTTCCTTTCTAAGTGACAAATTTCCAGATCTTGAGTCTCCCTTACTTTGTTGAAATTATTTGTGTTGGATGGGAATGCTTTGTCTTAATGCCATGTATTATTACCTACTATATCATCACATGGCTTGCTAAAATTATGAGTGCAGGATATAGATATTTTGTCCTAATGCCATGTATTATTACCTACTATTTCATCACATGGCTTACTAAAATTATGAGTGTAGGATATAGATGTTTTGTCCTAATGCCATGTGACTTAATCTTGATTATTATTACATTACTATTTCATCACATTGTTATTATTTTTTCCCTCTTGGATTTGGGCTCATTCTTGCCCATTTCCTTTACTTTGGCTGAAATTCTACCTCTTATAGAGGGCTAGGCCATACTTTCATGATTATTGGTCTATTGGTTCAACCTCTATATCCTAGTCCAAGTCTATGTTATATCTCTTGCTTGGGCTATCCATTTGGCTCACTAAAAACTCATGTGAATTGGAAAAACTCTATATGAGGTGTACATAGGTGAAAACCAAATGTATGGATTAAGATGTTAAACTTAGGAACTCTAGCTCTTGAATTAGGAAAAATTACTCTAATCCAATCTTCTTTAAATTTTAGGACATTTACTGACTTCCAAAAATTTATCTTCCTTACCAAAGAATTTCGCCTCTCTTTAGGATGTTATTTCTAACTCTTTTCTTTTCGGTTTTCTCTCTTTACCTATTCCCTTAATGTTAGAAACATTTTTTATGCATACACATAAGGTGAAGAATTTCTAAGGCTTATATTTTCTTAGATATCTAAAAATTATTTAATAATTTTTATTTCCTTAATTAAATATTTATGTACCTTTATTAATAAAAAACAAAATTAGGGATGTTACAAGCAACAATTTAAACAGTTATATCATTGGCTATTTGTAACAACCTTTTTTTTTCTTTTTTTATATTATTTATTATACAATATAGAGTTCACATACACATCATTAATCAAAACGTACGTACAACAAAATCAAACACATAAATAACTACATCTTATTTATTCTGGTTGATCAATTCCGGAGATATAGGTGCAGGTGGTTGCACCTTCACCGGGATCTAAACAACTCGACCACAAACATATTATTTGATTCTGGGATCTTCCCAACAAAAAGTAACTCGATCCAACGTACACTAAAAGCCAGAGCCATAGAAAAATTTGCATAACTAATTTTCTTAACATGATATGAAAATATAGTGAGAATTAAATCCCAGTAAGTTCAACAATAAATCATCATCAATATAGCTCATCACGTCATGTTCAGCTGTATAAACTATAGTAAATATCTTTGGTCACATGAATGCACTATATCTATACACATGAGAATCGTACAGTAATGACATGTATGACAGGATTAATTATTTTCATAATATCATATGATGACTATCAATTTATTCTCATATCAAGCTACCCTGGTCAGGGTGAGTATTTTCTACTCTCCGGAATGGGTTTTTCTCACTCCGTCCGACATAGCCCACTTTCTCTTTCTTTTCTCATTAACATGATCATAACCGTTGGTAGGGCGTCCCCTACTGGTGCACTACACGGATTGCCATGTGATCGTGCTTGTTTCTTTTCTTTTCACAATGATAGCCAAAACTATGCTTTCAATAACAAGTATGTTCATCAAAATATAACTATTACCAAAAATTATTGGTAATCAAGCCATGAACATAACCATTTCAAATATCACTTTATAAATATTTCCATGTAAAAATTTGACACTTAAGATGGTAAGAAGTTCATACAATGGCAATGGCTATGGCATATTCTAGTCATTTATTATTTTCATTTATAAGATTCTTCTTCTTCTTTAAATATTAATTTTATTTCTTTATTTTCTTGATGCAGGTTTTCATCCTATCTAATCTTCTCTTACTAATCAGAGCATAACTCCCTCACTTTAACTCCGATGTAGGTGATCTTGGTGTCAATTTTAAGATAAAACAATTATATAAAACTATTATGTTGAACCGTTTAGCGAAATATTACGAAATCAAGGTGATACTACTCCCTCAATGTATAGGTTATTTCTTCTAGAATAGGTTCTGACCTCTGCCTACTAATCGGTCCATATCTCCCTCATAAAAATTCCACATTACGTGATTCCAGTGGCTACAATTATGTGACACATATATCTATAATTATTATGTTAACCATTTATTTGAACTCCCTACAGAATTTTTCTAGAAATTAAAACACAGAAGCTATCCTAACATGTTCTTCCCTGATTAACCATTTTCTGAACACTGCTTACTAATCAGACCATATCTACCTCATATGAACTCCAAATTGAGTGATTCCAGTGGCTATAAATCCATGACACATATATCTATAATTCTTATGTTAACCATATATTTTAATGCCCTACATAAAGTTACCATAAATTAAGACAGAGAAGCTATCCTAAAATATTCTTCCCTGATTAACCAATTTCTGACTACTGCATACTAATCAGACCATATCTACCTCATATGGACTCCAAATTGAGTGCTTCTAGTGGCTAAAAATCCATAACACATATATCTATAATTCTTATGTTAACCATTTATTTTAATTCCCTACAAAAAGTTACCAGAAATTAAGACACAGAAGCTTTCCTAAAATATTCTTCCTTGATTAACCAATTTCTAACCACTGCATACTAGTCAGACCAAATCTACCTCATATAGACTCCAAATTGAGTGCTTCCAGTGGGTAAAAATCTGTTAGACATAGATCTACATTTTTCATGTTAACCATTTATTTTAATTCCCAATCGATTTTTCCCAGAATATTAAAAATAGAAGCTTAAAAGTTTGCCATCCATAGGCATACCTATGCAAAACTATCTACACTAGCCTAAGTATTCATACATACATAATATGTAACATGATATAGCAACATCCATGACCAATCATCAAAGTGCTAAGATCAAAATCTCATATAAATATTATAAGTTTAAAAAGTTTTCTTAAAAAAAATATTGTTAAACATACCTTAAGTACTTAGTCCTCTAGACTTCTCCTTCATCTTTCTTCCTTTCTTCCTCTCCTTTCCTCACTCTACCTTGCTTCTATTTTTCCTTTCCCTCACTTGGACAAAAATTCTAATGTTATAGGGGTGGGTTTTACTGACATAGACCACCAAATAATTCATCTTTCATGATCATGGGTCTACCTTATCACAATTAGGATACACTTGGTTGAATTTTTGGAAAACAAACAACTTATGTTCTTTTCTTCCTCTTCCTTAGTCAAGATATGCATAGCAAAAGGAGATTTGTATTTTGAAAATTATGATAATATGTTTCTAAGATAAGGGACAAGGTCCCTTTGATTTAGGCATTCATTTCTTTTTCTTTTGTTTTAATCAATTATGATAGGTTTGCCTTTTTAGGTGGCAAATTTCCAACCCTTGAATCTTCCTTGCTTAACTAAAATTATTTGTGTAGGATAATGATGTTTTGTCATAATGTTATGTATTATTATCCACTTGCTAAAATTATGAGTGTAAGATATAGATGTTTTGTCCTAATGCCATGTATTATCATACCACTTGCTAAAATTATGAATGTAGAATATCACACCACTTACTAAATTTTTATCTTAATGCCGTGTCTCCTAATCTTGATTACACCATTATTTCATCACTTTATTTTATTTTTTGTTTTTATTTTTCCTCTTGGATTTGGGCTCATTCTTGCCCATTTTCTTTACTTTGGATAAAATTCTACCTTTCATAATGGGCTCAGTCACATTTTCTTGATTTTTGGGCTACCGGTCCAATTTCTATATCCTAGTCAAATTCTATGTTTTATTTCTTCCTTGGGCTATCCTATTGGCTTGCTAAAAATTCATGTGAAGTAGAAAAACTCTATATGAAGTTTCCATAGGAAAAAGCCCAATTTATGGGGGGAGATACTAAACTTAGTAACTTTAACTCTTAAATTAGGAAGAATTACCCTAATCCAATCTTCTTGAAATTTTAATACCTCTATTTACTTCACAAAAATTTATCTTCCTTACCCAAGAATTTCACTTTTCTTTAGTATATTTATTTATAATTTTTCCTCTTAGGTTTTCTCTCTTTACCTATTTCATTAATGTTAGAACATTTCTATGCATACACGTAAGGTGAAGAATTTTTAAGGATTATATTTTCTTATATATCTAAAAATTGTCTAATAAATTTTATTTTCTAATAGGATGTTACATTCTTTCCCCCTTAAGAAATTCGATCCCCGAATTTTAACCTATCCTACCACATGTAGGGAATGAAATTAAAGCACAATTCAGAGTTACCAACTTTATTACGCAAATAATTAGGGATATCTTTTTTGTATATCATCTTTACTTTTTAATATATCTATTCACTTAAGTGATTTTGTCATATAACTTAACCATAAGGATTTTTTTCATCCATAAGTTCTTCACTTTATATCCTCTAGCTCGCATGGATATATCTATCGGTTGATATTAGAAAACACACACATAAAAGAACATATTCACCTTCATATTGGGTAACTATCTTTTCTTATTCCAAACTTCTATCAAGTCATTTTTTTGGTTTTCATATATCAACATCATCCCATGAATATCATCATCTTAATCTATCATCTATTTTTATCCTAAAATCCCTTAATCAATATGTTAAACATACGTAGCAATAAATCCACCAAACCTTTTATAACATTTATGTACCATTGACACATGTCTAATAATTCCAATTTACCTCATCACAGTAATTCTATCCATCTTATTAACACCATTAAACTCATTGTCAAAAATTTCAATTATTTCTTCTATCATATCCAAAAGCACCTCATTCTAGCTTATGTCAATACCATTTAATTCACCCTATCATTTCAAGAAGATTTTTCCTAACAATTACTCATACATGAATTCTCAATTCCAACATAATTAACATCGTAGATACTAGACTCAATTTAGCATGATATAAACCTTTAACACAAATATCTTGATTACTTACATTATTTTTTGATATGGTTCTCAAAATATTCTCCATATTTCCAAATGAAGAGTTCAAAGATTAATTTAAATCCTACTTCCCATATTTTATTCCTCAAGAACTTCAACACCACTAATTCTCTTGATTACATTCATCAAAACACCATAATAGTTGAGTTTCAAATATAATAATAATTAATTAATTAATTAACTTTTCTTGTAATATGGGAAAATAATCTTGCATTTAATGCCAAATATTAATGGAGGACAATGCAGTAGAACAAATAAAAAGCATAATAAAGAACGGTTCTAAAATAGAAAGTCAAAAGTTTGGACAAAACATTAGAGAGAGTTAAAATCGGAGGCCGTAATTCTTGAAAATCTGAAAACAAAAATTTAACTGTTATATCAGCAACAATCGATGGTTGCAAGGTTTGAATATATGTGCCAAAATCTACTTTAAAACTATTGGTATTCGGTGGAAAGATATCGAAATTTTAAGACCTTTACTTCACAAAAATTTATCTTCCTTACCTAAGAATTTCACCTTTCTTTAGCATGTTTATTTCTAATATTTCCTCTTAGGTTTTCTTTCTTTACCTATTCCATTAATATTAAAACATTTCTATGCATATATGTAAGGTGAAGAATTTCTAAGGAAAATATCTAAAAATTACGGGATGTTACACAGTACCATACCCAGGTTTTGTGCAACTTTCACATACTCTACATCTTTTCCAAGACTAGAACCACAAAAGACACAAATATTTCAAAATTGACGAAATTTGATTCCCTCCATAGTTGCACACACCTTGACTTGGAGTATGAAAGTAAGGATATTAACGTGTGCATTTATAGAACTTGGAGAATGGTATACTTATGATAGCTATGCGGATAGGCCGGGAATAATTAGAATAGTTATGTGAGTGATTGGTGGATATCAGCTAAATTAAAGGTGAAATTTTCTAAAATGACGACAAGCATGTATATGTATAGTAGTTGTGATAGTCGCTCATATTAGGCATATGAAGAGAATAAGGTTAAGATATCATCAAAAATTTGTCTTGTCTTTGATGAAACCTTGATATCTTAATTCTTGTAGAGAAGTTGTAGGTGATAGGCGTAATTGAAAAACAAAAGAAAGTGAAAATGTAAACAAGTTAGTTGTTGAAGAAGGACAATCAAATGATTTATTTTGTTTTCCCAATATTTTTGCCAGTCAACTATTGTTATTATTAAGTCGACTAGCTATTTTGAGAAATTTTAATTTGGACTGGTTATTTTACAGTTGATTGATTACATCTATTTTGAAGCAATCAACTGCATCTTACCAGCTAACTACGTATTCTTTCATTTTCACAGACTTTTATAAGCTCAAAAGTGTTCCTTTTTCCATTACTAGTCAAAGGTCAGAAAATGGTTCATCAGGGAAGAATATGTTAGGATAGCTTCTGTGTTTTAATTTCTGAGAATTATCTGTAAGGAATTAAAATAAATGGTTAACATAAGAATTAAACATATATGTGTCATGAAATTTTAGCCACTGGAATAATGCAATTGGGAGTCCATATGAGGAATATATTAGCCAATTAGTAGTCAAAGGTCAGAAAATGGTTCATCAGGGAAGAATATGTTAGGATAGCTTCTGTGTTTTAATTTTTGAGAATTATCTGTAGGTAGTTAAAATAAATGACTCACATAATAATCAAAGATATATGTGTCACGGATTTTTAGCCACTGCAATCATTCAATTTATAGTTCATATGAGGTAGATATGTTCTTATTAGTAAACAAAGGTCAGAAAATGGTTCATCAGGGAAGAATATGTTAGGATAGCTTCGGTGTTTTAATTTCTGGAAACATTCTATAAGGAATTAAAATAAATGGTTAACATAGAAATTATATATATATGTGTCACGGATATTTAGCCACTGGAATCACTTAATTTGGAATTCTTATGAAGGAGATATGGATAGATTAGTAGGTAGAGTTCAGAACATATCCGAGAAGAAATAATCTGTACATTGAGGGAAAAATATCACCTTGATTTATTAATATTTCGCTACAATATTCAACATAATAGTTTTAGATAATTGTTTTATCTTGAAATTGACACCAAGATCACTTACATAAGAGTTAAATTAAGGGAGTTATGCTCTGATTAGTAAGAGAAGGTTAGATATGATGAAAACCTGCATCAGGAAAATAAAGAAATAAAATTAATATTTAAAAAAAAGACGAATCTTATAAATGATTAGTATATGCCATAGCCATTGCTATTGTATGAACTTATTACCATTTTAAGTGTGAAATGTTGACATGGAAATATTTTATAAAGTGATATTTGAAATTGTTATATTTATGGCATGATTACCAATGATTTTTGGTAATAGTTATATTTTGTTGAACATACATGTTATTGAAAGCATATTTTTGGCTATCATTGTGAAAAGAAAAGAAATAAACACAGTCACATGGCAATCTGTGTGGTGCACCATTAGGGTACGCCCTACCAACGATTATGGTTATGATTATGATTATGAGAAAAGAAAGAGAAAGTGTGCCATGTCGGACAGAGCAAGAAAAGCCCATACCAGAGAGTAAAGGATATTCACCCTAACTGGGGTAGCTTGAAATAAGAATAAGTTGATAGCCATCATATGATATTCTGAAAATAGTTAATCCTGTCATACATATCATTACTGTATGATTCTTATGTGCATAGATATAATGCATTCATGTGACCAAAGATATTTTCTGTAGTTTATACAGATGAACATGACGTGATGAGCTATATTGATGATGATTTATTGTTGAACTTACTGGGATTTAATTCTCACTATATTTCCATATCATGTTAAGAAAATTACTTATGCAGTTTTTTTTCTATGGCTCTGGCTTTTAGTACACATTGGATCGAGTTACTTTATGTTGGGCAAATCTCAAAATCAAATAAGATGTTTGTTGTCGAGTTGGCTATCATTGTGAAAAGAAAAGAAATAAACACGGTCACATGGCAATCTGTGTGGTGCACCAGTAGGGTACGCCTTACCAACGATTATGGTTATGATTATGATTATGAGAAAAGAAAGAGAAAGTGTGCCATGTCGGACAGAGCAAGAAAAGCCCATACCAGAGAGTAGAGGATATTCACCCTAACTGGGGTAGCTTGAAATAAGAATAAGTTGATAGCCATCATATGATATTCTGAAAATAGTTAATCCTGTCATACATATCATTACTGTATGATTCTTATGTGCATAGATATAATGCATTCATGTGACCAAAGATATTTTCTATAGTTTATACAGATGAACATGACGTGATGAGCTATATTGATGATGATTTATTGTTGAACTTACTGGGATTTAATTCTCACTATATTTCCATATCATGTTCAGAAAATTACTTATGCAGTTTTTTTCTATGGCTCTGGCTTTTAGTACACATTGGATCGAGTTACTTTATGTTGGGCAAATCTCAAAATCAAATAAGATGTTTGTTGTCGAGTTGGCTCAGATCCTGGTGAAGGTGCAACCACCCGCACCTGTATCTCCGGAATTGGTTAACCAAAATAAACAAGATGTAAATATCTATGTGTTTGATATGTTGCATGTACGTTTTGATTAATGACGTGTATGTGAACTCAATATTGTATAATAATAAAGAAAAAAAAGGTTGTTACATACTGGCAAGAAGAAAAATTCATTTAGTCTATGGTGGAGGTAATCGTGGGTTAATAGAGTGTGTGTCTACAGCTGCCCATGTAGGAGGATGCCAAGTTCTAGGTATTATTCCTACAGCTCAGCTGCATCTAACATCGTAGGAAAGACAATTGGGGAAGAGTTTAGGGTAGCTTCCATGCATGAACGCATGGCTAGAATGATGAGCAATACTGATGCCTTCATTGCCTTACCAGGTGGTTTTGGTACTTTAGAAGAGATTTTCCAAATAATTTCTTGGGCACAACTGAATATGCATCATAAACCGATAGGTTTGTTAAATGTTAATCACTTCTTTGATGGTCTGTTATCTTTTTTTGATCATGTTGTGGAACAAAGGTTCATTTCACACTCAGCACGACGAATTCTCATCTTAGCTTTAAATGCTGAGGAGTTGATTGATGCTTTATAAGCATATGTTCATGTACCTGTTCCAATTATGGCTCAAATAGAATGGATGGCAGACAAATGCAGGAAGTGCAAATTGGATTTGGATCTTCATCTTTAAATGTAGTAAAACGTAGCCATTGTTGTACCACTTTTACTTTCTTAGAGTCTACTTGGATACCATCTTTACTAATCATACTCCCTTAGAGTTGGTAAAACTATCTTTGAATGTTACTTATGATCCTCTGAACTTTTCAAATATTTTAGTATATCATCAATATATATAATAACAAATTGATCTAGGGATGACCTAATTACTATTCATTAAATCTATGAATGTAGCTAAGATATTTGTCAATTTAAATGACATCACCAAGAACTCATAATGCCCATAATAAGTCCTAAAAGAAAATTTTCGTACATCCTCTTCTATTATCCTTAATTAATGTTACTCATATCCCAAATCAATTTTTGAAAAAATATTGAACACCTTATAACTGGTCAAACAAGTAATCTATACGAGGTAATGGACTTTTATTCTACATTGTCACCTTATTCAACTGTCTATAATCTATGCATAGTTATAGTGATCCATCTTTCTTTTTCATAGAAAGAACTGGAGCACTCTAAATAAAAGTACTAGGGCATTTAAATCCCTTGTCTAACAAGTCTTGTAACTAATTTTTTTATATTAAATTCAATCGATATCATTCTATATAGGGATATCGATACTAGTTGGGTTCTAAGGGGTAAATCACTATCAAATTCTCGAATTGTCATGGCAGGTTGTGCAGGGTTTCCTCCGCATTGTTTGCCAGATTCCTCCTTGGTGGTGCCATTTTCCACTGTTGCAAAAATAAAGTTATGCTGCTATTGAGGTGATCAAGCCCAATAGTTAGTTTCAAAAAATATTTAACAACAGTCATAACAACACTTTGGCATATAGATAGGAAACACTAGTAATTTCTTACTTATATGAAATCACTGATCCCCTACACAGCACTACCACAATATACTCAAGACACTATAAGATCGATTCAGATAACCATCCACCCACTGGCCATATAGCATCGACCTGCTCTAATACCAATTATGTAACAACCATTTTTTTCTTTTTTTTTATATATTATTTATTATACAATATAGAATTCACATACACATCATTAATCAAAACGTACGTACAACAAAATCAAACACATAAATAACTACATCTTATTTATTCTGGTTGACTAATTCCGAAGATATAGGTGCGGGTGGTTGCACCTTCACCGGGATCTGAACCAACTAGACAACAAACATATTATTTGATTCTGGGATCTACCCAACAAAAAGTAAGTCAATCCAATGTACACTAAAAGCCAGAGCCATAGAAAAATCTTCATAACTAATTTTCTGAACATGATATGGAAATATAGTGAGAATTAAATCCCAATAAGTTCAACAATAAATCATCATCAATATAGCTCATCACGTCATGTTCAGCTGTATAAACTACAGTAAATATTTTTGGTCATATGAATGCAGTATATCTATGCACATGAGAATCGTACAGTAATGACATGTATGACAGGATTAATTATTTTCAGAATATCATATGATGACTATCAATTTATTCTCATATCAAGCTACCCCGGTCAAGGTGAGTATTTTCTACTCTCCGATACAAGCTTTTCTGACTCCGTCCGACACGGCCCACTTTCTCTTTCTTTTCTCATTAACATGATCATAACCATTGGTAGGGCGTCCCCTACTGGTGCACCACAGGGATTGCCATGTGGCCGTGCTCATTTCTTTTCTTTTCACAATGATAGCCAAAAATATGCTTTCAATAACAAGTATGTTCATTAAAATATAATTATTACCAAAAATTATTGGTAATCAAGCCATGAACATAACTATTTCAAATATCACTTTATAAATATTTTCATGTCAAAATTTGACACTTAAGATGGTAAGAAGTTCATACAATGGCAATGGCTATGGAATATTCTAGTCATTTATTATTTTTATTTATAAGATTCTTCTTCTTCTTTAAATATTAATTTTATTTCTTTATTTTCTTGATGCAGGTTTTCATCCCATCTAACCTTCTCTTACTAATCAGAGAATAACTCCCTCACTTTAACTCCGATGTAGGTGATCTTCATGTCAATTTTAAGATAAAACAATTATATAAAACTATTATGTTGAACCGTTTAGCGAAATATTACGAAATAAAGGTGATATTACTCCCTCAATGTACAGGTTATTTCTTCTCGAATAGGTTCTCACTTCTGCCTACTAATCGGTCCATATCTCCCTCATACAAAATCCAAATTAAGTGATTCCAGTGGCTAAAATTCTGTGACACATATATCTATAATTATTATGTTAACCATTTATTTGAACTCCCTACAGAATTTTCTCAGAAATTAAAACACAGAAGCTATCCTAACATGTTCTTCCCTGATTAACTATTTTCTGAGCACTGATTACTAATCAAACTATATCTACCTCATATGGACTCCAACTTGAGTGATTCTAGTGGCTATAAATCCATGACACATATATCTATAATTCTTATGTTAACCATTTATTTTAAGTCCTTATAGAAACTTACTAGAAATTAAAACACAGAAGCTATCCTAAAATATTCCTCCCTGATTAACCAATTTCTGACCACTGCATACTAATCAGACCATATCTACCTCATATGGACACCAAATAGAGTGATTCTAGTGGCTTAAAATCCGTAACACATATATTTATAATTCTTAGGTTAACCATTTATTTTAATTCACTGCAGAAAGTTACCAAAAATTAAAACACAGAAGCTATCCTAAAATATTCTTCCCTAATTAACCAATTTTTGACCACTGCATACTAATCGGGCCATATCTACCTCATATGGACTCCAAATTGAGTGCTTCCAGTGGGTAAAAATCTGTGAGACATAGATCTACATTTTTCATGATAATCATTTTTTTTAATTCCCAACCGATTCTTCCCAGAATATTAAAAACAAAAGCTTAAAAGTTTGCCATCCATAGCCATACCTAAGCAGAACTATTTACACTAGTCTAAGTATTCATACATACATAATATGTAATATGATATAGCAACATCCATGACCAATCATCAAAGTTCTAAGATCAAAATCTCATATAAATATTATAAGTTTAAAAAGTTTTCTTAAAAAAAATATTATTAAACTTACCTTAAGTACTTAGTCCTCTAGACTTTTCCTTCCTCTTTCTTCCTTTTTTTCTCTCCTTTCCTCACTCTACCTTGTTTCTATTTTTCCTTTCCCTCACTTGGACAAAAATTCTAATGTTATAGGGGTGAGTTTTGCTTAAATAGACCACCAAATAATTCATCTTTCATGATCATGGGTCTACCTTATCACAATTAGGATACACTTGGTTAAATTTTTGCAAAATAAACAACTTATGTTCTTGTCTTCATCTTCCTTAGTCAAGATATGCATAGCAAAAGGAGATTTGTATTTTGAAAATTATGATAATATGTTTCTAAGATAAGGGACAAGGTCCCTTTGATTTAGGGATTCATTTCTTTTTCTTTTGTTTTAATCAATTATGATAGGTTTGCCTTTTTAGGTGGCAAATTTCCAACCCTTGAATCTTCCTTGTTTAACTAAAATTATTTGTGTAGGATAATGATGTTTTGTCATAATGTTATGTATTATTACCCACTTGCTAAAATTATGAGTGTGAGATATAGATGTTTTGTCCTAATGCCATGTATTATCATACCACTTGCTAAAATTATGAATGTAGAATATCACACCACTTGCTAAATTTTTGTCTTAATGCCATGTCACCTAATCTTGATTACACCATTATTTCATCACCTTATTTTTTTTCCTCTTGGATTTGGGCTCATTCTTGCCCATTTTCTTTACTTTGGATAAAATTCTACCTTTCATAATGGGCTTAGTCACATTTTCATGATTTTTGGGCTACCGGTCCAATTTCTATATCCTAGTCCAATTCTATGTTTTATTTCTTCCTTGGGCTATCCTATTGGCTTGCTAAAAATTCATGTGAAGTTGAAAAACTCTATATGAAGTTTCCATAGGAAAAAACCCAATTTATGGGGGGAGATACTAAACTTAGTAACTTTAACTCTTAAATTAGGAAAAATTACCCTAATCCAATCTTCTTGAAATTTTAATACCTCTATTTACTTCACAAAAATTTATCTTCCTTACCCAAGAATTTCAATTTTCTTTAGTATATTTATTTATAATTTTTCCTCTTAGGTTTTCTCTCTTTACCTATTTCATTAATGTTAGAACATTTCTATGCATACACGTAAGGTGAAGAATTTTTAAGGATTATATTTTCTTATATATCTAAAAATTGTCTAATAAATTTTATTATCTTACGAGATGTTACACTATTGATGTGATCTTAGTTAATCATAATATTAATTCCTTTAAACTTTATTTTTGTTTGATTTAAGTAAAATATTATTAGGTATTAGCTTAGTTTTGTGTTATAGGAACAAAAGAAGAAGAAAATAGAAGAAAAAGATAAAACAATTTAGGGAAAAATGCTGAATTACAGTGATTCCAGACCTTTCAATAATGTTTAGAACATATCTCCCCCATATGAACTCCAATCAGAGTTATTTAAGTGGTTGTGAAAAGATAAAACAAGTATCAAAAAATTTTATGTTGAAAATTTTGTCAAATTCGAGAGATTTCATAGCCTTACGGAGCTCGCAAATCAGAATCACAGTGCATTAAGATGAATCCTGACCTTTGGTCACTTATTTTGTAATATCTCCTTCAATTTAGATCTGATTAAGGTGATTCTAGTGGCTATAGAAAGAAGATACATATATCTACAACTTTCATGTTTAGTACTTTTTCAAATTCTAGAATTGTTCAGGCGCTAGGTGCTGCGTCATTGTAGATTCGGAGGGCCACGACTCTCCCCAGTGCATTGCGGTGTTGGCTGTCCAGAAGCACCAAGGTCCGCGGTGCCCGAGTGTCAGAACTGGAGCACTGCGGCACTAGCTCAGGCACTGTGGCACCCTGTAAGTTAGTTTTCAAAGTGTTGTGATGCTTGCTGCCGTACCAGAACTCTGAGATCACAATTTTTAAGGTTTTTCTAACTCCAAATGAAACCCCATGGGCCGAGATTTGATGTAGAAACAACCCTACTTCATTGAGAAGCAGCCAATTTATAAAAAGGGGAGAAAGTAAGCATCCAAGGACATCAATTTAATCATTCAAACTCTTAATTACCTTTTTAAATTCTTCTTTAGATTTTCTTATGGCCCTGCGCGTCTGATTTATTTTTAGTTGGTAGAGGAAGATTGAAACCTCAAAGAATCGTTATGCATTGTGAGATTTGGAATTGGCTTTATTAGTTCAATCTTAATCGGGTATTTATTATTCATCTACTCTTCTCTCTTTTTAAAGATTGTTCATATAATTGCTTGGGAGGCCTACTAGTATATTGTCTGTTTTAATTTATTACTGAATTAAGTTTTTAACAAAGTTTTTATTACTGTATTCATGAAGTAAATAGGATTAGGATTTTGGATTATAAATCATTAACTCTATGATGAATGATCAACTAAATTAAATATAATTGATGTGTTTATATTTATTTAGCTCTATCAGTTTCTCTTGTTCTTCGTGCAATTAATAGGCTAGACTTTACTGATGTGCTAAAGGATATCTTATTAATTAGGGTTTAATTGATGCGATTGTTATCAATTTACTAGGCTTAAGGAGGAACAGGGATAGAATCCCAATAGTAGATATTTGGTTTATGATTGATGGTATTGTCAATGATCAATGCAATCTCTTGATGGTGGATATTAACCGAAATCAACGCCTCTCTCATTAATTACTCTCTTAATTATTTTCATTATTGTTTACTTTACTATTTTCAATTATCAATCCCCTTTTTCTCAATTACATAAGGAAATTCCAATCTCTATGGGATCAACCCTTACTCTTACTACTATAGGTTAGTTTTGAGGTAAGGTATCAATTTGGGTATACCAGCGACAATACGCACCAACTATTGGTTCTCCCTAACATAAACTCAAATTTTGAGATAAAGTCACATGCTCCCACCATTTAATAGTTGGAATAAAAGTGTATATATCACAGAAGTTTACTGTAGCAAGCAGTTAAGTAAATAGTGCACAAATATATGATTTATTATACAATCATCCATCTTAATCATAAAGTGACCCCCTACACTTAAGAATTTACATTATCCCTAATGTAAATAGAAAAAAACGAAATAGAAGAGACAAGTAATAAAAGGAAGAGGGGTCCACTGGAACTTCCCTATATTTGTTTGGGGTGGAAAGAGAATGTTGCATTACTAAACCGTGAATATTTCATATTTCCACCTTTCTTTCTTTTTTGCAATTACTATGTTGGGTTGCTTCCCAATAAGCACCTTTGTTTAATGTCATTGGCTTGGCTCAAAGCTCTCTATTTCATTCAAGGAGGATCCTTATTGTCCACTTTAATTTTAAACTTCTGGGACTGATTCAAGCCTAGAAGTTTTATTGTATGACAAGTAACCACATTAGTAATAACAAGGGGTCCAAACCAAGGGTGATTTCTCTTACTTCTGTGGGGTTTCACCTTTTTTATCTTTAAAGCTTGATATAATTCTATAGCAAGGTTTATGCCTTTAAGGTCTACAGTTGTTTTTTCAATTGCACTTTCTTTTGCCTGAAAAGTTTGCAATAATGCCTCCTCTTTTTAAGCACCTAGATTCCTGGCCACTATATCTCCAACTTCTAAGTATTTCAAGTGATTTGGAAAAGGTGATAGATTTGATCCAGGATCTTGTAAAATAGAAGATGCACTTATTTCATTAGAATTTGATACAGAGGTAAAAGGATTTTTACCTGTTTGCTACACATTTAGAGCTACTTTTAATTCTTCATTATTTTCCTGCAAATGAACTCTCAAGGCTGGTTTGTCAACCTTTTTCTCTGAAGGCTCAACAACCTGTGCTACAGAATCTATCATATGAATAACATAAGCAATATGATCTTTCATGGCATTAACATCACTAAATTTTATAATTTTTCCTTCAAATTCCATTGTTAGTGTGCCACTATGAACATCTATTGTGGCCTTGGATGTTTTTAAGAATGGTCTCCCTAGCAAAATTTGAGTAGTTTAATCATTATTCTCTATATTAAGTACATAAAAATCAGTAGGGAAAATTAGGTCACCAATTTGCACTTAAACATCCTCAACCACACCCTCAAATTTGTCAGCCAATTAAATTATAACACTAGATTCTTTCAAAGGTCCTAGTGCTAAAAATACATAAGTAGAGTATAGCATGACATTAATAGATGCTCCTAAATCTAGCTCGGTCTTCTCAAATTTGGTATTACCTATAATGCAAGGGATAGAAAACATACCTGGGTCCTTGCACTTTGTAGGGATTTTTCTTTGAATAATTGCATAAACTGCTTTCTACTTTTACTTTCTCATCTCCTTTCAATTTTTGCTTCGTCTTTTGCGTGCATAATTCCCTTAAAAAATTGGCATAATGGGGGCACCTGGTTGATAACATCTAACAAAGGAAGATTCACTTCACACTTTCTAAAGGTCTCATATAAGTCAAAAGTTTTCTCATTCATCCTATTTTCTTTCAGAGCTTCAAGAAAGGGAGGTATAGGTTTATATTCAAATAGAGGTGGAAGCTTACCTTTTGGATGCATACCTTCCGTGATTTTTTTTTTCTTCCTCTAGATCAGTTTGTGCATGTACCTCTTGCATTGGAATCTCAACTTCTTTATCACTTTGTAGCATGATGGCACTTACATTTTCCCTTGGGTTTACCATAGTTTAAGAGGACAACTTGCCTAAATTTTGGTGTTTGACTAGCTAACTGTGGTTACTAATTGGCCCATTTGATTTTCCAGGCTGTGAATAATAGTTCTTGTCTCTTGCTAAAATTGCTAATTGTTATGTTTAAGAGATTTAACAATTTCTTCTAAAGAACTACTTACTTGAGAATTCTGATATACAGTTTGTCTAGGATAATAGACTTGTTGGTTATGCTGAAAATTTTAAGGAAAGAAGTACTTACCTCATGGGCATGTTAACCATTTCTCTTAATTCCCTTCAAATTTGTTCCAAAAATTCAAACACAGAAGCTTACCTAACAGATTCTTCCTAGGTTAACTAGTTTCTAACCATTGCTTACTAATCTAACCATATCTCCTTCATATGGATTCCAAATTGAATGATTCCAGTGGCTAAAAATTCATGACATATATATATATATATATATATATATATATATATATATATATATATATATATAATGTTAACCATTTCTTTTAATTCTCTAAAGAGTTTTTCTAAAAATTCAAACACAGAAGCTTACCTAACAAATTCATCCCTGGTTAACCATTTTCTGACCACTGCTTACTAATCAAACCTTATCTCCCTCATTTGAACTCCAAATTGGGTGATTTAAGTGGAAATAAATCTGTGAGACATATATCTAAATTTTTCATGTTAACTATTTATTTTAATTCCTAATTGATTCTTCCAAAAATTTCAAAAACATAACCTTCCCTAGTTAGTCCAACATCTAGTTTTCTAACCAAATACTTCCTAAGGTTTTTGTTCATCCTTTTATTAAGCCATCTTCCATTTTCTTCCTAATTTAAATTTAACCATAAGATTACTCATTTAAACATTTTAATTAGATTCCGTACACTTAATTTAATATATTCCATCATCTACTTCTCAAGAAAGTAGAAATCAATTCATGTATTATTAAGGGTGTTTCCCAATAGAAATTTATCAGGGTTGTCTTCTAAGTGTTTAAGGCCATACTCATTTTATCAATCAAAGCATATTTCAACAATTTTTCACCACATTCAAATATACATAACAGCAGCATAAAAGCCTTAAATTGTTTTGCCACCCATAGTCATATCTATGCAGAACTTTCCACACCAACCATAGTATTCAAAACATCCATCACATGCAAGATCAACATGTCACATGATATAGCAACATCCATGGCCAATCATCATAGTAGAAAATATTATCATTTTCATCAAAGTTCTAAAATCAAAATCCCATATAAATGTTATAAATTTCAACTCATTTCTTCAAAAAGTGATATTGTTAAACCTACCTAAAGATCTCCCTATCTCATTTAGAGAATTCTTTTTCTTGTTTCCTCTTAAAGGAAGTGGAAAGATTCCTCCTTCCCTTAGCTTTTCCAATAGCTTGAATAAGAGATATTGTTAAACCTACCTAAAGATCTCTATAACTCACTTAGTGAATTCTTTTTCTTGTTTCCTCTTGAAGGAAGTGGCAGGATTCCTCCCTTACCTTGGCTTTTCTAGCAGCTTGAATAAGAGATGGAGGGTGAGTTTTGAACCCTAAGGATGAAGAGAAAAGATGGATTCAAGTGAAGATTAAGCTAACTTACCTTAAGTACTAGTCCTCTAGACTTCTTCTTCTTCCTTCCTCTTTTCTCCTCTCTTTCTCTCCTTTCCTCACTCTACCCAGCTTCTATTTTTACCTCTCCCTCACTTGGACAAAATTCTAATGTTATAAGAGTGGTTTTTGCTTAAATAAATTATCAAGTGGTCATTCTCTCATAATTATGGGTCTACCTTATCACAATTAAGATACACTTGGTTGTTTTTTGGAGGAAAACAAATTATGTTCTTGTCTTCCTCTCCCTTAGTCAAGATATGCATAATAAAAGGAGATTTGTATTTGAAAACCATGATAACATGTTCTTAAGACAAGGGACAAAGTCCCTTTAATTTAGGGATTCAATTCATTTTTCTTTTGTCTCACTCAAGTATGATAGGCTTGCCTTTCTAAGTGGCAAATTTTGAGCCCTTTGGTCTCCCTTACTTGGTTAAAATTATTTGTGTAGGATAGGGATGTTTTATCCTAATACCATGTATTATTACCTACTATATCATCACATGACTTGCTAAAATTATGAGTGTAAGATATAGATGTTTTGTCCTAATGCCATGTGATAAAGCAAGGTAAAGGATGTGATAAGTACCTACCTTTAGTGGAGTTTGCTTATAATAATAGCTATTAATCTAGTATTAAGATGGCCCACTACAAAGCTTTATACGGTAGGAAGTGCTAATCTCCATTATGTTAGTTTGAGGTAGGAGAAAAGAACTTGTTGGGTCCTGATCTAGTACAACAAACCACTGAACAAATCAAGATGATACGAGACAAAATACTTACAGATCAGAATCAGAAAAAGAGTTACTATGATAAGAGACATAGACCTCTAGAGTTTGAGGAAGGAGACCATGTATTTAAGAAACCTTTTCCTACTACTAGAGTTGGTAGGTCTCTCAAAACTAGAAAGCTAAGTCCGCGATTTTTGGGACCCTACCAAATTCTGAAGAAAGTGGGGATATCAACATATCAAGTTACCCTTCCACCTAATTTGTCCAACCTGCATAATGTTTTCCATGTATCACAGCTGCGGAAGTATCTTCCAGATTCCTCACATGTAATACGGGATGAACCAATCCAAATAAAGGAGAACATGACATACTAGCTAGTACCAGCATCCATATTGGACACCGACGAGAAGAAACTGAGAAATAAAACCATTCCCCTGGTTAAGGTGTTATGGGAAGGTTTGACTCTGGAAGAAGCAACTTAGGAGCTGGAAGAAGTCATGAGGAAGAAATATCTGCAATTGTTCTTATTAGGTAATTTTTGAAATTTTGAGGGCAAAATTTCTTTTAGGGGGAAAGAAATGTAACATCCTTAATTTTGTTTCTTTTATTAATAAAGGTACATAAATATTTAATGTAACATCCCTAATTTTGTTTCTTTAAAGGTACATAAATATTTAATTAAAGAAATAAAATTTATTAGACAATTTTTAGATATCTAAGGAAATATAATCCTAAAAAATTATTCACCTTATGTGTCTGCAAAGAAAATGTTTCTAACATTAATGGAACAAATAAAGAGAGAAAACATAATAGGAAAAATTAGAAATAACATACTAAAGAGAGGTGAAATTCTTTGGTAAGGAAGATAATTTTTTGTGAAGTAAGTAAAGGTCTCAAAATTTTAAGAAGATTGGATTAGGGCAATTTTTCCTAATTCAAGAGTTAAAAATTTCTATGTTTAACATCTCCACCCATAAATTGGGCTTTCACCTATGGACACTTCATATAGAGTTTTTCCACTTCACATAAGTTTCTAACAAGCCCATTGGATAGCCCAAGCAAGAAATAAAACATAGACTTGGACTAGGATATAGAAGTTGGACCGATAGCCCAAAAATTATGAAAATGTGACCAAACCCTCTATGAAAGGTAGAATTTTAGCCAAAGCAAAGGAAATGGGTAAGAATGAGCCCAAATCCAACAGGACAAAAATTAATAAGAATCATGTAAGGTAATAGTAGTTCCATAATAATCAAGAATAGTTCATATAGTATTAAGACAAAACATCTATATCCTACATTCATAATTTCAACAAGTAGGCAATAATACATGGCATTAGGACAAAACATCAATATCCTAAATTCATAATTTCAACAAGTGGATAATAATACATAGCATTATGACAAAAAATCCTTATCCTACACAAATAATTTCAGCCAAGCAAGGGACATCCAATGGCTGAAAATTTTCCACGTAGAAAGGAAAACTTATCATACTTGATTAAGACAAAAGAAAAAGGAAATGAATCCCTAAATCAAAAGGACCTTGTACCTTGTCTTAAGAACATATTATCATAATTTTCAAAATACAAATCTCCTTTTGCTATGCATATCTTGACTAAGGAAGAGGAAGACAAGAACATCAGTTATTTTTTTTTCAAAAATCAACCAAGTGCATCCTAATTGTGATAAGGTAGACTCATGATAATAAAATTTGAACCACTTGATAGTCTATTTAAGCAAAATCCACCCCTATAACATTATAATTTTGTCCAAGTGAGGGAGGTGAAAAATAGAAGCAAGGTAGAGTGAGGAAAGGAGAGAAAGAGAGGAGTAGAAAGGAAGGAAGAAGAAGAAGTCTAGAGGACAAAGTACTCAAGCTGCTACAAAAGTTAAGGGAAGGGAGGAATCTTGCTATTTCCTTCAAGAGGAAACAAGAAAAAGAATTCACTAAGTGAGCTAGGGAGATCTTTAGGTAGGTTTAACAATATTTCTTTTTAGAAAAGTTTTGAAATTTGTAACATTTATGTGGGATTTTGATCTTAGACCTTTGATGAAATTTACAATATTTGCTACTTTGATGATTGGTCATGGATGTTGCTATATCATGTTACATGTTATTTTGCATATGATGGATGTTTTGGACATTACAGTTGGTGTGGAAAGTTCTACATAGGTATGGCTATGGTTGATAAATTTTTTTGATTTTTATGCTACTATTTTGTATATTTGAATGTGGTGAAAAATTGATGGAATATGATTAGATGTAAAGGAAAGGGAAGAGGATGTAATATAATGATGAACTGATACCTTCGGAAAGGATTGGCGGCTAGGAAACTGGATTTCGGGATAATTAGGGAAACTTCTATTTTTGAAATTCTAAAAAGAATTGGTTAGGAATTAAAAGAAATGGTTAACATGAAAAATGTAGATTTATGTCTCAAGGAATTTTAGCCACTAGAATCACTTAATTTGGAGTCCAGAAGAGGGAGATATTTCCCTATATGTAAACCATGGTCAGAAATTGGTTAACTCGGGAAGAATCTGTCAAGTATCGTTCTGTGTTTGAATTGTTGGGATAAATTTGTAGGGAGTTGAAAGAAATTCTTAACATGAAAAATGTAGATCTATGGTTCACTGATGTTTAGCCACTAGAATTATTCAAATTAAAATCAATATGAGGGAGATATTGTCAGATTACTAAGGAAAGGTCAGAAACTAGCTAACTAGGGAAGAATCTGTTAAGTATGCTTCTATTTTTGAATTTCAAGGAACACTATGTAGGGAATTAAAGGCAATTATGAACATAATAAATATAGACATATGTATCACGGATCTATTGGCTTTGAAATCACTTAATTTGGAGTCCATATGAGAGAGATATGGTTGATTAATTAGTAAAGGTCAGAATCAGTCTAGAATCCAGGGTGGTAAATGTAAGCATTTTTGTTTTTTATTTTCTGGGAGTAATTAGTAATGAGTTTGAAGAAATGATAAACATAAAAGTTGTATATAAATGGCTTAGCATTTTATAGGCTTTGTAATCATCTCAATTGGTGTTTGTATGAGGGAGATATGTCCTGATTAGTAAGTAGAGTTCTGAACCTATTCGAGAAAAAATAACATTGAATTTGAGGGAGTCGTAACACCATGATTACTTAAGATTTAACTAAAATGTTCAACATAATGGTTTTATAGGATTGTCTTATCTTTCAATTGACACCAAGATCACCTCAATCGGATTTAAAATGAGGATGTTATGCTCTATTTACTGAAGAGAGGATAATAATATTTAAAAAAGAAGAAGAATCTTATACATGAAAATAATAAATGACTAGTGTATGCTATAGCCATTTCCATTGCATGAACTCCTTACCATCTTAAGTGTGTAATTTTGACATGGAAATATTTTAAAGTGATATTTGAAATGGTTTTGTTCATGGCTTGATTACCAATATTTTTGGTAATGATTATATGAAAAATTATGGTATGTAAGTATAATGAAAATACTTGTTATTGACATCATATTTTTGGCTATTAATGTGAAAAGAAAAGAAAAGAAATAAATGAGCACGGTTACATGGCGGTCCATGTGGTGCACTAGTAGAGGACGTCCTACCAATGGCTATGATTTTGTTAATGAGGAAAGATATTGTGCCATGTCAAACTGAGCGAGAAAAGCCCGTACCAGAGAGTAGAAAGTACTCACCCTGACTAGGGTAGCTTGACATGAAAATTAGTTTATAGCCATCATATGATATTCTGAAAATAGTTATTCATGCCATACATGTCATAACTGTATGATTTTCATGTGCATAGATAAAGTGCATTCATGTGACCTAAAGATAATTGCTATAGCTTATACAGATGAACATGGCGTGACAAGCATTATTGATAATGATTTATTGTTGAACCTACTGGGATTTATTTCTCACTATATTTCCATATCATGTTCAGAAAACTAAGTTATACAGATATTCTCTATGACTTACGTTGGGTCGAGTTGGTTAAGATCCCGGTAAAATTGCAACCACCCACACCCATATCTCTGGAACTAGTCAATATGGATGAATAAAATGTAGTCTTATATGTGTTTGATTTTTGCGCATATGTTTTTATTAATGATGTGTACCTGAACCCAGAATTGTATATGTAACAACCCTAATTTCGTTTCATGTATTCAAAGTAACATCCTTAATTTCGTTTCTTTTATTAATAAAGGTATATAAATATTTAATTAAGGAAATAAAATTTATTAGACAATTTTTAGATATCTAAGGAAATATAATCCTTAGAAATTCTTCACCTTACGTGTATGCATAGAAATGTTCTAACATTAATGGAATAGGTAAAGAGAGAAAACCTAAGAGGAAAAATTAGAAATAAATATACTAAAGAAATTTGAAATTCTTGGGTAAGGAAGATAAATTTTTGTGAAGTAAGTCAAGGTATTAAAATTTCAAGAAGATTGGATTAGGGTAATTTTTCCTAATTTAAGAGTTAAAGTTACTAAATTTAGTATCTCCAACCATAAATTGGGCTTTCACCAATGGACACTTCATATAGAGTTTTTCTACTTCACATGAATTTTTAGCAAGCCAATAGGATAGCCCAAGGAAGAAATAAAACATAGATTTGGATTAGGATATAGAAATTGGACCGGTAGCTCAAAAATCATGAAAATGTGACTAAGCCCATTATGAAAGGTAGAATTTTAACCAAAGTAAATAAAATGGACAAGAATGAGCCCAAACCCAAGAGGAAAAATAAAAATAAAAATAAAAATAAAGTGATGAAATAATGGTGTAATCAAGATTAGGTGACATGGCATTAAGACAAAAATTTAGCAAGTGGTGTGATATCCTACATTCATAATTTTAGCAAGTGGTATGATAATACATAGCATTAGAACAAAACATCTATATCCTACACTCATAATTTTAGCAAGTGGATAATAATACATAGCATTATGACAAAACATCCTTATCTTACACAAATAATTTTATCTAAGCAAGGAAGATTCATGGGTTGGAAATTTGCCACCTAAAAAGGTAAACCCATCATAATTGATTAAGACAAAAGAAAAGGAAATGAATCCCTAAATCAAAGGGACCTTGTCCCTTATCTTAAGAACATATTATCATAATTTTCAAAATACAAATCTCCTTTTCCTATGCATATCTTGACTAAGGAAGAGGAAGACAAGAACATGAGTTGTTTGTTTCTCCAAAAATTCAACCAAGTGCATCCTAATTGTGATAAGGTAGACCCATGATTATGAAAGGTGAATTATTTGATAGTCTATATAAGCAAAACCTACCCTTATAACATGAGAATTTTCGTCCAAGTGAGGGAGAGAAAAAAATAGAAGCAAGGTAGAGTAAGGAAAGAAGAGGAAGAAAGCAAAAAAGAGGAAGGAGAAGTCTTGAGGACTAAGTGCTCAAGGTAAGTTTAACAATATTTCTTTTGGAAGAAAAGTTTTGAAACTTGAAATATTTATATGAAATTTTGATCTTAGAACTTTAATGATTGTTTATGGATGTTGCTATATCATGTTACATATTATGTATGTTTGAATACTTAGGCTGGTGTAGATAGTTCTGCATAGGTATGGTTATGGGTGGCAAAATTTTCAGCTTATGTTTTTAAAATTCTGGACAGAATTGGTAAGGAATTTGAAGAAATGGTTAACATGAAAAATGTAGATCTATTTCTCACAGATATTTAGCCACTGGAATCACTTAATTTAGATTCCGTATGAAGTAGATATGGGCCGATTAGTAAGCAGTGATCAGAAAATGGTTAATCAGGGAAGAATATGTAGGGATAGCTTCTATGTTTTAATTTTTGGAAACATTCTGTAGGAAATTAAAATATATGGTTAACATAAGAATTATAGATATATGTGTCATGGATATTTATCCACTGGAATCACTCAATTTGGAGTTGTATGAGGTAGATATGCTCTGATTAGTATGCAGTGGTCAACAATTGGTTAATCAAGGAAGAATATTTTAGGATAGTTTCTGTGTTTTAATTTATGGGAACCTTTTGTAGGGAATTAAAATAAATGGTTAACATAAGAATTATAGATATATGTGTTATGGATATTTATCCATTGGAATCACTCAATTTAGAGTCTGTATGAGACAGATATGGTCTGATAATTATGCAGTGGTCAGAAATTGGTTAATCAGGGAAGAATATTTTAAGATAGCTTATGTGTTTTAATTTCTGGGCACATTCTGTATGCAATTAAAATAAATGATTAACATAAAAATTATTACTATATGTTTCACGGATTTTTAGCCACTAGAATCACTTAATTTAGAATTTGTGTGAGGGAGATATGGACAGATTAGTAGGTAGAGGTTAGAACCTACACGAGAAGAAATAACCTGTAATTTGAGGGAGTAATATCACATTGATTTCTTAATATTTCGCTAAGCTGTTCAACATAATAGTTTTATATAATTGTTTTATCTTTAAATTGACACTAAGATCACCTATATCAAAGTTAAATTGAGGGAGTTATGCTCTGATTAGTAAGAGAATGTCAAATAGGATGAAAATCTGCATCAAGAAAATAAAGAAATAAAATTAATATTTAAAAAATAATAATAATCTTATAAATGAAAATAATAAATGACTAGTATATACTATAGCCATTGCCATTGTATGAACTTCTTACCATCTTAAATGTGAAATTTTGACATGAAAATATTTTATAAAGTGATATTTGAAATGGTTATCTTCATGGCATGATTACCAATGATTTTTGGTAATAATTATATTTTGATGAACATACTTGTTATTGAAATCATATTTTTGGCTATTATTATAAAAAGAAAAGAAATGAGCACGGTCACATGGCAATCTGTGTGGTGCACCAGTAGGGGACGCCCTACCAACGGTTATGATTATGTTAATGAGAAAAGAAAGAGAAAGTGTGCCATGTTGGACGGAGCGAAAAAAGCCCATACCGGGGAGTAGAAAATACTCACCTAGACCGGGGTAGCTTGGTATGAGAATAAATTGATAGTCATCATATGATATTATGAAAATAGTTAATCCTGTCACACATGTCATTACTGTACGATTCTCATGTGCATAAATATAGTGCATTCATGTGACCAACGATATTTGCTGTAATTTATACAGATGAACATGATGTGATGAGCTTTTTTGATGATGATTTATTGTTGAACTTACTGGGATTTAATTCGCACTATATTTCCATGTCATATTCAGAAGAATAATTATGCATATTTTCTCTATGGCACTGACTTTTAGCGTATGTTGGATCGAGTTACTCTATTTTGAGCTGATCCCAATAATATATATGGTGTCTATGGTTGAGTTAACTAAGATCTCGGTGAAGGTGCAACCACCCGCAACCGTATCTCCGGAACTGGTCAATAAGGATGAATAAGATGTAATTATATATGTGTTAGACTTTTGTCCGTATGTTATTGATTAATGATATGTATGTAAACTTTGTATTGTCTAAATTAAATAAATGTTATTTTGAGTTAAGTTGTAACGAGGTAATAACTTCGTAGTATTTTTTTAAAAAAAATTGTTACTTAAATGGAGTTGTTACAGTATAAGTGTTAATGGTATTTCTTAAACCTTATTTATGTTTGGTTAATTTAATTGAATGTTATTATGAGTTAAATAGTTTGAAGAGGAAGGTAATGACTTCATGGAAATTTAAAAATATACATATAAGTATATATGTAAAACAAAAACTGGAGTTGTTACATTATCTGTCTTAATCTACTACTAAATTATGTTTTGAACAAAGTTTTCATTACTGTGATTCATGAGGCAAATAGGCTTAAGGATTTTGGATTATAAATCATTAAACCTATGATGAATAAAATTATAAATTATATATAGCTAATGTGTCTATATTTGTTTAACTCTATCAGTTTCTCTAATTCTTAATGTGGTTAATAAGTTATGCTTTATTGATGTGCTAAAGGATTGCTTGTTGATTATGGTTAATTGAGACGATTGTCATCAATTACTAAACTTAAGGAGAAATAGGGTTAGAATTCTAATGATAGATATTCAAATTAAGATTGATTATGTTGTCAATTATCAATGTGATCCCTTACGGTGGATATCAACTGAAACAAACACCTTTATGATTAAATAATGTCTTTAACTACTTTAATTCTTGTTTACTTTGTGTTACTTTCAATTATCAAAACCCCTTATTTGATTTCAAAGAAGGTAATTCTATTCTCTGTGGGATCGACCCTTAGTCCCACGATTACAGTTTAGTTGAGAGGTAAGGTATTAATTTTGGTGTACCCGTGACAGTATGCAACATTTAGCTTCTTCTTTCATTAATATTTTGTACATACACGTGGAATGGTTTATCCCCTTAAGATTAGTTATAGTCTATCCTATTGCAGTTTTGTGCTCTTTAAGGACTTGAATTAATTTATCCTCTTGATCTGCTTCAAGTTTGCTGGAGATAATGATAGGAAGTGTTTTGCCTTCTCCCAAAAACACATATTTGAGTTGATCAAGAAGTGGCTTCAATTCAAGAGTAGGGGCCTGCACAACAGAAGGTAAATGAGTATTATTAGAAATTGGTAATTCCATGTAAGAGACCTTACTTATTGGTGGTGCTGAAAAATCATTTAGTGTATAGCTAATTCCTTCTTTGTCTCTAAAACCATATTTATCTTAGCATCATATTCCTCTATGGATTTGCTCATAATCAACTCTATTTTATCCTTTCTATCTAATTCAAACACTTCATGTGTTAAAGAATCAATTACAAAAATAGAATAAATAGGAATATCATCATCTGGGTGTCTCGTGGCATTATACATATTAAATTTTATTTTATCATCATCAACTTCCATGATGAGTGTACCATTGTGAACAACTATCCTAGTTTTAAAATTTTTCAAAAATGTTCTCCTTAATAATATTGGAAACCATTTTCCATGTTAAATACATAAAAATCTACAGGGAAAACCAAATTATCTACGTGTACCAAGACATCCTCAATTACTCCCTTAGGGTATGCATTGGACCAGTTTGCTAATTAGATTATCACATTCATTGGATTCAATGGTCCTAATTTTAAAGAAGTATAGATAGAATATGTTATGACATTTATGGAAGCTCCTAAATCTAACATAGCCTTTTCAACATGAGTATCACTAATTTTTCTTGGAATAGTAAACATACCTGGATCCTTACATTTAGTAGGGAGTTTTGTTTGTATCATAGTGGATACATTCTAACTTATCTTTACCTTTTCATATCCCTTCAATTTTTTCCTTATTTTCTATGTAAACAGTTTTTTTAAGAACTTTGCATATCCTGGCAACCGTTTAATAGCATTTAAAAGGGAAATATTAACTTCAAACTTTCTAAAGGTTTCATATAAGACAAAAGTTTTCTCATGTAGCCTATTCTCTTTAAGAGCTTTTGGAAATGGAGGTATTAATTCATAATCTAACAAAGATGGAAAGTTACTTGTAGATGCTTCATTCTCCTTGGTTATTTTCTCATGTTCCTTGGGAGAAGAGGGTGATGGTGGACCATCAATTTCCTTACCATTCCTTAAAACAATTACACTAGCATTTTCCCCTGGGTTTATGTAACATCCTAAGTCTTTAATAAAGTTAGATAAATCTAAGACTAAGTAGAAAATACATATGACAAAGAATTAAAATGCTTAGTTATGTAACAATGAGGCATTTATAAAATATGTGACATATAATTAATCATGAATCATATAAATAAAATTTTTAGGAGCATAATGGATGGGGAGAAGATACAAATACATTTTTAAGACATTACTAATCTAGGATTAGTAGTAAATTAAGGCAACATAAAACAACTAAGGAGCTACCAAGTAACAACACAAAGTTACAGCCACATAGCATGCCACATTAGCCATAAAATTGCAGCCACCTTGCATCTAACAAAGCATGCCACATTGCCCATAAAGTTGCAGCCACATAGCATGCCCATTGGTCACAAAATTGCAGCCACCTTGCATCTACCAAAACATGCCACATTGCCCACAAAGTTGTAGCCACAGAGCATGCCACATTGCCCACAAAATTGTAGCCACTTTGCACCTACCAAAGCATGCCACATTTCCCACAAAGTTATAGCCACATAGCATGCCACATTAGCCACAAAATTGTAGCCACCTTGCACCTACCAAAGCATGCCACATTGTCTACAAAGTTGCAACCATATAGCATGCCACATTGGCCACAAAATTGCAGCCACCTTGCACCTACCAAAGCATACCACATTGCCCACAAAGTTGCAGCCACATAGTATGCCACATTGCCCACAAAATTATAGCTAACTTGCACCTACCAAAGCATGCCACATAGCCACAAAAATTTTAGCCAAAATCAGGCAATAAATTGCCACCTTTTAGCAAAGAAATCCTGCCACATATCCATAAACATTTCAGCCACATTCAAACCAAGAAAGTACCACCCACTTTAGCCATGTTTCTACCCACAATTAGAAAAAATAATGCAAAGGTTGTTGCCCCACTCCATGCCTCTGCATCCTCATGCCTTCCCTATAGAAACCACAAGGGAATTCCTGTAAAATCACAAGGGAACCCCTACAAAACACAGCATCCCTTTTCTTCTTGAGTGGTGGAAACCAGCGGCCAAGAATCATGCTATCTAGGCATTATTTTGGATAGAAAATTCAAACCACCCATTCCTCATGCAATCAGCACCCAAGAGGGAGAGAAGGCAGCCAGAAAACTTAGAGCCAAAGGGGGAGAAAAACTAAAAAAAACATAGCTAAGTTGCAAGGGAAACCAAGAGGAGAAGCAAGCCGAAATTTGAGAGTCATAGGAGTATTTCTGCACGAGGTGAGTTTCCCTTCTTGAGGAAAGTTGGTTTGTAGTGAGTTGAGATCATTTTAGGTTATGCATGGGTGATTCTTGAGCATGAGATGCAAGAGGTTAAAGTTGAAAACATAGAACTTGTAACACCTTGGAGTTTTATTAGTTATGTTCATAAAATGGAACATTAAGAAAGGATTAAATGGGGTAATTATAAGGAAATAATTGTGAATATTTAATAAGAGATTTCTCATTTTTGGAGGAGATAATTAAGAAGGAAGTAGTAATTTCTTTATCTACAGGGCCATATTTGGGCAGTGAGAATAGAGATAAGGAGCTATAAAGAGAGTGGCATTAAAACCCATTGAAATATGTCTCAAGAAGGAATTAAACACTTGGTAAGTTTCCTTACAACCAAACAATGCCTTAGCTAACTAAATAGTTCTATTTTAATAGAGTGGCATGATGGTTATTGTTAGCAAAAGGAAGAGTGTGGGTTAAGGGAGAAGAAACTTCTCTAAGAAGCTAGTAATATTTTATTACTTCTCCCTTGACTTGTTGACCAAGTCACTAGCTAGCCCAACGAAAAGAAATAGCCATGGCAAGAGGACGAGAAAGAGGAGAAGGAAAAGAGGAAGAGAAGAAGGGAGAGAGAGAGTGGAGAAGAAGAGGAGAGAGAAAGCTCAAAACAAGAAGCAAAAAGGTAAGCCAACTCCCTTCATCTTGATTTTAACCTTGGATCTTTGGAAATAAGTGATGGAGGATTTTTTTGCAGCTTGGAATTAAAGAAAGAAAGAGGAAATCCAACAAGTTTAGTGAGAGAAGCAAGCACTTTTGGTGTATAAATTAAGATCAACATCTAACCTTTAATGTTCTTGACTAAATGGCTTTGTGTATGCATTTATATACATTTATAGTAGTATCATAGTAGAGTAGATGAATGCCTTGATGAAGCTTCAATGATGATGGTCGTTGGTTGCCATAAATAGGAGTGAGGGAAGAATGTTTATAACTCTTTTATGAATGATTTTGAAGTTTATGTTTCATGTTTTTAGTGGATAAATGTGGTCTTTAACTTGGATTTTATATGCCTAAAAATATATGCTTGGTGATTTTTCTGGTTGGTGGGCATTTTGGGACAATAAAGGAGAGTTTTGAGGTTGCAACACTCGAAGCACGACCGTGCTTGGCACTGGAGAAGGAAAACATGGGTGCTTGGTGTAACAACTCCAAATTGTTTTTACATATATACTTATATGTATATTTATAAAATTCCATGAAGTCATTACCTGCTTACTTCTAACTATTTAACTCATAATAACATTCAATTAAATTAACCAAACATAAATAAGATTTAAGAAATACCATTAACACTTATACAATTCTGGGTTCGCGCACACATTATTAATCAAACATATATAAGTCTACATTTTATTCATCCATATTGATCAAGTCCAGAGATACGAGTGCAATTGGTTACACCTTCACCGGGATCTTAGCCAACTCGACCCAACATACGCTAAAAGCAGGTCATAGAGAATATCTGAATAACTTAGTTTTTTTGAACATGATATAGAAATATAGTGAGAAATAAATCCCAGAAGGTTCAACAATAAATCATTATCAATAATGTTTTTCACGTCATGTTCATCTGTATAAGCTATAGCAATTATCATTAGGTCACATGAATGCACTTTATCTATGCACATGAAAATCGTACAGTTATGATATGTATGACATGAATAACTATTTTTAGAATATCATATGATGGCTATCAACTTATTTTTATATCAAGCTACCCCGATGAGGGTGAATAATTTCTACTCTCCAAAACGGGTTTTTCTTAGTCCGTCCGACATGGCACACTTTCTCTTTCTTTTATCATTAACATAATCATAACCGTTGGCAGGGCGTCCCCTAATGGTGCACCTCACGGACCGCCATGTGACCGTGCTCATTTCTTTTCTTTTCACATTAATAGCCATAAATATGATTTCAATAACAAGTATGTTCATTATACTTACATACCATAATTTTCATCAAAATATATTCATTACCAAACATCATTAGTAATCATGCCATAAATATAATCGTTTCAAATATCACTTTATAAAATATTTCTATGTCAAAAATTTTCACTTAAGATTGTAAGGAGTTCATGTAGTGGCAATGGCTATGGTATACACTAGTAATTTATTATTTTCATTTATAAGATTCTTTTTTTTATAAATATTATTATCCTCTCTTCACCAAATAGAGCATAACACCCTCATTTTAAATCCCATGGAGGTGATCTTAGTGTCAATTGAAAGATAAGACAATCGTTTAAAACCCTTATGTTGAACATTTTATTGAAATCTTAAGTCATCATGGTGTTACTACTCCCTCAAATTCAATGTTATTTCTTCTTGAATAGGTTCAGACCTCTACTTATAAATCGAATCATATCTCCCTCATACAAACTCCAATTGAGGTGATTCCAAAGCCTATAAAACTCTAAGCCCTTTATATACAACTTTCATGTTTATCATTTCTTCAGATTCCTTACTAATTACATTTACCACCATGGATTCTAGATTGATTCTAATGTTTACTCATTAATCAACCATATCTCTCTTATATGGACTCCACATTAAGTGATTTCAGAGCATATAGATCCATGATACACACACACACACACACACAGATATATATATATATATATATATATATATATATATATATATATATATATATATATATATATATATATATTGGCCAAAAATTCCCTACATATTTTGGCCAAAAATTCAAACACAAAAGCATACTTTACAGATTCTTCTCTGGTTAGCTAGTTTCTAACCTTTACTTACTAATCTGACTATATCTCCCTTATAATGATTCCAATTTGAATGATTCCAGTGGTTAAAAATTTGTGAAACAGAGATCTACATTTTTCATGTTAAGAAATTCTTTTAATTGCCTACATATTTACCCCATAAATTCAAACACAAATGCATAACTAACAAATTCTTCTTTGGTTAACCATTTTCTAATCACTGCTTACATATCAGGCAATATCTTCCCCATCTGAACTCCAAATTAAGTGATTCCAGTGGCTAAGAATCCTTGAGAAATAGATATACATTTTTCATGTTAACCATGTCTTTTAATTCCTAAACAATTCTTCCCAAAATTTCAAAAACAAAAGCTTCCTTAGTTACCCCGAAATCCAATTTCCTAACCAATCCTTTCCTAAGGTTTTAGTTCATCATTATATTACATCATCTTCCATTTTCTTTACATCTAATCATATTCCATCAATTTTTCACAACATTCAAAATATTCAAAATAGCAGCATAAAAATCATAAAACTTTTACCACCTATAGCCAAACCTATGCAGAACTTTCCACACCAACCATAATGTCCAAAACATCCCTTATAGGCAAAATAACATGTAACATGATATAACAACATCCATGACCAATCATCAAAGTAGCAAATATTGTAAATTTCATGAAAGTTCTAAGATCAAAATCCCACACAAATGTTACAAATTTCAAAACTTTTCTTCAAAAGGAGATATTGTTAAACATACCTAAAGATCTCTTTAGCTCACTTAGTGAATTCTTTTTTTCTTATTTCCTCTTAAAGGAAGTAGCAAGATTCCTCCCTTCCCTTAGCTTTTCTTGCAGCTTAAATAAGAAGAGGGTGAGTTTTTAAACCCCAAAGATGAAGAAGAAAGATGGATTCAAGTGGAGATTAAGCTAACTTACCTTGAGTACTTAGTCCTCTAGACTTCTTCTTCCTCTTCCTTCCTTTCTTCTCATCTATTTCTCTCCTTTCCTTACTCTACCTTGCTTCTATTTTTTCCTCTCCCTCACTTGAACGAAGTTATAATGTTATAGGGTGGGTTTTGCTTAAATAAACTATCAAATGATTCATCTTTCATGATCATGGGTCTACTTTATCACAATTAGGATGCACTTGCCTGTTTTTTGGGGAAAAACAACTCATGTTCTTGTCTTCCTCTTCCTTAGTCAAGATATGCATAGCAAAAGGTGATTTGTAATTTGAAAATTATGATAATATGTTCTTAAGACAAGGAACAAGGTCCCTTTGATTTAGGGATTCATTTCCTTTTTCTTTTGTTTTAATCAAGTATGATAGGTTTGCCTTTCTAATTGGCAAATTTTCAACCATTCGATCTCCCTTGCTTGGCTGAAACTATTTATGTATGATAAGGATGTTTTGTCATAATGATATGTATTATTATCCATTTGTTGAAATTATGAATGTAGGATATAGATGTTTTGTCCTAATGCCATGTATTATTACCTACTTGTTAAAATTATGAATGTAGGATATAGATGTTTTGTCTTAATGCTATGTGACATAATCTTGATTATTATTGTACTACTATTTTCTCACATGATTCTTATTTTTTTCCCTTTTGGATTTGGGCTCATTCTTACCCATTTCCATTGCTTTGGCTAAAATTCTACCTTTCATGGAGGGCTTGTTAACATTTTCATAATTTTTGGGCTATCGGTCCAACTTCTATATCCTAATCCAAGTATTTGTTTTATTTCTTACTTGGGCTATCCAATGGACTTCCTAGAAACTTATGTGAAGTGGAAAAACTCTATATGAAGTGTCCATAGGTAAAAGCCCAATTTATGGGTAGAGATGTTAAACATAGAAATTTCTAACTGTTGAATTAGGAAAAATTTCCTTAATCCAATTTTCTTAAAATTTTAAGACCTTTACTTACTTCACAAAAAAAAATTGTCTTCCTTACCAAAGAATTTCGCCTCTCTTTAGTATGTTATTTCTAATTTTTCCTATTTGGTTTTCTCTCCTTACTCTTTCCCTTAATGTTAGAAACATTTTCTATGCATACACATAAGGTGAAGAATTTCTAAGGATTATATTTCCTTAGATATGTAAAAATTATCTAATAACTTTTATTTCTTTAATTAAATATTTAAGTACCTTTATTAATAAAAGAAACAAAATTAGGGATGTTACATTTCTATCCTCCTAAAAGAAATTTTGTTTTGAAAATTTCAGAAATTACCTAATAAGAATATTTGCAGATATTTCTTCTTCATGACTTCTTTCAGCTCTCAAGTTGCTTCTCCTGGAGTCAATCCTTCCCATAACACCTTAACCAGGGGAATAGTTTTATTTCTCATTTGCTTCACGTCGGTGTCCAATATGGATGCTAGTACTAGCTGGTATGTCATGTTCTCCTTTATTTGGATTAATTCATCCCGTGTTACTTGTGAGAAATCTGGAAGATACTTCCGTAGCTGTGATACATGGAAAATACTATGCAGGTTGAACAAATTAGGTGGGAGGGCAACTGGATATGCTGATGTCCCCACTTTCTTTAGAATTTGTTAGGGTCCCAAAAACTGCAGACTTAGCTTTCTAGTTTTGAGAGACCTACCAACTCCAGTAGTTGAGGAAAGTTTTAGAAATATATGGTCTCCTTTGTCAAACTCCAGAGGTCTATGTCTCTTATCATAGTAACTCTTTTGTCAACTCTGAGCTATAAGTATTTTGTCTCGTATCATCCTGATTTGTTCAGTGGTTTGTTGAACTAGATCAGGACCCAGTGTAACAACTCCATTTATGTAAATGTAACAAATTTTTTTTTATTTGTAAAATTCCATGAAGTTATTACTACTTTAATTCTAACCACTTAACTCGTAATAATAATCACTTTAACCAAGCATAATTGTTATTAACAGTGATACAATACTGAGTTTCCATACACACTATTATTTTACAAACTACACAACATTATTTTACAAACATTTGTACAAAGATACATATTAGCTCTAATCATCTATGTCAACTACTTCTGGGGACACTGGTGCGGGTAGCACGTCCACTAGAATCTTAGTCACATCTACGACAAGTACATCTGAAATAACTGGAAGTTGCCCAAGGTAGGGCACCTCGATCCAACGTACAGAAATAATAAGTGTCATAGAGAAAATCTGCATATTTATTCTTCTAAACATGATATGGAAATATAGTGAGAATTAAATCCCAGTAAGTTCAATAATAAATCATAATTTACCATCAATATAGTTCATCATGTCATGTTCAGCTGTATAAACTACAGAAAATATCTTTGGTCACATGAATGCATTATATCTATGCACATAAAAATCATACAATAATGATATGTATGACAGGATTAATTATTTTCAGAATATCATATGATGGCCATTAACTTATTCTTATTTCAAGTTACCCCGGTCACGGTGAGTATCTTCTACTCTTCGGTACGAGCTTTTCTCGCTCCGTCCGACATGGCCCACTTTCTCTTTCTTTTCTCATTAACATGATCATAACTGTTGGTAGGGCATCCCCTACTGGTGCACCACATGGATTGCCATGTGACCGTGCTCATTTCTTTTCTTTTCACAATGATAGCCAAAAATATGCTTTCAATAACAAGTATGTTCATCAAAATATAACTATTACCATAAATCATTGGTAATCATGCCATGAACATAACCATTTCAAATATCACTTTATAAAATATTTTCATGTTAGAATTTTATACTTAAGATGGTAAGAAGTTCATACAATGGCAATGGCTATGGCCTATACTAGTAATTTATTATTTTCATTTATAAGATTCGTCTTCTTTTTTAAATATTATTTTTATTTCTTTATTTTCTTGATGCAGATTTTCATCATATCTAACCTTCCCTTTATGCTTGGCCTTTTGTAATTTTCTTCTTATTTATATCATTTTCAACACATGTTCTTACAAATTTATAGAGCATTGTTCTCCAATTTGATTTCTACTATTACCCTATAGTTAAAGAGGTTCATCTAGGGTAGAAAAATGTTGAAAATAGGCTTAACCAGCTTCCAACACGGTCTGGCCATGTTCCAGGACACGGCCATGCTTTAAAAATACTTCAAATGTATTCAAAAAGAGCCCCGAACACGGCTAGCCCGTGCTTGAAGCACCCAGAACACGGCCTGGCCGTCCTCTGTGACCTTTGCTCACTAATTAGAGCATAACTCCCTCATTGTAACTTCGATTGAGGTGATCTTGGTGTCTATGGAAAGCTAAGACAATTAACTAAAACTATTATGTTAGTCATATCAGCAAAATAGTAATAAATCTTGGTGTTATTACTCCTTTAATTTCAATATTATTTCTTCTCAGGTAGGTTCTAACCTTTACTTACTAATCTGACTATATCTCACACATAACAATTCCAACTTAAGTGATTCCAGTGGCTAAACATCCGTGACACATAAATATATAATTCATATGTTAACCATTTATTTTAATTCTTTATAGACTTTTCCCAGAAATTAAAAAACCAAAGTTATCCTAACATATTCTTCCCTGATTAACCATTTTCTGACCTTTGTTTACTAATTGGAACATATCTACCTCATATGAACTCTAAATTGAATGATTCCAGTGGCTAAAAATCCGTGACACATATACCTATAATTCATATGTTAACCATTTATTTTAATCCTTATGGATTGTTCCCAGAATTTAAAACACCGAAGCTTAAAATTCTGCCACCCATAGCCATACCAATGCAAAATTTTCTATACCAGTCTAAGTATTCAAACATACATCACATGCAAGATCAATATGTAACATGATATAGCAACATCATGACCAATCATCAAAGTTCTAAGATCAAAATCTCATATAAATATTATAAGTTTGAAAGGTTTTCTTCAAAAGGAAATATTGTTAAACTTACCTAAGATTCTCCCTAGCTTACTTAGTGAATTATTTTTCTTGTTACCTCTTGAAAGAAGTAGCAAGATTCCTCCCTTCCCTTAGCTTTTCTAGCAGCTTAGGTAAGAGAAGGAGGGTGAATTTTTGAACCTCAAGGATGAAGAAGAAAAATGGATTCAAGTGGAGATTAAGGTAACTTACCTTGAGTATTTAACCTTCTAAACTTCTCCTTCTTCTTCCTTTCTTCTCCTCTCTGTCTCTCCTTTCCTCGCTCTACCTTGCCTCTATTTCTCTCTCTTCCTCACTTGGACGAAATTAAAATGTTGTAGGGGTGGGTTTTTGCTTATATAGACCACCAAATAATACACCTTTCATGATCATGGGTCTACCTTATCACAATTAGGATACACTTTGTTGAATTTTTGGAAAACAAACAACTTATGTTCTTGTCTTCCTCTTCCTTAGTCAAGATATGCATAGGAAAAGGAGATTTGTATTTTGAAAATTATGATGATATGTTCTTAAGATAAAGGACAAGGTCCCTTTGATTTAGGGATTCATTTCCATTTTCTTTTGTCTTAAACAAGTATGATAGGTTTGCCTTTCTAGGTGGCAAATTTCTAGCCCTTGAATCTCCATTATTTGGTTGATATTATTTGTGTGGGATAGGAATGTTTTGTCCTAATGCCATGTATTATCATACCACTTGCTAAAATTATGAGTGTAGGATATAGATGTTTTTGTCCTAAAGCCTTGTATTATCATGCCACTTGCCAAAATGATGAATGTAGAATCATACCACTCGCTAAATTTTTGTCTTAATGCCATGTAACCTATATTTTTATTATTATTACATTATTATATCATCACCTAATTTATTTTATTTTATTTTTTCCTCTTGGATTTGAGCTTATTCCTACCCATTATGGGCTTATTCCTACCCATTTTCTTTGCTTTGGATAAAATTCTACCTTTCTTGGAGGGCTTGGTCACATTTTCATAATTTTTGGGCCAATGGTCCAATTACTATATCCTAGTCCAAGTCTATGTTTTATTTCTTGCTTAGGTTATCCAATGGGCTTACTAGAAACTTATGTGAAGTGGAAAAACTCTATATGAAGTGTCCATAGGTAAAAGCCCAATGTATGGGTAAAGATTTTAAACTTAGTAACTTTAGTTCTTGAATTAGGAAAAATTACCCTAATCCAATGTTCTTGAAAATTTAAGACCTTTACTTGTTTCTAAAAATTTATCTTCCTTATCCAGGAATTTTGCATCTCTTTAGTATGTTCTTTCTAATTTTTTCCTATTATGTTTTCCCTCTTTATTTGTTCTCTTAATGTTAGAAACATTTTCTATGCATATACATAAGGTGAAGAATTTCTAAGGATTATATTTCCTTAGATATCTAAAATATTGTCTAATAAACTTTATTTCCTTAATTCTCAATAAAAGAAACGAAATTAGGGATGTTACACCCAGCAAGTTCTTTTCTCCTACCTCAAACCAACAAAGTGGAGATCGGCACTTCCTACCGTATAAAGCTTCGTAAGGGGCCATCTTAATACTAGAGTGATAACTATTATTATAAGAAAACTCCACTAAAGGTAGATACTTATCCCATCTTTTACCTTGCTTTATCACACAGGCCCTTAACATATCTTCTAGGATTTGAATGGTTCGATCTGTCTACCCATCAGTCTGAGGATGGTAAGCAGTATTAAAAAGCAACTAGGTACCAAAAGCTTCCTGCAACGCCTTCCAAAACCTCGACGTGAACCTCATATCTCTATCAGAAACGATATTTAAGAGAATTCTATGCAGTTTAACTATTTCTTGAACGTACAACTGGGCTAATTTGTCCAGTGAATAGTTAATTTTTATGGGCAAAAATTAGACAAATTTGGTTAATCTGTCAACTATTACCTAGATAGAGTTATGTCCAACTGAAGTCTCAGGTAAGCCCACCACAAAGTCCATCAAAATACTGTTCCATTTCCACATAGGAGTCTCAAGAGGTTGTAGAAATCCTTGTAGCTTTTGATGCTCTACCTTCAACTTCTGACAAATTAAACATTTCGCCACAAACTCAGTAATGTCCTTTTTCATCCTTAGCCACCAGTACATTTTCTTTAAGTCTTGATACATTTTAGTGGATCTAGGATGAACTGTATACTTACTCTGATGTACTTCCTGCAGGATCTTAGTCCTCAACTTTTGTTCTTGAGGGACACAAATCCTTCCCTGATACATGATTACTCCATCTTCCAAGATAGAAAAATTATCTTGATCTTTATGATCCTATAAGTATTGATCATGAGATTGAGCCTCTTCAATTTGGGCTCTAAGGTCACACTCTATACTTAAACCATTAATGATTAACTTTTTTGGAGTAAGAGTAGTGGCCAGTTCAAATTTTGAAACTCCTCTAGCATCTGCATCTCATACACCATCATATGACCCATGTGTAAATATTTTTTACTCAAGGTATTAGCTACAACATTTGCCTTTCCTGGATGATACTTTATCTCAAACTTGTAGTCATTGAGAAATTATACGCATCTTCGTACTCCTTCTGATCAAAAAGGTACTTAAGACTCTTATGATCACAATATACTTCAAATGCTGCACCGTACAAATATTGTTGCCAAATATTTAAGATAAACACCACCGCTACCAATTCAAGATCATGGGTTGGATAATTTCCTTCATGAAGTCTTAGTTGCCTAGAGGCGTAAGCAATTACTCTCTTGTATTGAATTAGCAGACACCCTAGCCCTTTCTTTGAAGCATCACTGTAAACTTCAAAATGTTCTGTGGGGTCTGGAATAATTAAAAAAGGAGGAGTTGTCAATCTTGTCTTAAGCTCTTAGAAACTAGTTTCACATTGACCAGTCCATTTGAAAGGACTTCCCTTCCTGGTCAATTTAGTCAATGGCAAGGCTATACAAAAGAAGTTTTGTATAAACCTCCTACAGTATCCTGCCAAACCCAAGAAACTTTTGACTTCTGTAACCGTCTTTGGTATTTTCCACTGAATCACTGCTTCCGTCTTGCTAGGTTCTACGGCTACCCCTTTATTGGAAATGACATGTCCGAGAAATTTTACCTCTAATAGCCAAAATCCACAATTCTCCAATTTGGCATATAACTTTTTATCTTTTAGCACTTGCAGCACGATTCATAGATGTTGTTCATGTTCTTTCTCACTCTTAGAATATATCAAGATGTCATCAATGAATACCACCACAAATTGATCTAGGTAGGGTTGAAAAATATGATTCATGTAATCCATGAAAATTGCAGGTGCATTTGTCAACCCGAAGGGCATTACGAGAAACTCATAGTGCCCATACCTAATCTTGAAGGCTATTTTTTGTACATCTTCCTCCTTGATCCTAATTTGATGGTATCCCGATCTCAGATCAATTATAGAAAATATGGAGGCTCCTTTCAATTGATCTAATAAATCATCTATCATATGGAGAGGATACCAATTTTTTATAGTCACCTTATTCAGCTGTCTATAATCTATGCATAGTCTCAAGCTTCTGTCTTTCTTCTTAACAAACAATACAGTAGCTCCTCAAGGTGATACATTTGGTCTAATGAATTGCTTATCTAATAATTCCTCCAACTGTTTCTTAAGTTCCTGTAGTTCCTTTGAGGCCACTCTATAATGTGCAATAGAGATAGGCCTTGTCCTAGGTAGGAGATCAATAGAGAACTCTATCTCTCTCTTGGGAGGTAAACCTGGAATATCTGACAGAAATACTTCAGGAAACTCGTTGTCTATTGGGATTTCATCAATCTTTGGTTCGACTTCTAGATTTGATAAGTGCAAGAGAATGTATCCAAGTACTCAATTCTTCAACTCCTTATTGACTTGATTGGCATTAAGCATCAATAACTACATATCATCTTCTAAAGTAGGAGGTAGAAACTCAACGGTCTTGTTGCAACAATTCAGCAAGACCCGATTTTTAGACATCCAGTCTAACCCTAGAATGACATCAATACGTTTTAAAGGTAGACTGACAAGGTCTACAAAACAAGTTTTCTCCTAAATGGTGACTTGATAGTCTTTACATACCGAGGAAGTTAAGACTCTTTCCCTCGTGGGGGTTACTACAAATAGTTTATAGGGGGTTTCAGAAATAGGATATTGAAACTCCCTAATACATTCTTTCAATATAAATGAATGACTAGCACCAGAGTCAAACAACACCATAAGAGCAAATCCATAGATGTAGCATGTACCTTGAATCATTTTGGAGGATTGAACTGCCTCTTCACCGCTTAAGGTGAAAACCTTTCCTTTCACCTGAGGTCTTGGTTTCGGCTGCTTCTCCATATTCTGTGTGCAGTTCTTTGCAAAATGACTTTTCTGCATTTGAAGCAAACATCTGATCCCATGTAGCATGGCTGATTACCATGAATACGCCTGTACTTAGTATACTTGACTATGGAAAAGTTTTGTTGGAAGGGTTGGGGACTTGCAATCATTGGCCTTTCCAGTACCCTGTCTTTTTCCTCTGACATTTTTGCCTGAGTTTTGTGGCCCGTTCTTCCTTTTTTAGAAGTTTCGTCTTTGTTTCTCATCCTACACTTCCCTCAAGCTCTTCTCTAGGAGTCTGTATTTATTTATCAGAGGTATAAATTCCCTAATCTCCATAGCTACAACAACATTCTTTATCTCCTGGTTCAATCCCGCTTCAAATTTAACAGCCTTCCATGCTTCATCGGGGTTAAATCGTAGGTAAGAGGAGAACTTAAAAAACTCCTCGAACCTCGCAATGTATTAGTCTATGGTCATGCTACCCTGCCTAAGTTAGAGAAATTCAATCTCCATCTCTACCCGCACAGTACTTGGGAAGTACTTTTCTAAAAAGGTGTCTTTGAACACCTACCAGGTGATCGGCCTTCCCTGGTGAGCTAAAAGTTCTTTAGCTCCACGCCACCAGTATTCTGCTTCATCTTTCAACATATATGCAGCGAAGATAACCTGCTGCTTCTCAGTACAACCCATCACTTCAAATATTTTCTCCAATTCCCTTATCCACTTTTTAGCTATGATTGGGTCAAAACCGCCTTGAAAACAAGGTGGTTTAGTCCTTGGGAACTCAAATATGCCATTATCATTCCCTACCATCTGGTTGTGAACACCATTCTCACCATTTGGGTTATTAGCATTCTAAAGGTATTGTAGAATTTGGTTGGTGGTCGTGACCTGGTCTCGAATTGCCTGGCAAGGTTGTGCAGGGTTTTCTCTACATTGTTTGCCGAATTCCTCCTTGGTGGTGCCATTTCCTACTATGGAAAAAACAAAGGTATGCTGCTATTGAGGTGATCAAGCCCAATAGTTAGTTTCAAAAATATTTAATAGTAGTCATAACACCACCTTGGCATATAGATAAGAAACACTAGTAATTTCATACCTATATGAAATCACTGATCTCCTACAAAGCACAACCACAACATACTCAAGACACTATAAGATCGATTCAGATAACCATCCACCCACTGGCCATCTACGATCAACCTGCTCTAATACCAATTATGTAACAACTCCAATTTTTTTTACATATATACTTATATGTATATTTCTAAAATTCCATGAAGTCATTACCTTCTTACTTCTAACTATTTAACTCATAATAACATTCAATTAAATTAACCAAACATAAATAAGATTTAAGAAATACCATTAACACTTATACAATTTTGGGTTCCCGCACACATTATTAATCAAAACATATGTACAAAAATCAAACACATATAAGTGTACATTTTATTCATCCATATTGACCAGGTTCGGAGATACAGGTGCAGGTGGTTGCACCTTCACCGGGATCTTAGCCAACTCGACCTAATGAACGCTAAAAGCCAGTCATAGAGAATATTTGCATAACTTAATTTTTTGAACATGATATGGAAGTATAGTGAAAAATAAATCCCAGTAGGTTCAACAAAAAATCATTATCAATAATGCTTGTCACACCATGTTCATCTGTATAAGCTATAGGAATTATCTTTAGGTCACATAAATGCACTCTATCTATGCACATGAAAATTGTACACTTATGACATGTATGGCATGAATAACTATTTTTGAATATTATATGATAGCTATCACCTTATTTTCATATCTAGCTACCTCGGTTAAGGTGAGTACTTTCTACTCTCTGAAACAGGCTTTTCTCGCTTCGTCTGACATGGCACACTTTCTCTTTCTTTTCTCATTTCAATAACATGTATGTTCATTATACTCAAGCCATAATTTTCATCAAAATATATTTATTACAAAAAATCATTGGTAATCATGCCATAAACATAATGGTTTCAAATATAACTTTATAAAATATTTCTATGTCAAAATTTTCCACTTAAGATGGTAAGGAGTTCATGCAATGCCAATGACTATGATATACACTAGTCATTTATTATTTTTATTTATAAGATTCTTCTTCTTTTTTAAAATATTATTATCCTCTCTGCACTAAAGATAACAAAACAACCTCATTTTAAATCTGATTGAAGTGATCTTAGTGTTATTTGAAATATAAGAAAATCCTCTAAAACCCTTATGTTGAACATTTTAGTGAAATCGTAAGCAATCATGGTGTTACTACTCCCTCAAATTCAATGTTATTTCTTCTCAGGTAGGTTCAGACCTCTACTTACTAATCAGACTATATCACCCTTATAAAAACTCAAATTGAGGTGACTCCAAGCCTATAAAACGCTAAGACCTTTATTTACAACTTTCATGATTATCATTTCTTCAGATTCCTTACTAATTATTCCTAGAAAATTGAAAACAAAAGCACTTATATTTACCACCCTGGATTCTAGACTGATTCTAACATTTACTCATTAATCAGCCATATCTCTCTCATATGGACTCAAAATTAAGTTATTTCAGAGCCTATAGATCCGGATACATATATTTATATTTATTATGTTAACAATGTCCTTTAATTCCCTACATATTTTTCCTAGAAATTCAAACACAGAAGCATACTTAACATATTCTTCCCTGGTTAGCTAGTTTCTGACCTTTGCTTACTAATCTGACCATATCTCCCTCATATTGATTCCAATTGGAATGATTCCAGTTGTTACAAATCCATGAAACATAGATCTACATTTTTCATGTTAAGAATTTCTTTTAATTACCTACATCTTTATCCCAGAAATTCAAATACAGAAGTATACCTAACAGATTCTTCCTTGGTTAACCATTTTCTGACCACTGCTTACATATCGGGCAATATCTCCCTCATCTAGACTTCAAATTAAGTGATTTGAGTGGCTAACAATCCTTATGACATAGCTCTACATTTTTCATGTTAACCATTTCTTTTAATTCCTAACCGATTCTTCCAAAAATTTAAAAAATAAAGCTTTTTTGGTTACCCTGAAATCCATTTTCCTAACCAATCCTTTCCTACGGTTTTAGTTCATCATTATTTTACATCCTCTTCCATTTTCTTTACATCTAATCATATTCCATCAATTTTTCACCACATTCTAAATATACAAAATAGTAGCACAAAAATCATAAAATTTTTGCCACCTATATCCATACCTATACAGAACTTTCCACAACAACCGTAATGTCCAAAAAATCCATCATATGTAACATAACATGTAACATGATATAGCAACATCCATGACCAATCATAAAAGTAGCAAATATTGTAAATTTCATCAAATTTCTAAGATCAAAATCCCACATAAATGTTACAAATTTCAAAACTTTTCTTCAAAAAGAGATATTGTTAAACCTACCTAAAGATCTCCCTAACTCACTTAGTGAATTCATTTTTTCTTGTTTCCTCTTAAAGAAAGTAGCAAGATTCCTCCCTTCCCTTATCTTTTCTAGCAACTTAAATAAGAGAAGGTGGGTGAGTTTTTGAACCCTAAGGATGAAGAAGAAAGATGGATTCAAGTAGAGATTAAACTAACTTACCTTGAGTACTTAGTCCTCTAGACTTCTTCTTCTTCCTTCCTTTCTTCTCCTCTCTTTCTCTCCTTTCCTCACTCTATCTTGCTTCTATTTTTTTCTCTCCCTCACTTGGAGGAAATTATAATGCTATAGGGGTGGATTTTGCTTAAATAAACTATCAAATGATTCACCTTTCATGATCATGGGTCTACCTTATCACAATTAGGATGCACTTGGTTGTTTTTTGGGGAAAACAACTCATGTTCTTGTCTTCCTCTTTATTCGTCAAGATATGCATAGCAAAAGGAGATTTGTATTTTGAAAATTATGATAATATGTTCTTAAGACAAGGGACAAGGTCCCTTTGATTTAGGGATTCATTTCCTTTTTATTTTGTTTTAATCAAGTATGATAGGTTTTCCTTTCTACGTGGCAAATTTTCAGCCATTGGATGTCCCTTGCTTGGCTGAAATTATTTGTGTAGGATAAGGATGTTTTATCATAATGCTATGTATTATTATCCACTTGTTGAAATTATGAATGTAGGATATAGATGTTTTGTCCTAATGCCATGTATTTTTACCTACTTGTTTAAATTATGAATGTAGGATATAGATGTTTTGTCTTAAAGTCATATGACTTAATGTTGATTATTATTGTACTACTATTTCCTCACTTGATTCTTTTTTTTCCCTCTTGGATTTGGGCTCATGCTTACCCATTTCCTTTGCTTTGGCTAAAATTCTACCTTTCATGGAGGGCTTAGTCACATTTTCATAATTTTTGGGCTATCAGTCCAACTTCTATATCCTAGTCTGAGTCTTTGTTTTATTTCTTGCTTAGGCTATCCAATGGGCTTGCTAGAAACTTATGTGAAGTGAAAAAACTCTATATAAAGTGTCCATAGGTAAAAGTCCAATTTTATGGGTGGAGATGTTAAACTTAGAACTTTCTAACTATTGAATTTGGAAAAATTACCCTAATCCAATCTTCTGAAAATTTTAATACCTTTACTTACTTCACAAAAAAGCTTATCTTCCTTACCAAAGCATTTCGCCTCTCTTTAGTATGTTATTTCTAATTTTTCCTATTATGTTTTCTCTCTTTTCTTGTTCCCTTAATGTTAGAAACATTTTCTATGCATACACATAAGGTGAAGAATTTATAAGGATTATATTTCCTTAGATATCTAAAAAATTTCTAATAAATTTTATTTCCTTAATTAAATATTTATGTACCTTTATTAATAAAAGAAACAAAATTAAGAATGTTACACTTGGAACAATAGCACAAACACGAAGCACGGTCGTGCTTTATGACATAGCCAGACCGTGCTTAGTGCGGGTTTTGGGAAATTAGGCCATGTTGTAAGGGATGAATGGGGAAGAAGCACAAGCACGAAGCATGGTCGTGCTTGGTGACACGGCCTGGCTGTGCTTCATGTTGCACCCTTTTTCATCAATTTTTGTTTCCTTTTTAAATCCCAATTAATTATCAATTTATATGAAGTGATAATAGGAGTTTATGAGTCATATATATTGAAAGAAATATGTTAAATTGGCTGTGTAATACTTATTGAATAAATTATAAAAGCATGAAGGAATGATGCATGAATGTATATTTAGGAATAAGTGTGGATTATACTCATGATGATTATTGATATATATATATATATATATATATATATATATATATATATATATATATATATATATATATATATATGCTTTTGTTAAGACAAGTGGCTAGAAAACATATAAAAGACATGAGCATGGCCAAGAAGACCCTCTCTGAAGTAGGGTGGCCTAGTAACTGATGTCTCCCTTACCGTATTAAGGAGACTGACAGTCAGAATGATCATTTCTGAAGTAGGGTGGCCATGCAACAGATGTCTCCCTTACTGTATTGAGGAAACTGACAAGTCCAAGATGACCCTTACCTGCTACGTTGACCCAGCAGCATACGGCACCTTTTGGAGGTAAGGCGACTGAAGGGTCATGGCTGTTATACGGTATCGGGAGAAGGGACGCCCTAGAGCATAGAGTGGTCAATGTGAGAAGCATCGCTTCGACCAAAGGCAATTAGTAGTGGGTGAGTAGCTGTAAGGGTAAGGTTTATGCCACGCTGAGGTTTAAAAATTAAGTGAAATTATGAGATGATGAGCCACTATGAGCAATGTATAAGCCACTATGAGCAATGTATCAGCCTATGAGCAGTTGTACAGGTATCCTATTAATACATATTTCATTTATCATACGTGATATTGATGCATAACCTATGAAAGGCCTGTATGTATTTTATTGTACCTTTATTGTATGAAAGAGAAAATATTGTTAGTAGTTTATACAGTTAGACATAACACGTAAGGTTTTCATTATGTTTGTATTTTGTTGGATGTTGACCTTACTAGGATTTTATATCTCTCTATGTTATATGGTGTTATGTGTAGATTAGTAGAGATGTTGTTCGTGGTGTTGACCATATTATTAGAGCTTCAAAGAGTAGAAGTTCCCTACTTAGGACATTTCACTATTATAGTGAACTTACTGCTCATTAATATGATATAAGTTCCTACTCTCGGCCTGCCTCCTCCACTAGCGGTACCCCAGGGGTGATGTCCAAGTGGATGGTAGTAGGATAGTATTATATGTATAGTTTGGTGTTGTAATGGGCTAACCCCATTGTTTTGATCTAACCCCACGGTAATTTGTCTTTTAGATGTGTGCTTAGTACCTCGGCTTACATGTGTATATACGCTGCTAATCTCTGATGTATGTAAACTTATGTGTGTGTGTGTGTGTGTGTGTGTGTGTATATGATGCATATCTTTTGGATGAATGTTAGTTTAATGCGTAATCACAAAAAAAACAAAACAAAACAGTCGTTACAAGTTAGTATCAGAGCAAGTTGATCCTAAGGGGCCATGGGGGTGGATGGCTACCTGGATCAATCTAAGAGCATCTTGAATAAGATGTGGATAGATGGAGTAGAGTAGTGCATTGAAATTGTTAAGGAAAAATTTATAGCATTTTTCCTAATATGTATGCTTGATGATGTTGTTAATACTGTATTAAAAAAATTTCTTTAATGACTGTTAAGTTTGATCACCTCAATAATGACTAATTCTTTTGATTTCTACAATAGGAAATGGCATCATTGAGGAGAAAATCATCACTGAGCACAGAAGCTACTCTGTAAGATCTACCCACTGCTATTCGAACTCAAGTTTCTGCCACAAATCAGATTCTGTGGCATATCCAGAATAATAGTAATACTAATGGTGAGATGGGTGAGAACCCAAGGAACACAGGCAATGGATGGGTAGATTTCATGAGAACCTAACCTCTGTCTTTTGTCAGAGGATACGATCCTATGGTGGCGGATAGATGGCTGACTGAGATGGAGAAAGTTTTTGGAGTCCTAGAGTGTTCAGATGAGTAGAAAGTAAATTTTGCTGTGTACATGCTAAAAGAAGAAGTATAGTTCTGGTGGAGAAGAGCCAATGAACTATTAGCTCATTAGGGTCAACAAGTTACCTGGTCTGTCTTTTGATAGACCTTCTTGAACATGTATTTTCTTAAAAGTGTCAGGGCCATGAAGGAAATAGAATTCCTCCAGCTCAGACAAGGTGGACGATTGATCGACTAGTACATTGCAAGATTCAAGGAGTTAGCCAAGTTCTCATCTTATTTGAAATACAATCCGGATGAATCTTGGAAAGCATTCAAGTTTAAAGCTAGTCTAAATCTGGATATCCGTAATGCAATAGTGGCCTTGGAAATTTGTGAGTTTGTTCTCTTGATTAACAAGTGTCGGCTGTTGGAGAAGAGTTTGAAGGCAGTAGAGGAAGAGAAAGACAAACGAGCGCCATGGAAGAGAAAGAGAGAATTCTTAGCTCCGGATAATTTTGTTAAGGGAAGAAACATAGCTCTAGGCAAGAAACCTTTGGCCATTGGGACTAGACCTTTAGTGCAAAACGCCATTGGAAACGAATGCAATACATGTGGGTGACATCATGGGAATAGACCCTATCTTCATAACTCGGTTACTTGCTTTTGATGTGGGCAGAAAAGGTATATAGCTCACCGGAGGATGGGAAGAAGATTGAGTAGACTCAACCAGTTAAGGGAAGAGTTTTTACTTTGAGCGGGACCGAAACGAAGCAACCTCCTGATTTAATTCAAGGTATGTGTTATCTCCATGGCTATCCTCTAATTTTGATTTTCAATTTTGGTGCTAGTCATTCTTTTATATCATTTACTTGTGTGGTGAGACTTCTTTGCTCCATGTCTAAATTGACATTCGAGTTAATAGTATTAACCCCTACCAGAGGAAAAGTGAGCACTTCCTTGGTTTGTAAAGATTTTCTGGTCGAAGTATATGGTACATACTTTATCATGGATCTAATTTGTTTACCCCTAGAAGATGTAGATGTGATTTTGGGGATGAACTGGCTCAGTCGTAACTAGATTCTCTTAGACTTTTATGCGAAGACTCTGGTTTTTCCTTTAGAATTTGACAAGGAACCTAGAAGTAAAGATAAACAGATCAATAAACTCCAGAAGGAATTAGTTGATAAGGATTCAAGCTGTACTCTTTTATGTACCCTTAACACGAGAGCTGAGTAGGAGCTAGTCAAGATTCTGGTGGTTCGTGATTTTTTGGAAGTCTTTCCTCCCGAAATTACTGAACAACTACCTAAGCGGGAATTTGAATTTTCTATTGATTTGGTGTCAGAAGCGACTCCTATCTCTGTTACACCGTATCATATGGCTCCTATGGAGTTAAAAAAGCTTAAGAAGTAGATTGAAAATATTTTGGAAAAGAATTTTATTCGACCCAGTGTTTCACCTTGGGGAGCTCCAGTGCTATTTGTAAAGAAGAATGATAGAAGTTTACGGTTATGTATCGATTATAGGCAGCTCAATAAAGTGACTATCAAGAATAAGTATCCATTGTTGAGAATAGATGATTTGTTGGATCGGCTTAAGGGGGCAACTGTTTTCTCCAAAATAGATTTGAGATTAGGTTATCATCATATTCGAGTAAAGGAAGAACATATTCCTAAGACAACTTTTAGATCTAGATACAAGCATTACGGGTTCCTAGTCATGCCATTTGGAATTACTAATACACCTACAGTCTTCATGGACTACATGAATCATATCTTTCGACCCTATTTAGATAGATTTGTAGTTGTCTTCATCGACGACATTCTTATTTACTAGAGTGGCATATAGGAGCACGAACGTCATCTTCGATTAGTACTTCAAGTTTTGAAGGAAAAAAAACTCTTTGCTAAATTGGAGAAATGCGAGTTCTAGATGCAAGAAGTAAAGTTTCTGGGGCACGTGGTGTCAAAGGATGGTGTGTCAGTAAATCCTAGCAAAACAAAAGCTATACTCAAGTTGAAAAGACCAAAGACAATGATTGAAATTAGAAGCTTTCTAGGTCTGGCAGGATATTACAAGAGATTCATACAGGGTTTTTCGCAAATAGCGTTACCCTTGACCAGATTGACTCAGAAAGGAAGTTTGATCAAATGGACTTCAGAATGTGAGAACAGTTTTCTAAAGCTTAAGACTCGGCTTACTACACCTTCGGTCTTGATTCTCCTGGATCTTTTTGGGTGCTTTGAAGTTTATACGGAGGCTTCTAAGAAAGGACTGAGGTGTGTTTTAATGTAAGAAGGTAGGGTAGTTGCCTATGCCTCCAGACAACTGAGGCCACATGAAGAAAATTATCCTGCTTATGATTTAGAGTTAGCTGCTATAGTTTTTGCCTTGAAGATTTGGAAGCACTATCTATACGACACGGTGTCTTGAAGATTTGGCAGCACTATCTATACAATGATCAAACATCCTAGGAAAAATAGTTGGGGAAGAATTTAGGGTTGCCTCTATGCATGAGCGCATTACGAGAATGATGAGCAATGCTAATGACTTCATCGCCTTACTAGGGGATTTGGTACTTTGGAAGAGATTTTTCAAAGTCTCATAGGCATAACTAAATATCTATCATAAACCAATAGGTTTGTTAAATGTTAACCATTTATTTGATGGTTTGTTATCATTTCTTGATCATGCTGTGGAATGAAGGTTTATCTCATATTCAGCATGACGAATTCTCATCTTGGCTTCAAATGCTGAAGAGTTGATTAATGCTTTACAAGCATTTTTTTATGTACCTGATCCAATTGCAAATTAAATAGATTGGACAACAGACAACTACAGAAAGTGCAAATTGGACTTAAACCTTCATCTTTAATTGTAGTAGAACATAGCCATTGTTGTACCACTTTTACTTTCTTAAGGTCTATTTGGATACCATCCTTTCCAAACATACTCCCGTAGAGTTTGTAAAACTATATTTAAATGTTGCTTATGATCCTATGAACTCTTAGAATATTTTAGTGTATCATCAATAAATATAATAACAAATTGATCCAGGGATGGCTTAAATACTCTATTCATCAAGTCCATGAATGCAGCTGGGGCATTTGTCAAACCAAATGTCATCACTAAGAACTTATAGTGCCCATACCAAGTCCTAAAAACAATTTTTTTGAAATATCATCTTTGCTTATTCTCAATTGATGACAACTAGATCTCAAATCAATTTTTTTTGAAAACATTGATCATCTTGTTGTTGTTCAAACAGATCATCTATACGAGGTAATGGGTATTTATTAAGCATTGCTACCTTATTCAACTTTCTATAATCTATGCACAATCACAAAAATCCATCTTTCTTTTTTCATCAATAGAACAAGAACTCCACAAGGAAAAATACTAGGGCGTATAAATCCCTTGTATAACAAATCTTACAACTAATTCTTCAATTCCTTGAGTTCAGTCGTTGCCATTCTATATGGGGTATAGATACCAGCTAAGTTGCAGAAAATAAATCAATACCAAACTCAGTTTATCGTTCTAGAGGTAATCCTAGCAGTTCCTCTAGGAATACATTAGGAAATTCCCTAACCACTAGAACCTAATCTACACTGGTATACTTTATATCAACATCTCTCACCATTGCCAACTTGGCATCTTTTTGTAATAACTTATGGGCTGTTAAAGGAGAGATTAAATTATTGGATACCTCACTATGGTCTCCTTGTATCAAGAAAAAAGATTCTCTAGGAATATTAAATTTAATTACCTTAAGGTGATAGTCCAAACTGACATGACATGATGTCAACCAATCCATTTCTAGCATCACATTAAAATCTACCATATCTAGACAACTAGGTAAAACATATATCATATTCAGACACAATCTTATTTAGTATCTTTTTCAATTCTTTAAATTCTTTGGCACACATATCCTTTTCAGTTTCAAGCAGAAATTGGCCCATAAATACTTTTAAGATGCCACTAAATTCAATTAATCTTACACTAGAAAATTTAGCAACTTAGAATAGAAAAGAAATTGAAACCCTATAGAATCCCTCAGTAGCAACTGAAGTATAAATATGTTCATCTTATATTCATACTAAAGGTCCTACTAAAGAATTCTTTGTTCCGATAGCCATAGGAAAACCTAATGCTCTGATACCAACTTGTCATGCCCTCAATTTAAGGGCATGTGAAATACATGCTTTACAAATATATATTTGCCATAACATATATAATACACTATTTTATCATTGAAAACATTTACATATAGGTATTCCCATGTATACACAATATACAGATCAAGTTAATAAATATCAAAATAACAGCAGAACCAGGGATCCTACTTGTGGCAATCATAACATACTCTAGAATACAAGTACATAATAATTTAAACACATTGAGCGTTGGAATCAATGTAGGCTCACCCAAAGAGTATGTCACCTAATAGATTACGTTTTTACAGGATCAAACTCTGTATCCTTATATGAAAAAAATGTAAATATCGTGTAGTGAGTTTGATAACTCAGTGAGCAGATAATACAACCTATGACCTCTTAGGTCAACATATAGATGTACTCATATATTAAAATTAATCATATAAAAAATTACAGTTCAGAGATACATCCATATGGGACCCGTATTTCAAATATTCTCAGTTCAAACTACATTTAGATATCTAAAATCATATGTTATACGGTATGATCATTAATCAAATATTGATATGCATCAAAACAGTTCTTATGAAAATATTAGGAGGATCCCATATCAGAACCACCATATAAGAATTCAAGCCCTTTCGTACTTTGTTGGTGTAGGATTTGCCTAAACTCATCATCTCAGCTAAGGTTTTCCTTACCACCATTCAAGAGGACACGCGAAGGGACCCTAATATGGACATTTTCCAAGCACACAGTAAGGGAGGAAAAATCATATATCATATAGTCAGCATCTTGCCCAGATAGGAGGCATCCTCCTCTCCTTCACATATCATATCCCATGTGTTGGCCGTCACACGAGGCTAGCACCACCTCTACTAGCTAAGGTATCAAGGTGCACCAGGGCTAACATCACCAGTTATTAGCAAACAGTGTTTTCAACAGGATTCCTCCACATAAATTATTATTTTCACATATGCCATATTGTTTCAAACTGAGGTTTCAATATAATTCAAAATTTTCAATCTTAGTACAATTCTTTTGTTAAAAACTTGTCGATCAGGGTTATCACATATTCATGTCATTTTCCAAGGTCATAGTTTTTCATATCAATGCCACGTGCACAATAAATTTCATTTACCTTATGATGAAAAATACATTTAGAATCATATATTCAATGAGTTCAAAAATTCATTTTCAAAACCATACTCTTCTTGAACTATATGCCAGTTACTAAGTAAATTAAGTAATTTAATTCATTTCAGAAACATATAATAGTATAAATAACTTGTAAAGAGAACCAATTATACATTTAAAGTTCAAGAAGAGCATAGGGCAAGTCATAGAAATAATTATCTACTTACAGGGTAAGAGCCCCAGGTTAAACAGCCCCAAAATGCACTTTTTCAATCCAAATGTGACTAAATAGACCTAAAAAATGAGTATAGAGTGTCTAAAAACCTAGGACTGACTCTAGAATTGTGGAATTTGACTTTCGAGAGTTTGATCAATGCTGGTCAACTAATAGGGGATTGCTCTTACCGAAAATATTGTTCACATCGACCGAAAATCACTATTCACACATCGTTCAGGCACTGTTCACATAGATAAAAATATTGTTCACTGTTACTGTGCACTGAAGAACAATTTGCAAAATTAGAGCACCAAATCATGTTGTTTGATCATGAAATTAATCATGCATCTAATACTCTATATCCCTAAGAAAACCACAAACTTGGAAGTTCAAAAAACCATAAAAAAAAATCCAACATTTTAGGAACATTACCTATTGTGTTACTATTCACAATTTTTTACGAACATCCAGCGAGTTCCTGGAAAAATTGATCAGTGAGTTTTGAAGCTCTCGTCGCCATGAATCCAACAGTACCCCCGGTATCTCTATTGGATGTCTAAAATGGGAGATATCTTAGAGAGAAGTTTATTTTAGAGATAGAAAGAGAAAGATGAAATTCTCTTGCACTGAGCCTCTCCTTCAGCTTACATCTCCCCTTTTTTTTACTTAATATTATTTAATAATTGAATATTTCAAATTTATTTTTTTATTATATACATAATAATATTATTTTTCATCTTAAATTATCCCAAAATTTTCTAAAAATTTATATTCTTGCAAAACTTTTAGTTGAACTCTTAAATCATGACTTTTCTTGATAAAAATTTTAATAAAACAAATCACAATATAAAATATCTTCATGTATATTAAAAGAAAGAAATGTATAAAAAATAAATAAACATTATTTAAAGCCATATATAATTATTTGAAGCAAAACAAAAATCATTTTAATTAAAAGCGTATTTTCTTTTAGCAAAACATAATCATTTAAAAAATAAAAATATATTTGTTTATAGCAAAATATTATTATTTTAAAAATATGGGATACTACACTTACCTGCCATGGTTGCATTATTTTTCCTTCCTCTTGCTCATTTGGTACTTGTACCTCTTGCATTGAGATCTCAACTTCTTTCTCACTTTGTAGCGTTATGACACTTACATTCTCCCTTGGGTTCACCACAATTTGAGAGGGCAACTTACCTGAATTTTAGGCATCTAATTGACTAGCTGTTATTGCTAATTGACCTACTTGAGTTGTCAGGTTCTAAATGCTAGCTCTTGTCTCTTGTTGGAATTGTTGAGATTTATGCAAAAAAGTTTTAATAATATCTTCTAAAGAATTACTTACTTGGGAGTCTTGAGACGTATTTTGTCTAGGATAATAGGCTTATTGATTTTGTTGAAAATTTTATCCTGCAGGCCTATTTTGTGGATTCCTCTTGAAGTGTTGGTCGCATATTAGTTAGATGCCCCGTAACTAAACATATTCCATAAATTTTCACTTGTTGCAATGTACCTATAGCAATTTAGCGTACAAAAGAGGTAAGTTCATATATCTGTTGCTAAAGGGAAGAAGTACTTAACTTATGTGCATGTTGAACTAGAGACTCACGCCTCATGCCAAATTGTTGTGAGTTGGCAACCATATTTGATATCAAGATTCTGGCTATTTCAGGAGTCTTGTCTACTAGTGCTCTTCCACTAGCTACATCTATCATGCTCCTGTCTCCCTACAAACAACCTTCATAAAAATATTGGATCAATAGTTGCTCAATAATTTGATGATGTGGGCAGCTTCCACAAAGCTTTTTAAACCTCTCCAAATACTTATAAAGTGTCTCTCCATATAATCTCCTAATGCCGTAAATTTCTTTTCTTATATTTGTGGCTCTAAATATAGAGAAATAACATTTTAGAAATAATTTGTTCATCGCATTCCAAGTAGTGATAGTGCCAAATGGTAAATAATACAGCCAATCTTTTGTTGAATCTCTTAAGGAGAAAGGACAAGCTTTGTGTAACGCCCCTAATTTACTTTACGTAAAATAAACATTTTTTTTCAAATGTAAGATAATCTCCATAAATATACATAATTCAATTCTTTATCATGGGAACAAATACATATAGGATCTCTCATGTATACACAATATACAGACCAAGTCTATAAACATCAGAGTACAGCAGAAACAGGGATCCTGCTTGTAGCGTTCAGAGCACTCTAGAATACAAACACAGTATAATTCAAAAACTATGAGTCTTAAAAGCAACGTAGACTCACCCAGAGAATATCTCACCTATCTGCCGAATCAGACTCTGATATTCTTATCTGAAAAATGTGGAAATATCGTGTAGTGAGTTTGACAACTCAGTGAGCAAATAATTCCTCCTATGACCTCTTAGGTCAACATATGGATGTACTTATATTTTAAAGTGTCACATAGAAAATACAGTTCAGAAGTACATTCATATGGAACCGTATTTCAAATATTCTCAAATCAATGGATATTCAGATAACCAAAACTATATGCTGCACGGTATGATTATTAAATAAATGTTGTTATGCTCAGCTGTATAATCTATAGTAAAATATTAATATTTGGAGATAAAATCATCACTTTTAATGTACCTGCCTCACTCGGCAATCTGGTTAATGCCATGAAAACATAACTCATTTGCTATACGCATAATGACCTCGACTACAGTCACAATAAGTAAATAGGGAATGTGAGTACATCACCCTTCTGCCTCCCCACATTATCACTGTCACCCGGTTGGAGCGGCCCTCCCCTGGCTCACTCAGGCTAATAGGGCGTCCCCTATTTGGTACCATCACAAGCCATACAACCCGTTGATTTCCATCCATACATATAAATACATATATAGTAATGCATATTCATCAAATAGAAAGTAAAATTATCAAGCAACTCGCCATGAGCTTTACGCTTGCCATAATTATCAAGCAACTCGCCATGAGCTTTACGCTTGCCATTCAAACTCATTTGTAATATGACATGCATTATTTTTACAAGTATATAGCTTTACAAATCAATGCATCGTGCACATAATATCCACTTTATCAAATAATGATAAACACATTTAAAACCATATATTCAATGAGTTCCAATTCTATTTTTAAAACCATATTCTTCTTAAACTATGTGCCAGTTCGTAAGTATAACAGATATTTGAATAAATTTTAGAAACTTATAATAGTAAATAATTTATAATCAAAAACAATAATAAATTTATAATTCAAGAAGAGCATGGGGTAAGTCATAGAAAGAAGTATCTACTCACCTGGTAAGCGCTCCAGATTGGACAACCCTAAAGTGTACTTTTCTAAACTGAATTTGATCAATTAGACCTCAAAAACGTGTCCAGAGGGTCCAAGGACTTAGAAAATGACTCCGGGAGCTTGGGCACTATTCACCGCGCAAAAAATACTATTTACTCGCCGGAAAACACTATTCACGACGAATAAAAAGACTGTTAGATGACTGAAAATATATCTATCCTAAGGTTTATCTAGCTTTTGAATCCATCTACGGTGTCAGAATTTCAATTGGAGGTCTCTAAGTAAGATTTTTCAGAACTTACCTTTTACCGAGATTTTCTACTTCAGATCTACGGCGATTCAATGGCTGATTTGAAAAACTGATCGGTTAAAACCATAATATTCTTCGTCCTGAATCCAGTAACACCTTCAGTTTTGAGATTGGAAGCCAATAGGCACTCCAAATCGGAAGATAAAATTGTAAGTCACTATTCACTCACTATTACTCACTATTCACTCTTCACAATTTCTCCTCCGAAATCTGCTTCCGTCTCCTACGTCCCTTCTTCCCTTTTTATTTTTTTCATCCAAAAATATCTAAAAAATTCCTAAAAATTTACACTCTCAATAACCTTTAGTTGAACTCTAAAATTATGATTTTTCTCGATAAAAATTCAATAAAAAAAAATTATAAAATAAATATCTTTATACATAATAAAAGAAAGAATATTTCTAAAAATATGACAAAAATTCATTAGAGGCCAGTATAATTATTTGAAGCAACACAATAATTATTTTACTTAAAAGTCTAATTACTTTTAGCAAAACATAATCATTTTTAAACAAATAAAATATATTTACTTATAGCAAAACATTATTATTTAAAAATAAAAATTACGGGATGTTACACTTTGAGTTTAATTTTCTCTTCTGTTACTCTAGGTGGCTTGATATTGGTACACACCACATAGAATTCCTTTAAGTGCTTATGTGGGCCTTTACCTATAAGACCATGAAAATTTGGTAAGAGATGAATCAGTCCAAATTTTAATTCAAAATTAATATTTTCATCAAATTTAGGAAAAGTAATGCATAAAGGCTGTTGGTGCCGATCTGGAATTGCAAGCTCCTTCAAGGTCAGAAGCCTAGCCATGATTACTTCCTCCTTCTCTTGATGAATGTCCTCTTAAAGTTCTCTTCTATGGCTGTGAACATATTTTCCAATATTTGGATTGAATTGTAAATCTTGAGAATTAGCATATTGAGTCGCAGGCATAAATCACAATAAAAATCATAAAAAGCTAATAGACATAATCCCTAGCAACAGCACTAAAATTTGGTACGTACTATCGTAGGTACACCCAAATTAATACCTTACCTTGCAAAGTGTTGGTGGAAGGTAAGTTCAACACCTACCTTTCCATGGTTTTGAATAAATTTTGGTGCGTATATATATATATATATATATATATATATATATATATATGCATGTTGCTATGTGCGTATGAAGAAATGGTGGTTCGGTTACATTGATGAGATTAATGGTGGTTTATATGTGATAAAGGGGAAAATTGAGTGTTTAATGGTTATATTTTATCCCCTAATTAATAGTAAACTTGTGATTATTTCCCTGCTTTTAGTTATTCTTTGCTCTGGATACTGTTTTGGTTTGTTTTATGTTTGTAGATGAGCAAAAGAGGACAAGAAGCAAGGGAAAACACTCATGTGAAGGGCCATATGGACTTGGAACAAGTTGAGGAGGATGTAAGGAGGCAACACAGAAGAAATTAACAAAATTTGAGGTTGGCAACCCCTAACACGGTCAAGCCGTGCTTGATGCTGCATGAAACACGACTAGGCCATGCTCTGTTAAAAAAGTGGAGGAATTTCCAGATTTCTAGCATGAAGAATGGCAAGGCCGTGTTATGAAGCATGACTAAGCTTCGTGTCTACACACTCTGTATTTGTTAGGGTTTTGAGAAGCCAAAGTGATATATATACATGGGGAAACACAGAGAAAGACATCCAAACTTATACAGATGACTTAGACTTAGTTTTAGGCTAAGGAAACACTCTTAGATTAGGTTTAATTTAGAATCATTATTTAATTTATGTTCTTAGAGTAGATTTGAGATTGATTCAAGTTTGTATATCCTATTCTTTACATTCTACAATCCAGGTTTTATCTTTCCATCTTTACTTATACTTCTACTTCTACTATTTCTCTTAGTTGTATTATGTAACATCCCTAATTTCGTTTCTTTTATTAATAAAGGTGCATAAATATTTAATTAAAAAAATAAAATTTATTAGACAATTTTTAGATATCTAAGGAAATATAATCCTTAGAAATTCTTCACCTTATGTGTATGCATAGAAAATGTTTCTAACATTAAGGGAATAAGTAAAGAGAGAAAACCTAATAGAAAAAATTAGAAATAACATACTAAAGAGAGGCGAAATTTTTTGGTAAGGAAGATAAATTTTTTTGTGAAGTAAGTAAGGTCTTAAAATTTTAAGAAGATTGGATTAGGGTAATTTTCCTAATTCAAGAGTTAGAAATTTCTAAGTTTAACATCTCCACCCATAAATTGGGCTTCCACCTATGGACACTTCATATAGAGTTTTCCCACTTCACATAAGTTTCTAGCAAGCCAATTGGATAACCCAAGCAAGAAATAAAATATAGACTTGGAATAGGATATAAAAGTTGGACTAATAGCCCAAAAATTATGAAAATATGATCAAGCCCTCCAAGAAAGATAGAATTTTATCCAAAGCAAAGGAAATGAGTAAGAATGATCCCAAATACAAGAGGAAAAATAAAATAAAATAAATCATGTGATGAAATAATAGTTTAATAATAATAAAGATTAGGTCACATGTCATTAAGACAAAAATTCAGCAAGTGGTGTGATAATATCTATATGCTACATTCATAATTTTAACAAGTGGTTTGAAAATACATGGAATTAGGACAAAACATATATATCCTACACTATTAATTTTAGCAAGTGGTATAATAATACATTGCATTAGGACAAAACATTCATATTCTATACAAATAATTTCATCCAAGCAAGGGAGATTCAAGGGTTAGAAACTTGCCACTTAGAAAGGCAAACCTATCATACTTGTGTGAGACAAAAGAAAAAGAAAAAGAATCTCTAAATCAAAGGGACCTTGTCCCTTATCTTAAGAACATTTTATCATGATTTTCAAAATAAAAATCTTATTTTGCTATGCATATCTTGACTAAGGGAAAGGAAGACAAGAACATGAGTTGTCTTTCCTCAAAAAGCAACCAAGTGCATCCAAATTGTGATAAGGTAGACCCATGATTATGAAAGAGACCACTTGACAGTTTATTTAAGCAAGAACCACCCCTATAACATTAGAATTTTGTCCAAGTGAGGGAGAGGAAAAAATAGAAGCATAATAGAGTGAGAAAAAGAGAGAAAGAGAGGAGAAGAGAGGAAAGAAGAAGAAGAAAGAGAAGCCTAGAAGACTAAGTATTCAAGTTAAGGTAGCTTAATCTCCACTTGAATCTATATTTTATCTTCATCCTTGGGGTTCAAAAATTCACCCTCCTTCTCTTATTTAAGCTGCTAGAAAAGTTAAGGAAAGGGAGGAATCTTACTACTTCCTTTAAGAGGAGACAAGAAAAAGAATTCACTAAATGAGCTAGGGAGATCTTTAGGTAGGTTTAACAATATTTTTTTTAGAAAAGTTTTGAAATTAGAAACATTTATATGGGATTTTGATCCTATAACTTTGATGAAATTTACTATATTTGTTACCTTGATGATTGGCCATCAATGTTGCTTTATCATGTTACATGTTGATCTTGCAGGTGATGTATGTTTGAATACTTAGGTTGGTATGGAAATTTTAAGATCTTTATGCTTCTATTTTGTATATTTAAATGTGGTAAAAATGATTGAATATGTTTAGATGTAAATTAAGAAGAAAATGGAAGAGGACATAATAAAATGATGAACTAAAACCTTAGAAAAGGTTTGGTTAGGAAATTGGATTTTGGAGTAACCAGAGAAGCTTCTACTTTTCAAATTTTGGGAAACATTGGTTAGGAATTAAAAGAAATAATTGAAATGAAATATATATATATATATATATATATATATATATATATATATCTCTCTCTCTCTCTCTCTCTCTCTCTCTCTCATGGAGTTTTAGCCATTGGAATCACTCAATTTTGAGTCCATATGAGGTAGATATGGTCAGATTAGTGAGCAGTGGTCAAAAAATGATTAACCAAGGAAGAATCTGTTAGGAAAGCTTATGTGTTTGAATTTATGGGAAAATACTGTAGGGAATTTAAATAACTAGTTAACATAAAAAATGTAGATATATGTCGCACGGAAATTTAGCCACTGGAATCACACAATTTGGAGTGTATATAAGGGAGATATGGTCATATTAGTAAGTAGAGGTCAAAGCCTACCTGAGAAGAAATAAAGTTTAAATTGATGGTATAATATCATCACGATTCCTTAAGATTTCGCTAAAAGTTTTAACATAATAGTTTTTGATAATTTTTTTATCTTTAAATGGACACCAATATCATCTAATTTGGAGTTAAAATGAGGGAGTTATGCTCTGATTGGTGATAGAAGGTCAGGAAGGACAAAAACATGCATCAGGGAATAACACAACATAGAGCATGGCTATTTTATAGGAAATGGCCAACCCATTTTACATGATACATTTAGGTCGTGTCGGAAGTTGATAAAACTTATTTTCAACATTTTTCTACTCTAAATGAACTTCATTAACTATAGGAAAATAATATAAATTAAATTAAAGAAAAATGATGCATTAAATTTGTAAGAACATATGATGGAAATGATATAAGGAAAGTGACTAGAGGCCAAGCTTAAAGAAAATGAAAAGATAAAAGTAATATTTAAAAAAGAAGAATTATTTTATAAATAAAAATAATAAATAACTAGTGTATGCCATAGCCATTGCCATTGTGTGAACTCCTTATCATCTCAAGTATGTAATTTTGACATGTTAATATTTTAAAGTGATATTTGAAAATGATTATGTTCATGGCATGATTGTATTTCTCCAATAATTTTTGATAATGATTATGCTTTGATGTTAAATTATGGTATATGAGCATAATGAACATACTTGTTATTGAAATCATATTTTTGGCTATTAATGTAAAAAAGAAAAGAAAAGAAAAGAGAAGAGCACGGTCACATGGCAGTCTGTGTGGTGCACCAGTAGGGGACGCCCTACCAACGGCTATAATTATGTTAATGAGAAAAGAAAGAGAAAGTGTGCCATGTCGGATAGAGCAAGAAAAGCCCATTTCGGAGAGTAGAAAGTACTTACCCTGACCAGGGTAGCTTGATATGAAAATAAGTTGATAACCATCATATGATATTTTGAAAATAGTTATTCATGCCATCCATGTCATTACTATACGATTTTCATGTGCATAGATAAAGTGCATTCATGTGACCTAAGGTAATTGTTGTAGCTTATATAGAAGAACATGACATGATAAGCTAGATTGATGATAATTATGAATTATTGTTGAACCTACTGGGATTTAATTCTCACTATATTTCCATATCATGTTCAGAAGACTAAATATGCAGATATTTTCTATGGCTGGCTTTTAACATACGTTGGGTTGAGTTGGCTTAGATCCTGGTGAAGGTGCAATCACCCGCACCTGTATCCCCAAAATTGGTCAATAGGGATGAAACGATGTGTACATATATGTGTTTTATTTTTGTACAGATGTTTTTAATTAATGATGTGTATGCGAACCCAGATTTGTATCAATATTGTTACTATACTATAAACCTTAATTATGTTCAGTTAATTTAATCGAATATTATTATGAGTTAAATAGTTAGAAATAAAGAGGTAATGACTTCATGGGATTTAAAAAAAAATTATATATCTGTTTGCATGTAAGAAAAAAACATGGAGTTGTTACATAATTAACATTTATGATTTCTTTAATGAATTTGATGATGATTTATCTTTCCATTATGCTTGAATAGATATTGATCTAGGGTTTCGGTAAACCCACTTATGATGTGATGATACATTGTTAATAGGAGTTGTTGGAACCCTAATTATGATTATTTGTGGTTAATTAGGATTGACTATTATGCATCTATTATAAGAGTTGATGAATGTCTGGCCAATATTTATCACGTCGTAGTTTATTAATCGATGAACTGAAAGGTAAAAGTTAATATTGGAACCTAATAGTTAATTAGGGATATCTTAATCACGAAAGTAGTTTAAGGTTCTCTAAGAGTTGAATTAATTAGTGGGCACAATAAAACCTATTAATTGAATCACATGGTTGGCATAGAACTTAATGGACTTAGGTTGAACTAAGAACCACGAAAGTAGGCAATTGGATTAATCTGGGTACGATTAGTAATGCTTGAAAGAGGTTGTTAGTTAATTAATGCCAAACCATCCCCAATTACTCAAATGATTGCAATTAGAGGTACATATTGATTATTGAATATCATAAGTGTGGTAAACCCTAACCTTAGGCTTTGTTAATTGAATTCCTTATTTACTTAATTGTGACTTCATCTCTATTGAATTACATTGATCTAGATAGCACATTTCATATAACTCTAGTAATTGATCTTTGTTCTCTATGGGATATGATCGGTACTTGCCGAACTAGCTACAGCTACGTCGTGCGCTTGCGGTTAACTAGTGAAACATACACAACAAGTTTTTGGCGCTGTTGTCGGGGAACGATAGTGCCAATATTAGATATTTTACAAAATAGATTGACTAGATCCTTTTTCTTTTAATTTTTATGCATATTTATCTTGCTAATTTTTTCCTCTTTTCTTCCTTTGTAGGTATGTTTCTATTTTATGGGAAGATATCGTGAATTCTTTGCTGAATTTGACCCAGAGATTGAACACATCTTACGAAGGAGAAGAAGAAAATAATAGCAAGCTCCTGCACCTGTCATGGCAAATAGAGATAATAAATCTCTTAAAGATTTCACCACCTCGGATACTCATGGCGGGACAAGGCCCGTGCATTGTTACAGTCTCTTCCATCAGGGTCCATCACTACTTGGCAGCAATTATCTCAAGCCTTTTTAGCCAAGCACTTTCCCCCAAGTAAGACAACCCATATTAGGAACCAAATCACTACCTTTTCTTATAAGGATGGTGAGTCATTGTATGAAGCTTCGGAGAGATTTAATTAACTACTCAGACTATGCCCACACCATGAGTTGGAAAAATGGCTCATAGTCCATACATTCTACAATGGACTAATATACAACACCCGTATGTCTATAGATGCTTTAACTAGAGGAGCTTTGATGAACAAAACATTTGATGGGGTTTATGAACTTATTGAAGATATGGCTTAGAATCACTACTCCTAGTCTAGTGAGAGGAAGACATCTAGAAAACCAACATGTATGTATGAAGTTGATGAATTTAATCATTTAACTTCTAAAATTGATGCATTGTTTCAAAAATTAGATAAATTAACCATCAATGCTATTAGTTCCTCTCCATCTTCTACATGTGAGATATGTGAATGTGTTGGCCATGTAGGCAATGAATGCCAACTTGGAAACCCTACACCTCAGGATTGTGAATAGGTAAAATTTGTGACTAATAATCAAAGAAACAATTCCTACAGCAACACCTATAATCCAAACTAGAGAAATCACCCAAATCTCTCATACAAGCCTAATATGAATTAGCCTCAGAATAATTTTAGGCAACCTCTTGGATTTTAGAATCAGAGGCCATTCAATCCTTCTACACAGCCAAAGTCAAATCTGGAGGCTCTAATGGAAAATTTCATTGTTACTCAGATGAAACGAAATGTTGAGTTTAGAGCCCAGAATCACATAATGAATGAGGATATAAAACATTTAGCCTATAAGGTTAACTCGCTTGCTACCTATAGTAAGACGTTGGAAACTCATATAGCACAACAAGCGAGCCTATCTAATAGGAACTTTGGGAGACTTCTAGGCCAGACTGAGAACCTTAGAGAGCACTGTAATCCCATTATCCTAAGAAGTGATAAACAATTGGCTAAATTAGAGAGAAGTGGAGAGATAAAAGAAGATGAACCTTAAGCCGCTTTTAAGAAGAGAAGAGAAGAAAAGAGCAATCAAAAGAAGAGGAAAAGAAGGAAGAAGAGCCCAAATATGTGGCTCCTACACCTTACAAGCCACCAATCCCTTTTCCTCAAAGATTGGTCAAGGCTAAATTAGAGAAGCAGTATGGAAGGTTTCTGGATGTTTTGAAGAAATTGAAAATTGATATCTTTTTCCTATAACCATACCTATGTAGAATTTTCCACATCAACCGAAATGTTCAAAACATTCATCATATGCATGATAACATGTAACTTGATATAGCAACATCCATCATCAATCATCAAAGTAGCAAATATTGTAAATTTCATCAAAGTTCTAAGTTCAAAATCCCATATAAATGTTACAAATTTTTAAAGCTTTTCTTCAAAAAGAGATATTGTTAAACCTACCTAAAGATCTCCCTAACTCACTTAGTGAATTCTTTTCCTTGTTCCTTCTTGAAGAAGTAGTAAGATTCCTTCCTTCCCTTAGCTTTTCTAGCAGCTGAAATAAGAAAATGAGGTTGAGTTTTGAACCCCAAGGATGAAGAGAAAAGATGGATTCAAGTAGAGATTAAGCTAATTTACCTTGAGTACTTAGTCCTTTAGACTTCTCCTTCTTCTTCCTTCCTTGCTTCTCCTCTCTTTCTCTCCTTTCTTCACTCTAACTTGCTTTTATTTTTGCTCTCCCTCACTTGGATGAAAGTATAATGTTATAAGGGTGGGTTTTTCTTAAATAAACTATCAAGTGGTTCACCTTTCATGATCATGGGTCTACCTTATCACAATTAGGATGCACTTGGTTGTTTTTTGGGGAAAGACAACTCATGTTCTTGTCTTCATCTCCCTTAGTCAAGATATGCATAGCAAAAGGAGATTTGTATTTTGAAAATTATGATAAAATGTTCTTAAGACAAGGGACAAGGTCCCTTTGATTTAGGGATTCATTTCTTCTTTTTTTTGTCTTACTCAAGTATGATAGGTTTTCCTTTCTAGGTGGAAAATTTTTAGCCCTTGAGTCTCCTTTGCTTGGCTGAAATTATTTATGTAGAATAAGGATGTTTTAAGACAATGCTATGTATTATTACCCACTTGTTGAAATTATGAATGTAGGATATAGATATTTTGTCCTAATGTCATGTATTATTACTTACTTGTTGAAATTATGAATATAGGATATAGATGTTTTGTCCTAATGCCATGTGACCTAATCTTGATTATTATTACACTACTATTTCCTCACATGATTCTTATTTTTTCCCTCTTGGACTTAGGCTCATCCTTACCCATTTCCTTTGCTTTGGCTAAACTTTTACCTTTCAGGTAAGGCTTAGTCACATTTTCATAATTTTTGGGCTATCGGTCCAACTTCTATATCCTAGTCCAAGTCTATGTTTTATTTCTTCCTTGGGCTATCCAATTGGCTTACTAGAAACTTATGTGAAGTGGAAAAATTCTATGTGAAGTGGAAAAATTCTATATGAAGTGAAAGCCCAATTTTTCCTAATTGGCTTACTATATGAAGTGTCCATAGGTGAAAGCCCAATGTATGGGTGGAGATGTTAAACTTAGAAACTCTAGCTCTTGAATTAGGAAAAATTACCCTAATTCAATCTTCTTGAAATTTTAAGACCTTTACTTACTTCCCAAAAATATATCTTCCTTACCCAAAAATTTTGCCTCTCTTTAGTATGTTATTTCTATTTTTTCCTATTAGTTTTTCTCTCTTTATCTAATCCCTTAATGTTAGAAACATTTTATATGCTTACACATAAGGCAAAGAATTTCTAAGGATTATATTTCCTTAGATATCTAAAAATTGTCTAATAAATTTCATTTCCTTAATTAAATATTTTTATACCTTTGTTAATAAAAGAAATGAAATTAGGGATGTTACATTAAATATTTATCTACCTTTGTTAATAAATAAAATGAAATTAGGGATGTTACAGGAATACTGAGTATGCGGTACATGGATGAGGAGTGTTTGGACCGGTTAGGACTTTTAACCGACGTTCACTACCTCGTTGATCGGATTGGGTGAAATACATTCATTGTATTACATTACTTGGCCTATGCCCAGACCACCTTAGAGTTCTTTAGTTCAATTAATGTGGTCCTATTTCAGGGTCCAGGCGTAGAACAGGGCCAGAGTAAATTCAGATTATTTGACTGTACATTTAATTTATCATTGGTTCAATTTAATGCTTTTTTCAGATTGCCTCATGGAAGAGATAGATCAGTTCCCTCAAGTTTTCTTGCTCAAAATTTTTGGAACTCTATTTCTGTTGGGGGCAATATAATGCATTAAGTTTGAAAGCATCTTTATTTGTAATCCCACTTTTAGATATTTTTTTAGCTCCTAATGGCTCATTCCATTTTTGATAGAGCTAAAAGTGATGGGGTTGTAATTAAAAGAGAGCTTTATTTTCTTTGGGCTATGTTAAATAGTCATAAGGTGGACATTGAAGCCTTCATTGCCCAATAGATGGCTAGGGTGGATAATGCTATGAATGGCAAAATAATCATAGGGGGTCTAGTAACTGCATTAGCTAGAGGGTTAGGATTTGCAACCAATAGTCGGCAGCAGCAGGATTGATTTGGAATCCTATTTGCTTATGAAATTGATTGTTAGAAGAAATACTGACTATTGGCTGCATCTCCGTGGTCATAATATCTTTCACCTCCCTAACCCCATTAAAATTGTAGTCACTAATGAGGATAATTGGATATACCATCTAGAAAAAGGTAGGGTGGGAGACGATGAACCTCAGGGTGATGACTTCCCCTATGAGCCACTACTGGCTCTACCACCCCCACCTTCTCCCCACTTCAGTGACATTGCAGGTCCTTCCTATGTGCCGCTAGAAGACAAACAATCTATCTCCTCACAGCTTCACCGAATTGAGGAGGAACAAATAGCACAAAGGGCCACCTTTCATGCAATCTATGATTTAATCTGCATGCATACAATCTATCATGCACAGATGGTACAACTGGCACCTGAGTCAGAATCCTCCACCTCCTTCTCCAGATGACCAATGAGCAAGTTACTTCTTCCTTTGCTTGTACTTTCATTATTACTGACATTGAGGACAATGTTAGGTTTAAGCATGAAGGAGTAGACTTTATGCTTTTCACTGGTTGAATTTTTGTTTTTACTGCCTGAATACCTCTTATCTCATTGTATAATCACAATTGTTTCTATTTTAGAGATAGATTTATGTAATATAGGTTAATTTTAGCTTATGAACATGTGATGCACAATAGAATATGAAATAGGTAGTTATCATTTTAGTATCTCTCTTTTAGTATTAAACCACTAATTTTTTTTGAAAAATATCTCTCCTATTATGTTGTGAATTGTATGCCTTGTTTGATTTTAACACTATGAGAGTGTGAAGGTAAGGAGAGGTGAAAAATGAGGGAATATGAACCTCAAAAAGTTCACTATGAGTACCCCTTCAAGGCACCAAAAAGACCTTAGTATGAGGACCTAGCTGCCTTTACCCTAGTGAGATGGAGCATAAAATGCATTCACTGTATATTTCTATAAAAAAAAAGAATGAAATAAAGAAAATAAAAAGAGAAAAGAAAAAAATGATGAGAAGTAAAAGAATTTAAGTGAGAAAAATAGTGAGAAAAATAGAAATAAGGGTAAGGCAACATAGGGAGATCTAAAGGATGAGGTGGCTAACTTGAGTGTCTGAAAATAAATTTGATGAATACAATCAACTATAACAATGGAAGTAGGTATATGATAAGAGAATTTAGGTTTAGTTTTAGAAGAATGGAGACTAATTGATAAATGTCTATTCATATATATGTCGTGTTCATATTGATTGAGTGAAGAATTACTTGTATTGCATTTTTCTATCATTTGTAATCTAAATGTATATTTCTCCTTCTTGCTAATATGTCATGTTATTTGCTTGAGGACAAGCAAAGGTTTAAGCATGGGGGAGTTGATAAAGGGGAAATTGAGTGTTTAATGGTTATATTTTATCCCCTAATTAATAGTAAACTTATGATTATTTCCCTGATTTTGGTTATGCTTTGCTCCAAAAACTGCTTTGGTTTGTTTTATGTTTGTAGGTAAGTAAAAGAGGTCAAGAAGTAAGGGAAAACAGTCATGTAAAGGGCCATATGGACTTGGAACAAGCCGAGGAGGATGCAAGGACGCAACAGATAAGAAATTAGCAAAATCTAAGCTTGGCAGCCTCCAACATGGCCAGGCCGTGCTTTGTGCAAAGAGTGGAGGAATTCCTAAATTTCAAACACGAAGTATGACCAGGCCTTGTCAAGAAGCATGGTCGTGCTTCGTGTCCATACACTTCGTATTTTTTATGGTTTTAAGCAGTCAAAGTGATATATATACGTGGGGAAATGCAGAGAAAGACATCCAGACTCATACAGACGACTTTGACTTAGATTTAGGCTTAGGAAACACTCTTAAATTAGGTTTAGTTTAGAATCATTGTTTAATTTATGTTCATAGAATAGATTTGAGATTGATTCAAGTTTGTATCTTCTATTGTTTACATTTTGCAGTCTAGGTTTTATCTTTCTATCTTTACTTCCACTTCTACTTCTACTCTTTCTCTTAGTTGTATTCAACATTTATGATTTCTTTAACGAATTTGATGATTATTTGTCTTTCCTTTATGCTTGAGTAGATATTGATCTAGGGTTTCGATAAAGCCACTTATGATGTGATAATACATTGTTAATAGGAATTGTTGGAACCCTAATTGAGATTATTTGTGGTTAATTAGGATTGACTATTATGTATCTATTATAAGGGTTAATGAATGTATGGCCAATAATTATAACGTCTTAGGCTATTAACCGGTGAACTGAAAGGTAAAAGTTAATACCGAAACTTAATAGTTAATTAGGGATATTTTAATCACTAAAGTAGTTTAAGGTTCTCTAGGAATTGAATTAGTTAGTGGGCATGATAAATCCTATTAATTGAATCACATGGTTGGCATAGAACTTAATGGACTTATGTTGAACTAAGAACCATGATAGTAGGCAATTGGATTAATCTAGGTAAGATTAGTAACGCTTGAAAGAGGTTATTAGTTAATTAAGGCTAAATCATCCCCAATTACCCAGATGATTGCAATTAGATATACATATTGATTGTTGAATATCATTAGTGTGGTAAACCCTAACCCTAGGCTTTGTTAATTGAATTCCTTATTTACTTAATTGTGACTTTATTTTTATCGAATTACATTGATTTAGATAACATATTTCGTATAACTCTAGTAATTGATTTTTTTTCTTTGTGGTATATGACCTGCACTCGTCGAATTAGCTATAGCTATGACGTGCGGTTACAGTTAACTAGTGAAACATACACAACAATATGCTTGATGTTCATAAATATGAGAAATGGGAAATGGATAAAGGCATTTATGGGGGGCAGATTTTGGATGTTATAACCCTTGGATTTTGATATAATGTTATATATGAGTTGTATAACATGTATATGATGTGGATTTTTGGTTGATTGTTACTGGTTTTGGTTGGTTGGATGTGTGTGGTGCATACTGTCGCAGATACACCCAAATTAATACTTTAGCTCGAACCTAACCTGTAGTCATGGGAGTAAGGGTCGATCTCACATAGACTAAAATTACCTTGTGTGATTCTTGAAAGGGGGTTTTATAATTGCAAGTAAACAAAGTAAAAAGAGAATGCAAGTAATAAAAAAAGAGTTATTAATAATAAATGTGTTCATTTCGGTTGATATCCACCATTAAGGGATTGCATTGATCATTGACAACATAATCAATCTTAATTTAAATATATATCGTTGGGATTTTAACGTTGTTCCTCCTTAAGTTTAGTAATTGATGACAATCGCCTAAATTAAACCCAAATTAATAATATATCCTTTAGTATATTAGTAAAGTCTAACCTATTCATCATAGGTTTAATGATTTATAATCCAAAATCCTTGAGCCTATTTCCCTCATGAATCACAGTAATGAAAACTTTGTTCAAAACATAATTCAGCAGTAGATTAAGACAGATAATATACTAGTAGGCCTTCCTAGCAATTATATGAATAATTATTGAAAAGAGAATAGTAGATGAATAATCAGTACTCAATTAAGATTGAACTAATAAAATCAAATATAAATCTCGTAATGCATGAAGATCCCTTAAGGTATCAATCTTCCTCAACCAATTAAAAGTAAATTACCAGCACAAGGCCATAAGAAAATCTAGAGAAGAATTGAAGAAGGTAATTAAGAGCTTGATTGATGATTTAATGCTTGTTTTCTCCCCTTTGTTATAGATTGACTTCTCCTTACTGAAGTAGAATTGTTTCTAGGTCCCCACCTGGCCAAACGGACTTTAATTGGTGCTAAAAAGTCTTAAAAATTGTGATTTCAGTATTCTAGTGTGACGGTGAGCACCATGGTGATAAATGAGAAAATTGAGTATTTAATAGTTATATTTTATCTCCTAATTAATAGTAAACTTGTGATTATTTCCCTGCTTTTGATTGTGCTTTGCTCTGGATATTGCTTTGGTTTGTTTTATGTTTGTAGTTGAGCAAAAAAGGCCAAGAAGTAAGGGAAAACACTCATGTGAAGAGCCATATGGACTTCGAACAAACTGAGGAGGATGCAAGGAGGCAACACAGAAGAAATTGGAAAAATCTGAGCTTGTCAGCCCCTAACACGGTAAGGCTGTGCTTTGTGCAAAAATTGGAAGAATTCCCAGATTTTCAACACGAAGCATAGTCGTGCTTCGTGTCCGTGCTGAAGACCTCAATCTCCATCTATTAGTGTTTCTGGAGTACTGTGACACATTGAAGCTAAATGGAGAATCATTTGATGCCATTAGACTGAGATTGTTCCAATTCTCTCTGTGGGACAAGGCCTATGCATGGTTGCATTCTCTTCCATCAGTATTTCCCCTCAAGTAAGACAACCCATCTTAGGAATCAAATTACCACATTTGCACAAAAGGATAGTGAGTCATTATATAAAGCTTGGGAGAGATTTCAAGAGCTCCTTAGGTTATGCCCACACTATAGGTTGGAAAAATGGCTCATAGTCCATACATTCTACAATGGACTAATATACAACAACCGTATGTCTGTGGATACTACAACTAGAGGAGCTTTGATGAACAAAACAGTTGATGAGGCTTATGAACTTATTGAAGATATGGCTCAAAATCATTACTCTTGGTCTAGTAAGAGGCAGCCATCTAGAAAACCAGCAGGTATGTATGAAGTTGATGCATTTAATCATTTAACTTCTAAAGTTGATGCATTGTTTCAGAAATTAAATAAATTAAACATCAATGATGTTGGTTCCTTTCCATGTTTTGCACGCGAGATTTGTGGATGTGTTAGTCATGTTGCCAATGAATGCTAGCTTGGAAACCCTGCACCTCAGGATTGTTAACAGGTAAATTTTGTGAATAACAACAATCAAAGAAACAATACCTACAGCCTACAATCTAGCCTGAAGGAATCATTCAAATCTCTCATACAAGCCCAATGTAAATCAGCCTCCTCAGAATAGCTTTAGGCAACCTCAAGGGTTTCAGAATCAAAGGCCATTCAACTCTTCTCCACAGCCAAAGTCAAATCTGAAGGCTCTGATGGAAAATTTCATTACTACTCAGACGAAACAAAATGATGAGTTCAAAGCCTAGAATCACTCAATGAATGTGGCTATAAAAGATTTGGCCTCTAAGGTTGACTCACTTGCTACCCATAGTAAGATGTTGGAAAATCAGATAGCACAGCAAGCGAGTCTATCTAATAGGAACTTTGGCAGACTTTTAGGCCAGACTGAGAACCCTAGAGAGCACTGTAATCCCATTATCCTAAGAAGTGATAAACAATTGGCTAAATTAGAGAGAAGTGGAGAGATAAAAGAAGATGAACCTTAAGCCGCTTTTAAGAAGAGAAGAGAAGAAAAGAGCAATCAAAAGAAGAGGAAAAGAAGGAAGAAGAGCCCAAATATGTGGCTCCTACACCTTACAAGCCACCAATCCCTTTTCCTCAAAGATTGGTCAAGGCTAAATTAGAGAAGCAGTATGGAAGGTTTCTGGATGTTCTGAAGAAATTGAAAATTGATATCTTTTTCCTATAAGCCATCTCCCAAATGCCATCTTATGCGAAGTTTTTGAAAGAAATTCTCTCAAATAAGAGGAAAATTGAAGAGCATACTATTGTGGCATTGACAGAGGGATCAAGTGCATTAATTCAAATAAGCTTAAGGATCTTGGAAGCTTTTCCATTCCTTGCTCTAAAGGAGAAATGAAGATTGATATAGCCCTATGTGACCTTGGAGCCAGTGTAAGCCTCATGCCTCTTTCAGTTTGCAAGAAGTTTCAAATGGGCGACTTGAGGCCTACCACTCTTTTTCTTTATTTGGCTAATCGATCCATTAAGCATCCGGTAAGTATATTAAAGGATGTTCCTCTAAAGCTAGGTAAAATTTTCATACTGGTTGATTTTTTCATTTTAGAGATGGAAGAAGATGAAAAAATCCCCATCATTCTTATAAAGACTTTTCTAGCCACAGCTGGAGCAAATATTAATGTAAAAGATGGAAAGCTTTCTTTGAATGTAGAGGACAAGAAAGTAGAGTTTAACTTAGAAAATATAGTCAAATCCCCATCTCTAACTGAATCTTGCTGTATAATTGGCTTACCTAAACCTAATATGAATGATAATGTCATGAAATTTTCTACTTCTGATCCACTTGAGTGATGCTATGTGAAAAGTTCTTGTGTTTATGTTAAATAGGGGGTCAAAAAGCAAGCGATTGAGGAGGAAGTGAAAGACCAAAATGTAGAACCTAAGCCGCCTCATCTCAACCTCAATGGAGATAAAGAGAAAGGGAATGAGCCAAGAGGATCCTTGAAGGCTGATGGGCAAAGCCTCAAGCACCAAACTAAGAGGTAATGTGTAACATCCCTAATTTTGTTTCTTTTATTAATAAAAGTACATAAATATTTAGTTATAGAAATAAAATTTATTAGACAATTTTTAGATATCTAATGAAATATAATCCTTAAAAATTCTTCACCTTATTTGTATGCACAGAAAATGTTTCTAACATTAAGGGAATAAATAAAGAGAGAAAAACCTAATAGAAAAAATTTTGAAATAACATAGTAAAGAGAGGCAAAATTCTTGGGTAAATAAGATAAACTTTTGGGAAGTAAAGGTCTTAAAATTTTAAAAAGATTGGAATAGGGTAATTTTTCCTAATTCAAGAGCTAGAGTTCCTAAGTTTAACACCTCCACCCAAAAATTGGGTTTTCACCTATGGATACTTCATATAGAGTTTTTTCAATTCACAGGAGTTTTAAGCAAGCCAATAGGATAGCCCAAACAAGAAATAAAACATAGACTTGGACTAGGATAAAGAAATTGGACCGATAGCCCACAAACCATGAAAATGTGACCAAGCCCTCCATGAAAGGTAGAATTTCACAAAGCAAAGAAAATGGGTAAGAATGAGCCCAAATCCAAGAAGGGAAAATAATAATCTTGTGAAGAAATAGAAGTGTAATAATAATCAAGATTAGATCACATGGCATTAGGACAAAATGTCGATATCCTACATTTATAATTTCAACAAGTAGGTAATAATACATGGCATTAGGACAAAACATCCATATCCTACATTCATAATTTCAACAAGTAGGTAATAATACATGGTGTAACGTCCGGTTTTATTTATTTATTTATTATTATTATAGCAACTTTGTAAGATCCGATTTACTTTAATTTTTTTTTTACATTACGCATGTTAAATACGCCTTATGTATAAACACAATATATATGTATACATATTTATTAAAAACCTCATACATGTTATAATTATACAATACAATATTTCAAAACATAATATATATGTATACATATATATTACAAACCTCACACAACTTATATTTATACAATACAATATTTCAGTACATAAATAAGAGTCTCTATACAACACTTCACCCTTGAAATACAAAGGGTGAGGAGGTGGTGCTGACATTGAGATCTCCATTAGTAACGTCATTCCCTGTTGCATCTCATTTCTTTTTATCTAAACATAACACCATAATAATAGTGAAAACAAAGGTTCCCAGTAGATTTAACATAAATAAAATATAATGAGAAAAATAGGGCGTATCACAGTTGTATAAATTCATCACTTTAGTTGATGCATAATTAACATACTATATATGCACTGAAAAATTCATTTTTTTTAAATTCTTAGCCATATCACAGTTCTCAATTCACTCATTTGCTATATGCATAGTGACCGATCGACTACAATCACAATAAGTGATTAGGGAATGTGAGTTCATCACCTATCTGCCTCCTCACATTACCTTTGTCACCCAGTTGGAGCGACCCTCCCTTGGTTCACTCAGACCAATAGGGCGTCCTCTACTCGGTACCATCTTAAGCCATACAACCCGTTGATATGCATCCATACATTTAAATGTATATATATAAATGCATCAAATGCAATATATATTTATAAACCAACTCGCCATGAGTTTTATGCTTGCCATTTAATCACTTTCATAATATGATGCATCACTTTTATACCAAATGATTGATAATCATTCATCACATACCAATATCCAATATGATTCATTTTAAATCAAATAAAGAAAAAGAGCAATTTGTGATACTAAAATCATCATTTTAAAAGTGTTTTTCTTGGATATATGTTTCCTAAAAATATTTCAACATATAAGATTATTTTTAGGTAGAAAACAGTTAAAAATATGATAATTCAGCACCCAACATGGCTTGACCATGTTGAAAAATACTTCAAACATACTCAAAAACAGCCTTGAACACGGCCTACCCATGCTAAAGCAACACAGAACACGGCCTGGCCGTGTTCTGTGACCTTTTCTCATTTATTCAACCATATCTCCCGCATACGAACTCTGATTGAGATTATTTCAAATCTTATAAAAAGATAAGACAATTATCTACAACCTTTATGTTTATCATTTCTTTATATTCCTTATGGATTATTTCCAAAAAATTAAAGATAAAAATGATTATTTTTACTATCCTGGATTCTGACCTCTGCTCAATTATTTAATCATATCTCACTCATATGAACTCCAAATTAAATAATTTCAGCGCCTATAGATCCTTGTGACATATATCTACAATTCATATGTTGACCATGTCTTTAAAATCCTTGCTAAATTCTTTCAAAATTCCAAAAATAGAGGCTTCCCAAATTATTCCCAAATTCAGCTTAGACTAACTTCTCCCTTGTTTTTCTTTTATGTAATCCCATGCACCCATATGCATGTCCATACAACCAAAATATAATTCCATATAAATATCCAGACCACATGTTATTCAAAATTACATCTAACCAAATCTAAAAGCATATATATAATTTTGTACAAAATTTATTAGAAGATGTTAAACCTACCTTAAACAAATCCTTAAATTTGATGCTTGATTTCCCTTTCCTCTTTCTCTTCTTCTTCTTTCTCTTCTTCTTCTTCCTCTTCCTTTTCCTCCTCTTTCTTTTTTCTCCTCTTTCTTTTCCTCTCCTTTTTTTTCTTTTCTTTCTCTTCCTTACTGACACTCCTTTCTCTCCCTCATAATTATCACTCATTTTTCCTCACTTACCTCCGTTATAATAATTAAAAAATTTCCTACCTACCACCCAATATTTACAACTTTGCCATCTTCCATTATTTACAAAATTGTCATCCTAAAGTATTTACAAAACTACCATCTTAAAAAATTTACATAAATGTCATCTTAAGAAATTTACATAAATGTCATCTCAAGAAATTTACATAAATTCCATTTCAATTAAATTACATAAATTCCATTTTAACCATCCTAAGATCTTGTTTGATTGGAGTAAAATTGTAAAATAATTTAATCCTCCCTTGAGATCCAATATGCTTTCTCCTCTTTGAAAGAAATAAATTCCAATTAGTAACATAAGGAAAAATCGTGGATGTTACACATGTATTATGACAAAACATCCTTATCCAACACAAATAATTTTAGCCAAGCAAGGGAGATTCAAGGGCTAGAAATTTACTACCTAGAAAAGCAAATTTATCATACTTGAGTAGGATAAAAGAAAAAGGAAACAAATCTCCAAATCAAATGGACCTTGTCCCTTGTCTTAAGAAAATTTTATCATAATTTTCAAAATACAAATCTCCTTTTGCTATGCATATCTTGACTAAGGGAGAGGAAGACAAGAACATGAGTTGTCTTTCCAAAAAAAAACAACCAAGTGCATCCTAATTGTGATAAGGTAGACCCATGATTATGAAAGGTAAACCACTTGATAGTTTATTTAAGTAAAACCCATCCTTATAACATTATAATTTCGTCCGAGTGAGGGAGAAGAAAAACATAAGCAAGGTAGAGTGAGGAAACGAGAGAAAGAGAGGAGAAGAAAGGAAGAAAGAGGAAGGAGAAGTCTAAAGGATTAAGTACTCAAGGTAAGTTAGCTTAATATCTACTTGAATCCATATTTTCTCTTCATCCTTAAGGTTCAAAACTCACCCTCCTTCTCTTATTTCAGCTGCTAGAAAAGCTAAGGGAAGGGAGGAATCTTGCTACTTCCTTCAAGAGGAAACAAGAAAAAGAATTCACTAAGTGAGTTAAGAAGATCTTTAGATAGGTTTAAAAATATCTCTTTTTGAAGAAAAGCTTTAAAATTTGTAACATTTATATGGGATTTTGATCTTAGAACTTTGATAAAATTTACAATATTTGCTACTTTGATGATTGGTTATGGATGTTGCTATATCATGTTACATATTATCTTGTATATGATGAATGTTTTGAACATTTCGGTTAGTGTGGAAAGTTCTGTATAGATATGGTTGTGGGTGGAAAAATTTTAGGATTTTTATGCTGCTATTTTGTATATTTGAATGTAATAAAAAATTGATGGAATACAATTTGATGTAAATTATGAAGAAAATGGAAGAGGATGTAATATAATGATGAACTAAAACCTTAGGAAAGGTTTGGTTAGGAAATTGGATTTCGGAGTAACTAGGGAAGCTTCTGTTATTGAAATTCTGGGAAGCATCAGTTAGGAATTCAAAGAAATGGTTAACATAAAAAATGTAGATCTATGTCTCACGGATTTTTAGCCACTGGAATCACTTAATTTGGAGTCCATATGAGGGAGATATTTTCTGATTAGTAAGTAGTGATTAGAAAATGGTTAACCATGGAAGAATCTATTAGGTATGCTTCTGTGTTTGAATTTTTGGGATACATCTGTAGGGAATTAAAAGAAATTCTTAACATGATATATATATATATATATATATATATATATGTGTGTGTCTCACAAACTTTTAGCCACTGGAATCATTCAAATTGGAATCAATATGAGGGAGATATGGTCAAATTAGTAATCAGAGGTCAAAAATTAGCTAACCAGGGAAGAATCTGTTAAGCATGCTTTTGTGTTTGAATTTTTGAGCAACTCTGTAGGTAATTAAAGGTAATTATTAACATAATAAATATAGATATATATATCACGAATCTATAGGCTCTAAAATCACTTAATTTGGAGTCCATATGAGGGTGATATGGTTGATTAATGAGTAGAGGTCAGAATTAGTCTAGAATCTATGGTGGTAAATGTAAGCGTTTTTTTTTCAGGAATAATTAGTAAGGGATCTGAAGATATGATAAACATGAAAGTTCTATATAAGTGTCTTAGATATTTATAATTGTTGGAATCACCTTAATTGGAGTTTTTATAAGGGAGATATAGTCATATTAGTAAGTAGAGGTCTAAACCTACATGAGAAGAAAGAACATTGAATTTGAGGGAGTAGTAACACCATGATTACTTAAGATTTCACTAAAATGTTCAACATAAGGGTTTTAGAGGATTGTCTTATCTTTCAGGTGACACTAAAATCAATTCAATCGGATTTAAAATGAGGGTGTTATGCTTTGTTTAGTGAGAGAGGAAAATAATATTTAAAAAAGAAGAAGAATCTTATAAATGAAAATAATAAATGACTAGTGTATGCCATAGCCATTGCCATTGCATGAACTCCTTAACATCTTAAGTGTGTAATTTTGACATGGAAATATTTTATAAAGTGATATTCGAAAATGATTATGTTCATAGCAAGATTGTATTTAACCAATGATTTTTGGTAATGATTATGCTTTGATGATAAATTATGGCATGTGAGTATAATGAATATACTTGTTATTGAAATCATATTTTTCGTTATTAATGTGAAAAGAAAAGAAAAGAAAATAGACTTGTATGGTCACATGGCGGTCTGTATGGTGCACCAGTAGGGGACGCCCTACTCACAGCTACGATTATGTTAATGAGAAAAGAAATAGAAAGTGTGTCATGTCAGACAGAGTGAGAAAAGATTGTACCAGAGAGTAGAAAGTACTCACTATGACCAGGGAAGCTTAGGGCTACGATTATGCTAATGAGAAAAGAAATAGAAAGTGTGCCATGTCAGACAGAGTGAAAAAAGTTTGTACCAGAGAGTAGAAAGTACTCACTATGACCGGGAAAGCTTGATATGATAATAAGTTGATAGTCATCATATGACATTCTAAAAATAGTTATTCATGCCATACATGTCATTTCTGTATGATTTTCATGTGCATAGATAAAGTGCATTCATGTGACCAAAGATATTTGTTGTAGCTTATACAGATGAACATGACATAATGATCTATATTAATGATAATTATGATTTATTGTTGAACCTACTGAGATTTAATTCTCACTATATTTTCATATCATGTTCAGAGGACTAGATTTGCAAATATTCTCTATGACTGACTTTTAGCATACGTTGGGTCGAGTTGGCTAAGATCCTAGTGAAGTTGTAACCATTCGCACTCGTATCCCCTGAACTGGTCAATATAGATAAATAAGATGTAGACATATATGTGTTTGATTTGTATACAGATGTTGTTAATTAATTATGCGTAAACCTTAATTATGCATCGTTAAATTAATTGAATGTTATTATGAGTTAAATAGTTAAAAGTAAAAAGGTAATGACTTCATGGGATTTTAAATATATATATATATATATATATATGTAAAAAATGGAGTTGTTACATAATGGATCAAAAAGAAAGTCATTCAAACTTTCTTAAGACCTCCTTGAGCAAAAAAATGAAAAGAAGTCGAGCTAATGACTTTTAACAAGCACTGTGGGAGGCAAACCACATTTTAAATTTTGAGTTTCCTCTTGCTTAGTTTCATTGCTTTTAATTTTGTTTTTATCTTTAACTTTAGTTGATTTCTTTTGTTATAGGATTAATGAGTGTTTCCATTTTCTTTTTTCAGACCAATTTCTATAACAACTCCTTTTTTTTTACATATGTACATATATATATATATTTAGGATGCACTTGGATTTTTTTTTGGGAAAGACAACTCATGTTTGTCTTCCTCTCCCTTAGTCAAGATATGCATAGCAAAAAGAGATTTGTATTTTGAAAATTATGATAACATTTTCTTAAGACAAAGGACAAGGTCCCTTTGATTTAGGGATTCTTTTTCCTTTTTCTTTTTGTTTTGTCTCACTCAAATATGATAGGTTTTCCTTTCTAGGTGGCAAATTTACAGCCCTTGAATCTCCCTTGCTTGGCTGAAATTATTTGTGTAGCATAAGGATGTTTTATCATAATGCCATGTATTATTACCTACTTGTTGAAATTATGAATGTAGGATATAGATTTTGTTTCCTAATGCCATGTATTATTACCTACTTGTTAAAATTATGAATGTAGGATATAGATGTTTTATCATAATGCCATGTGACCTAATCTTGATTATTATTACATTACTATTTCTTCACATGATTCTTATTTTTTCCTCTTAGATTTGGGCTTATTCTTATCCATTTTCTTTACTTTGGCTGAAATTCTACCATTCATGGAGGACTTGGTCACATTTTTATGGTTTGTGGGCTATCGGTCCAATTTCTATATTGTAGTCCAAGTGTATGTTTTATTTCTTACTTGGGCTATTCTATTGGCTTGCTAGAAACTCATGTGAAGTAGAAAAACTCTATATGAAGTGTCCATAGGTAAAAGCCTAATGTTTGGGTGGAGATGTTAAACTTAGGAACTCTAGCTCTTGAATTTGGAAAATTTACCCTAATCCAATCTTCTTGAAATTTTAAGACATTTACTTACTTTCCAAAAATTTATCTTCCTTACCCAAGAATTTCGCCTCTCTTTAGTATTTTATTTCAAATTTTTTCCTATTAGGTTTTTCTCTCTTTACTTATTCCCTTAATGTTAGAAGTATTTTCTATGCTTACACATAAGGTGAAAAATTTCTAAGGATTATATTTACTTAGATATCTAAAAATTGTCTAATAAATTTTATTTCCTTAACTAAATATTTAGGTACCTTTATTAATAAAAGAAATGAAATTAAGGATGTTACAATTTCTGTAACAAATTTTTTATTATTATTATTATACAATATAGAGTTCACATACACGTCATTAATCAAAACGTACGTACAACATATCAAACACATAAATATCTACATCTTATTTATTCTGGTTGACCAATTCTGGAGATACAGGTGTAGGTGGTAGCACCTTCACCGAGATCTGAGCCAACTCGACCACAAACATTTTATTTGTTTCTAAGATCTGCCCATCATAGAATAACTCGATCCAACGTGCACTAAAATCCAGAGCTATAGAAAAATCTGCATAACTAATTTTCTGAACATGACATGGAAATATAGTGAGAATTAAATCCCAGTAAGTTCAACAATAAATCATCATCAATATAGCTCATCACGTCATGTTCATCCGTATAAACTATAGTGCGTACTGTTCCAGGTACACCCAAATTGATACCTTACCTCAAAACTAACCTGTAGTAGTAGGAGTAAGGGTCGATCCCACAGAGACTGGTATTACCTTATCTGTTTAGAAAAAGGGAGGATTAATAGTTGCAAATAAAATCAAGTAAACAATAACGAAAGTAATTAAAAGAGAGTGATTAATGATAAAGATGTTGGTTTCGGTTGATATCCACCGTCAAGGGATTGCATTGATCATTGACAACATAATCAATCTATAATTGAATATCTATCATTGGGTTTTTAACCCTGTTCCTCCTTAATCCTAGAAAATTAATGACAATCGCACTAATTAAACCCTAATTAACAAGCAATCCTTTAGCACATCGGTAAAGCATAACTTATTAATCGCATGAAGAACTAGAGAAACTGACAGAGCTAAACAAATATAAACACATCGGTTATATCTAATTTAGTTAATCATTCATCATAGGTTCAATGATTTATAATCCAAAATCCTCAAACCTATTTGCCTCATGAATCACAGAATTGAATACTTTGTTCAAAACATAATTCAGTGGTAGATTAAGACAGACAATATACTAGTAGGCCTCCTAGCAATCATATGAATAATCATTGAGAAGAAGAGCAGATGAATAATCAATACTCAATTTAAATTGAAATAGTAAAATCAAATTCATATCCTACAATGCATGAAGATCCCTTGAGGTTTCAATCTACCTCAACCAACTAAAAAGAACTAGCCACGTAGGGCCATAAGAAAATCAAAAGAAGAATTGAAAAATGTAACTAAGAACTTGGATGAAGGATTGAATGAATTCTCTACTTGCTTTACTCCCTTTTTATAGATTAACTCCTCCTAATCAAAGTAGGAGTGTTTCTAGGTCAAATTTCGGCCTATCGGGCTACCATTGGAGTTGAAAAACCCTAAAAATCGTGAATTTGTGACCTGGTGCGGCGGCGGGCACCACAGCGCACTACGGTGGCGCCGCAGTACTCCGAGTCTGCAATGACACAACGACGCGGCGCCCAGACAATTCCAAAATTTGCCAAAGTGCCAACCACAAAAGTTGTAGCTCTATGTATCTTCTTTCCATATCATCTGGAATCACCTTAATCCAATCTAAATTGAAGGAGATATGCTAAAATTAGTGACTAAAGGTCAGAATTCATCTTGCTGCACTGCGATTCTGATTTTCAAGCTCTATAATGCTATTAAATCTCTCTAATTTGACCAAGTGTTCAACATGAAAGTTGTATATTATTGTGTTATCTTTTCAAAGCCACTTGAATCACTTTGATTGGAGTTCTTAAGAGGGAGATATGCTCAAAACAGTACTAAAAGGTCTGGAATCCCTGCAATGTTGCATTTTTCCATGAATTTCTTATCTTTTTCTTCTCTTTTCTTCTTCTTTTGTTCCTACAACACAAAACACAAAATTAAGCTAATTTTTAATTATATTTTACTTAAATCGAACAAAAATTAAGTTTAAAGGTATTAATATCATGCTTAATTAAGATCACATCAAATACCCCCACACTTAACCTTTTGCTTGTCCTCAAGCAAAATAATCCCTAAAGACAAAAAACAACAATCAATAATGTATTGAGTGTTAGGCTTACCAAACGTTTGCCTCATAACATAAAAATATACTCTAGAAAAATTTTGGAAGGTCATAATCATGTACAAGATTAACACAAATGTGATCTATTATTTTATCCTTCTGAATCCCGTGTGTGTGTGTGTTTTTGGGTCAATAAATTTTCTTTTACCCGGATGAGTTTATATATCCCAAAATTTTGATTGTAGATCTCTAATTAGTTTAGGATTTCCATATGCTTATTCTTCATGCTACTCTCCACTAATGTAGGCTAACTACCTCTAGGATCAATAGGACTTTATTTAGCTTGTAATGTGGCCAGGGTATAAGGTAAGATAAAAGATACAAAATTAGGCTCAATCACCCAACACCACATGATTAAATCTGATCTCTTGAACTTTCCTAAATTTGGGGTGATTTCTCCCTCCACACTCATTTTCTTGTTTCAATTGAGTTTAATCCATCATTTTCCTTGGTTCTCAATTTTTTTTTCTTTCACCCACAAAATTTGTTTTTATTCTCTTTGGATTTTTCTTCTCTCTTCTTTGCGTAATTCTCTCTTTTTTTCTTTGCATAATTCTTTTCTTTTTCTTGCTCCACCCTTCCACCCTTATGTAAATAAAGCTCTACAAAACAAGTATTCAGAAAAATAATCATGGAGTGAGTGAATATGATCAAAAATAAGGATATTCATACAAAATTTGGCTTTCGGCTCATTTGTGGATTTTAGAAGAAAAAGTTCATTAAGCTCAAAATAGAGGAACTAAGGATATTTCATTATTTAGGTTAGGCTTGAAAGGCTCAATCTATCCAATAATGCCTAAATCATCTCCTAAATAATAGTATTAGCCTAAGATTTGGCCTCAAGTAGCATTCAAATAAGTTCTAGAATATTGTGGAGATCATGAAATATATTTGAATTATATAAACCTTCTCTAAGTAAAAGATAAATTTTATTCCCAAAGTTATTGTGCAAACATATTTTAGGATTCTAAAGTCAAAAGTAATAAATTTCAAAAGGGATAAAATTGCACACAATCATGAATTTTTTACATTTTTCAAGAGCTAAAAAAAATGTGGATAGTCATATCATTGGCTGTTGGTTGTGCCTAACATCCCAAAACATAAATTGAAACACTCACACAATCACTCAACTTACTAAACACAATAAAAGTGCATTAATAGTGAAAATTAGAAAATTGATGCTCATAATAGGGTCACAATGATTCAGACAAATAAATTTCCACGCCCACACTCAAACTTTACATTGTCCTCAATGTAAAAGAAAGATAAGAATTAGGGAAAGATATAGAAAAACATATGAGTTAAGTGAACTTCCCTGAATTTGTTTGGAGTAGAATGAGCGTGTTGCATTACTGGACCCTGAATTTTTTGCTTTCCACTTCTTCATTTTTTACGATGTTGGGTTGCCTCCCAATAAGCTCCTTTGTTTAATGTCGTTGGCTCGACCCAGCTCCCTATCTTTTTTCATGGAGGCTCTTTGATGTTCACTTTAAATTTCTGGGACTGATTCAATCCTTGAAATTCCATTGCATAACTAGAAGACATATTAGTAATAACAAGTGGTCCTAACCAAGGGAGAGATTTCTTACCTTTAAGTGGTCCAACCCCTTTTATTTCTAGAACTTGATGTAACTTTTTAGTCGGGTCTATGCCTTTAAGGTTTGCAATTGTTTTGTAATGGCATTTCTTTTTTCCTGAAGAATATGCATCAATTCCTCTTCTTTTTTAACACCTAAAATTTTTGCAACTATAATAGGTGATGCATCTCCTACTTCCAAGTATTTCAGGTGATTAGGAAGAGATGACAAAATTGCTCCACGGTCCTGCAAAACAGAAGGTGCAAGAGTAGTATCAAAATTTGATAATTCCATATAAGCAATCTTACCTTTTGGTAGCTCTTTTGAAAAATCATTGAGTGCAGCCAGTTTCTCCTTTGTTTCTTCATCTAAGTCTATCTCACCATCATCTTCTGCTATAGATTTGTTCACACTTTCCTCTATTTTATTATTTTCATCTAATTCAAACACATCGTATGCCAAAGAATCAAGTACATCAATGGAATAAACAGGAGTATCATCACCTAGGTATTTCATGGCTTCATACATATTGAATTTTATTACTTCACCATCAAATTCCATAATGAGTGTACCATTGTGAACATCTATCTTGGTTTTAGAGGTTTTCAAGAATGGTCTCCCTAATAATATTGGAGAAGTAAAATCCCCATTGTCCATGTCAAGCACATAAAAATTTGCAGGGAACACCAAATCATCTACCTGTACCAAGACATCCTCAATTATTCCCTTAGGATATGCAGTGGACCTGTCTGCTAGTTGAATTATCAAATTTGTAGAGTTCAATGGTCCCAAATTCAAATATGTATATATAGAATATGGAATAACATTGATGGAAGCTCCTAAATCTAACAGAGCTTTTTCAATGTGAGTTCCCCCAATTTCGCATGGAATAGTAAACATACCTGGATCCTTGCATTTAGTAGGGAGTTTTGTTTGTATCATAGCAGATACATTCTGACTCATATGAATCTTTTCAAAATCCTTTAATTTTTGCCCTTTTTTTAGTACATAGTTCTTTCAAGAACTTTGCATATCTTGGCACCTGTTTAATGGTATCTGGAAGGGGGAGATTAACTTCACATTTTCTAAAGATGTTATACAATTCAGAAGTTTTCTCATTTAGCCTATTATCTTTAAGAGCTTCTGGAAAAGGAGGCATTACTTCATAATTTGGAGTAGATAGAGACTTACTTGTAGATGCTTCTTTCTCCTTATTTAATTTCTCTTGCTTTTTAGGAGAAGAAAAGGATGGTGGACCTTCAATTTCCTTACCATTCATTAAAATAATTGCACTGACATTTTCTCCAGGATTTACCACAGTTTGAGAAGGTAGCTTACCTGATTCTTAAGCATCTAACCGATTGACTGTCTTTGCTATTTGGCCTATTTGAGTTGTCAAGTTCTAAATGCTAGCTCTTGTCTCTTGTTGAAATTGTTGAAAGTTATGTGCAAGAGAATTGACAACATCTTCCAAGGAATTACTTACCTGGTGATCCTGAGATGCATTTTGTCTAGGATAATAGGCTTGCTAATTTTGCTGAAAATTTTGTCCTACAGGCCTATTTTATGCATTCCCATATCTAAAATTGGGATGATCCTTCCATCCAGGATTAAAAGTATTAGCATAAGGATCATACCTCTTTGGCTGGCCAGGAAAACCTCCTACAGCATTAGCTTGTTCTGTGGATTCTTCTTGAAGTGTAGGACACATGTCAGTTGGGTTGTAACATCCCTAATTTCATTTCTTTTATTGATAAAAGTACATAAATATTTAATTAAGGAAATAAAATTTATTAAACAATATTTTAGATATCTAAGGAAATATAATCCTTAGAAATTCTTCACCTTATGTGTATGCATAGAAAATGTTTCTAACATTAAGAGAACAAATAAAGAGGGAAAACCTAATAAGAAAAAAAATTAGAAATAACATACTAAAGAGATGCAAAATTCTTGGATAAGGAAGATAAATTTTTAGAAACAAGTAAATGTCTTAAAATTTCAAGAACATTGGATTAGGGTAATTTTTCCTAATTCAAAAACTAGAGTTACTAAGTTTAAAATCTTTACCCATACATTGGGATTTGTATGTTAGGATAGCTTCGGTGTTTTAATTTCTGGTAAAATTATATAAGGAATTAAAATAAATGGTTAACATATGAATTATATATTTATGTGTCACGGATGTTTAGCCACTGGAATCACTTAATTTGGAATTCTTATGTGGGAGATATAGTCAGATTAGTAAGTAAAGGTTAGAACCTACCCGAGAAGAAATAATATTGCATTTAAGGGAGTAATAACACCAAGATTTATTACTATTTTGCTGATATGATTAACATAATGGTTTTAGATAATTGTCTTAGCTTTCCATAGACACCAAGATCACCTCAATCAGAGTTAAAATGAGAGAGTTATGCTCTGATTAGTGAGCAAATGTCACAGAACACGGCCAGGCCGTGTTCTGGGTGCTTCAAGCACGGGTTAGCCGTGTTCGGAGCTATTTTTGAGTACATTTGAAGTATTTTTAAAGCATGGCCGTGTCTTGGAACATGGCCAGATCGTGTTGGAAGCTGGTGAAACCTATTTTCAACATTTTTTACCCTAGATGAACCTCTTTAACTATAAGGTAATAGTAGAAATCAAATTGGAGAAAAATGCTCTAAAAATTTGTAAGAACATATGTTAGAAATGATATAAATAAGAAGAAACTGACTAAAGGCCAAGCATAAAGAAAATGAAGAGATGAAATTAATATTTAAAAAAGAAGACGAATCTTATAAATGAAAATAATAAATGATTAGTATATGCCATAGCCATTGCCATTGTATAAACTTCTTACCATCTTAAGTGTGAAATTCTGACATGGAAATACTTTATAAAGTGATATTTGAAATGGTTATGTTCATGGCATGATTACCAATGATTTATGGTAATAGTTATATTTTGATGAACATACTTGTTATTGAAAGCATATTTTTGGCTATCATTGTGAAAAGAAAATAAATGAGCACGGTCACATGGCAATCCGTGTGGTGCACCAGTAGGGGACGCCCTACCAACGGTTATGATCACGTTAATGAGAAAAGAAAGAGAAAGTGTGCCATGTCGGATGGAGCGAGAAAAGCCTGTACCGGAGAGTAGAGCATACTCACCCTGACCGGGGTAGCTTGATATGAGAATAATTTTATGGCCATCATACGATATTCTGAAAATAGTTAATCCTGTCATACATATCATTACTGTATGATTCTTATGTGCATAGATATAATGCATTCATGTGACCAAAGATATTTTCTGTAGTTTATATAGCTAAACATGACATGATGAACTATATTGATGATAAATTACGATTTATTGTTGAACTTACTGAGATTTAATTCTCACTATATTTTCATATCATGTTCAGAAAATTAGTTATGCAGATTTTTCTATAACTCTGGCTTTTAGTGCACATTGGATCAAGTACTTTATGTTGGACAGATCCCAGAAGCAAATAAAATATTTGTGGTCGAGTTGGCTTAGATCCCGGTGAAGGTGCAACCACCCGCACCTGTATCTCCAGAATTGATCAACCAGAATAAATAAGATGTAGATTTTTATGTGTTTAATATGTTGTACGTATGTTTTGATTAATGACATGTATGTAAACTCTATATTGTATAAATTAAATAAATGTTATATTGAGTTAAGTTGTAACAAGGTAATAACTTCATGGTATTTTAAAAAAAAATTGATACTTAAATAGAGTTGTTACATGGGTGCCCTGTGGTTGAACATATTCCACATACTTTAACTTGCTGTAGTGTACCTGTAGCCATTTGGCGCACAAGAGAGGTAAGTTCAGATATTTGATTCTCAAGAGAAGTAGTACTTACCTCATGGGCATGTCTAATAAGAGGATCATGCCTTATGCCAAATTGTTGAGAATTGGCAGCCATATTTGATAATAGGATTCTGGCTGCTTTAGGAGTCATATCTACTAGTGCTCCTCCACTAGCTGCATCTATCATACTTCTATCTCCCTGCAAAAGAACTTTATAGAAATATTGGATTAGTAGATGCTCACTAATCTGATGATGTGGGCAGCTTGCACAAAGCTTTTTAAACCTCTCCCAATATTCATAAAGTGTTTCTTCATGCAATTGCCTAATGCCGCATATTTCTTTCCTGATGGTAGCAGCTCTAGATGCAGGAAAATAACGTTCTAAAAACATTCTCTTCATCTCATTCCAAGTAGTGATAGTACCAGAGGGTAAATAATACGACCAATCTTTGGCTAAATCTCTTAATGAGAAAGGAAAAGCCCTGAGTTTTATTTGTTCCTTAGTTACTCCAGGGGGCTTCATACTGGTACATACCACATGAAATTCCTTCAAATGTTTGTGCGGGTCTTCACCTGCAAGACCATGAAAATTATGTAAGAGATGAATTAATCCAAATTTCAATTCACAATTAACATTGTCATCAAGATTAGGAAAAGTAATGCATAAGGGTTGTTGATGCAAATCTGGAGCTGCAAGCTCCTTCATAGTAGGGTGCCTCACAATGGTTACTTCCTCCTTTTCTTGATCAATGTCCTCTTAAAGTTCTCTTCTGTGCCTGTATACAGATTTTCCAATATCTGGATTGAACTCTAAATTTTAAGAATTAGAAGAACGAGTCACAGGCATAAATCAAAATAAAATTACAAAAAGTAATAGACGCAATCCCCGGCAACGACGCCAAAATTTGGTGCGTACTGTCGCAGGTACACCCAAATTAATACCTTACCTCAAAACTAACCTGTAGTAGTGAGAGTAAGGGTCGATCCCACAGAGACTGGTATTACCTTATGTGTTTAGAAAAAGGGGAGATTGATAGTTGCAAATAAAATTAAGTAAACAATAACGAAAGTAACTAAGAGAGAATGATTAATGATAAAGATGTTGGTTTTGGTTGATATCCACCGTTAAGGGATTGCATTGATCATTGACAACATAATCAATCTATAATTGAATATCTATCATTGGGTTTTTAACCCTGTTCCTCCTTAATCCTAGAAAATTAATGATAATCGCACTAATTAAACCCTAATTAACAAGCAATCCTTTAGCACATCGGTAAAGCATAACTTATTAATTGCATGAAGAACTAGAGAAACTGATAGAGCTAAACAAATATAAACACATTGGTTATATCTAATTTAGTTAATCATTCATCATTGGTTCAATGATTTATAATCCAAAATTATCAAACCTATTTGCCTCATGAATCAAAATATTGAAGACTTTGTTCAAAACATAATTCAGTGGGGCCTCCTAGCAATCACATGAATAATCATTGAGAAGAAGAGCAGATGAATAATCAATACTCAATTCAAATTGAAATAGTAAAATAAAATTCATATCTCACAATGCATGAAGATCCCTTGAGGTTTCAATCTACCTCAACCAACTAAAAAGAACTAGCCACGCAGGGCCATAAGAAAATCAAAAGAAGAATTGAAGAATGTAACTAAGAACTTGGATGAAGGATTGAATAAATTCTCTGCTTGCTTTCCTCCCTTTTATATATTAACTCCTCCTAATCAAAGTAGGAGTGTTTCTAGGTCAAATTTCAGCCTATCAAGCTTCAATTAGAGTTGAAAAACCCTAAAAATCGTGAATTTGTGACTTGGTGCGGCAGTAGGCGCGGCAGCGCTCCGAGTCTGTAATGGCGCAGCACTCCGAGTCTGCAATGATGCAGTGCCGCGGTGCCCAGAAAATTCCAGAAATTGCCAAAGTTCTGAACACAAAAGTTATAACTCTATGTATCTTCTTTCCATAGCCACTGGAATCACCTTAATCCAATCTAAATTAAAGGAGTTATGCTAAAATTAGTGACTAAAGGTCAGAATTCATCTTGTTGCACTATGATTCTGATTTGCAAGGTCTGTAACGCTATTACATCTCCCGAATTTCACCAAGTGTTAAACATGAAAGTTGTAGATTATTGTGTTATATTTTCATGCCACTTGAATCACTTTGATTAGAGTTCTTAAGAGAGAGTTATGCTCAAAACAGTGCTGAAAGTTCTGGAATCCCTGCAATGTAGCATTTTTCCATGAATTTCTTATCTTTTTCTTCTCATTTCTTCTTCCTTTGTTCCTACAACACAAAACACAAACTAAGCTAATTTTCAATTATATTTTACTTAAATCAAAAAAAAATTAATTTTAAAGGTATTAAAATCATGCTTAATTAAGATCACATCAAACTACAGCAAATATCTTGGGTCACATAAATGCACTTTATCTATGCACCTAAAAATCATACAGTAATGACATGTATGATAGGATTAATTATTTTTAGAATATCATATGATGACTATCAATTTATTCTCATATCAAGTTACCCTGGTCAGGGTGAGTATTTTCTACTCTCTGGTACAGACTTTTCTCGTTCCGTTCGACATAGCACACTTTCTCTTTCTTTTCTCATTAATATAATCATAACCGTTGGTAGGGCATCCCCTACTGGTGCACTACATGGATCGCCATGTGACTATGTTTATTTCTTTTCTATTCACATTAATAGCCAAAAATATGATTTCAATAACAAGTATGTTCATTATACTCACAAACCGTAATGTTTCTTCCAAAATATTTTCATGTCAAAATTACACACTTAGGATGGCAAGAAGTTCATGAAATGGAAATGGCTATGGCATATACTAGTCATTTATCATTTTCATTTATAAGATTCTTCTTCTTTTTTAAATATTATTTTTATTTCATTATTTTCTTGATGCAGGTTTTCATCCTATCTAACCTTCTCCTACTAACCAGAGTATAACACCCTCATTTTAAATCCGATTAAGGTAATCTTATTGTCAATTTAAAGATACAACAATTATCTAAAACTATTATGTTGAACAGTTTAGCTAAAGATTAAGGAATCATAGTGATATTACTCCCACAAAATACAGGTGATTTCTTCTCAGGTAGCTTCTGACCTCTACTTACTAATATATCCATATCTCCTTCATAAAAATTCCAAATTGAGTGATTCCAGTGTTTAGAAATCTGTGACACATATAGCTATAATTTTTATGTTAACTATATATTTAAATTCCCTATAGAATGTTCCCAAAAATTAAAACACAGAAGCTATCCTAACATATTCTTCCCTAATTAACTATTTTCTGACCACTGATTACTAATTGGACTATATCTACCTCATATGGACTCCAAATTGAGTGATTTCAGTGGGTAAAAATCTATGAGACATAGATCTACATTTTTCATGTTAACCATTTGTTTAAATTCCTTACCGATTCATCCCAAAAGTTTAAAAACAGAAGCTTAAAATTTTGCCACCCATAGCCATACCTATGCGGAACTATCTAAACCAGCCTAAGTATTCAAACATACATAATATGTAACATGATAAAGCAACATCCATGACCAATCATCAAAGTACTAAGGTCAAAATCCCACATAGATGTTGCAAATTTCAAAACTTTTCTTCAAAAAGAAATATTGTTAAACTTACCTTGAGCACTTAGTCCTCTAGACTTCTCCTTCCTCTTTCTTCCTTTCTTCCTCTCCTTTCCTCACTCTACCTTACTTCTATTTTTCCCTCTCCCTCACTAGGACGAAATAATAATGTTATAAGGGTGGGTTTTGCTTAAATAGACTATCATAGAAATTGTAACATCCCTAATTTCGTTTCATGTTTTAATAAAAGTACAAAAGTATTCAAAGAACATCCCTAATTTTGTTTTTTTATTGATAAAGGTACATAAATATTTAATTAAGGAAATAAAATTTATTAGACAATTTTTAGATATCTAAGAAAATATAATCCTTAGAAATTCTTCACCTTACGTGTATGCATAGAAATGTTTTAGCATTAATGGAATAGGTAAAGAGAGAAAACCTAAGAAGAAATATTAGAAATAAACATGCTAAAGAAAGGTGAAATTCTTGGGTAAGGAAGATAAATTTTTGTGAAGTAAGTAAAGGTATTAAAATTTCAAGAAGATTGGATTAGGATAATTTTTCCTAATTTAAGAGTTAAAGTTACTAAGTTTAGTATCTCCACCCATAAATTGGGCTTTCACTTATGGACACTTCATATAGAGTTTTTCTACTTCACATGAATTTTTAGCAAGCCAATAAGATAGCCCCAGAAAGAAATAAAACATAGACTTGGACTAGGATATAGAAATTGAACCGGTAGCCCAAAAATCATGAAAATGTGATTAAGCCCATTATGAAAGGTAGAATTTTAACCAAAGTAAAGAAAAAAGGCAAGAATGAGCCCAAACCCAAGAGGAAAAATAAAAATAAAAATAAAAATAAAGTGATGAAATAATGGTGTAATAAAGATTAGGTGACATGGCATTAAGACAAAAATTTAGCAAGTGGTGTGATATCCTACATTCATAATTTTATCAAGTAGTATGATAATACAAGGCTTTAGGACAAAACATCTATAACATACACTTATAATTTTAGCAAGTGGTATGATAATACAAGGCTTTAGGACAAAACATCTATATCCTACGCTCATAATTTTAGCAAGTGGTATGATAATACATGGCATTAGGACAAAACATTCCTATCCCACACAAATAATTTCAACCAAATAATGGAGATTCAAGGGCTAGAAATTTTCCACCTAAAAAGGCAAACCTATCATAGTTGATTAAGACAAAAGAAAAAGGAAATGAATCCGTAAATCAAAGGGACCTTGTCCCTTATCTTAAAAACATATTATCATAATTTTTAAAATACAAATCTCCTTTTTCTAGGAATATCTTGACTAAGGAAGAGGAAGACAAGAACATAAGTTGTTTTTTTTCTAAAAATTCAACCAAGTGTATCATAAGTGTGATAAGGTAGACCCATGATCATGAAAGGTGAATTATTTGGTGGTCTATTTAAGCAAAACCCACCCCTATAACATTTTAATTTCGTCCAAGTGAGGGAGAGGGAAAAATAGAAGCAAGGTAGAGTGAGGAAATGAGAGAAAGAGAGGAGAAGAAAGAGAAGTGTAGAAGGCTAAGGACTCAAGGTAAGTTAGCTTAATCTCCACTTGAATCCATTTTGCTTCTTCAACCTTGAGGTACAAAAACTCACCCTCCTTTTCTTATTTAAACTGCTAGAAAAGCCAAGGGAAGGGAGGAATTTTGCTACTTCTTTCAAGAGGAAACAAGAAAACAAATTCACTAAGTAAGCTGGGGAGATTCGTAGGTAAGTTTAACAATATTTCTTTTTGAAGAAAAGTTTTGAAACTTGTAATATTTATATGAGATTTTGATTTTAGAACTTTAATGATTGGTCATGGATGTTGCTATATCATGTTACATATTATGTATGTTTGAATACTTAGGCTGATGTAGATAGTTCTGCATAGGTATGGCTATGGGTGGCAAACTTTTAAGCTTCTGTTTTTTTTTAATTATGGGAAGAATCAGAAAGGAATTAAAAAAAATAACATAAAAAATATAGATCTATATCTCACGAATTGTTAGCCACTGGAAGCATTTAATTTAGAGTCTATATGAGGTAGATATGGTCTGATTAGTAAGCAAATGTCAGAAAATGGTTAATCTAGGAAGAATATGTTAGGATAGCTTCTGTGTTTTAATTTCTGGGAACATTCTATAGGGAATTAAAACAAATGCTTAACATAACAAATTTAGATCTATGTCTCATGAAATTTTAGCCACTGGAATCATTCAATTTAGAGTCGATATGAGGTAGATATGGTCTGATTAGTAAGCAAAGGTCAGAAAATGGTTAATCAAGGAAGAATATGTTAGGACAACATCTGTGTTTTAATTTTTGGGAACATTATATAGGGAATTAAAACAAATGGTTAACATAAAAAATGTAGATCTATGTCTCATGGATTTTTAGCCACTGGATTCATTCAATTTAGAGTCCATATTAGGTGGATATGGTCCGATTAGTAAGCAAAGGTCAGAAAATGGGTAATCAGGGAAGAATATGTTAGGATAGCTTCTGTGTTTTAATTTCTGCGAACATTCTATAGGTAATTAAAATAAATGGTTAACATAAAAATTATAGCTATATGTGTCATGGAATTTTAGCCACTAGAATCACTCAATTTGGAATTCTCATAAGGGAGATATGGATAGATTAGTAGGTAGAGGTCAGAACTTACCTGAGAAGAAATAACTTTTACTTTGAGGAGTAATATCACCATGATTTCTTATTTTTTCGCTCAACTACTCAGCATAATAGTTTTAGATAATTGTTGTATCTTTAAATTGACACTAAGATCACCTAAATCGGAGTTAAATTGAGAGAGTTATACTCTGATTAGTAAAAGAATGTCAGATAGGATGAAAACCTGCATCAAGAAAATAAAGGAATAAAATTAATATTTAAAAAAGAAGAAGAATCTTATAAATGAAAATAATAAATGACTAGAAGATGCTATAGCCATTGCCAATGCAGTAACTTCTTACCATTCTAAATGTGTAATTTTGACATAGAAATATTTTGATGAAACATTATGGTATGTGAGTATAATGAACATACTTGTTATTTAAATCATATTTTTGGCTATTAATGTAAAATGAAAAGAAATAAGCATGGTCACATGGCGATCCGTGTGGTGTACCGGTAGGGAACGCCCTACCAATGGTTATGATTATGCTAATGAGAAAAGAAAGAGAAAGTGTGTCATGTCAGACGGAGCGAGAAAAGCCCGTACTAGAGAGTAGAAAATACTCACCCTGAAGGGGGTAGCTTGATATGAGAATAAATTGATAGTCATCATATGATATTCTGAAATTAGTAAATCTTGCCATACATGTCATTACTGTATGATTCTCATGTACATAGATCAAGTACATTCATGTGACCAAAGATATTTGCTGTAGTTTATACAGATGAACATGATGTGATGAGCTATATTGATGATGATTTATTGTTGAACTTACTGGGATCTAAATCTCACTAAATAAAATGTTTGTGGGCGAGTTGGCTCATAACTTAGTGAAGGTGCAACCACCCGCACCTGTATCTCTGAAATTGGTCAACCAGAATAAATAAGATGTAGATATTTATATGTTGAAATGTTGTACATACATTTTGATTAATGACATGTATGTGAACTCTACATTGTATAATAATAAATAATAATAAATAAAAATTTGTTACATAATTGGTATCAGAGCAGGTCGATCCTAGATGGTCAGTGGGTGGATGGTTATCTGAATCGATCTTATAGTGTCTTGAGTATGTTGTGGTTGTGCTGTGTAGGGGATCAATGATTTCATATAGGTAAGAAATTATTAGTTTTTTCTATCTATATGCCGAGATGGTGTTATGACTGCTGTTAAATATTTATGAAACTAACTATTGGCCTTGATCACCTCAATAGCAGCATAATTTTGTTTTTGCCACAGTAGGAAATGGCACCACCAAGGAGGAATCCGACAAACAATGCGGAGGAAACCCTGCACAACCTAGCCACAGAAATTCGAGACCAAGTCATGACCACCAATCAAATTCTACAATACCTCCAAAATGCTAATAACCCGAATAGTGAGAATAGTGTTAATAACCGGATGACAGGGAATGATAACGGCATATCTGAGTTCCTAAGAACTAGACCACCTTGTTTTCAAGGCGACTTTGACCCAATTGTAGCTAAAAGGTGGATAAGGGAACTAGAGAAAATATTTCAAGTGATGGGTTGTACTGAGGAGCAAGTTATCTTCGCTGCATATTTGCTGAAAGATGAAGCAGAATACTGGTGGCGTGGAACTAGAGAACTTTTAGCTCACCAGGGAAGGCAAATCACCTGGCAGGTGTTCAAAGACACCTTCTTGGAAAAGTGCTTCCTAAGTACTGTGCGAGCAAAGAAGGAGATTGAATTTCTCCAACTTAGACAAGGAAGCATGACCGTAGACCAGTACATCACGAAGTTTGAGGAGTTGTCTAAGTTCTCCTCTTATCTACGATTTAACCCCGATGAAGCATGGAAGGCTGTTAACTTCAAATCGGGATTGAATCTAGAAATAAGGAATGCTGTTATTGCTATGGAGATAAGGGAGTTTGTACCTCTGATAAATAAATGCAGACTCCTGGAGAAGAGCTTGAGGGCAGTGGAAGATAAGAAATAAAGACGAAATTTCTGGAAAAGGAAGAACGGTTCACAAAAATCTAGCAGAAATGTTAAAGGAAAAGGAAAGGGTATTGGCAGAAGGTAATGACTGTAGGTCCCCGACCTTTCTAGCAAGACCTCACCCCAGTCAAGTGTACTAAGTGCGGACGCATGCATGTAAATCGACTATGCTACATGGGACAAGATGTTTGCTTCAATTGCGGACAGAATGGTCATTTTGCAAGGAACTGCCCACAAAATTTGGGGAAGCAGCCGAAACAGAAGCCTCAAGTGAAAGGAAGGGTTTTCACCCTAAACGGCCAAGAGGCAACTCAATCCCCTAAAATGATCCAAGGTACATGCTATATCTATGGATTTTCTCTTATTGTGTTGTTTGACTCTGGTGCTAGTCATTCATTTATATCAGAAGAATATATTAAGGAGCTTCAATATCTTATTTCTGAAAACCCCCTATGAGCTATCTGTAGTAACTCCCACAAGGGAAAGGGTCTTAACTTCCTCTGTATGTAAGGACTGTCAGGTCACTATTCAGAAAAAAAAAAAAAAAAACTTTTTCTGTGGACCTCGTCTGTCTACCTTTAAAAGGTATTGATATCATTCTAGGGTTAGACTAGATGTCTAAAAATTAGGTCTTGCTGAATTGTTGCAACAAGACCATTGAATTTCTACCTCCTACTTCCGAAAAGGAGATGCAGTTATTGATGCTTAATGCCAATCAAGTCAATAGGGAGTTGAAGAATGGAGTACTTGGATACATTCTCTTGCACTTATCAAATCTAGAAGTTAAACCGAAGCTTGATGAAATCCCAATAGCCAACGAGTTTCTTGAAGTATTTCCATCATATATTCCAGGCTTACCTCCCAAGAGAGAGATAGAGTTTTCTATTGATCTCTTACCTGGGATAGGGCCTATCTCTATTGCACCTTATAAAATGGCCTCAAAAGAACTACAGGAACTCAAGAAACAGTTAGAGGAACTATTAGACAAGAAATTCGTTAGACCAAGTGTATCGCCTTGGGGAGTTCCTGTGTTATTTGTTAAAAAGAAATACAGGAGCTTGAGATTATGCATAGACTACAGACAGCTGAATAAAGTGACTGTCAAAAATAAATACCCTCTCCCTAGGATAGATGACTTATTGGATCAACTGAAGGGAGCCTCCATCTTTTCTAAAATTGACTTGAGATCCGGATACCATCAAATTAGGATCAAGGAGGAGGATGTACCTAAAACAGCCTTCAGGACTAAGTATAGGCACTATAAGTTTCTCGTAATGCCCTTTGAGTTGACAAATGCACCTGCAATTTTCATGGATTACATGAATCACATTTTTCGACCCTACCTAGATCAATTTGTGGTAGTATTCATTGATGACATCTTAATATATTCTAAGAGTGAGAAAAAACATGAACAACATCTCTGAATCATGCTGCAAGTGTTGAAAGAGAAAAAGTTGTATGCCAAATTGGAGAAGTGTGAATTTTGGCTGTCAAAGGTAAAATTTCTCGGACATGTCATTTCCAATAAAGAGGTAGTTGTAAACCCTAGCAAGACGGAAGCAGTGATTCAATGGGAAAGACCAAAGATGGTTACAGAAATCAGAAGTTTCTTAGGTTTGGCAGGATACTACAGGAGGTTTATACAAAACTTCTCTCGTATAGCCTTACCATTGACTAAATTGACTAGGAAGAGAAGTCCTTTCAAATGGACTGATCAATGTGAATCTAGTTTCCAGGAGCTTAAAACAAAATTGACCACTCCTCCTATTTTAATTATTCCAGACCCCACAGGACATTTTTAAGTGTATAGTGACGCTTCAAAGAAAGGACTAAGGTGTGTGCTAATGCAAGATAAGATAGTAGTTTCTTACGCCTCTAGACAACTAAGACCCCACGAAGGAAACTATCCAACCCATGATCTTGAATTGGCGGCGGTGGTCTTTGCTTTAAAGATTTGGCGACACTACTTATACGGAGCAACCTTTGAAGTATATTGCAATCACAAGAGTCTTAAATATCTCTTTGATCAAAAGGAGTTAAATATGAGGCAATGAAGAGGGGTGAAATTTCTCAATGACTATAAATTTGAAATAAAGTATCATCTGGGAAAAGCAAATGTTGTAGCTGATGCTCTGAGTTGGAAATCTCTACACATGGGCCAGATGATGATGTATGAGATGCAGATGCTTGAGGAGTTTTGGAATTTGAAGCTAGACAGTACTTTTTCCTCAAAGAAGCTACTCATTAATGGTTTAAGTATAGGGTGTGACCTTAGAGCCCAGATCAAAGAGGTTTAAGCTCACAACCAATACTTATAGGATCATAAAGATCAAGGCAATTTTTCTGTCATGGAAGATGAAGCAATCATGTATCAAGGAAGGATTTGTGTCCCTCAAGAACAAGAGTTAAGGACTAAGATCTTGCAGGAAGCGCATCAGAGTAAATATACTGTCCATCCAAGATGCACTAAAATGTACCAGGACTTAAAGAGGATGTATTGGTGGCCAGGGATGAAAAAGGATAATGCTAAATTCGTGGCAAAATGTCTCATTTTTCAAAAGGTGAAGGTAGAGCATCAAAAGCCAATAGGATTTCTACAACCTCTTGAGATTCCTAAATGGAAATAGGACAGTATCTCGATGGACTTTGTTGTAGGTTTACCTAAGACTTCAGTGGGACATGACTCTATCTAGGTAATAGTTGACAGATTAACTAAATCTGCTCACTTTTTGCCCATAAAAATTAACTTTTCACTGGATAAATTGGCCCAGTTGTATGTCCAGGAAATAGTTAGACTACATGGAATTCCCTTAAATATCGTTTCTGATAGAGATCCAAGGTTTACATCGAGGTTTTGGAAGGCGTAGCAGGAAGCTTTTAGAACCTAGTTGCGGTTCAGTACTGCCTATCATCCTCACACTAATGGGCAGACAGAACAAACCATTCAAACTCTAGAAGACATGTTAAGGGCCTGTGTGATAGAGCAAGATAAAGGATGGGATAAGTACCTACCTTTAGTAGAGTTTGCTTATAATAATAGTTATCACTCTAGTATTAAGATGGCCCCCTACGAAGCTTTATACGGTAGGAAGTACAGATCTCTACTATGTTGGTTTGAGGTAGGAGAAAAGAACTTGGGTCCTGTTCTAGTTCAACAAACCACTGAACAAATCAGGATTATACGGGACAAAATGCTCACAGCTCAGAGTCGGCAAAAGAGTTACTATTATAAGAGACATAAACCTCTGGATTTTGAGGAAGGAGACCATGTATTTCTAAAACTTTCTCCGACCACTGGAGTTGGTAGGTCTCTCAAGACCAAAAAGCTAAATCCGCAATTTTTGGGACCCTACCAAATTTTGAAGAAAGTAGGGACGTCAACATATCAAGTTGCTCTCCAACCTAATTTGTCCAATTTGCATAATGTATTCCATGTATCACAGCTTAGGAAGTATCTTCCAGACGCCTCACATGTGTTACGACATGAACCAATCCAAATAAAGGAGAACATGATATACCAGCTAGTACCAGCATTTATATTGGACAATGACATGAAGAAATTGCGAAACAAAACTATTCCCCTGGTTAAGGTGTTATAGGAAAATTTGACTCCGGAAGAAGCAACTTGGGAGCTAGAAGAAGTCATGAAGAAGAAATATCTGAAATTGTTCTTATTAGGTAATTTCTAAAATTTTGAGGACAAAATTTCTTTTAGGGGGAGAGAAATGTAACATCCCTAATTTCATTTCATGTATTAATAAAAGTACAAAAGTATTCAAAGTAACATCCCTAATTTCGTTTTTTTATTGATAAAGGTACATAAATATTTAATTAAGGAAATAAAATTTGTTAGACAATTTTTAGATATCTAAGGAAATATAATCCTTAGAAGTTCTTCACCTTACGTGTATACATAGAAATGTTTTAACATTAATGGAATAGTTAAAGAGAGAAAATCTAAGAGGAAATATTAGAAATAAAAATGCTAAAGAAAAGTGAAATTCTTGGGTAAGGCAGATAAATTTTTGTGAAGTAAGTAAAGGTATTAAAATTTCAAGAAGATTGGATTAGGGTAATTTTTCCTCATTTAAGCGTTAATGTTACTAAGTTTAGTATCTCCACCTATAAATTGGGCTTTCACTTATAGACACTTCATATAGAGTTTTTCTACTTCACATGAATTTTTAGCAAGCCAATAGGATAGCCCAAGGAAGAAATAAAACATAGACTTGGACTAGGATATAGAAATTGGATCGGTAGCCCAAAAATCATGAAAATGTGACTAAGCCCATTATGAAAGATAAAATTTTAACCAAAGTAAAGAAAAAGGGCAAGAATGAGCCCAAACCCAAGAGGAAAAATAAAAATAAAAATAAAATAAAGTGATGAAATAATGGTGTAATCAAGATTAGGTGACATGGCATTAAGACAAAAATTTAGCAAGTGATGTGATATCCTACATTCATAATTTTAGCAAGTGGTATGATAATACAAGGCTTTAGGACAAAACATCTATATCCTACACTCATAATTTTAGCAAGTGGTATGATAATACATGGCATTAGGACAAAACATTCCTATCCCACATAAATAATTTCAACCAAATAATGGAGATTCAAGGGCTAGAAATTTGCCACCTAAAAAGGCAAACCTATCATAGTTGATTAAGACAAAAGAAAAAGGAAATGAATCCGTAAATCAAAGGGCCCTTGTCCCTTATCTTAAAAACATATTATCATAATTTTCAAAATACAAACTTGCTTTTGCTATGCATATCTTGACTAAGGAAGAGGAAGACAAGAACATAAATTGTTTGTTTTCCAAAAATTCAACCAAGTGTATCTTAAGTGTTATAAGGTAGACCCATGATCATTAAAGTTGAATTATTTGGTGGTCTATTTAAGCAAAACTCACCCCTAAAACATTTTAATTTCGTCCAAGTGAGGGAGAGGAAAAAATATAAGCAAGGTAGAGTGAAGAAATGAGAGAAAGAGAGGAGAAGAAAGGAAGGAAGAAGAAAGAGAAGTGTAGAAGGCTATGTACTCAAGGTAAGTTAGCTTAATCTCCACTTGAATCCATTTGTCTTCTTCATCCTTGAGGTTCAAAAACTCACCCTCCTTCCACTTGAAAAGCTCGCCCTTCTTCTCAAGGTAAGTTAACTTATTAAAATAATTATTGTTTCACTTAAAATAATTATATAGACCTCTGATAAATTTTTGTTTTACTTTTAGAAATATTCTTCCTTTTATTATGCGTAAATATATTTATTTTGTAATTTGTTTTATTAAAATTTTTATCAAGAAAAGTCATTATTTAAGAGTGCAACTAAAGTTTTGTAATAATATAAATTTTTAAAAATTTTTGGGAAACTTTCGAATGAAAAATATTATTAATATGTATATAAAAAAATAATAGATTTTAACTATTCAATATTGAAATAATATTAAAAAAAGGGTGGAGATGAAGCATGAGGAGTCTACAAAAATCTCGTAATCAATTAATAGTTTGAATAGTAACCTCCCGCCTTTGATCTCAAAAATAAAGGTACCACTGTATTTAGGACGAAGAGTACTACGATATTGGCATAATAATTTTTCAAAGCAGTCGTTCAATCGCCGCAGATCGAAAGCAAAAAATCTTAAAAAAAGATAAACTCTGAAACTCCTATTTAGAGACCTCAAATATAAAATCTAACATAGTAGATAGATTCAGGAGTTAGATAAACCTTAGGATAAGAAATTTTTTAGCCATCTGACAACTTTTTGTGCGTTGTGAACAGCAAATCCAGTCGGTATAAATAGTGATTTCTGACGATGAATTGTTTTTTCCGATCATGAATAGTACCCAACAATTGACCAAGTTTTTAGAGGCTAAATTTTGCGATTCTGGAGTCATTTCCTAGGTTTTTGGACCCTTTTAACACGTTTTTTTAGGTTTATTTAATCAAATGTTGTTTAGAAAAGTGTATTTTAAGGCTGTCCAACCTAGAACCTTACCCTATGAGTAGATAATTCTTTCTATGACTTACCATATGCTCTTCTTAAACTTTAAATATATAAATGATTATATTTACAAGTTATTTATACTTTTATATGTCTTTGAAATGGATAAAATTATCTGAATTGTTTACAATCTAGTATATTGTTGAAGAAGAATATGGTTTTGAAAATGTATTTTTGAATTCATTGAATATGTGATTTTAAATGTATTTCTCATCATATGGTAAAAGAAATATATTGTGCACATCGCATTGATTTATAAAGTTATATAATTACCTTGAAAAAGGGCATGTATATGTGATAAACCCTGATTGAGAAATTTATGAAAGACAAATTGTACTAAGACTGAGAGTCTGTATTATACTGAGAACTCAGTATTAAATGATATGGTATATGTGTAAATGATAATTTCTATGGAGAAATCCTATTGGAAACACTGTTTGCTAACATCAAGTGATGTTACTTTTGGTGCATCTTGATACCTCAGCTAGCAGGGGTCGTGCTAGCCTCGTGTGATGGCCAACACACAAGATATGATATGTGATGGAGAGCGGGATGCCTCCTATATAGACGGGATGCCAACTATATGATATGTGACTTACCTCCCTTGCTATGTGCTTGGAAAATACCCATATTAGAGTCCCTCCGCGTGTTCTCTTGAATGGTGTTAGGGCAAACCTCAGCAAGATGTTGGGTTTAGGAAAATCCTACACCACCAAAGTACGAAAGGGCCTGAACTCTGATATGGTGATATGGGATCCTCCTAATGTTTTCATGTGAAATATTTTGATGCATAACAACATTTTTTTAATGACCATATAGTACAATATATGATTTTGGATATTTGAATATCCTTTGTTTTGAGAATATTTAAAATGCGGGTCCCATATGGAAGTACTTTCGAACTGTATTTCCTATGTGACAAATTTAAAAATATGAGTACATCCATATGTTGACTTAAGAGGTCATAGAAGGTATTATCTACTCACCGAGTTATCAAACTCACTCCATGATATTTCTACATTTTTTTTTAGATGAAAATATAGAGTTTGGTCCTTCCTCTTCAGATAGTTGACCAGCTAAACGACATGATCTTTGGGTGAGCCTACTTTGTTTCCAATGCTCATAGATTTTGATTATATTGTACTTATACTCTAGTGTATGCTCTAAACACCACAGATAGGATCCTTGCTTCTGCTGTACTTTGATGTTTATAGACTTGGTTTATATATTATGTATATATGAAAATATCTATCTGTAAAAGAGTGTATTATACATGTTATGAAAAATATATGTTTGTAAAGTATGTGTTTCACATGCCTTAAAATTAAGGGCGTGACAAAACATGGGTGACCCGTGCCACAGAGCATACCTTTGCTTCAAGCACGGGCCAAAATAAGGAGAAATTGGCCACACCTACAACCAACACAGGCAAGCTGTGCTTCCAACCATGGTTGTGCCCCAGGTCCACACCCAACATAGCCTCTCCGTGTTGCTTAACATGTACTTTTCCCAAGAATTTTGGTGACTCCAACACCAAGCACGGGCAAGCCATGCTTCCTACCATGGTCATGCCCCAGGTCCTTGCCAAAACTCCTTCCTCGTGCTAGCCAACACGGGCCAAATCCAAAAAATTTGGACTTCCAGCTCGAAGCACAGCCGTACTTCCCGCCCAAGTTTGTATTTTTGCCCGCAATTTCTTTCTTTTCTCCTCCCATGTTTTAGTTCCTTCTTCCCGTGCCCTAGCCCGTGTTACTCCCAGAGTTCCCATGTTTGTCTCCTCTCCTTTCCCATTTCCTCCTCCACCTCTAACCTCTACCCTAACTCGTGCCTTAACCTGAAAACTTTGCCACACCTGTGCTCCTCTCCTTCTCACTTGGTGACTATCTCCCTTTCATCGAATCACCCTAGCCTCCCCAATTTCTCTCCCTCTTGATCTCCCTACACCCATAAAATTCTCATTGTGCCCTCTTCCCCAAACCCAAAAATTTTCTCGTACCCAAATCCCAATTTTCCCATGCTCAGCCCATACACCCCATTCTCCTCCTCCCGAGGTCTATTCCCTTTTCCCAACCAAGCCTCCATGACCTACTCTCATTATTCCTCATTCTCCCTTCATATTCACCCTGTGCCCAATCTCTGCAACCATCATTCCCAACTCTAAATTTCTCATCCCGTGTCTCCCCTTCTACCAGTGCCCTCATCTTTTCGTTCTCCCAAGTTCCTCCTTAGTATTCTTGAGAGCCCCATTCCCCTACACATCTCCAAAGCACCTACCTCCCATTGATCCTCTGCTTCCCTGTTCGTGCTTCACCTTGCTGCTGGTATCATCCGGCTTCCCAAGTAATTCTGATACTTTATTCTTGTATTCTTATTAACCAATTTTTTGATATCTAAGAAAAAAAATATAAGCCTTAGAAATTACATCCTAAAGAGAGGCAAAATTCTTAGGTAAGGAAGATAAATTTTTGGAAGTAAAGGTCTTAAAATTTCAAGAAGGTTGGATTAGGGTAATTTTTCCTAATTTAAGAGCTAAAGTTACTAAGTTTAACATCTCCACCCATACATTGGAACTTCACCTATGAACATTTCATAGAGTTTGTTTTTCCACTTAACATGAGTTTCTAGCAAGCCAATTGGATAGCCTAAGCAAGAGATATAACATAGACTTGGACTAGGATATAGAAGTTGGACCGATAGCTAAAAAATCATTAAAATGTGACCAAACCCTCTATAAGATGTAGAATTTCAGCCAAAGCAAAGGAAATGGGCAAGAATGAGCCCAAATCTAAGAGGGAAAAATAAGAACCATGTAATGAAATAGTAGTGTAATAATAATCAAGATTAGGTCACTTAGCATTAGGACAAAACATCTATATCTTACAATAATAATTTCAACCCATGTGATCATATAGTAGGTAATAATACATGGCATTAGGAAAAAAAATTTATATCTTACACTAATAATTTTAGCAATCCATGTGATGATATAATAATACATGGCATTATGACAATACATTCTTATTCTACATAAATAATTTCAGCCAAGCAAGGGAGACTCAAGGGTTGGAAATTTGCCACCTAGAAACAAAAACCTATCATACTTGAGTGAGACAAAAGAAAAAGGAAACAAATCCCTAAATCAAATGGACCTTTTCCCTTATCTTAAGAAAATTTTATCATGATTTAAAAATACAAATCTCCTTTTGCTATGCAAATCTTGACTAAGGGAGAGGACGACAAGAATATGAGTTGTCTTCTAAAAAAATAACAACCAAGTGCATCCTAAATGTAATAAGGTAGACCCATGATTATGAGAAGTGAACCACATAATAGTTTATTTAATCAAAAACCCACCCTTATAACATTATAATTTCATCCATGTGAGGGAAAGGAAAAAATAGAAGCAGGGTAGAGTGAGGAAAGGAGAGAAAGAGAGAAGAAAAGATGAATGAAGAAGAAGGAGAAGTCTAGAGGACTAAGTATTCAAGTTAAGTTAGCTTAGTATTCACTTCCATCCATCTTTTCTCTTCATCCTTGGGGTTCAAAACTCACCCTCCTTCTCTTATTTAAGCTTTTGGAAAAGTTAAGGGAAGGAAGAAATCTTGCTACTTCCTTCAAAAGGAAACAAGAAAAAGAATTCACTAAGTGAGCTAGGGAGATCTTTAGGTAGGTTTAACAATATCTCTTTTTGAAGAAAAGTTTTAAAATTTGTAGCATTTATATGAGATTTTAATCTTAGAACTTTGATGAAATTTACAATATTTGCTACTTTGATGATTGGTCATGGATGTTGCTATATCATGTTACATGTTGATCTTCCATGTGATGGATGTTTTGAATACTTCGGTTAGTATGGAAAGTTCTACATAGATATGGCTATGGGTGGCAAACATTTAGGGCATTTATACTATTGTTATGTATATTTGAATATGTTAAAAATGGATGGATGATGGTTAGGTTATTAAATTAAGTATAGCCTTAAACAACTAGGGGAAGACCATGAGAAATTTCTGTTGAGAAACACGCTTAGTGATGCATGATTTGATTATATTTTTATTTTGAAGTGGATGATGGAATATGCTAAATTAAGTAAGAAATATAATTCAAAGTTAAGATGAGTAATTCTATGGTTTGGTGGAAATTTGGAAGAAAAATGGAAGATGAACTAATAAAAGGATGAACTAGAACTTTAGGAAAGGCAAGGCTAGGAAAACAGGATTTTGACGTAACTAGGGAAGCTTCTGTTTTTGAAATTTTGGGAAGAATCAGTTAAGAATTGAAAGAAATGGTTAACATGAAAACTGTAGATACATGTCTCACAGATTTTTAGCTACTGAAATCACTCAATTTAAAGTTCAAATAAGGGAGATATGGTCCAATTAGTAAGCAGTGGTCAGAAAATGGTTAACTCAGGAAGAATTTGTTAAGTAAGCTTTTGTGTTTGAATTTCTGGGAAGAATCTATAGGGAACTAAAATAAATAGTTAACATTATATATATATATATATATATATATATATATATATATATATATATATATATATATATATATATATATGTCTCAAGAATTTTTAGCCATTGGAATCATTCAATTTGGAATCCATGTTAGAAAGATATGGTTAGATTAGTAAGCAATGGTAAGAAACTAGCTAACCAAGGAAGAATCTGTTAAGTATGGTTATGTGTTTGAATTTTGGGACAAAATATGTAGGGAATTATAGGAAATTGTTAACATAATAAATATAGATATATGTCTCATGGATTTATACGCTCTAAAATCAATTAATTTAGAGTCCATATGAGGGAGATATAGCTGATTAATTAGTAGAGGTCAGAATCAGTCTAGAATCTAGGGTGGTAAATGTATTTTTGTTTTCAATTTTCTGGGAATAATTGGTAAGGAATCTGAAGAAATAATAAACATGACCTTTGTAGATAAGTGTCTTAGCTTTTTATAATCTTTGGAATCACCACAATTGGAGTTCATAGGAGGGAGATATGATTGAATAAGTGAGGAAAGTTCACAGAACACCGCGAAGCCGTGTTTTGGGTTGCTTTAGCACGAGTAGGCCATGTTTATAGCTATTTTTTAGTACGTTTAAAGTATTTTCCAAGCATGACTGTGTCTTGGTATATGGCCAGGCTGTGTTGGGAGCTGTTCACTCATATGCATGTGGTAGTGTTTTGGGAAAATTTTGTGTAGTTGGTTTAGAGATTAAATCCATGTTTTGGTTGGTTGTTTGCTCTAGAAAAATTGTTTTTTTCATGCTCAAATCATTGGTCTTTTTATTATTGGTTTTTCTTGAATGGTTTGGGAGAAAAAGGGAGTTTTTAATGATTTTTGCACCCGAAGCACGGCCGTGCTTAGGACTGGGAAGCTGGAAATCTGGAAAAAATGATGAACATGTCTCGAAGCACGGCCGTACTTGGGGCTAGCCTATGTGTAACACAACCAAGTTGAGAGGGAAGCACAGGGGAGAAACCCAGCCATGAAGCATGGTTGTGCTTGGTGTCACGGCCATGCCGTGCTTCATGTTGTGTCACCCTTTTTTATCATTTTATGTTTTCTTTCTGAATCTTAATTAATTACCAATGTTTGTGGGATGTTAATGAGATTTTTATAAGCCATGTATGCTAAGAGAAATGTGTAATATATATTTTATTGAGTTTGCTCATTGAACTATGTATGTAAGCATGAAGGTTGATGCATGAATGCTATGTTTACATGCTATAGACTACTTGTATGTGTAGCTATAAGTGAGTGATTAATGTATGTACATTATAAAAGGCTATCAAGACATGTATGTTCATCCATGATGAGTTGTTGTATCATGCTTGAGGATGAGTATGGTTTATACTCTGGATACTTATTAATATGCATGCTCTTTGTTGTATTAATTGGCTAGAGAGATGTAAAAGACTTAAGCTTTGTTAGGAGGACCCTCTCTAAAGTAAGGTGGCCTAGTAACAAGTGTCTCCCTTGCTGTATTGAGGCAACTGACAAGTCAGAATGATCCTCTCTGAAGCAAGGTGGCTTGGAAACATGTGTCTCCCTTGCTGTATTGAGGAGACTGACAAGTCCAGGATGACCCTTACCCATTAAGGTGACCCAGGAGTGTGGTACCTTACGAGGTAAGGCGACTGAAGGGTCGTGGCTTGGATACGGTACGGAGATAGGGGAAGCCATATAGCCTAGAGTGGTCAATACGGGAAGGACCGCTCTGACCAATGGCCCTCAAATGGTGGGTGAGTAGCTAGAGGGGTAAGGCTCACGCCACATTGAGGATTGCAATTGAGAGAAATTATCAGATGATGAGCCATTATGAGTGATGTATAAGCCATGGACAACGGCACAGGTATTTTATAAATACATGTTTCATTTTATCATACATGATATTGATGCATAACCTATAAAAGGCTTTTATGTGGTTTACTGTACCTTTGTTGCATAAAAAGATAAAAAAATTTCTGTAGCTTATACAGCTAGACATAACATGTAAGTATTTCCGTATATACTTATATGTATTGGATGTTGACCTTGCTGGGATTTTATATCTCACTATGTTTTAATGTTATGTTCATATCAGTAGAGATGTCTTTTGTTATGCTAATGATTCTCCTGGAGTTACAAATGGTAGATGTTCCATACTTGGGATAGTTCACGGTCTTAATGAACTTGTTGGTGATAAACATGGTAAAGGTTTCCACTCCTGGCCCACCTCCTCCACCAGTAGTACCCTAGGTGTGACAGCCAGGGGAGAGTAGTAGGATAACGTTATGTAAATAAATAGTATTGTGATGTAAATGGGCTAACTCCATTATTTGGATGTAACCCCACGGTACTCTGCCTTTTGTGATGTATGCTCAGTACCTCAGGTTACATATGTATGTATGTATGCTACTAAACTCTGATAGAGGTAACTTTTTTATGTATGTAAATACAAGATGCATAACTTATGATATAATACTGGTCTCTTGCATATGTATAAATATAAATAATAAAAAAACAGGTGTTACACTTTTGATTTAGGGATTAATTTCCTTTTTCTTTTGTCTCACTCAAGTATGATATGTTTGCCTTTCTAAGTGGCAAAATTTTAGGCCTTTAGTCTCCTTGCATGGCTAAAATTATTTGTGTAAGATAGGGATGTTTTGTTTTAATGTCATGTATTATTACCTACTATATCATCACATCCTACTATATCATCACATGACTTGTTGAAAGTATTAGTGTAAGATATAGATGTTTTATCCTAATGCCATGTATTATTACCTACTATAGCATCACATGTCTTGCTGAAATTATTAGCGTAAGATATAGATGTTTTGTTCTAATGCCATGTGACCTAATCTTGATTACTATTACACTAATATTTCATCACATGGTTCTTATTTTTCCCTCTTGGATTCGGGCTCATTCTTGCCCATTTCCCTTGCTTTGGCTGAAGTTCTACATCTCATGGAGAGCTTGGTCACATTTTCATGATTTTTGGGCAATCGATTTAACTTATATATCCTAGTCCAAGTCTATGTTATATCTCTTGCTTAGGCTATCCAATTAGCTTGCTAGAAACTCATGTGAAGTGGAAAAACAAACTCTATGAAGTGTCCATAGGTGAATGCCCAATGTATGGGTGGAGATGTTAAACTTAGGAACTCTAGCTCTCAAAATTAGGAAAAATTAACCTAATCCAATCTTCTTGAATTTTTAAGACCTTTACTTAGTTCTAAAAATTTATCTTCCTTACCCAAGAATTTCGCCTCTCTTTAAGATGTTATTTCTAAGTTTTCCTATTAAGTTTTCTTTCTTTACCTATTCCGTTAATGTTAGAAATATTTTCTATGCATATAGATAAGGTGAAGAATTTCTAAGGCTTATATTTTTTCTTAGATATCGAAAAATTGTTTGATAAGTTTTATTTCCTTAATTAAATATTTATGTACTTTTGTTAATAAAAGAAACGAAATTAGGGATGTTACATTTTTATGATTGAATTTAATTATATATTTACTTTCATTACTTACAAATTGCCATCCTATGCCTCTTTCGAATTTTATTTATTCAAATAGTTCTTTTCGTAAGATTTTAGTAGTTGATACATTGGTCTCTATGGTATATGACTCGTGCTTACTGAACTAGCTACAACTACGCCATGCACTTTTAGTATTTAGATAAATAAACAATAAATAAGTTTTTAGAGCCCTTGTCGGGGACCAACTGTGTCAACATTGGTCTATTTTGTGAAAGCTCTAGACTGAATCCTTCTTTATTATTTATTTTTCTACTTATTTTTATTTTATTTTCTAGTTTTATCTATTGTTTACTTTTATAGGTGTGTTATCCTTTTATGCGAAGAGACTGCGAACATCTTATTGAATTTGATCCTGAGATTGACATAACATTACATAAAAGGAGAAGGGAGCAAGATCAAACACAACCTACAATGGCAAACCATAATAATCGTTCTTTGAAATATTTTATTGCCTTAGATTCTCAAGGCCTAAACCCAGTATAGTTAGGCCAATAGTGGAAGCAAATAACTTTGAGCTAAAGATGTCACTATTACAAAAGGTCCAATAAAACTAATTTGGAGATTCCTCTACTGAAGATCTAAACCTCCACCTCTCATTGTTCTTGGAGTATTATGACACATTAAAGCTCAATGGAGTTTCATCAAATGTCATTCGCTTAAGGCTATTTCCATTCTCTTTATGAGACAAAGCCCAAGCATGGTTACATTCCCTTCCATCCAGATTAATCACTACCTTGCAAAAGTTGTCATAAGCTTTTCTGGCCAAGTACTTTCCCCTAAATAAGACAGCCCACCTATGTAATCAGATTACCACTTTTGCGTAGAAGGATGAGGAATCTTTATATGAAGAATGGGAAAATTTTAAGGAAATCCTCATATTTTGTCCATATCATGGATTGGAAAAATGGCCTATAGTTCATACCTTCTACAATGGACTAATCTATAACACCCGTATGTCTATGGATATGGCAACTGGAGGAGCTTTAATGAATAAAATTGTTGATGAAGGCTATAAGTTGATTGAAGATATGGTACATAACCATTACTTTTGGTCTAGTGAGAGGCAACAATCAAGAAAATCGATAGGTATGTATAAAGTTGATGCTTTTGACCATCTATCTTTTAAGGTTGATACACTATTTCAAAAGCTAGACAAATTGAATATCAGTGTTGTTAGTTCATCGTCTGCCTCTTTTACTTGTGAGATTTATGGATGTGTTGGCTATGTTTGCTAATGATTGCCAATTTGGGAACCTTATTCCACATGATTATGAAAAGATGAATTTTGTCAATAATAATCAAAGGAACACTTATAACCCAAGCTAAATGAACGATCCCAATTTCTCAAATAAGGCCAATGTCAATCAGCATTTTCAAAATAACTTCAGACAGACGGCTGGATTCCATAATAAGAGGTTTATTAATCCTCCACCCCCACTAAAGTCTAATGATTGCAAATTTCCTAGCCAAATGAGAACCCCAGAGAGCATTGTAAAGCCATAGCTTTAAGGAGTAGTAACTAGTTAGGTGAACCAGAAGTAAGAAGGGAGGAAAAAGAAGAACAACCCTAAGCTAAACTTGAAGAAGCAAAAATGGAAGAGTCAAAGAAGGAAAAGAAGAAAGATAAGCCTAAGTATATGGCTCCTAAACCTTATAATCCACCAATTCCTTTTCCATAGAGATTGTCTAAAGCTAAATTAGAAAAAAAATATGAAAAATTCTTAGATGTGCTGAAAAAGTTACACATCAACATCCCATTGTTCGATGCCATATCTCAAATTCCCTCTTATGCCAAATTTTTTAAGGAGATCTTGTCAAATAAGAGAAAAATTGACAAGTATGCAATAGTGTCATTGATAGAGGAATATAGTGTACTAATCCAAAATAAGCTGCCACCAAAGCTTAAGGACCATGGAAGCTTCTCTATCCCTTGTTCCATTGGAGACATGCACATTAACCAATCCTATGTGATCTTGGAGTAAGTGTGAGTCTTATGTCCAAGTCTATTTGCAAGAAGCTCTTAATGGGTGATCTAAAGTTGACCACCTTTTCTCTTCAATTGCCAAATTGATCCGTTAAGCTTCTAGTGAGTATTTTAAAGGATGTTCCTCTAAAAGTTGGTAAGCTTTTCATACCTGTTGATTTTCTAATATTAGACATGGAGGAGGATAATCAAATCCTTATCATTTTTGAAAGGCCTTTCCTAGCTACAACAGGTGTTATTTTAATGTAAGAGATAAAAAGCTTTCCCTGAATATAGGGGATGAGAAAATTAAGTTTAACTTGGAAGATGCAATGAAATCTCCATCACTAAATGAATCTTGTTGCATGATAGACGTAATTAAACATAATATTACTAAAGATGTTATGAGTCTCTATTCTACTAACCCACTTAAGCTATGCCCTGTGGAGAGTTCTTTGCCATGTGATGAACATGTTGAGAGTCTAATTTTCCTTTTAGAGGAAAAGGTAGAAAAACATGAATTGGACCTTCAAAAAAACAAGCAACTGTGGAGGAAGTTAGAACCCCAAAGGTAGAACTCAAACCACTTTCTCCTAACATGAGGTATGGAGCAATAGGAATATATAGTGAGACAACCAGATCGTTCAAGGCTAATAGGCATCGCCTCAAGCATTTTGATACAAGACAACTAACCGGGCAACAATTCAAGCATTATGATATAAGACAATGGATCAAGAAGAGAATTATCCAAACTCTCTTTGATCCCCCTTCCAACCGATAACATGCCGAAAAAGTTAAGCTCATGACCTTAAACGAACGCTTTCTGGGAGGTAACCCACAATTTAGTCTTAAATTTCATTTTATTGTTTTTGTTATTATTTTTAAACGTTATTTTGCTTTTTATCTTTTAGTTTCTTTAATTTAATTAGTGAGATGAACTTTTGGTTGATTTTCAGGTTAAATTTTATATGTATAAGGTTGGAAAAATGATCAACTTCAAAGGGATCTTAAACAAAGGGAAACTTTAAAGGAAAAGGACATTCTAGTACCAAACATGGGCAAGTTGTGTCCCAAGACACAGTCGTGCCTAAAACTCTTGAGAAATTGAGATTTCTTGCAGTAACCAATGGTTGGGACATGGCAATGCCCCTCAACAAGTGTAAAACCCATACCCAACACAGACAAGTTATGTCCCATGACATGATCGTGTCTAAGTTAGTTAAAAAATACTAGCTTGAAACATGGCTTAGCCATGTTCTAAAACATGGTCTTGTTTCGAGCTCTGAATCCCTTAATCCACTAAATCTAGCTATACCCCTACTCGTGTTCTGCCATTTGAGCCTTCAGCCTCATGAGCATCCCTCAAAACACTTTTGTCTCCACCGTGCTCCTCCTCCTCATTCCTCCTTCTCCCACCATCAATCGATAGCCATTCAACCACCACTTTTTGTAACAACTCCAGTTTTTTTTACATATATACTTATATGTATATTTCAAAAATTCCATGAAGTCATAACCTTCTTCTTCAAACTATTTAACTCATAATAACATTCAATTAAATTAACCAAACATAAATAAGGTTTAAGAAATACCATTAACACTTATACAATTATAGGTTCACGTACACATCATTAATCAAAACATATGTACAAAAATCAAACACATATAAGACTACATTTTATTCATCCATATTGACCAGTTTCAGAGATATGGGTGCGGGTGATTGCACCTTCACCGGGATCTTAACCAACTTGACCCAACGTACGCTAAAAGCCAGTCATAGAGAACATTTGCATAACTTAGTTTTCTTAACATGATATAAAAATATAGTGAGAAATAAATCCTAGTAGGTTCAACAATAAATTATTATCAATAATGTTTGTCACGTCATATTCATCTATATAACCTATAACAATTATCTTTAGGTCACATGAATACACTTTATCTATGCACATGAAAATCATACAGTTATGACATGTATGGCATGAATAACTATTTTCAAAATATCATATGATGGCTATCAACTTGTTTTCATACCAAGCTACCTCGGTCAGGGTGAGTACTTTCTACTCTCCAGTACGGGCTTTTCTTGTTCCGTCCAACATGGCACTCTTTCTTTTCTCATTAACATAATCATAGCCGTTGGTAGGGCGTCCCATACTGGTGCACCACACGAACTGCCATGTGACCGTGCTCATTTCTTTTCTTTTCATATTAATAGCCAAAAATATGATTTCAATAACAATTATGTTCATTATACTCACTTGCCATAATTTTCATTAAAATATAATCATTATCAAAAATCATTGGTAATCATGCCATAAACATAATCGTTTCAAATATCACTTTATAAAATATTTATATGTCAAAGTTACACACTTGAGATGGTAATGAGTTCATGCAATGGCAATGACTATGGCATACACTAGTCATTTATTATTTTCATTTATAAGATTCTTCTTCTTTTTTAAACATTATTATCCTCTCTTCACTAAACAAAGCATAAAACACTCATTTTAAATTCGATCGAGGTGATCTTGGTATCAATTGAAAGACACGGCCATCCTCTAAAACCCTTATGTTGAACATTTTAATGAAATCTTAAGTAATCATGGTATTACTACTCCCTCTAATTCAATGTTATTTCTTCTCAGGTAGGTTCAGACCTCTACTTACTAATCAGACCATATCTCCCTCATACAAACTCCAATTGAGGTAATTTAAAAGCCTATAAAACGTTAAGTCATTTATATACCACTTTCATGTTTATCATTTCTTCATATTCCTTATTAATTACATCCAAAAAATCAAAAACAAAAACACTTACATTTACCACCCTGGATTTTAGATTGATTTAAACCTTTACTCATAAATCAGCCATATCTCTCTCATATAGACTCCAAATTAAGTAATTTCAGAGTATATAGATCCGTGATACATATATATATATATATATATATATATATATATATATATATATATATATATATATATATATTTATTGTGTTAAAATTTTCCTTTAATTCCCTACTAATTGTGCCCAGAAATTTAAGAATATGAGCATACTTAACAGATTCTTCCCTAGTTAGCTAGTTTCTGACCTTCGCTTACTAATCTGACCATATCTCCCTCATATTGATTCCAATTTGAATGATTCAAGTGGATATAAATCCATGAAACATATATCTACATTTTTTATGTTAAGAATTTCTTTTAATTCCCTACAGATTTATCCCATAAATTCAAACACAGAAGCATACCTGACAAATTCTTCCCTGATTAACCATTTTCTGATCACTGCTTACTTATCAGGCAATATCTCCCTTATTGGGACTCCAAATTAAGTGATTCCGGTAGCTATATATCCGTGAGACATAGATCTACATTTTTTATGTTAACCATATCTTTTAATTCCTAACCGAGTCTTCCCAGAATTTTAAAAATATAAGCTTCCCTAGTTACCCCAAAATCCAATTTCCTAACCAATCCTTTCCTAAGGTTTTAGTTCATCATTATATTACATCCTCTTCTATTTTCTTTACATCTAATCATATTCCATCAATTTTTCACCATATTCAAATATAAAAAATAGTAGCATAAAAAATCATAAAAATTTTACCACCCATAGCCATACCTATGCTAACTTACCTTGAATACTTAGTCCTCTAGACTTCTCCTTCTTCTTCATTCATCTCTTCTTCTCTCTTTCTCTCCTTTCCTCACTCTACCTTGCTTGTATTTTTCCTCTCCCTTACTTGGATGAAATTATAATGTTATAGGGGTGGTTTTGCTTAAATAGACTATCAAGTGGTTCACCTTTCATGATCATGGGTCTACCTTATCACAATTAGGATGCACTTGGTTGATTTTAAAAAAAAACAACTCATGTTCTTGTCTTCCTCTTCCTTAGTTAAGATATGCATAGCAAAAGGAGATTTGTATTTTGAAAATTATGATAATATGTTCTTAAGACAAGGGACAAGGTCCCTTTGATTTAGGGATTCATTTCTATTTTCTTTTGTCTTAATCAAGCATGATAGGTTTGCCTTTCTAAGTGGCAAATTTTCAGCCATTGGATGTCCCTTGCTTGGCTGAAATTATTTGTGTAAGACAAGGATGTTTTATCATAATGATATTTATTATTATCCACTTTTTGAAATTATAAATATCAAATATAGGTATTTTGTCCTAATGCCATGTATTATTATCTACTTGTTGAAATTATGAATGTAGGATATAGATGTTTTGTCCTAAAGCCATGTGACCTAATCTTGAGTATTATTGCACTACTATTTCTTCACATGATTATTAAAAATTTTTCCTCTTGGATTTGAGCTCATTCTTACCCATTTCCTTTACTTTGGCTAAAATTCTACCTTTCATGGAGGGCTTGGTCATATTTTCATAATTTTTGGGCTATCGATCCAACTTCTATATCCTAGTCCAACTCTATGTTTTATTTCTTGCTTAGGCTATTTATTGGGCTTGCTATAAACTTATGTGAAGTGAAAAAACTCTATATGAAGTGTCCATAGGTGAAAGCCCAATTTATGGGTGGAGATGTTAAACTTAGAAATTTCTAACTCTTGAATTAGGAAAAATTACCTTAATCCAATCTTTTTAAAATTTTAAGACCTTTACTTCACAAAAATTTATCTTCCTTACCAAAGAATTTTGCCTTTCTTTAGTATGTTATTTCTAATTTTTCTTATTAGGTTTTCTCTATTTACTTGTTCCCTTAATGTTAGAAACATTTTTTATGCATACACATAAGGTGAAGAATTTCTAAGGATTATATTTCCTTAGATATCTAAAAATTGTCTAATAAATTTTATTTTCTTAATTAAATATTTATGTACCTTTAAAGAAACAAAATTAGGTATGTTACATTAAATATTTATGTACCTTTATTAATAAAAGAAACGAATTAAGGATGTTACATTTCTCTCCCCCTAAAAGAAATTTTGTCCTCAAAATTTTAGAAATTACTTAATAAGAAAAATTGCGGATATTTCTTCCTCATGACTTCTTCCAGCTCCCAAGTTGCTTCTTTCGTAGTCAATCCTTCCCATAACACCTTAACTAGGGGAATGGTTTTATTTCTCAGTTCTTTCACGTCGTTGTCCAATATGGATTATGGTACTAGCTGGTATGTCATGTTCTCCTTTATTTGGATTGGTTCATCCCGTATTACATGTGAGGAATTTGAAATATACTTTCGCAACTGTGATACATGGAAAACATTATGCAGGTTGGACAAATTAGATGGAAGGGCAACTTGATATGCCAACGTCCCCACTTTCTTGAAAATTTGGTAAGGTCCCAAAAATTGTGGACTTAGCTTTCTAATTTTGAGAGACCTACCAACTTCAATAGTTGGGAAAAGTTATAGAAATACATGGTCTCCTTCCTCAAACTCCAGAGGTCTATGTCTCTTATCATAGTAACTCTTTTGCCAACTCTGACCTGTAAGTATTTTGTCTCGTATCATCCTAATTTGTTTAGTGGTTTGTTGAACTAGATCAGGACCCAACAAGTTCTTTTCTCTTACCTCAAACCCACAAGTGGAGATTGGCACTTCCTACCGTATAAAGCTTCCTAGGGGGCCATCTTAATACTAGAGTGATAGCTATTACTATAAACAAACTGCACTAAAGGTAGGTACTTATCCCATCCTTTACCTTGCTCTATCACACAAGCTCTCAACATATCTTTTAGGGTTTAAATGGTCCGTTCTATCTACCCGTCAGTTTGAGGATGGTAAGCAGTACTAAACCGCAACTAGGTATCAAAAGCTTCCTGCAACGTTTTCCAAAACCTCAACGTGAACCTCAGATCTCTATCAGAAACGATATTTAAGGGAATTACATACAGTCTAACTATTTCTTGGACGTACAATTGGGCTAATTTATCCAATGAATAGTTAATTTTTAGGGGCAAAAAAGAGCAGATTTGGTTAAGCTGTCAACTATTACCCAGATAGAGTCATGTCCAACTAAAGTCTTGGGTCAGCCCACCACAAAGTTCATTGAAATATTATCCCATTTCCACATAGGAATCTCAAAAGGCTATAGAAATCCTGTTGGATTTTGATGCTCTACCTTCAACTTCTAACAAATTAAACATTTTGCCACAAACTCAGCAATGTTATTTTTCATCCCTAGCCACCAGTACATCTTCTTTAAGTCTTGATACATTTTAGTGGATCCAAGATGGACTATGTACTTACTTTGATGTGCTTCCTACAGGATCTTATTCCTCAATACTTGTTCTTGAGGGACATAAATCCTTCCCTGATACATGATTGCTCCATCTTTCATGACAGAAAAATTATCTTGATCTTTATGATCCTATAAGTATTGGTCATGTGCTTGAGCCTCTTTGATCTGGGCTCTAAGGTAACTCCTTATACTTAAACCATTAATGATTAGCTTCTTTAGAATAAGAGTAGTGGCAAGCTTCAAATTTGGAAACTCCTCTAGCATCTGCATCTCATACACCATCATCTAACCCATGTGTAGAGATTTTCGACTCAACGCATCAACTACAACATTCGCCTTTCCTGGATGATACTTTATCTCAAACTTTTAGTCATTGAGAAATTCTACCCATCTTCGTTGTCTCATATTTAACTCCTTCTTATCAAAACGATACTTAAGACACTTACAATCACAGTATACTTCAAATGTTGCACCATTCAAATAGTGTCGCCAAATCTTTAAGGCAAACACCACCGCTGCCAATTCAAGATCATGGGTTGGATAATTTCCTTCATAGAGTCTTAATTGCCTAGAGGCGTAAGCAACTACTCTCTTGTCTTGCATTAGCACACACCCTAGCCATTTCTTTGAAGCGTCACTATACACTTCAAAATGTCTTGTAGGGTCTGGAGTAATTAAAATAGGAGGAGTGGTCAATCTTGTTTTAAGCTCCTGGAAACTAGCTTCACATTAATCAGTCCACTTGAAAGGACTTCCCTTCTTAGTCAATTTAGTTAATGGCAAAGCTATACGAGAGAAGTTTTGTATAAACCTCCTATAGTATCCTGCCAAACCCAAAAAACTTTTGACTTCTGTAACCGTCTTTGGTCTTTCCCACTGAATCACTGCTTCCGTCTTGATAGGGTCTACGGCTACCCCTTTATTGGAAATGACATGTCCGAGAAATCTTACCTCTAATAGCCAAAATCAACACTTCTCCAATTTGGCATACAATTTTTTCTCTTTCAACACTCGTAGCACAATTCAGAGATGTGGTTCATGTTCTTTCTCACTCTTAGAATAGATCAAGATGTCATCAATGAATACTACCACAAATTGATCTAGGTAGGGTCGAAAAATGCAATTCATGTAATCCATGAAAATTGTAGGTGCATTTGTCAACCCGAAGGGCATTACGAGAAACACTTAGTTCCTATACCTAATCTTGAAGGTTGTTTTTGGTACATCATTCTCATTGATCCTAATCTGATGATATCCCAATCTCAAGTCAATTTTAGAAAATTCAGAGGCTCCCTTCAATTGATTTAATAAATCATCTATCCTAGGGAGTGGATACTTATTTTTGATAGTCACCTTATTCAACTGTCTGTAATCTATGCATAGTCTTAAGCTCCCGTCTTTCTTCTTAATGAACAATACAGGAGCTCCCCAAGGTGATACACTTGGTCTAATGAATTACTTATCTAAAAATTCCTCCAACTGTTTCTTAAGTTCTTGTAGTTCCTTTGAGGCCATTCTATAAAGTGCAATAGAGATACCCTATCCCAGGTAAGAGATCAATAGAGAACTTTATCTCTCTCTTGGGAGGTAAGCCTGGAATATCTGATGGAAATACTTCAGGAAACTTATTGGCTATTGGGATTTCATCAAGCTTCGATTCAACTTCTAGATTTGATAAGTGCAAGAGAATGTATCCAAGTACTCCATTCTTCAACTCCCTATTGACTTGATTGGCATTAATCATCAATAACTGCTTCTCCTCTTCTGAAGTAGGAGGTAGAAATTCAATGGTCTTGTTATAACAGTTCAATAAGACCCGATTTCTAGACATCCAGTCTAACACTAGGATGACATCAATACCTTTTAAAGGTAGACAAAAAAGGTCTACAGAAAACATTTTCTGCTGAATGGTGACCTGGCAGTCTTTACATATTGAGGAAGTTAAGACCCTTTCCCCTGTGGAGATTACTACAGATAATTCATAGGAGGTTTCAAAAATAGGATACTGAAGCTCCTTAATACATTCTTCTGATATAAATGAATGATTAGCACCAGAGTCAAACAACACCATAAGAGTAAATCCATAGATGTAGCATGTACCTTGAATCATTTCGAAAGATTAAGCTTCCTCTTGGTCGCTCAAGGTGAAAACCCTTCCTTTCACCTGAGGTCTTGGTTCTAACTTCTTTTCCATATTTTGTGGGCAGTTCTTTGCATAATGACCTTTCTATTCGCATTTGAAGCAAACATCAGATCCTATGTAGCATGGTCGGTTACCATGCATACGCCCGCACTTAGTACACTTGACTGTGGAAACGTTATGTTAGAAGGGACGGGGACTTGCAGTTATTGGCCTCTTGCCAGTACCCTGTCTTTTTCCTCTGATATTTCTGCTAGAGTTTTGTGGCTCATTCTTTCTTTTTCTAGAAGTTCTGTCTTTGTTTCTCATCCTCCATTGCCCTCAAGCTCTTTTCCAGAGTCTACATTTATTTATCAGAGGTACAAATTCCTCGATGTTCAAAGCTACAACAGTATTCCTTATCTCCAGGTTCACTCTCGCTTTAAATTTAACAGCCTTCCATGCTTCATCGAGGTTCAATCGTAGGTAAGAGGAAAACTTAGACAATTCCTCGAACCTCGCGATGAATTAGTTTATGGTCATGTTGCCCTGCCTGAGTTGAAGAAATTCAATTTACTTCTCTGCCCTCATAGTACTTGGGAAGTACTTTTCTAAAAAGATGTCTTTGAAGACCTGCAAGGTGATCTGCCTTCCCTGGTAAGTTAAAAGTTCTTTAACTCCACGCCCCCAGTATTCTGTTTCATCTTTTAGCATATATGTAGTGAAGATAACTTGCTGCTCCTCAATACAGCCCATCACTTCAAAGATTTTTTCTAGTTCCCTTATCCACCTTTCAACTACAATTAGGTCAAAGACGCCTTGAAAACAAGTTGGTCTAGTCCTTAGGAACTCAGATATTCCATTATCAATCCCTGCCATCCGGTTATTAACACTAATATCACAATTCGGGTTATTAACATTCTGGAGGTATTGTAGAATTTGATTAGTGGTCGTGACTTGGTCTGGAATTGTCGTGGCAAGGTTGTGCAAGGTTTCCTCCGCATTGTTTTTTGGATTCCTCCTTAGTGGTGCCATTTCCTACTGTGGCAAAAATAAAGTTATGCTGCTATTGAGGTGATCAAGCCCAATAGTTAGTTTCAAAAATATTTAATAGCAGTCATAACACCACCTCGACATATAGATAGGAAACACTAGTAATTTCTTACCTATATGAAATCATTGATCCCTTACACAGCACAACCACAACATACTCAAGACACTATAAGATCGATTCAAATAACCATCCACCCACTAGCCATCTAGGATCAGCTTGCTCTGATACCAATTATGTAACAACTCCAGTTTTTTTTACATATATACTTATATGTATATTTTTAAATTCAATAAAGTCATAACCTTCTTCTTCAAACTATTTAACTCATAATAACATTCAATTAAATTAACCAAACATAAATAAGGTTTAAGAAATACCATTAACACTTATACAATTCTGGGTTCACGTACACATCATTAATCAAAACATATGTACAAAAATCAAACACATATAAGACTACATTTTATTCATCTATATTGACCAGTTTCGAAGATACAGGTGCGAGTGGTTGCACCTTCACGAGGATCTTAGCCAACTCAACCCAACGTACGCTAAAAGCCGGTCATAGAGAATATCTGCATAACTTAGTTTTCTAAAAATGATATGAAAATATAGTGAGAAATAAAACCCAGTAGGTTCAATAATAAATCATTATCAATAATGCTTGTCACTTCATGTTCATCTGTATAAGCTACAGTAATTATCTTTAGGTCACATGAATGCATTTTATCTATGCACATGAAAATCGTACAATTATGACATGTATGGCATGAATAACTATTTTCAGAATATCATATGATGGCCATCAACTTGTTTTCATACCAAGCTACTCTGGTCAGGGTGAGTACTTTCTACACTCTGATACGGACTTTTCTCGCTCCGTCTGACATGGCACTCTTTCTTTTCTCATTAACATAATCATAGCCGTTGGTAGGGCATTCCCTACTGGTGCACCACGCGGACCGCCATGTGACCGTGCTCATTTATTTTCTTTTGACATTAATAGCCAAAAATATGATTTCAATAACAATTATGTTCATTATACTCACATGCCATAATTTTCATCAAAATATAATCATTATTAAAAATCATTAGTAATTGTACCATAAACATAATTGTTTCAAATATCACTTTATAAAATATTTCTGTGTCAAAGTTACATACTTAAGATGGTAAGGAGTTCATGCAATGGCAATGGCTATGGCATACACTAGTCATTTATTATTTTCATTTATAAGATTATTCTTCTTTTTTAAATATTATTATCTTCTCTTCACTAAAAATAGCATAAAACCCTCATTTTAAATCCGATCGAGGTAATCTTGGTATCAATTGAAAGACAAAACCATCCTTTAAAACCCTTATGTTGAACATTTTAGTGAAATCGTGTAACATCCTAAGCCTCTAATAAAGTTTGATAAATTTAAGAATAGGTAGAAAACACATATGACAAGTAAATTAAGATGCTTAGTTATGTGACAATAAGGCAAGTATAAAATAGGTGACATAGTTAATATTAAATCATATAAATAAAGTTCTTAGGATCATAATGGATGGAGAGAGGACACAAATACATTTTTTTAGACATTACTAATCTAGGATTACTAATAAATTAAGACATATATGAACAAGAATTAAAATGTGTAGTTGTTGACAATAAAGTCTTTATTAAATATGTGGTACCATTTCATGGTTAGAAGTAATATAAATAAAAAAAAGTTTGGAGCATAAATGAGTGGAATAAGATACAAATATATTCCTTAGGATGCTACTAATTTAGGAATAGTAACATAATAAGGGAGGAAGAAGCATTACGTATATATCTATATATATAGTTTCTCCACCTCCACCATGCATATTCTAATATATATATTTACATATGCAAAAGTAGAAGCATTACGTATATATATATATATATATATATATATATATATATATATATATATATATATATATATATATATATATATATTCTCCCATCTCCACCATACATATCATAATGCATGCAAGTGAGAACTTGAAACAAGCACCAGCAGATTTAAACACATGTGTAGCGGTTGGAATACAAGCAAGAACACAGCCCCATCTGTTGCAGAATTCATGCCCATCCTTGCTCAGCAAAAACACACCTCATATGCAGCAGAATCACACCCCACATGCAAGCAGAATCATTCCCCACAAAGCAGAAACACACCCACCAACTGCAACAGAAACACGTCCCTATCCTTACTCCATAAAGCAAGTAGAAACCTGCCCTACACAGCAGTAAATCACGCCCCCATCTACAGCAGAATCATTCCACCTTTGCTCTATGAGACAAGTAGAAGCATTCATGCATGCAAGTTATATGGCAGCATATGTCTCCTTTACGTATCATGCATACAATTTCACCCACTCCCACTGAGCATATTATAATACATATACATATGCATGCACTTATGTGGAGGAGCAGTAGGAAACTTACCTCCCTGCCCTGCATAACCCGGGGAATCCCTACAACCATGGCAGCCACATCCTTGCATTTCGGTAATGGGGTAGAAGAAACAAATCAGCCTTGCCTCACGCCAGCAGTAGAAATGAGAAAGGGAAGGTAGTCAAAAACTTAAGAGGCACTTAAGAGGCAAGAGGAAGGAAGAGGGAGAGAGCAGCCAGGAAGAAGAAGAAAGTCTGAGAGAGGAGGAAGAGAGAGAAAGCAAGCCGGAAATATGGAGATCTCCTTCTATTTTTTCTTCCCTCACCATAAGGCAGTGAGAGTGAGAGTGAGTGCTGAGATTTGAAATTTTGCTCACCCCATATTTTGTACAAGAAATGTGGCTGAGTTGCAAGGGAAACCAAGAGGAGAATCAAGCTACAAATTGAGAGCCATAGGAGTAGGTTTGCATAAGGTAAGTGTGGCTTCTTATAAAAATCTGGTTTAGAGTTTATTAGGCTAAATTTAGGCTCTGCATGGACAAATTTTTGTCTAAAATATGAAAATATGTTCAACATAAAAGTTGTAGCTCTATGTCTTAGATTTCCATAGAATTTGGAATCACATCAATCAGACATAAAATGAGAGAGTTATACTCTAGGGAGTTATGAGAGGTCAGAATCAGGTCTAGAATGTCTGGAATTCAGACTAGCGAGAATAGCTTCGTTTTTCGAATTTCTGGGACTAACCTATAAGGAATATGAAAACATGGTTAACATCCAAAGTGTAGATAGATTTCTTACAGTTACACAGCCACTGAAATCACCTACGTTTGAGTCCATATGAGTGAGTTATGGTCTAATTAGTGAGTAAAGGTTATAGAGCACAAAAGGATTAAGTTGAGAACACAGAAACCTTTTTGCACCTGAAAATATTAGCCTAGTAAATTTAGTAAATAGCCTTTAAATTCTATATTTTTTGGTGAGAAAAGCCATAAAATGTTCATAATCAATTCGGAAAATTTTTGTGATTTTTGAGAGCCTACAACTAGGCCTTTTGCAATTAAAACAGTGCTGAGAACAATCTGCTAGACAGCTTAGACTATTAATGGAAATACAAAATATTGAAGGGCTTGATGTTGAATTTTTGTATGAAAATTTTATTACATGTTATAGGGATCCTAGTTAAGGATCCCACCAAAGTTTAGAGAATTCTGGGCAGGTTAAGGCATATACTAAAATGTAGAAATTTGGTAGGGCAGGAAATGAGTCAGAACAGACCATAACTAGGGACAACATTTAAAACTTGGGTTATTCAAGGGGTCAAATGAATTATTTTCTACTTAAAATTTTTATGGTGATTATATAACATATTTAGGAAACTTCATAAAAATATTACAAATTTTGAAGAAGTTTTACCAATCCAAAGGAATGCAAAATAGAATAGAAATGGAACTAAAACCAATCTACACTATTCTGGGTTATGGAGGTAGTTCTTGGGGTTGAATGGAAGAGTTAAGGGCTAAGAAAACCACAAAATAAAATACACATGTAAAGGTACCTCCATAAAAAATTTTAGAATGTTTAGAGAACTTTTGTCATATTTAATAATAACCCCAAATCTCAAAAGAATCATAGTTTTATTTTGAAAAGCAGAAACTCTTAAACTAGAGATTTATGACTTTAGGTGCTAATATGCATGCATTAACCAAGAGCTCTTATATGTTTTAGTTTGAGTTACTAGTTGACATGCTGTAATTTAAGCATGTTGTTAGCATTATTTTAGTTAGTTTTATTTAAGTTAAGTAGAAAATAGATATGAATTAATTGAGTTTTGTGTTTTGTGTTTTAGGAATAATAAAGAACGAAAGAAGAGGAAAATAGAGAGAAAATTATGAAAAAAAAATGCTGATTTCTGAACATTCGTCCCTAATTAAGGCATATCTCACTCATTTGGACTCCGATTGAGGTGATTCCAGTGGCTATAGAAAGAAGAGACATAAACATACAAGTTTTGTGATCGGCACTTTGGCAAAATACAAAAGATTCTAGGCGCCGTGGCACTCACAAGAGAGCACTGCGACGCTGCGTGAGGATAGATCCAGAGCACCGCGGCGCTGAGCTACCCAGAAAAGAGCACCGCAGCGCTCAACCCAACACGCCACGGCGCCTGAGCGCTACGAGATTGCCCACCGCGATGCCCTGATGGTTACTTCCGTAGTGCCGCAGCGCCATTGTAGCGCGCCACGGCGCTTGCCACCGCATCAGTTTTCCGAATTTGCGAATTTTCGGTCTTTTTATTCCAATTGAAGCCCAATGGACTGGGATTTGACCTAGAAACACTCCTACTTCGATTAGGAGGAGTTACTTTATAAAAGGGGAGGAAAGCAAGCAGAGAATTCATTCAATCCTTCATCCAAGTTCTTAGTTACATTCTTTAATTCTTCTTTTGATTTTCTTATGGCCCTGCGTGGCTAGTTCTTTTTAGTTGGTTGAGGTAGATTGAAACCTCAAGGGATCTTCGTGCATTGTGAGATATGGATTTGATTTTATTATTTCAATTTGAATTAAGTATTGATTATTCATATGCTTTTCTTCTCAATGATTATTCATATGATTGCTAGGGAGGCCTACTAGTATATTGTCTGTCTTAATCTACCGCTTAATTATGTTTTGAACAAAGTCTTCAATTTTGTGATTCATGAGGCAAATGGGTTTGAGGATTTTGGATTATAAATCATTGAACCTATGATGAATAATTAACTAAATTAGATATAACCGATGTGTTTATATTTGTTTAGCTCTGTCAGTTTCTCTAATTCTTCATGCGGTTAATAAGTTATGCTTTACTGATGTGCTAAAGGATTGCTTGTTAATTAGGGTTTAATTGGTGCGATTGTCATTAATTTACTAGACTTAAGGAGGAACAGGTTTAGAAACCCAATGATAGATATTCAATTACAGATTGATTATGTTGTCAATGATCAATGTAATCCCTTGACGGTAGATATCAACCAAAACCAACGTCTTTATCAATAATCACTCTCTCTTAATTGCTTTCATTATTATTTACTTAATTTTATTTGCAATTATCAATCCCCCCTTTCTCAATCACATAAGGTAATTTCAGTCTCTGTAGGATTGACCCTTACTCCCACTACTACAGGTTAGTTTTGAGGTAAGGTATTAATTTGGGTGTACCTACGACAGTACGCACTAAATTTTGGCGTCATTACCGGGGACTGCGTCTATTGCTTTTTGTGATTTTATTTTGATTTATGCCTGTGACTCGTTCTTCTAATTCTCAAAATTTAGAGTTCAATTCAAATATTGGAAAATCTGTATACAGGCACAGAAGAGAACTTCAAGAGGACATTGATCAAGAAAAGGAGGAAGTAACCATGGCGAGGCACCCCACTCTGAAGGAGCTTGCAGCTCCAGATTTGCATTAGCAACCCTTATACATTACTTTTCCTAATCTTGGTGACAATGTTAATTTTGAGTCGAAATCTGGATTAATTCATCTCTTACCTAATTTTCATGGTCTTGCAAGTAAAGACCGCATAAACATTTGAAGGAATTTCATGTGGTATGTACTAGTATGAAGCCTCTTGGAGTAACTGAGGAACAAATAAAACTTAGGAATTTTCCTTTTTCATTAAGAGATTCAGCCAAAGATTGGTTGTACTATTTGCCCTCTAGTACTATCACTACTTGGAATGAGATGAAGAGAATGTTTTTAGAACGTTATTTTTCTACATTTAGAGCCACTACTATCAGGAAAGAAATATGCGGCATTAGGCAATTGCATGGAGAAACACTTTATGAATATTGGGAGAGGTTTAAAAAGCTTTGTGCAAGCTGCCCATATCATTAGATTAGTGAGCAGCTACTAATCCAATATTTCTATGAAGGTCTTTTGTAGGGAGATAGGAGTATGATAGATGCAGCTAGTGGAGGAGCACTAGTAAATAAGACTCCTGAAGCAGCCAGAATCCTAATATCAAATATGGCTGCCAATTCTCAACAATTTGGCATAAGAGATTATCCTCCTATTAGACATGCCCATGAGGTAAGTACTACTTCTCTTTAGAATCAAATATCTAAACTTACCTCTCTTGTGCGCCAAATGGCTACAGGTACACTATAGCAAGTTAAAATCTGTGGAATATGTTTAGTAATAGGGCACTCCACTGATATGTGCCCTACACTTCAAGAGGAATTCACAGAACAAGCGAATGTTGTAGGAGGTTTTCCTAGCCATCCAAAGAGGTATAATCCTTATGCTAATACATATAATCCTAGATGGAAGGATCATCCCAATTTCAGATATAGGAATGCACAAAATAAGCCTGCTGGACAAAATTTTCAGCAAAATCAGCAAGCCTATTATCCTAGACAAAATACATCTCAGGATCACCAGGTAAGTAATTCCTTGGAATATGTTGTCAAATCTCTTCTACATAATTCTCATCAATTTCAGCAAGAGACAAGAGCCAGCATTCAGAACCTGACAACTCAAGTAGGTCAGTTAGCAACCACAGTGAGTCGATTGGATGCTGAAAACTCAGGTAAGTTACCTTCTCAAACTGTGGTAAATCCAAGAGAAAATGTCAGTGCAATTATTTCAATGAATGGTAAGAAAATTAAAGGTTTACCATCCCTTTCTTCTCCTAAAATGCATGAGAAATTAAATAAGGAGAAAGAAGAATCTACAGGTAATTCTCTATCTACTTCAAATTATGAAGTAGTGCCTCCTTTTCCAGAAGCTCTTAAAGAGAATAGGCTAAATGAGAAAACTTCTAAATTGTATGACATCTTTAGAAAATGTGAAGTTAATCTCCCCTTTCTAGATACCATTGAACAGGTGCCAAGATATGCATAGTTCTTGAAAGAACTATGTACTCAAATAAAAGGGCAAAAATTAAAGGATTTTGAAAAGGTTCATATGAGTCAGAATGTATCTGCTATGATACAAAAAAAACTCCCTACTATATGCAAGGATCCAGGTATGTTTACTATTTCATGCAAAATTGGGGGAACTCGCATTGAAAAGGCTATGTTAGATTTAAGAGCTTCTATCAATGTTATGCCATATTCTGTATATACATCTTTGAATTTGGGACCATTAAACTCTGCAAATTTGATAATTCAACTAGCAGACAGGTCCACTACATATCCTAAGGGAATAATTGAGGATGTCTTGGTACAAGTTGATGATTTGGTGTTCCCTGCAGATTTTTATGTGCTTGACATGGACAATGGGGATTTTACTTCTCCAATATTATTAGGGAGACCATTCTTGAAAACCTCTAAAACCAAGATAGATGTTCATAATGGTACACTCACTATGGAATTTGATGGTGAAGTAATAAAATTCAATATGTATGAAGCCGTGAAACACCCAGGTGATGATACTCCTGTTTATTCCAATAATATCATTAATTCTTTGACACATGAAGTAGATGGAAAGGATGAATTGGAAGTAATTGTGAACAAATCCATAAAGGAAGATAATGGTGAGATAGAACAGGGTATAGAAACAAAAGAGGACTCGGCTGCACTAAATAATTTCTCAACAGAACCACCAATAGGTAAGGCTGCTTACATAGAATTACCACTTACTGATACTACTCTTTTACCATTTGTTGTGCAAGTTCCTACACCTGAATTGAAGCCTCTTCCTAATCCTCTCCAATATGTGTTTTTAGGGAAAGTAGAAATACCCCCCGATAAAATTTCCAGCAAAGCTTGAAACTAATCAGGAGGAAAAATCAATTCAAAAGTACAAATCTGCAATAAGATGGAATGGGCATAGGCTTAAACCATATTATGAAGGATTTTAGCAAGAAGAATCACAATGGATAACTCTTCAAGGCCCTCCTTGATTTTTTTTAGTTTATGTCGAGCCAACGACGTAAAACAAAGGCGCTGGTTGGGAGGCAACCCAACAACCATTCTTCTTCTTCTTATTTTTCTATTCATAGTTTAATTTTTCTTTATTTTCAAAAAAAAATTGGTAGAACTGCAGATGCACAAGCGCCGTAGCGCCCATTGCCCAGATCAGGTGAGCGCCGTGGCCATCTGAACCTAGGTCGAGTAGTGTCGCGGTGCTTGGAACCCAGATTGGGCGAGCACCGTGGCGCCCCGCGTTTCAGCATAGAGCACCGCGACGCTCTCTATAAGAGATCCGCGGACCTCTTCATCCTAAATAGCTGTGTTTTGCAACACCCTCACTCCCACATACAAAACACGGGTTAGAGGCAAGATGGTGAATTTTACTCCTCGTGCTATCAATGAATTTTACTCTCTGCCTGACATTGAAGATGATAAGTACTCTGCCTTCATCCAATCAGACATAGAATTTGATGAGATTATATCCACTCTTTGCTATAGAGGGGCTTCCTGGAAATTGGATAGCAATGGGCAGCCACTGTATTTTGCCAGGGCAGACATGAATAAAGTGGGTAAAGCTTGGTACTATTTCGTGGTAGCACGATTCATGCCCAGCTTGAATATGAGTCAGGTCAGGAGGGACAAACCCATTCTAATTTTGGCTATAGTTAAAGGTTTTTCCATTGACGTGGGAAAACTCATCCACAAGCAGATACTTGGCTGCATTCGTTCTAGAAACGGATACCTCTTCGCCCCAGTTTAATCATTGGTCTATGTGAGAAGGCTAGAGTCAGCTAGGATTCTATTAAGGTTCTCATTCAACCAATGAAACCTATTTCCTAATCAGACATTCAGAAATTTAAGGGACATGAGGAAGCAGCAGAAGAAGAGTTAGGCATTCAACCTATAATTACAGAGGAACCTGGTAGCAATTCAACTCCACCACCAACCCAACTGTAATAACTTTTTTTTTATTTATTATTAAACAATATAAAGTTTACATACACATCATTAATCAAAACGTACGTACAACATTTCAAACACATAAATATCTACATCTTATTTATTTTGGTTGACCAATTCCGGAGATTCAGGTGCGGGTGGTTGCACCTTCACCGGGATCTCTGCCAACTCGCCCACAAACATTTTATTTAGGATCCACCCATCATAGAATAACTCGATCCAACATGCAGTAAAAGCCAGAGCTATAAAAAAAATCTGCATAACTAATTTTCTGAACATGACATGGAAATATAGTGAGAATTAAATCCTAGTAAGTTCAATAATAAATCATTATCCATATAGCTCATCACGACATGTTCAGCTGTATAAACTACAGTAAATAACTTTCGTCACTTGAATGCACTATATCTATGCACATGAAAATCATACAGTAATGACATGTATGATAGGATTAATTATTTTCATAATATCAAATGATGACTATCAATTTATTCTCATATCAAGCTACCCCGTTCAGGGTGAGTATTTTCTACTCTATGGTACGGGCTTTTCTTGCTCCGTCCGACATGGCCCACTTTCTCTTTCTTTTCTCATTAACATGATCATAACCGTTGGTAGGGCGTCCCCTACTGATTCACCACAAGGATTGCCATGTGACAGTGCTCATTTCTTTTCTTTTCACAATGATAGCCAAAAATATGCTTTCAATAACAAGTATGTTCATCAAAATATAACTATTACCAAAAATCATTGATAATCATGCCATGAACATAACCATTTCAAATATCACTTTATAAAATATTTCCATATCAAAATTTCACACTTAAGATGGTAAGAAGTTCATACAATGGCAATGGCTATGGCTATACTAGTCATTTATTATTTTCATTTATAAGATTCATCATCTTTTTTAAATATTAATTTTATTTCTTTATTTTCTTGATGCAGGTTTTCATCCTATCTAACCTTCTCTTACTAATCAGAGCATAACTCCCTCAATTTAACTCCGATGTAGGTGATCTTGGTGTCAATTTCAAGATAAAACAATTATCTAAAACTATTATGTTGAACAATATAGCAAACTATTAAAAAATCATGATGATATTACTCCCTCAATGTGCAGGTTATTTCTTCTCGGATAGGTTCTGACCTCTACCTACTAATCTGTCCATATCTCCCTCATACGAATTCCAAATTAAGTGATTCCAGTGGCTACAAATCCGTGACACATATATCTATAATTCATATGTTAGCCATTTATTTTATTTCCTTATAGAAGGTTCCCAAAAATTAGAAAACCAAAGCTATCCTAACATATTCTCCCCCGATTAACCATTTTCTGACCTTTGCTTACTAATCGGACCATATCTATCTCATATTGACTCCGAATTGAGTGCTTTCACTGGATAAAAGTCCGTGAGACATATAGCTATAATTCTTATGTTAACCATTTATTTTATTTCTCTAAACAATATTCCCATAAATTAAAATACCGAAGCTATCTTAACATATTCTTCCCTGATTAACCATTTTCTGACCATTGCTACTAATTGGACCATGTCTACCACATATGGACTCTAAATGGAACGATTCCAGTGGTTAAAAATCCGAGACACATATATCTATAATTCATATGTTAACCATTTATTTTAATTCCTTATAGAATGTTCCCAAAAATTAAAACACAGAAGCTTAAAATTCTGCCACCCATAGCCATACCCATGCAGAACTATTTACACCAACCAAAGTATTCAAACATACATAATATGTAACATGATATAGCAACATCCATGACCAATCATCAAAGTTCTAAGATCAAAATCTCATATAAATATTGCAAGTTTCAAAACTTTTCTTCAAAAAGAAATATTGTTAAACTTACTTGGAGCACTCAGTCCCCTAGACTTCTCCTTCCTCTTTCTTCCTTTCTTCCTCTCCTTTACTCACTCTACCTTGCTTCTATTTTTCCTCTCCCTCATTTGGACGAAATTCTAATGTTGTAAGGGTGGGTTTTCTTATATAGACCACCAAATAATTCACCTTTCATGATCATGGGTCTACCTTATCACAATTAGGTTTCACTTGGTTGAATTTTCGGAAAACAAACAACTTATGTTCTTGTCTTCCTCTTCCTTTGTCAACATATGCATAGGAAAAGGAGATTTATATTTTGAAAATTATGATAATATGTTCTTAAGATATGGGACAAGGTCCCTTTGATTTAGGGATTCATTTACTTTTTCTTTTGTCTTAATCAATTATGATAGATTTGCCTTTTTAAGTGGCAAATTTCTAGCCCTTCAATCTCCATTATTTGGTTGAAATTATTTGTGTGGGATAGAAATGTTTTGTCCTAATGCTATGTATTATCATACCACTTGCTAAAATTATGAGTGTAGGATATAGATGTTTTGTCCTGAAGCCTTGTATTATCATACCACTTGCTAAATTTTTGTCTTAATGACATGTCACCTAATCTTGATTACACCATTATTTCATCACTTTAATTTTATTTTTATTTTTATTTTTCTTCTTGGGTTTGGGCTCATTCTTGCCCATTTTCTTTACTTTGGTTAAAATTCTATCATTCATAATGGGCTTGGTCACATTTTCATGATTTTTAGGCTACCGATTCAATTTCTATATATTAGTCCAAGTCTATGTTTTATTTCTTCATTGGGCTATCCTATTGACTTGCTAAAAATTTATGTGAAGTAGAAAAACTCTATATGAAGTGTCCATAGGTGAAAACCCAATTTATGGGTGGAGATACTAAACATAGTAACTTTTGCTCTTAAATTAAGAAAAATTACCCTAATCCGATCTTCTTGAAATTTTAAGACCTTTACTTACTTCACAAAAATTTATCTTCCTTAACTAAGAATTTCACCTTTCTTTAGCATGTTTATTTCTAATATTTCCTCTTAGGTTTTCTTTCTTTACCTATTCCATTAACATTAGAACATTTCTATACAAACACGTAAGGTGAAAAATTTCTAAGGATTATATTTCCTTAGATATCTAAAAATTGTCTAATAAATTTTATTTCCTTAATTAAATATTTATGTACCTTTATCAATAAAAGAAATGAAATTATGGATGTTACTTTGAATACTTTTGTACTTTTATTAATACATGAAACGAAATTAGGGATGTTACATTTCTTTCCCCCTAAAAGAAATTTTGTCCTCAAAATTTCAGAAATTACCTAATAAGAACAATTTCGGATATTTCTTCCTCATGACTTCTTCTAGCTCCCAAGTTGCTTCTTTTGGAGTCAAACCTTCCCATAACAACTTAACTAGAGGAATAGTTTTGTTCCGCAATTGCTTCATGTCATTGTCCAATATAGATGCTGGTACTAGCTAGTATGTCATGTTCTCCTTTATTTGGATTGGTTCATCTCGTATCACATGTGAGGAGTCTGGAAGATACTTTTGGAGCTGGGATACATGGAAAACATATGTAAGTTGGACAAATTAGGTGGGAGAGCAACTTGATATGCTGACGTCCCTACTTTCTTCAAAATTTGGTATGGTCCTAAAAATCACAGATTTAGCTTTTTGGTCTTGAGAGACCTACCAACTCCAGTGGTCGGAGAAAGTTTTAGAAATACATGGTCCCCTTCCTCAAACTCCAGAGGTTTATGTCTCTTATCATAGTAACTCTTTTGTCGACTGTGAGCTGTAAGTATTTTATCTCGTATCATCTTGATTTGTTCAGTGGTTTGTTGAACTAGATCAAGACCCAGCAAGTTCTTTTCTCCTACCTCAAACCAACATAATGGAGATCGGCACTTCCTACCGTATAAAGTTTCGTAGAGGGCCATCTTAATACTAGAGTGATAACTATTACTATAAGCAAACTCTACTAAAGGTAGAAACTTATCCCATCTTTTACCTTGCTCTATCACACAAGCCCTTAACATATCTTCTAGGGTTTGAATGGTTCGTTCTATCTGCCCGTTAATCTGAGGATGGTAGGCAGTACTGAACCGCAATTGAGTACCAAATGCTTCCTACAATGCCTTCTAAAACCTCGATGTGAACCTCGGATCTTTATCAGAAATGATATTTAAGGGAATTCTATGCAGTCTAACTATTTCCTGGACATACAATTGGGCTAATTTATCCAGTGAATAGTTAATTTTTATGGGCAAAAAGTGAGCAGATTTGGTTAATCTGTCAACTATTACCTAGATAGAGTCATGTCCCACTAAAGTCTTAGGTAATCCCACAACAAAGTCCATTGAGATACTGTCCCATTTCCATTTAGGGATCTTAAGAGGTTGTAGAAATCCCGCTGGCTTTTGATGCTCCACCTTCACCTTTTGACAAATGAGACATTTCGCCACAAACTCAGCAATGTCCTTTTTCATCCCTGGCCACCAATACATCCTCTTTAAATCCTGGTACATTTTAGTACATCCAGGATGGACTGTGTATTTACTCTGATGCGCTTCCTGCAGGATCTTATTCCTCAACTCTCGTTCTTGAGGGACACAAATCATTTCCAGATACATGATTACTCCATCTTCCATGACAAAAAAATTACCTTGATCTTTATGATCCTGTAAGTATTGGTCATGAGCTTGAGCCTCTTTGATCTGAGCTCTAAGGTCACACCCTATACTTAAACCATTAATGACTAGCTTCTTTGGAGTAAGTATTGGCTAGCTTCAAATTTTGAAACTCCTCTAGCATCTGCATCTCATACACCATCATTTGACCTATGTGCAGAGATTTTTTATTCAAGGCATCTGCTACAACATTCGCCTTTCCGAGATGATACTTTATCTCAAACTTATAGTCATTGAGGAATTCTACTCATCTTCGTTGCCTCATATTTAACTCCTTCTGATCAAAGAAGTATTTAAGACTCTTATGATCACAATATACTTCAAAGGTTGCCCTGTACAAATAGTGTCACCAAATCTTTAAGGAAAACATCATTGCCGCCAATTCAAGATCATGGGTTGGATAGTTTCCTTCATGTGGTCTCAGTTGCCTAGAGGCATAAGCAACTACTCTCTTATCTTGCATCAGCACACATCCTAGCCCTTTCTTTGAAGCATCACTATACACTTCAAAATGTCCTGTGGGGTCTGGAATAATTAAAACAGGAGGAGTGGTCAGTCTTGTCTTAAGCTCCTGAAAACTAGCTTTACATTGATCAGTTCATTTGAAAGGACTTCCCTTCCTGGTCAATTTAGTCAATGGCAAGGCTATACGAGAGAAGTTTTGTATAAACCTCCTGTAGTATCCTGCCAAACCCAGGAAACTTCTGACTTCTGTAATCGTCTTTGGTCTCTCCCATTGAATTACTGCTTCTGTCTTACTAGGATCTACGGCTACCCCTCTATTAGAGATGACATGTCCGAGAAACTTTACTTTTGACAGCCAAAATTCACACTTCTCCCATTTGGCATACAACCTTTTCTCTTTCAGTACTTGCAGCACAATTCGGAGATATTGTTCATGTTCTTTCTCACTCTTAGAATATATCAAGATGTCATCAATGAACACTACCACAAACTGACCTAGGTAGGGTCAAAAAATGCGATTCATGTAATCCATGAAAATTGCAGGTGCAGTTGTTAACCCGAAAGGCATTATAAGAAACTCATAGTGCCCATACCTAGTCCTGAAGGCAGTTTTTGGTACATCCTCCTCCTTGATCCTAATTTGATGATATCCCGACCTCAAGTCAATCTTAGAAAAGATAGAGGCTCCCTTCAATTGATCTAATAAGTCATCTATCCTAGGGAGAGGGTACTTGTTTTTTATAGTCACCTTATTCAGCTGTCTGTAATCTATGCATAGTCTCTAGCTCCCGTCTTTCTTCTTAACAAACAATACAGGAGCTCCCCAAGGTGATACACTTGGTCTAACAAATTGCTTGTCTAACAGTTCCTCCAACTGTTTCTTGTGTTCCTGTAGTTCTTTCAAGGCCATTCTATATGGTGCAATAGAGATAGGCCCTGTTCCAGGTAAGAGATCAATAGAGAACTCTATCTCTCTCTTGGGAGGTAAGTCTGGAATATCTTATGAAAATACTTCAGGAAACTTGTTGGCTATTGGGATTTCATCAAGCTTCGATTTGACTTTTAGGTTTGATAAATACAAGAGAATGTATCCAAGTACTCCATTCTTCAATTCCCTATTAACTTGATTGGCATTAAGCATCAATAACTGGACTTCCTCTTTCAGAGTAGGAGGTAGAAATTCAACGGTCTTGTTACAACAATTTAGCAAGACTCGATTTCTAGACATCTAGTCTAACCCCAGGATGACCTCAATACCTCTTAAAGGTAAACAGACGAGGTCTACGGAAAAAGTTTTCTCCTGGATGGTGACTTAACATTCCTTACATACAGAGGAAGTTAATACCCTTTCCCCTATAGGGGTTACTACGGATAGCTTATAGGGAGTTTCAGAAATAGGAAACTGAAACTTCCTAATACATTCTTTCGATATAAATGAATGACTAGCACCAGAGTCAAATAACACCATAAAAGCAAATCCATAGATATAGCATGTACCTTGAATCATTTCAGAAGACTGAACTGCCTCTTGGCCGCTCAGGGTGAAAACCCTTCCTTTTACTTGAGGCCTCTATTCTGGCTACTTCCCCACATTCTGTGGGCAGTTTCTTGCAAAATGACCCTTCTGTCCGCAGTTGAAGCAGACATCTTATCCTATGTAGCATGGCCAATTACCATGCATGCATCCGTACTTAGCGCACTTGACTAAGGTGAGGTCTTGTTGGAAAGTTCTGGAACCCGCAGTCAATGGCCTCTTACCAGCTCCATATCCACTTCTTCTCACATTCTTGCTAGGGTTGGGAAAAATTTTCTTCCTTTTCCATAGGTTTCGTCTTTGCTTTTTGTCCTCCACTGCCTTTAAACTTTTCTCCAAGAGTCTGCATTTATTGATCAGAGGCACAAACTCCCTAATCTCCATAGCTACAACAGCATTCTTTATGTCCGGGTTCAGTCCCGCTTCGAACTTAACAGCCTTCCATGCTTCACAGGGTTAAATCACAGATAAGAGTAGAACTTAAACAATTCCTCGAATATCGTGATATATTGGTCTATAGTCATGCTACCCTGCCAGAGTTGGAGAAATTCGATCTCTTTCTCCACCACCACAGTACTTGGAAAGTACTTTTCCAAAAAGGTGTCTTCGAACACCTTTCAAGTGATCTGCCTTCCCTGGTGAGCTAAAAGTTCTCTAGCTCCACGCCCTAGTATTCTGCTTCATCTTTTAGCATATATGCAGCAAAGATTACTTGCTGCTCCTTAATACAGCCCATCACTTCAAAAAATTTCTCTAACTCCCTTATCCATCTTTCAGCTACAATCGGGTCAAAGCCGCCTTGAAAATAAGGTGGCCTAGTCCTCAGGAAATCGGATATGCCGTTATCATTTCCAGCCATCCGATTGTTAACACCATTCACACCATTCGCGTTATTAGCATTCTGGAGGTATTGTAGAATTTGATTAGTGGTCATGACTTGGTCTCGAATTGCCGTGGCCAGGTTGTGCAGGGTTTCCTCCGCATTATTTGATGGATTCCTCCTTAGTGGTGCCATTTCCTACTGTGGAAAAAACAAAGTTATGCTGCTATTGAGGTGATCAAGCCCAGTAGTTAGTTCAAAAATATTTAACAGCAGTCATAACACCACCTCAGCATGTAGGTAGGAAACACTAGTAATTTCTTACCTATATGAATTCACTAATCCCTACACAGCACAACCACAAACATACTCAAGACACTATAAGATCGATTCAGATAACCATCCACCCACTGGCCATCTAGGATCGACTTACTCTGATACCAAATTTGTAACAATTTTTTTTATTTATTTATTATTATACAATATAAAGTTCACATACACAACATTAATCAAAACGTACGTACAACATTTCAAACACATAAATATCTACATCTTATTTATTCTGGTTGAACAATTCTAGAGATTTGGGTGCGGGTGGTTGCACCTTCACCGGGATCTGTGCCAACTCGCCCACAAACATTTTATTTAGGATCCGCCCATCATAAAATAACTCGATCCAACGTGCACTAAAAGCTAGAGCTATAAAAAAATCTGCATAATTATTTTATGAACATGACATGGAAATATAGTGAGAATTAAATCCCAGTAAGTTCAACAATAAATCATTATCAATATAGCTCATTACGTCATGTTCAGCTGTATAAACTACAGTAAATAACTTTGGTCACATGAATACACTATATCTATGCACATGAGAATCGTACTGTAATGACATGTATGATAGGATTAATTATTTTCATAATATCATATGATGACTATCAATTTATTCTCATATCAAGCTACCCCGGTCAGGGTGAGTATTTTTTACTCTCCGGTACGGGCTTTTCTCGCTCCGTCCGACATGGCCCACTTTCTCTTTCTTTTCTCATTAACATGATCATAACCGTTGGTAGGGCGTCCCCTACTGGTGCACCACACGGATTGCCATGTGAGTGTGTTCATTTCTTTTCTTTTCACAATGATAGCCAAAAATATGCTTTCAATAACAAGTATGTTCATCAAAATATAACTATTACCAAAAATCATTGGTAATCATGCCATGAACATAACCATTTCAAATATCACTTTATAAAATATTTCCATGTCAAAATTTCACACTTAAGATTGTAAGAAGTTCATACAATGGCAATGGCTATGGCTATACTAGTCATTTATTATTTTCATTTATAAGATTCATCTTCTTTTTTAAATATTATTTTTATTTCTTTATTTTCTTGATGCAGGTTTTCATCCTATCTAACATTCTCTTACTAATCAGAGCATAACTCCCTCAATTTAACTCCTATGTAGGTCATCATGGTGTCAATTTCAAGATAAAACAATTATCTAAAACTATTATGATGAAAATTATAGCGAAATATTAAGAAATCAAGGGGATATTACTCCCTCAATGTACAGGTTATTTCTTCTCAGATAGGTTCTGACCTCTACCTACTAATCTATCCATATCTCCCTCAAACGAATTCCAAATTAAGTGATTCCAGTGGCTAAAAATCCGCGACACATATATCTATAATTCATATGTTAATAATTTATTTTAATTCCTTATATAATATTCCGAAAAATTAGAACACCAAAGCTATCCTAACATATTCTTCCCTGATTAACCATTTTTTGACCTTTGCTTACTAATCGGACCATATCTACCTCATATTGACTCCGAATTGAGTGATTCCAGTGGGTGAACATCCATGAGACATATAGCTATAACTCCTATGTTAACCATTTATTTTAAGTTTCTACCGAATGTTCCCAGATATTAAAACACCGAAGCTATCCTAACATATTCTTCCCTGATTAACCATTTTCTGACCATTGGTTACCAATCGGACCATATCTACCTCATATGGACTCTAAATGGAATGATTCTAGTGGCTAAAAATCCGTGACACATATATATATAATTCATATGTTAACCATTTATTTTAATTCCTTATAGAATGTTTCCAAAAATTAAAACACAGAAGCTTAAAATTCTGCCACCCATAGCCATACCCATGCAGAACTATCTACACCAACCTAAGTATTCAAACATACTAAATATGTAACATGATATAGAAACATCCATGACCAATCATCAAAGTTCTAAGATCAAAATCCTATATAAATATTACAAGTTTCAAAACTTTTCTTCAAAAAGAAATATTGTTAAACTTACCTGGAGCACTCAGTCCCCTAGACTTCTCCTTCCTCTTTCTTCCTTTCTTCCTCTCCTTTCCTCACTCTACCTTGCTTCTATTTTTCTTCTCCCTCACTTGGACGAAATTCTAATGTTGTAAGGGTGGGTTTTCTTATATAGACCACCAAATAATTCACCTTTCATGATCATGGGTCTACCTTATCACAATTAGGTTACACTTGGTTGAATTTTTGGAAAACAAACAACTTATGTTCTTGTCTTCCTCTTCCTTAGTCAAGATATGCATAGGAAAAGGAGATTTTTATTTTGAAAATTATGATAATATGTTCTTAAGATATGGGACAAGGTCCCTTTGATTTAGGGATTCATTTACTTTTTCTTTTGTCTTAATCAATTATGATAGATTTGCCATTTTTAGTGGCATATTTCTAGCCCTTGAATCTCCATTATTTGGTCGAAATTATTTGTGTGGGATAGAAATGTTTTATCCTAATGCTATGTATTATCATACCACTTGCTAAAATTATGAGTGTAGGATATAGATGTTTTGTCCTAAAGCTTTGTATTATCATACCACTTGCTAAATTTTTTTGTCTTAATGTCATGTCACCTAATCTTGATTACACCATTATTTCATCACTTTAATTTTATTTTATTTTTTATTTTTCCTCTTGGGTTTGGGCTCATTCTTGCCCATTTTCTTTACTTTGGTTAAAATTCTACCTTTCATAATGGGCTTGGTCACATTTTCATATTTTTGGGCTACCGATCCAATTTCTATATCCTAGTCCAAGTCTATGTTTTATTTCTTCATTGGGCTATCCTATTGACTTGCTAAAAATGTATGTGAAGTAGAAAAACTCTATATGAAGTGTCCATAGGTGAAAGCCCAATTTATGGGTGGAGATACTAAACTTAGTAACTTTTGCTCTTAAATTAAGAAAAATTACCCTAATCCAATCTTCTTGAAATTTTAAGACCTTTACTTACTTCACAAAAATTTATCTTCCTTACCTAAGAATTTCACCTTTCTTTAGCATGTTTATTTCTAATATTTCCTCTTAGGTTTTTTTTCTTTACCTATTCCATTAACATTAGAACATTTCTATACAAACACGTAAGGTGAAGAATTTCTAAGGATTATATTTCCTTAGATATCTAAAAATTGTATAATAAATTTTATTTCCTTAATTAAATATTTATGTACCTTTATCAATAAAAGAAATGAAATTATGGATGTTACTTTGAATACTTTTGTACTTTTATTAATACATGAAACGAAATTAGGGATGTTACACCAACACACTATTGAAGATCTATGGAAGCGAATAGAGGTCCTCACCCATCAAATGAATGACTTAGCTCTCTACTTATACTCTTTAGCACAGAAAAACAATGCTTGTTTCAGCCAGCTGGCTCATGCCCTGAACTTTTCTATAGCATTCCCGACACCTCCTGAGCCGCCCTTTAGACCTGCACCTGAGTAGGATGAGATGGATGGTGATAACTAATCAGGGAAGTTTCACTGGACCCTCCTCTTTTTATTACTTGTCTCTCTTCTTTTATGCTCTTCTATTCTACATTGAGAACAATGTAAAATCTTAACTGTGGGGGGGTCACTTTATGATTCAGCTGGATGACTGTATAATATCTAATATTTGTGCACTATTTACTTTGCTGTGTACTACAGTAAGCTTCTATGATCTTAGCACTTTTATTCTAGTTATTAAATTGGGTGAACATGTGAACTTTATCTCAATCCATGATTTGTGTTAGCTGAACCAATAGCCAATGATATAACTGTTTAAATTGCTTATAGCTCTTGAGAGACGTAGGAAAGTCATAATTATGTGTAATTTTAATTTCTTTTCAATTTATTATTATCTATTTTCTAAAAATCCTAAAATTCTTTTGCACAGTAATTTTGGATATTTAATTTGTCTTTTACTTAGAAACAAATTATATAACTCAAAAAATATTTTATGATCTCATTAAAATTTCTAGAACTTATTTAAATACTACTTGAGGCAAAATCCTAGGCTGATACTAATAATTAGAAGATGATTTAGGCATTTTTTTATGAGATTGAGCCTTTCAAGCTTAACCCAAGCAAGTAAATATCTTTAGAACATCTATTTTGAGCATAATTAACATTTTATTCTATACCCACAAAACAGCCAAGACCAAATTTTGTGATTAATATCTTTAATTTTTACCTAATTCACTCACTCCATGATTAATTTTTGAATGCTTGTTTTGTATATCAACATTAATAAAAGGGTGGAAGGGTGGAGCAAGAACAAAAGAAAAGAAAAAATCAAAAGAAAAGAAAAAGTCTTAAAAGACTAATGAGAGTCTATTAGTGACTGAAAAAGAAGAAATAGAGAATCAAGGAAAAGTAGAATGTAGTAAAGCAAGGAAATAAGTGTGGGGGAAAAATTCCCCAATCTTGAGAAGTAGCTCAAATAGATTAAAGTTAATCATGTGGTGTTGGTTGATTGAGCTTTAAACTATATCTTATATCTCACCCCATAACCTAGCCACATTACAAGCTGAATTTAGTCTTTTTGATCCTAAGAAGTAGTTTTAGCCTACATTAGTGGAGAGTAGCATGAAAAATATGCCTATGGAAATCTTAAATAGAGATCCATGCTCTAATTCTTGAGATATATAAACTCATTTAGGTAAAAGAAAATTAAATCATTCAAAGACACACACACTAAGGATTTTAGAGAATAAAATCATAAATTACATTTGAATTAAATTTTGCACATGATCATTTTTTGAAATTTCTTTAAGAGCATACAATTTTTACTATGAGGCAGCACATTGGTAAGCCATTCACACATATCATATTTTGAATATTGTTCACATGAATCAATGTTTGCTTAAGGACAAGCAAAAGAGTAAGTGTGGAGGTATTTGACATACTGTAATTTAAGCATGTTGTTAGCATTATTTTAGTTAGTTTTTATTTAAGTTAAGTAAAAAGTATATATGAATTAATTGAGTTTTGTGTTTTGAGTTTTAGGAATAATAAAGAAGGAAAGAAGAGGAAAATAGAGAGAAAATTATGGAAAAATACTGAATTCTGACCCTTCGTCACTAATTGAGGCATATCTCACTCATTTGGACTCCGATTGAGGTGATTCCAGTGGCTATAGAAAGAAGAGACATAAAGCTACAAGTCTTGTGTTTGCACTTCGGTAAAATCCAAAAGATTTTGGGTGCCGCAGAGCTCACAAGAGAGCGTTGCGATGCTGCGTGAGGAAAGATCCGGAGCGCCACGGCGCTCAACCCAGCACGCCGCGGCGCCCGAGCGCTACGAGATTGCCCGCCGCATTGTGTTACACAGGCACCACGGCGCCCCGATGGTTACTTCTGTAGCACCGCGGTTCTCGCCGCCGCATCAGTTTTCCGAATTCGCAATGATAATTCATACGATTGCTAGGGAGGCCTACTAGTATATTGTCTGTCTTAATCTACCTCTGAATTATATTTTGAACAAAGTCTTCAATTATGTGATTCATGAGGCAAATAGGTTTGAGGATTTTTCATTATAAATCATTGAACCTATGATGAATAATTAACTAAATTAGATATAACCGATGTGTTTATATTTGTTTAGCTCTGTCAGTTTCTCTAGTTCTTCATGCGGTTAATAAGTTATGCTTTACCGATGTGCTAAAGGAATGCTTGTTAATTAAGGTTTAATTGGTGCAATTGTCATTAATTTACTAGACTTAAGGAGGAACAGGGTTAGAAACCCAATGATAGATATTCAATTACAGATTGATTATATTGTTAATGATCAATGTAATCCCTTAACGGTGGATATCAACCAAAACCAACGTCTTTATCATTAATCACTCTCTCTTAATTGCTTTCATTGTTATTTACTTAATTTTATTTGCAATTATCAATCCCCCATTTCTCAATCACATAAGGTAATTCCAGTCTCTGTGGGATCGACCCTTACTCCCACTACTACAGTTTAGTTTTGAGGTAAGGTATCAATTTGGGTATACCTCCGACAGTACGCACCACTGGTAGTAACCTTGGCAGCCTTGGAAAAGAAGTGATTGTGCTAGAATTGAGGTAGCTAGCTTTTCCTTAAAACACTCTTTATGTTTATGAACTTGAATTTATCAATTTTTACTGGTTGCCTGACTTTTATGCTATAATGAATGATGGTCTAAAAATATGTTATGTATGCATTCTCGGAAATTAAGGGGGTGCCCAAAGTGTGCCAAGTAAGCCCCATTTCCCCTACGTATTTGCCAATAATAGGAGATGCATAACCCGTTTGCAGGTTTGGGACTGCACTGGGTAAGTAGACCAAAATGTTATGGGTCCCTAATGTGACCAAGATGATATATGAATGTATGGTCAGTGCTTCTATTTCAGTGAAATAATTTGAGATTTTTTAAGGAATGGAATGTATACTGCTTTTCTAAAAATTTTGTTAGCTATTGAGATTGTCATCTCATTATTTTATGTCCACATAATCACATTCTAGGTACTCCAGCAAGAAGTGAGTAACAAGGGTCTCAAGGTTAAACCATCTGATTATGGATTGTATTTTCTTTGGTTGTGTAATATATGTGGTATGGCCAAGATGAGTGCTAATTCCCTTTTAGACAGCTTATAATGTGATGTACTATAAGTTATGGACTGTATCCTTTTTCTTTATGGCATAAGATCCTTTTTGCTATAAGTAATGCATATCATGCCTAGATAGTTGCCTATAAGGAATTGAAATTTGAAAATTGTTGGAATAGCCTAAAGCACTTTCATGCTTATCCAAGAAAGATAACAAACAATATAAGTGAATAGGTTAATTTATGGGTTAGGTTGACATTGCTAGAAACTTATAGATTAAGAAAAAAAATGTATAATACTAAATTCTCTTAAGTGGAATATTCTATGATGAGGATGTATTAAATAAGATCCTCGTCAGTAGGGTGTGACAAATCTTAAGTGATCATGGTGTTACAACTCCCTCTAATTCAATGTTATTTCTTCTTAGGTAGGTTCAGACCTCTACTTACTAATCGAACCATATCTCCCTCATACAAACTCCAATTGAGGTGATTTTAAAGCCTATAAAACGCTAAGACATTATATACAACTTTCATGTTTATCATTGTTCTTTATTAATTACTTACATTTTCCCAGACCTCATTGTTCTAGAAAAACAAAAATAAAAACACTTACATTTACCACACTGGATTCTAGACTGATTCTAACATTTACTCATAAATTAGCCATACCTCTCTCATATGGACTCCAAATTAAGTGATTTTAGAGCCTATAGATCCGTGAAACATATATCTATATTTATTGTGTTAAAAATTGCCTTTAATTCCCTACATATTTTGCTCAAAAATTCAACCACAGAAGCATACTTAACATATTCTTCCCTAGTTAGCTAGTTTTTGACCTTTACTTACTAATATGATCATATCGCCCTCATATTGATTCCAATTTGAATGATTCTAGTGGATATAAATCCATGAAACATATATCTATATTTTTCATGTTAAGCATTTCTTTTAAAATCCTTCAGGTATTCTTTGGTGTTTAAATTTTTGGGATAAATGTGTAGGGAATTAAAAGCAATTCTTAACATGAAAAATGTAGATCTAGGTTTCATAGATTTGTAGCCACTGTAATAACTCAATTTGGAGTCCATATGAGTTAGATATGGTCCGATTAGTAAGTAGTGGTCAGAAAATAGTTAATCAGGGAAGAATCTGTTCGAAAAGCTACTGTGTTTGAATTTCTGAGAATATTCTGTAGGGAATTTAAATAACTGGTTAACATAACAATTATAGGTATATGTGTCATGGAATTTTAGCACTGGAATCACTCAATTTGGAATTCTTATGAGGGCGATATGGACAGATTAGTAAGTAGAGGTCAGAACCTACCCGAGAAGAAATAACCTGTAACTTGAAGAAGTAATATCACCAAGATTTCTTAATATTTAGCTAAACTATTCAACATAATAGTTTTAGATAATTTTTTTATCTTTAAATTGACACTAAGAGCACCTAAATCGGAGTTAAAATGAGGGAATTATGTTCTAATTAGAGAGAGAAGGTAAGACAGGATGAAAACCTGCATCAGGGAATAACTCAACATAAAGCATGGCCGTGTTTCAAGGCACGGCCAAGCCGTGTTCTGTACTAGAAATGGCATTTTGAAGCCTAAAGTATGGCTGTTTTATAGTAAATGGCCAAGCCATGTTATAGGATACGTTTAGGCCGGTTTGGAAGTTGGTAAAACTTATTTTCAACATTTTGTCTACTCTAAATGAACCTAATTAACTATTGGATATTAGTATAAACCAAATTGATGAAGAATGATGTATTAAATTTGTGAGAACATGTGTTGGAAATAATATAAGTAGGAGAAAAGTGACTAGAGGCCATGCATAAAGAAAATGAAGAGATAAAAATAATATTTAAAAAAGAAGAAGAATCTTATAAATGACTTGTATATTCCATAGCCATTGCCATTGTATGAACTCTTTACCATCTTAAGTTTTTTATTTTGACATGGAAACATTTTGATGAAACATTATGGTATGTGAGTATAATGAACTTACTTGTTATTGAATCATATTTTTGGCTATTAATGTGAAAAGAAAAGAAATAAGCACGGTCACATGGCGATCTGTGTGGTGTACCAGTAGGAGACGCCCTACCAACGGTTATGATTATGATAATGAGAAAAGAAAGAGAAAGTGTGTCATGTCGAACTAAGAGAGAAAAGTCCGTACTAGAGAGTAGAAAATACTCATCTTGACCGAGGTAGCTTGATATGACAATAAATTGATAGTCATCATATGATATTATGAAAATAGTTATTTATGTCATCCATGTCATTACTGTATGATTTTCATGTGCATAGATAGAGCGCATTCATGTGACCTAAGGTAATTGCTGTAGCTTATACAGATGAACATGACATGACGATCTATATTGATGATAATTATGATTTATTGTTGAACCTACTGGGATTTAATTCTCACTATATTTTCATATCATGTTTAGAAAATTAGTTTTGCAGATTTTCTTTGACTCTGGCTCCTAGTGTACATTAGATCAAGTTACTCTATATTGGACAGATCCCAAAAATTTAAAAAGTGTTCGTGGTCGAGTTGGCTAAGATTCGGGTAAAGGTGCAACCACCCGCACCCGTATTCCTAGAACTGGTCAACAAGGATGAATAAGATGTAGACATATATGTGTGTGATTTGTGTACAGATGTTGCTAATTAATGATGTGTAAACCTTAATTATGCTTGTTTAAATTAATTGAATATGAGTTAAATAAAGGTAATGACTTCATGAGATTTTAATATATGTATTTATATATAAAAAAATGGAGTTGTTACATTAGGGAGCTTCAGTATCCTATTTCTGAAACCCCCTATTAGCTATCTATAGTAACTCCTTTAGGGAAAAGAGTCTTAACTTCCTCTATATGTAAAGACTGTCAGGTCACCATCCAGGAGAAAACATTTTCTGTAGATCTTGTTTGTCTACCTTTAAAAGGTATTGATGTCATTCTAAGGTTAGACTGGATGCCTAAAAATTAGGTCTTGCTAAATTGTTGTACTATGACCGTTGAATTTCTACCTCCTACTTCAGAAGAGGAGATGTAGTTAATAATACTTAATGCCAATCAAGTTAATAGGGAGTTAAAGAATAGAGTACTTAGATACATTCTCTTGTATTTATAAAACCTAGAAGTCAAACCGAAGCTTGATGAAATCCCAATAGCCAACGAGTTTTCTAAAATATTTCCATCACAAATTCCAGACTTACCTCCCAAGAGAGAGATAGAGTTATCTATTGATCTCTTACTCGGGACAAGGTCTATCTCTATTGCACCTTATGGAATGGTCTCGAAGGAACTATAGGAACTCAAGAAATAGTTGGAGAAACTATTAGACAAAAAATTCATTAGACCAAATGTATCACCTTGGGGAGCTCCTATGTTGTTTGTTAAGAAGAAAGACGAGAGCTTGAGACTATGCATAGACTACAGACAGCTGAATAAGGTGACTATCAAAAATAAGTATCCTCTCACTAGGATAGATGATTTATTAGATCAACTAAAGAAGCCAAAGAGGCTAGGAAGCAATGAAAAACATTCATGTAAAGAGCTGTGAGGATTTGGAATAAGTTAAGGAGGAAGCAAGGAGGCAACACACCAGAAATTGGCAAATTCTAAGCTTGACAACCCCCAACACGGTCAGGCCATGCTTGGTGTACCTGAAGCATGGCCAGGCCATACTCTGTGTGAGAAGTGGAGAATTTCTCAAATTTTTAGCTCGAAGCACGGCCAGGCCGTGTCTTGGAACATGGCCGTGCTTCGTGTCCATACACCACGCGATTTTTAGGGTTTTGAGCAGTCAAGTTGGTATATATACATTGGGAAATGCAAAGAAGGATATCCAGACGCATTTAGACTCAGTTTTAGGGTTAGAAACTCCATTAGATTAGGTTTAGAGTAGAATTAATGTTTACTTTCATATTCTTAGGTTAGATTTGAGATTGATTCAACATTGTATCTCTATCACATTCTGCAACCAGGTTTTATCATTCTATTCTGCACTTACTTCTTCTACTACTCCTTTCTCTTGGTTTGTATTGAACACCTATGGTTTATTTAATGAATATGCTTTTGGTTTCTGTTTCAATTATGCTTGAGTAGATTTGATTTAGGGTTTTGGTAAATCCACTTATGGTATGATGATACTGAACTATTGAATTGATTGTTGGAACCCTAATTGTATTATCCATGGTTAATTAGGATTGACTATTATGCATTGATTATATGAGTAGATGAATGTCTAGCCAATATTTATCACGTCTTAGGATATTAACTAATGAACTGAAAGGTGAAAGTTAATGCTGGAACTTAATAGTTAATTAGGGATATCTTAGTTCTCTAGGAACGAATCAATTAGTGGGCACGAGAAAATCAATTAATTGAATTACATAGTTGGCATAGAACTTAATGGACTTAGGTTGAGTTAAGAATCACGAAAGTAGGCAATTGGATTAACCTAGGTACGATTAGTAACACTTGAAAGAGGTTATTAGTTAATTAAAGCTAAACCATCCCTAATTACCTAAATAATCGCAATTAGAGGTACATATTGATTGTTGAATATCATAAGTGTGGTAAACCCAAACCCTAGGCTTTTATTAATTGGATTACTTATTAGTTTAATTGTGACAAACTCTCATTGAATTACATTGATTTAGATAGCATACTTCGTTAAAATAAATGGTTAATATAAAAATTATAGCTATACGTGTCACGGATTTTTAGCCACTGGAATCACTTAATTTGGAATTCTTATGAGAGAGATATGGATAGATTGGTAAGTAGAGGTCAGAACCTACCCGAGAAGAAATAAATTGTACCTTGAAAGAGTAATATCACCATGATTCCTTAATGTTTAGCTAAACTATTCATCATAATAGTTTTATATAATTGTCTTATCTTTAAATTAACACCAAGATCACCTAAAGCAGAGTTGAAATGAAGTAGTTATGCTCCAATTAGTGAGAGAAGGTCAGACATGATGAAAACCTGGATCAGGAAATAACACAACATAAAGCATGGTCGTTTTCAAGGCACAGCCAAGCCGTGTTCTGTGCTAAAAATGGCATCTTCAAGCCTAAAGCATGGCTGTTTTATAGTAAATGACCAAGCCATGTTATAGAATACGTTTAGGCCAGTTCAGAAGCTGGTAAAACTTATTTTCAACATTTTGTTTACCCTAAATGAACCTAATTACCTATAGGATATTAGTAGAAACCAAATTGATGAAGAATGTTATATTAAATTTGAGAACATGTGTTAGAAATGATACAAGTAGGAGAAAAGTGACTAAAGGCCATGCATAAAGAAAATGAAGAGATAAATATAATGTTTAAAAAAGAAGAACAATCTTATAAATGAAAATAATAAATGACTAGTATATGTCATAGCCATTACCATTGCACGGACTTCTTACCATACTTGTTATTGAAATCATATTTTTGGCTATTAATGTGAAAAGAAAAGAAATAAACACGGTCACATGGCGATTCGTATAGTGCACCAGTAGGGGACGCCCTACCAACAATTATGATTATGTTAATAAGAAAAGAAAGAGAAAGTGTGCCATGTCGGACAGAGTGAGAAAAGCCCGTACCGGAGAATAGAAAATGCTCACTCTGACTGGGGTAGCTTGATATGAGAATAAATTGATAATCATCATATGATATTCTGAAAAATAGTTAATCTTGTCATACATGTCATTACTGTACGATTTTCACATGCATAAATAAAGTGCATTCATGTGACCAAAGATATTTGTTGTAGTTTATACAGATGAACATGACGTGATGAGCTATGTTGATAATGATTTATTGTTGAACTTACTGGGATTTAATTTTCACTATATTTCTATGTCATGTTCAGAAAATTAATTATGCAGATTTTTCTATGGCTCTAACTTTTAGTGCACGTTGGATCGAGTTACTCTATGATGGGCAGATCCTAGAAACAAATAAAATGTTTGTGGTCGAGTTGGCTCAGATCCTGGTGAAGGTGCAACCACCCGCACCTGTATATCCGGAATTGGTCAATCAAAATAAATAAGATGCAGATATTTATGAGTTTAATATGTTGTACGTACGTTTTGATTAAAATAATTAAAAAAAACAGTTGTTACAGAAAACCTAATAGGAAAAATTAGAAATAACATACTAAAGAAAGGTGAAATTCTTGGGTAAGGACGATAAATTTTTGTGAAGTAAGTAAAGGTCTTAAAATTTCAAGAAGATTGGATTCAGGTAATTTTTCCTAATTCAAGAGCTAAAATTACTAAGTTTAACATCTCCACCCATAAATTGGGAATTCACTTATAGACACTTCATATAGAGCTTTTCCAATTCACATGAATTTCTAGCAAGTCAAATGGATAGCCCAAGTAAGAAATAAAACATAGACTTGGACTAAGATATAGAAGTTGGATCGATAGCCCAAAAATCATGAAAATGTGATCAAACCCTTCATGAAAGGTAGAATTTCAACCAAAGCAAAGGAAATAGGTAAGAATGAGCCCAAATCCAAGAAGGAAAAAATAAGAATCATGTGAGGAAATAGTAGTGTAATAATAATCAAGATTAAATCACATGGTATTAAGAAAAAATATCTATATCCTACATTTATAATTTCAACAAGTAGGTAATAATACATGGCATTAGGACAAAACATCTATATCCTATATTCATAATTTTATCAAATGGGTAATAATACATAGCATTATGACAAAACATCCTTATCCTACATAAATAATTTCAACTAAGTAAGAGAGACTCAAGGGTTGAAAATTTGCCAACTAGAAAGGCAAACCTATCATAATTGTGTGAGATAAAAAAAAGGAAATGAATCCCTAAATCAAAGGGATATTGTCCCTTGTCTTAAGAACATTTTATCATATTTTTAAAATACAAATCTCCTTTTTCTATGCATATCTTGAGTAAAGGAGAGGAAGATAAGAACATGAGTTGTCTTTCCCCAAAAAAACAACCAAGTGCATCTTAATTGTGATAAGGTAAACCCATGATCATGAAAGGTGAATCACTTAATAGTTTATTTAAGAAAAACTCACCCTTATAACATTATAATTTCGTCCAAGTGAGGGAGAGGAAAAAATAGAAGCAAGGTAGAGTGAGGAAATGAGAGAAAGAGAGGAGAAGAAATGAAGGAAGAAGAAGGATAAGTCTAGAGCACTAAGTACTCAAGGTAAGTTAGCTTAATCTCCACTTGAATCCATCTTTTCTCTTCATCCTTGGGGTTCAAAAATTCACCTTCCTTCTCTTATTTAAGCTGCTAGAAAAACTAAGGGAAGGAAAGAATCTTGCTACTTTCTTCAAGAGGAAACAAGAAAAAGAATTCACTAAGTGAGTTAGGGAGATCTTTAGGTAGGTTTAACTATATCTCTTTTTGAAGAAAAACTTTGAAATTTGTAACATTTATATGGAATTTTGATCTTAGAACTTCAATAAAATTTACAATATTTGCTACTTAGATGATTGGTCATGGATGTTGCTATATCATGTTAAATTTTATTTTGCATATGATGGATGTTTTGAACATTTCGGTTGGTGTGGAAAGTTTTGCATAGGTATGGCTTTGGGTAGGAAAATTTTAGGATTTTTATGCGATTATTTTTATATATTTTAATATGGTGAAAAGTTGATGGAATATGATTAGATGTAAACTAGGAAGAAAATGGAAAATGACATAATATAATGATGAACTAAAACCTTAGGAAAGGTTTGGTTAGGAAATTGGATTTCAGAGGAACCATGGTAGCTTCTGTTTTTTAAATTTTGAGAAGAATTAGTGAGGAATTAAAAGAAATGGTTAATATAAAAAAATGTAGATCTATTTCTCACGGATTTTTAGCCACTAGAATCACTTAATTTGGAGTTCAGATGAGGGAGATATTGCCCAATATGTAAGCAGTAGTCAAAAAATAGTTAACCAGGGAAGAATCTCTTAGGTATGCATCTGTGTTTGAATTTCTAGGATAAATCTATAGGGAATTAAAAGAAATACTTAACATGATAAATGTAGATATATGTGTCACGATTTTTTAGCCACTAGAATCATTCAAATTGGAATCAATATGAGGGATATATGGTCAAATTAGTAAGCAAAGGTCAGAAACTAACTAACCAGGGAAGAATCTGTTAAGTATGTTTCTGTGTTTGAATTTCAGGGCAAAATTTGTAGGGAATTAAAGAAAATAGTTAACATAATAAAATCTCTAATTTTCTTTCATTTATTAATAACGGTACATAAATATTTAATGTAACGTCCTTAATTTTATTTCTTTAAAGGTACATAAATATTTAATTAAGAAAATAAAATTTAATAGATAATTTTTGGATATCTAAGGAAATATAATCCTTAGAAATTCTTCACCTTATGTGTATGCATAGAAAATATTTCTAACATTAAGGGAACAAGTAAAGAGGGAAAACATAATTGGAAAAATTAGAACTAACATACTAAAGAGAGGCGAAATTCTTTGGTAAGAAAGATAAATTTTTGTGAAGTAAATGTTTTAAAATTTTAAGAAGATTGAATTAAGGTAATTTTTCCTAATTCAAGAGTTAAAAATTTCTAAGTTTAACATCTCCACCCATAAATTGAGTTTTCACCTATGGACACTTCATATTGAGTTTTCCCACTTCACATAAGTTTCTAGCAAGCTTATTGGATAGCCCAAGTAAAAAATAAAGCATAGACTTAGACTAGGATATAGAAGTTGGACTGATAGCTCAAAAATTATGAAAATATGACCAAACCTCCATGAAAGGTAGAATTTTAGCCAAAGCAAAGGAAATGGATAAGAATGAGCCCAAATCCAAGAGGGAAAAAAAATAAGAATCATGTGAGAAAATAGTAGTGTAATAATAATCAAGATTAGGTCACATTGCATTAAGACAAAACATCTATATCCTACATTCATAATTTCAACAAGTAGGCAATAATACATGGCATTAGGACAAAACATCTATATCCTACATTCATAATTTCAACAAGTAGGTAATAATATATGGCATTAGGACAAAACATCTATATCCTACATTCATAATTTCAACAAGTGGATAATAATACATAGCATTATGACAAAATATCCTTATCCTACACAAATAATTTTTACCAAGAAGGGACATCCAATGGCTAAAAATTTGCCACTTAAAAAGGCAAAACTATCATACTTGATAAAGACAAAAGAAAAAGGAAATGAAATCCCTAAATCAAAGGGACCTTGTCCCTTGTCTTAAGAACATATTATCATAATTTTTAAAATAAAAATCTCCTTTTGCTATACATATCTTGACTAAGAAAGAGGAAGACAAGAACATGAGTTGTTTTTTTTTCCAAAAATCAACCAAGTGCATCTTAATTGTGATAAGGTAGACCCATAATCATGAAAGGTGAACCACTTAATAGTCTATTTAAGCAACACCCACCCCTGTAACATTATAATTTCGTCCAAGTGAGGGAGAGGAAAAAATAGAAGCAAGGTAGAGTGAGGAAATGAGAGAAAAAAAGGAGAAGAAAGGAAGGAAAAAGAAGGAGAAGTCTAAAAGACAAAGTACTCAAGGTAAGTTAGCTTAATCTCCACTTGAATCTATGTTGGGTATGTAATTCATACAAAGATGAATACAATGTCAGAACACAAGTGCACGTGTCGTGACCAAGTAATAAAGTGATGAGTGAGTATTGTCCCACGAGGAGTGAATTAAAACTGTTTAGAGACTTTTGTTGTATGAATGCTGTAGCAATGCTGAGTTGTTCACAAAATTGGAATAGATGTGGGTTGACTAACTTTTACTGTAACTAAAATGAAAAGTAATAGGGAATAGAAAGGAAACTATATGGGGAGAACTGGGGTTGCTCAGGGTTGTCATGGACTACTGCACTCATATATGCTCTAGGCTTTGCTGCAGCAATTGTTTTGAGTGCCAAATTCAGTCCTGGATGGAGTCTTCCTAGACTGCCACACCTTATAATTCCAATGTTCAGACACGCATTCCTGCATCAGTCCTCACCTCCGAATTGTGCATGAAGTCCATTATGAGACTAATGGGGTACTCGTATATCCCTACATGAGGTAACCCCTTTACATTCAGCTTTTTCCCAGCCTCCATTACCCTCCCAGGTGAATGGTAGCCTTGGTTTTCTTCCTCCAAACTTCCGTTATTAAGGAAAGAAAAGCTACAGGAAATACAATTGAGTGGTAAACAAAATTGCAGCGAAATGTATTGATAAATGTGCTTCAGTCCATTACAACCCTTGTGCAAACCCAGCTGGAAACTAGCCAAGCCTCATGGGTGCACCGGTTATAAAAATTCCAGAAACACTGGTATGCATTCTAAGAGATAAAAACTAAATTTCAAAATGCAGTTATTTCTTTTTGATAAAACAGTAAAACAACAACAGAAATCGAAGTTCACTTTTACACTAGCGCACTATCCCCTCATGCTGCACCTCCCGGTGTTAGCAGCACTGTAGGCTATGGTGTTCTTTTCTCCTTAATTCTCTCTTCTTCCTTTCTGACCGTCCCCCTGCAACAGCTGCTTTATGGCCTTTTATAGACAGCCCTTTGTGGTCCCAGTAAAGTTCCCCGGGCTTGCTGACATTCCTTCTGCTCTGTAGTCGGCGCCCTTGTTGTGCAGCTTTTTCCTCTCCACTTTCAGTAGTAGGGGTAGTCCTGTACCAGCAGCCTGCAGTGTCCCTGCTGCTGTCTCTTGCTCACTAGTGGCTGCTCCTGCTGCGCAGCTCTACCACCTGCACCAAATCAAACAGTATCATCGTATTGCAGGAGAGAGAGAGAAGCAACTCACCCACTATCACCTGGGGTTTTGCTATCATTGCTATACATGCTTACTGAAATGCTGCAGCAATGAGGTATCTAACGTTATATCCAGAAAAGTCATCCCATTCAATTAAATCAGAGGGTAAGAGTGCTTAAAACACCAGAAAAATTCAGTAAACAGTCATGGGTAGCACATAGAAACTATAGTGAAATGCAGTTATCAAATCCCCCCAAACTTAAAGGATTGCTTGTCCCCAAGCATCCTACTATGTTCACTACCACCCAGAAATTCCAGACTTTTCTCATGCATGCATCCATGGTCCTGCTGATAGCTCTCAACTCTCAGGATTGCTTTCATATAAAGGATACCACAAATCTTACTCCCAATCACAGTAAAAACCTTATTTGAATTGTGTGTGTTACATGGGCAGTTTTCCTAAGAGTTACTTGGGACAAAAATAGCCAGAGTTCCTAAGACTTTTATGCTAATATTTCGAGCTTCCTTTCCTAGGTCAAGTTGGCATTCATCATAGGTGCAGTCAGGGCAACAGATATGGGGAAGTGAGGTAGTTCACTGAATTTCTTCCTTTACTGTTTTTTTTTTGGTAAACATAGATCTTATTCTAGCAGAGGTCATTACAGCCTTTCGACGCGAATGCCAACATGTTCAATGCAGGCACCCGGTTACTCAGCCTTATCACCCTCAAACTGCTTCCCACTCATACTCTACATCCCTGTTTTACACAAAGGCACACATGGGGCTCATGCATACCCCTGGTTATTAAGGAACTACAAAGCATTGGAGTGTCCACTATATGTCCCTGTTTTACGCAAAGGTAAACATGGTGCTCATGCATACCCCTGGTTACTAAGGAACTACAAAGCATTAGAGTGTCCATATTTTTCTCTTTATTCTTCTACTCCCCTCCCCTAAACCTAAGTCTTTATGCCCCTATGTGTCTGCCTCTTTTATAATTCTACAGGAAGCTCTCAATACTAGCTCTAAGACTAAGGTCCACTTTCTGAAAGATCACCAAATTCTCTTTTGGGCAAACTACCCATGATCCAGTGCTTATAAGAAAAGGGTTCTGTGTGTGATTGGGTAAGGTTGTAGGTTTCCTATCTTGATTTCTAGCAAAATACCCAATCCTCCTCATGGAGTATCCCAGAACATTCAGCAGGCTATGCAAAATGCAGAAATTTTTTTTTTTTGGTAAACACATCTAAAACAGATAATTTCTACAGGAGTTAGCAACCAGTAGCACTACAATTTCATCTAATTTAGTCAGGCAAGAATGCAAATATCAGTACTCAGACAAACAGAACACAAATAAGCAAGTCTATCCTAACATTTGCTCCCGTAATACTACAGCAATGAACAGGAAATCAAACAGATACCATATCAATGAACAAAACAAAACACAAAAGTGCCATAGCAATATTATTCCTAGCAGACATTATATCACACCCCCTCCCCAAACTTAAAATGAGCAGTGTCCTCACTGCTGATGCAATGGCCAAAAAACAAAAGACACCCACAAACAGAAATAGAAACAAAGGAATTCCAAATACAGCAGAGAAGGAATAAGGGTTGAGGGAACTTCTTGAGGGTGCTAGCAGGTATGCTGCAGCACCCTAGGGTCATTGACCCCCAGAAGATCTTGATGAACTTCTAAACCCACTTTTCCGCTGTGTTGATTGTTGTGGGTCCTTTCCTTCGCGCAATATTGCTGCCCTTTTGGCAATTGGCTCATCGTCATCAGAGGACTCAGTTTCCTTTGGTGTCTGGTGGGGTTCCAGATGGGGCTCCTTGCTAGAGGAGGATCCTTCAGAGTCCTTAGGTTGCTCTAGTTGTGGTGCAGGTGCTGGGGCTGACTCCTCGAAAGTGGCATGGAGCAGGTCAGTTGGAAACTCTGAGAATGGGAAAAATTGCTTAAAGTTCTACTCCAAAGTGGTGTGGAGGGCAAAGTACCTCTTCTGTGCGTAGCGCCAGAAGGTCTGCTGGTGCTGCAGCTGCGGTGCTTGCTGTTTGAGGATTGTTGCTTGCTGCTGTAAAATGTGCTGAAGGGTCTTGTCAACAGGCTGAGCGGCAGACGAAGAAGCAGATGGTCCAGCAGCTCGTGGAGGGTCTCGAGAGGCAGCTGGTGGGTGCGGGGCTGCTTTCTCCAAAATAATGCTAGCAATGGTGGTAGGTGTGATGGGATTGGTGTCCTTTAAGACCTCTTCATCAATGGAGACTGGTACTCCATGATTCTTGTAGAGGATGGTGATGAGGGAGGGAAAGAGTAGGCTTCCCTCCTTTCGGCTGGCACATGCTCGGATTTGGCCACTGATAATGCGGCCAACGTTGAGGGGCCTGCCGACGATGAGTGCGTCCACCATTGCCACCCTGTCTCGGCTCACAATCTGCCCATGGGTGGAAGGTAGCAGACGGGTCTTTAGAAAATGATACCAGACTTTTGCTGCCGGCACCAAGGAGATTCGATTGACAGTGGTGGAGCCCTAAGGAGATTTATCCCAGGTGGTGCTAAGAAGGCACACCCGGGTGAGCATTGCTTCCCAGTCTTCATCCTGCAGACTATGTAGATAGTCCTCATATTTGTCCTCCTCGTCGGGTAAATTGTAGGCTTTGTTGATTGCAGCTTGGTCAAAACGTACCTTCGTTTCCCGAACTCTCACCCACTTGTCAGTTTCTAGTGAGAAGTTTGCATAGAACTCTCGAACCAACAGAATGAGGGCCGTTTGCGAATGGCTTGCAAAATTTTCCCAAGCCCTCTGCTTTACCACCATGCCAACGTACATTGGCATCCCTAAATCGCCAGCAGAGGTGAAGGTGAACCCTTTCTCAGCACAAAAGTTTCTGGGCACGATTTCGTTGTCGTGCTTCTTTCGGTTTTCTTCAGAGGTGAATTTCTTCACCTTGCTCGCCTTCCTAGCCACTGTCTTGATTCTTGGCATGACTGGTTCGTGGGGTTGGAGGTAGAGGTTTTCTGAAACGAAGGAAGTGAGAAGGTTGTAGGGCTTGAGAACTCGGGAGAGGTGAAATGAGAAGGGGAGTTGCAGAGGTGAAAACGTGGGTGTCTTAACTCAGGGAAGAAGTGGGTTGGAAGTTGCAGAGGTTTAAAGACCGTGGGTGTCTTATGGCCTTCTGCCAGTTTTCCCGCCCACTTTTTAATCTCCCTTTTTTTTTTAAACTGCCGAAGTATAGCAGAAGGAAACCCTTGGCTTAGAGCTGACTGTGTTGCTGCAGCAATGTTGCAGCAAAACTAGGTTGCCTAGGATTTGTGCTACAACAGAAAGTGCTCGTTATTCATCCTGTTGTAGCAAAGTAGGGACTGTCTTTAGTTATAGGGTTACTGCAGCAAAACAAAAACTGGTCCTGCAACTGCTTGCTTCCTAACCTGAGTAACAAACACAAAAGCCATCAGACTCATGATTAACTATCTTAAAACTATTGACTTAAATAACAACAAATTTAAACATGGGTTGCCTCCCATGAGCGCTTGTTTTAAAGTCTTCAGCCTGACTTCCCTCCTGTTTAATCCTCTTGCAGCTGAATGGAAGTGTGCTGTCTATCCACATCACCCCCCAGATAGTGCTTGACTCTTTGTCCATTAACCCTGAATGTCCTCCCTTCCTTCTCTTCTTCCAATTCAATAGTCCCAAATGGGAAGACGTTGCTTATGCGAAAGGGACCAGACCAACGTGATTTCAACTTCCTAGGAAACAGGGTTAGCCTGGAGTTGTACAATAGTACTCTCTGTCCCACTTCGAAGTTTCTGAGTTGTATCCTCTTGTCATGCCATTGCTTTGCTTTCTCCTTGTATAGTTTGGCATTTTCATAGGCCTGACCACGAAATTCATCCAGCTCATTTAGTTGCAGCATCCTCTTTTCACTCGCAGCTTCCAGGTTCAAGTTTAGCTTCTTCACTACCCAATATGCTCGGTGCTCTAACTCTACTGGTAGATGGCACCCCTTCCTGAATACCAACCTATAAGGTGACATACCCAGAGGTTTCTTATAAGCTGTTCTATATGCCCAAAGTGCATCATCCAACCTTGAGGACCAATCCTTCCTCATAGGACCTACTATTTTTTCCAAGATTCTCTTGATCTCTCGGTTGGAGACTTCAGCCTGGCTACTTGTTTGTGGGTGATAAGGGGTTGCTACCTTGTGTCTGACTCCATATTTGACAAGCAGTGCCTTGAACTGCCGATTGCAGAAATGGGTCCCTCCATCACTGATAATGGCTTTGGGGGTTCCAAACCTCGTAAAGATATTCCTCTTTAGGAATCTGGTCACGACTCTGGCTTCATTGGTCTGGGATGCACTGGCTTCCACCCACTTTGAGACATAGTCTACAGCTACAAGGATGTATTGGTTGCAAAAACTCGAGGAAAATGGTTCCATGAAATCTATGCCCCAGATATCAAATAATTCCACCTCTAGGATGTTGTTCAGTGGCATTTCATGTCTGCGAGATATATTCCCTGTCCTCTGACACCGGTCACATTGCCTTGCATAGGAGTGGGAGTCTTTGAATAGAGAAGGCCAGTAGAACCCTGCCTGCAGCAACTTGTTTGCAGTTCTAACTCCTCCAAAATGACCTCCGTAAGGGGAAGCATGGCATTGCTGCAAGATTTGCTCCATCTCTTCGCTAGGTATGCATCTCCTTATCATTTGATCAGCACATTGCTTGTAAAGATATGGTTCATCCCAGTAGTATGAGTTGACTTCATGCAGAAATTTTTTCTTCTACTGCCACGTCAGGTCTGGTGGGAGCATTCCACTCACAAGGTAATTTACATAATCAGCATACCATGGCACATCATCTTGGGTCAGGAGATAGAGTTTCTCATCTGGGAATCTTTCATTAATGTCCTCTGCTCCAGAGCTGTGCTCTTCCAACCTGGAGAGATGGTCTGCCACTTAGTTTTCAGTCCCCTTCCTGTCTCTGATCTCTAAATCAAATTCTTGAAGCAAAAGCACCCACCGAATGAGCCTGGGTTTGGAATCTTTTTTTCTAACCAAGTGTTGGATGGAAGAGTGGTCTATGTGCACTATCACCTTTGCTCCTACCAAATATGCTCTGAATTTCTCAAAGGCAAACACTACAGCAAGCAATTCCTTTTCTATCACAGTGTAGTTCAGCTGGGCACCTTGCAGCATTTTGCTAGCATAATAAATAGAGTGAAACAGCTTGTTTCTGCGCTGCCCGAGGACAGCCCCCAATGCTGTTTCACTGGCATCACACATCAGCTCGAATGGGGAGGTCCAGTCTGGTGCCACAATAACCGAAGTTGTACTCAATTTCAGTTTGAGATTGCAGAATGCTGTCATGCAGCTTTCATCAAAACAAAAGATTCTGTCCTTCTCTAGCAAACTGCATAAAGGTTTGGCAACCTTAGAGAAGTCCTTAATGAACCTCCTATAAAATCCTGCATGTCCCAAGAAGCTTCGAATGCCCTTGACTGAGGTGGGAGGAGGCAATTTCTTGATAATTTCCACCTTGGCCTTGTCAACCTCAAGTCCTCTCTGAGATACCTTATGCCCTAGCACAATCCCTTCCTTTACCATAAACTGGCACTTCTCCCAATTCAGCACCAAGTTTGTTTCCTCACACCTTTGCAAGACTTTAGCAAGGTTTCCCAAGCATAGGTCAAAGGAGTCTCCAAAAACTGAGAAATCATCCATGAAGATTTTCACAAACTGCTCAGCCATTTCTGTGAATATTGCCATCATACATCACTGGAATGTTGCTGGAGCATTGCACAGCCCAAATGGCATTCTTTGAAATGCAAAGGTACCATAAGGGCATGTGAATGTGGTCTTATGCTGATCTTCTGGTGCTATAGCAATCTGGTTATACCCTGAGTACCCATCCAAGAAGCAATAGTATTCCCTTCCAGCAAGTCTATCTAATATTTGATCAATGAATGGCAGAGGGAAGTGATCCTTCCTAGTGCTCTTGTTCAGCATCCTATAGTCCATGCAAATCCTCCAACCGGTTACAACCTTAGTGGGGATGAGCTCATTGTTATCGGTTTCCACCACAATCATCCCCCTTTTTTTGGGAACACACTGAAGCGGACTCACCCAGGAGCTATCTGATATGGGGTAAATGATTTCAGCATCCAACCATTTGATGATCTCCTTCTTCACCACCTCCTTCATTATTCGATTAAGCCTTCGCTGGGGTTCTATGGACCCTTTTTTGTTGCTTTCCAAGAGGATCTTATGCATGCAGAATGAGGGGCTAATTCCCTTAATGTCAGCAAGTGTCCAGCCGATGGCCCTTCTGAATTTCTTCAGTGTCAGGACCAATTTCTCCTCTTGTTCCTCTGTTAGAAGTGCTGAGATAACCACAGGAAGGGTGGCTGTTTCTCCTAGATATGCATACTTAAGGTGTGCTGGCAGAGGCTTCATCTCCAGAGCTGATAGTTCTTCCACTAATGCTTTCAGCAGCCTTGAATCTGGCGTGGTCATATACAATGGCTCCTTTATTGGCTCCTTCTTCCTGAAGCCTTGTCTATCATCAATCTAGGCCCATTCCTTCTCATCTTCTCCTTCAGAATCTGAGTGGTCTGTCCATGCTGCTACTGGTGGCTCCTTGTAGCATTTTTCCAATTGTTCTGATGCTAATGTGTCTATCATAGACACCACTGCACATTCCTCTTCTTCACTGGCAAACCTCATGGTCTGGAGCACATTGAATGTAACCTACTCATCCTGGACTCTCATGGTTAATTCACCCTTCTGAACATCAATCAGTGTCCGGCCAGTTACTAGGAACGGTCTGCCCAATATAATTGGTACTTCTGTATCAGCTTCATAATCCAGAATTATGAAGTCTACTGGGAAGATGAACTTATCCACCTTAACCAGGACATCCTCTATTTTTCCCTCTGGATGGGCAATGGATCTGTCTACCAATTGCAGTGTGATTGTGGTAGGCCGAGCTTCTCCAATTCCTAACTTTTTAAAGATGGCCATTGGCATAAGGTTGATGCTTGCTCCCAAATCACAAAGTGCCTTGCCAAAATACTAGTTTCCGATTGAACAAGGTATGGTGAAACTGCCTGGATCCTTAAGTTTGGGTGGCAACTTGTTTTGCAGCACAGCACTGCATTCTCTTGTGAGAGCAACAGTCTCAAACTCGCCAAATCTCCTTTTCTTGGTAAGGATGTCCTTCATGAATTTCACATAGTTCGGCATCTGCTCCAGTGCTTCCACCAGAGGGATGTTGATGTGTAGCTATTTCAGGACATCTAGGAACCTTCTAAATTGTTGGTCATTCTACTGCTTCTAAAATCTCTGAGGGAAAGGGGGAGGTGGCTTGGTTTGCTGCATGCCCTGCTGCGGCAAAGTTGCCGACTTTTGCTGCGGCATAGCAGGAGCATTCTCTCCAGAGATGGCTTCCTCCTTGTTTATCTCCTCCTCTTGCTTCTTCTTGTCTTTTTTGTTCTCCAGGGGTACAATGGAGTTTGTCTGGTCTTGCCCTCTTGCTTTTGGTGTTTCCACCATCTTCCCACTCCTCAGGGCTATAGCCTTGCAATGCTCTTTCCCTTCTCTCCTAGGGACTTCAGTATTACTAGGAAGTGTCCCTGGGGATCTGCTTTTCAGTTCATTGGCAAGCTACCCCAGTTGAGTTTCCAGATTCCTCAGTGAGGCTGCTTGACTCTGGATTAGAGCATCATTCCTTGCCATATATTCCTTCAGCAGGGATTCCAGTGAAGTGTGGGCTTCCTGAGGCTGTTGTCTTTGCTGCTGGAAGCCTGGTGGACCCTATGGTCTTTGTGGGGCAGAGTTGCTCCCTTGTCCTGTACCATAGTTACTCTAGGAGAAATTAGGGTGTTGCCTCCATCTTGGGTTCTATGTGTTGGAGTAAGGGTTGTTGTTGCGATTCATATTACCCACAAAACACAATGATTCTGGGTTTGAGGGACAAGCTTCGAATAGATTAGGTCCATTGCATAGTACACAAGATGGTCCAGTTTCCTGGACTGCATTGGCTGCTTAAGGGCGGGTAACTTGCTAGCTCTTCAGGACATTAACTAGTGAGGCTAGCTGGGCTGTGAGAGAAGTCACTTCACTCACTTCGTGCATGCCTACTGCTTTCTTTCCAGTTGAAACTCTGTCCATTGGCCATTGATAGTTGTTACTGGCCATTCTTTCAAGCAACTCATGTGCTTCATTATACGTCTTGGACAAGAGTGCCCCATTAGCTGCTGCATCCACTATGGTACGAGTTTGGGCATTGAGACCATTGTAAAAGGTCTCCATCTGAATGCAATAAGGAATTCTATGATGGGGGCATCTCCGTAATAGCTCTTTATACCTCTCCCAGGTCTCATACAAAGATTCACCTTCTAATTGCTGGAAAGAGGTGATGTCATTTCTCAATCTGGCATTCTTGGTGGGCGGGAAGTATTTCAGCAGAAATTTTTCTGCCAAATCACTCCAGTTAGCGATAGATTCAGGTGGCAGAGAGTTCAACCATGCTCTTGCTCGGTCTCTTAATGAATAAGGAAACAGCTTTAGCCTGAGCACTTCTTCTGTTACCCCATTCATTTTGAAAGCATCCGTGACTTCCATGAACACTCTTAAATGAAGGTGAGGGTCCTCAGTGGGCATGCCACTGAATTGCCCAGCACTTTGCAGCATCTAGAACATTACTGGTTTAAGCTCAAAATGTAGAGCCTCAATCTCTGGTCTCACAATGCTCGGGTTCAACCCATTTAGGTTTGGTTGAACATAATCATTTAAGACCCTATCTCTATCGTCCATGTTGTCTGCTCTATTCTGATTAGCCATCTCTACCTGCTGCTGGTGTGTTAACTGTCCTCTTCTTCTTCTCAAAAGTGTTCTTTCTATCTCTGGATCAAGGGGCAGAAGCTCTCTGTCAGCCCTGCTCATACACTGTGTTACCTGCTCAACAAGACACCAGAGTAAAAACAAAATAATCCTTCACACAATGGGGTATCTAAAAACAATTTTTAAGTTGACACTCCCCGGCAACGGCGCCAAAAACTTGTTGGGTATGTAATTCATACAAAGATGAATACAATGTCAGAACGCAAGTGCACGTGTCGTGACCAAGTAATAAAGTGATGAGTGAGTATCGTCCCACGAAGAGTGAATTAAAACTGTTTAGAGACTTTTGCTGTATGAATGCTATAGCAACGCTAAGTTGTTCACAAAATTGGAATAGACGTGGGTTGACTGACTTTTACTATAACTAAAATGAAAAGTAATAGGGAATAGAAAGGAAACTATATGGGGAGAACTGGGGTTGCTCAGGGTTGTCATAGACTACTGCACTCATATATGCTCTAGGCTTTGCTGCAGCAATTGTTCTAAGTGCCAAATTCAGTCCTGGATGGAGTCTTCCCAGACTGCCATACCTTACAATTCCAAGGTTCAGACATGCATTCCTGCATCAGTCCTCACCTCTGAATTGTGCATGAAGTCCATTATGAGACTAATGGGGTACCCGTATATCCCTACATGAGGTAACCCCTTTACATTCAGCTTTTTCCCAGCCTCCATTACCCTCCCAGGTGAATGGTGGCCTTGGTTTTCTTCCTCCAAACTTCTGTTATTAAGGAAAGAAAAGTTACAGGAAATACAATTGAATGGTAAACAAAACTGCAGCGAAATGTATTGATAAATGTGCTTCAGTCCATTACAACCCTTGTGCAACCCTAGCTGGAAACTAGCCAAGCCTCATGGGTGCACCGGTTACAAAAATCCCAGAAACACTGGTATGCATTCTAAGAGATAAAACTAAATTTCAAAATGCAGTTATTTCTTTTTGATAAAATAGTAAAACAACAACAGAAATTGAAGTTCACTTCTACACTAGCGCACTATCCCCTCATGCTGCACCTCCCGGTGTTAGCAGCACTGTAGGCTATGGTGTTCTTTTCTCCTTAATTCTCTCTTCTTCCTTTCTGAACGCCCCCCTACAACAGCTGCTTTATGGCCTTTTATAGACAGCCCTTTGTGGTCACAGTAAAGAGCCCCGGGGTTGCTTACATTCCTTCAGCTCTGTAGCCGGTGCCCTTGTTGTGCAGCTTTTTCCTCTCCACTTTCAGTAGTGGGGGCAGTCTTGTACCAGCAGCCTGCAGTGTCCCTGCTGCTGTCTCCTGCTCACTGGTGGCTGCTCCTGCTGCGCAGCTCTACCACCTGCACCAAATCAAATAGTATCATCGTATTGTAGGAGAGAGAGAGGAAGCAACTCACCCACTATCACCCGGGGTTTTGCTATCATTGCTATACATGCTTACTGAAATGCTGCAGCAATGAGGTAGCTAACGTTATATCCAGAAAAGTCATCCCATTCAATTAAATCAGAGGGTAAGAGTGCTTAAAACACCAGAAAAATTCAGTAAACAGTCATGGGCAGCACATAGAAACTATAGTGAAATGCAGTTATCAATCTATCTTTCTTCTTCATCCTTGAGGTTCAAAAACTCACCCTCCTTCTCTTATTGAAGTTGTTAGAAAACCTAAGTGAATGGAGGAATCTTGCTACTTCCTTCAAGAGGAAACAAGAAAAAGAATTCACTAAATGAGTTAGGGAGATCTTTAGGTAGGTTTAACAATATCTCTTTTTGAAGAAAAAATTTGAAATTTACAATATTTGTTACTTTGATGATTGGTCATGAATATTGCTATATCATGTTACATGTTATTTTGCATATGATGGATGTTTTGGACATTACAGTTGGTGTGGAAAGTTCTGCATAGGTATGGCTATGGGTGGTAAAAATTTTATGATTTTTATGCTACTATTTTGTATATTTGAATATGGTGTAAAATTGATAGAAAATGATTAGATATAAAGAAAATAGAAGATGATGTAATATAATGATGAACTAAAACCTTAGGAAAGGATTGGTTAGGAAACTGGATTTCAGGTTAACTAGGAAAGCTTCTGTTTTTGAAATTTTGAGAAGAATCGGTTAGGAATTAAAAGAAATGGTTAACATGAGAAATGTAGATCTATATTTCACGGATTTTTAACCACTAGAATCAATTAATTTGGAGTCTATATGAGGGAGATATTGCTCAATATGTAAGCAGTGGTCAGAAAATGGTTAACCAGGGAAGAATCTATGAGGTATGTTTCTGTGTTTGAATTTTTGGTATAAAGCTGTAGGGAATTTAAAGAAATGCTTAACATGAAAAATGTAGATATATGTTTCACGGATTTATATCCATTGGAATCATTCAAATTGAAATCAATATGAGGGAGATATGGTAAGATTAGTAAACAAAGGTAAAAAACTAGTTAACCAGGGAAGAATCTGTTAAGTATGCTTCTATGTTTGAATTTTTGGGCAATATATGTAGGGAATTAAAGAAAATTATTAACATAATAAATATAGATATATGTATCCCGGATCTGTAGGCTCTGAAATCACTTAATTTGAAGTCCATATAAGAGAGATATGGCTGATTAATTAGTAAAGGTTAGAATGAGTCTAGAATCTAAGGTGGTAAATGTAAGTGTTTTTGTTTCAATTTTCTGGGAGTAATTAATAAGGAATATGAAGAAATGATAAATAAAAAAGTTGTATATAAATGGCTTAGAGTTTTATAGGCTTTTAAATCAACTCAATTGGAGTTTTTATGAGAGAGATATGATTCGATTAGTATGTAGAGGTCTGAACCTACCCGAGAAGAAATAACATTGAATTTGAGGGAGTAGTAACACCATGATTACTTAAGATTTCATTAAAATGTTCAACATAATGGTTTTAAAGGATTGTCTTATCTTTCAATTGACACCAAGATCACCTTAATCGGATTTAAAATGAGGAGTTATGCTCTGTTTAGTGAAGAGAGGATAATAATGTTTAAAAAAGAGAAATAATCTTATAAAGGAAAATAATAATATGACTAGTGTATGCCATAGCCATTTCCATTGCATGAACTCCTTACATCTTAAGTGTGTAATTTTGATATAGAAATATTTTATAAAATGACATTTGAAATGATTATATTTATGGCATGATTACCAATGATTTTTGGTAATTATTATATTTTGATGAAAATTATGGCATGTGAGTATAATGAACATACTTGTTATTGAAATCATATTTTTGGTTATTAATGTGAAAACAAAACAAAACAGAACAAAATAAATGAGTACGGTTACATAGCGGTCCATGTGGTGCATCAGTAAGGGACGCTTTACCAACGGCTATGATTATGTTAATGAAAAAAGAAAGAGTGCCATGTTGAACAGAGCGAGAAAAACCTGTACCGGAGAGTCGAAAGTAGTCAACCTAATGGGGGTAACTTGGTATGAAACCAAGTTGATAGCCATCATATGATATTCTGAAAATAGTTATTCATGTCATACATGTCATAACTACACAATTTTCATGTGCATAGATAAAATGCATTCATGTGACCTAAAGATAATTGTTGTAACTTATACAGATAAACATGACGTGACAAGTATTTTTGATAATGATTTATTGTTGAACCTACTGAGATTTATTTCTCAATATATTTTCATATCATGTTTAGAAAACTAAGTTATGCAGATATTCTCTATGACCGGCTTTTAGCGTACCTTGGCTCGAGTTAGCTAAGATCCCAGTGAAGGTGCAACCACCCGCACCCGTATCTCCGAAATTGGTCAATATGGATGAAGAAAATGTAGTCTTTTATGTGTTTGATTTTTGTACATATAATTTGATTAATGATGTGTACATGAACTCAGAATTGTATAAGTGTTAATAGTATTTCTTAAACCATATTTATGTTTAGTTAATTTAATTGAATGCTATTATGAGTTAAATAGTTTGAAGAAGAAGGTAATGAATTCAAGGAATTTTAGAAATATACATATAAATATATATGTAAAGAAAACAAAAATTAGAGTTGTTACACACAAGCTCTCAACATATTTTTTAGGGTTTGAATGGTCCGTTCTATCTATCCGTCAGTCTGAAGCTAGTAGGCAGTACAAAATTAAAACTGGGTTTCAAAAACTTCCTACAACTGTTGTGTGTATGTTTTACCAAATACCGCAAGTGCACAGCGTAGCTGTAGCTAGTCCGGCAAGCACGAGTCGTGTCCCACAAAAAACAATGTCAACTACTAGAATTTCACGAAACGAGCTATCTAAATCGATGTAATTTGTTCAGAGAGTGTCACAATTAAATAGATGCAAATAACCAATTAAACAAAGCCTAGGGTTACGGTTCACCACACTTATGATATTCAACATCCAAATTATACCTCTAATTGCAATTATCTAGGTTATTGGGGATGGTTTAGCCTTAATTAATTAGCAACCTCTTTCAAGCGTTACTAATTGTACCTAGGTTAATCCAATTACCTACTTTCGTGGTTCTTAGTTCAACCTAGGTCCATTAAGTTCTATGCCAACCATGAAATACAATTAATCGGTTTTCTCGTGCCCATTAATTGATTCATTCCTAGAGATCCTTAAACTACTTTCGTGATTAAGATATCCCTAATTAACTATTAAGTTTCGGTATTAATCTTCACCTTTCAGTCCATCAATTAATATCCTAAGACGTGATAAAACGTTGGCCAGACATTCATCAACTCCTATAACCATTGCATAATAGCTAATCCTAATTAACCATGGATAACACAATTAGGGTTCCTATAGTTCAATTAGCACAATGTATCATCATACCATAAGTGGGTTACCAAAACCCTAGATCAATTCTACTCAAGCATAATAGAAACAGAAACTAAAACTAAATTCATTAAACAAATCATAGATGTTCAATACAAACCAAGAAAAAGGAGTAGAAATAGAGATGAGTGTAGAGATAGAAAGATGAAACCTGGATTGCTGAATGTAAAGAAATACAATGCTGAATTGCTGTCAAATCAAAGCTAAGAACATGAAAGTAAACTCTAATCCTACTCTAAACCCAATCTTAAGGTGTTTCCTAAGCCTAAAAACTGATTCCCAAGTGTCTTTTTCGGTCCACCCCCATTCTACTGTGCATCCCCCTGCATATATATCAGTTTGGGCGGCCAAAACCCTAATTTTTATGTTCAGTACAGACCCCAAAGCCCGGCCGTGCTTCGAACTAGTTTCTGGGAGAATGCTGCACTCCTTGCACAAAGCACGGCCTAGCCGTGTTGGGGGCTGCCATGCTCCTTTCTTACTGATTTTTGGTGGGCTTCCTCCTTGTTTCCTCCTCATCTTATTCCAAGTCCATACGGCACGTTTCATGACTACTTTCCCTTGCTTCTTGGCCTCTTTTGCTCACCTACAAGCATAAAAACAACCAAAGCAGTATCCAAAGCAAAGCATAACCAAAAGCAAGGAAATAACTGTAACATCCTGTAATTTTTAGATATTTTCCTTATAAATTCTTCACCTTACATATATGCATAGAAATTTTCTAATATTAAATGGAATAGGTAAAGAAAGAAAACCTAAGAGGAAATATTAGAAATAAACATGCTAAAGAAAGGTGAAATTCTTAGGTAAGAAAGATAAATTTTTGTGAAGTAAAGGTCTTAAAATTTCAAGAAGATTGGATTAGGGTAATTTTTTCCTAATTTAAGAGTAAAAGTTACTAAGTTTAGTATCTCTACCCATAAATTGGGCTTTCACCTATGGACACTTCATATAGAGTTTTTCTTCTTCACATAAATTTTTAGCAAGCCAATAAGATAGCCCAATGAAGAAATAAAATATAGACTTGGACTAGGATATAGAAATTGGACCGATAGCTCAAAAATATGAAAATGTGACCAAGCCCATGATGAAAGGTAGAATTTTAACCAAAGTAAAGAAAATGGGCAAGAATGAGCCCAAACCCAAGATGAAAAATGAAAATAAAATAAAAATAAATTGATGGAATAATGGTGTAATCAAGATTAGGTGATTTGACATTAAGACAAAAATTTAGCAAGTACTATGATAATACAAGAATTTAAGACAAAACATCAATATCCTACACTCATAATTTTAGCAAGTGGGTAATAATACATAGCATTATGACAAAACATCTTTATCTCACACAAATAATTTCAACCAAATAATGGAGATTCAAGGGCTAGAAATTTGCCACTTAAAAAGGCAAATCTATCATTCTTGATTAGGACAAAAGAAAAAGGAAATGAATCCCTAAATCAAAGGGATCTTATCCCATATCTTAAGAACATATTATCATAATTTGCAAAATACAAATCTCATTTTCCTATGCATATCTTGACTAAGGAAGAGAAAGACAAGAACATAAGTTGTTTGTTTTCCAAAAATTCAACCAAGTATAATCTAATTGTGATAAGGTAGACCCATGATCATGAAAGGTAAATTATTTGAGGGTCTATTTAAGCAAAACCCACCCTTACAACATTAGAATTTTCGTCCAAGTGAAGAAGAGGAAAAATAGAAGCAAGGTAGAGTGAGGAAAGGAGAGGAAGAAAGAGGAAGGAGAAGTCTAGAAGACTAAGTACTCCAAGTAAGTTTAACAATATTTCTTTTTAAAGAAAATTTTTGAAACTTATAATATTTATATGAGATTTTGATCTTAGAACTTTGATGATTGGTCATGGATGTTGCTATATCATGTTACATATTAATCTTACATGTGATGTATGTTTGAATACTTAGGCTGGTATAGAAAGTTCATCATAGGTATGGCTATGGGTGGCAAAATTTTAAGCTTCTGTGTTTTAATTTCTGAGAATTATCTATAGGGAAATAAAATAAATGGTTAACGTAAGAATTAAATATATATGTGTCATGGATTTTTAGCCACTAGAATCACTCAATTTGGAGTCCATATGAGGAAGACATGAGCCGATTACTAGTCAAAGGTCAGAAAATGGTTCATCAGGGAAGAATATGTTAGGATAGCTTCTGTGTTTTAATTTCTGAGAATTATCTGTAGGGAATTAAAATAAATGGTTAACATAAGAATTAAATATATATGTGCTACGGATTTTTAGCCACTGGAATCATTCAATTTAGAGTTCATATGAGGTAGATATGTTTCGATTAGTAAACAAAGGTCAGAAAATGGTTAATCAGGGAAGAATATGTTAGGATAGCCTCGGTGTTTTAATTTCTGGGAACATTCTATAAGGAATTAAAATAAATGGTTAACATACGAATTATAGATATATGTGTCACGGATTTTTAACCACTAGAATCACTTAATTTGGAATTCTTATGAGGGAGATATGGATAGATTAGTAAGTAGAGGTCGGAACCTATCTATGAAGAAATAACCTCTACATTGAGGGAGTAATATCACCTTGATTTATTAATATTTAGCTACAATGTTCAACATAATTGTTTTAGATAATTGTTTTATCTTGAAATTGACACCAAGATCACCTACATCGGAGTTAAATTGAGGGAGTTATGCTCTGATTAGTAAGAGAACGTTAGATATGATGAAAACCTGCATCAAGAAAATAAAGAAATAAAATTAATATTTAATAAAGAAGACGAATCTTATAAATGAAAATAATAAATGACTAGTATATACCATAGCCATTGCTATTGTATGAACTTCTTACCATCTTAAGTGTAAAATTCTGACATGGAAATATTTTATAAAGTGATATTTGAAATGGTTATGTTCATGGCATGATTACTAATGATTTATGGTAATAGTTATATTTTGATGAACATACTTGTTATTGAAAGCATATTTTTGGCTATCATTGTGAAAAGAAAAGAAATGAACACGGTCACATGGCAATCTGTGTGGTGCACTAGTAAGGGACGCCCTACCAACGGTTATGATTATGATTATGAGAAAAGAAAGAGAAAATGTGCCATGTCGGACGGAGCGAGAAAAGCTCGTACCGGAGAGTAGAGTATACTCACCCTGACCGGGGTAACTTGAAATGAGAATAAGTTGATAGCCATTATATGATATTCTGAAAATAGTTAATCATTTCATACATATCATTACTGTATGATTCTTATGTGCATAGATATAATGCATTCATGTGACCAAAGATATTTTCTGTAGTTTATACAGCGGAACATGACGTGATGAACTATATTGATGATGATTTATTATTGAACTTACTGGGATTTAATTCTCACTATATTTCTATATCATCTTTAGAAAATTAGTTATGCAGCTTTTTTCTATGGCTCTGGCTTTTAGTGTATATTGGATCGAGTTACTTTATGTTGGGCAGATCTCAGAATCAAATAAGATGTTTGTGGTCTAGTTGGCTCAGATCTCGGTTAAGGTGCAACCACCCGCACCCGTATCTCCGGAATTGGTCAACCAAAATAAACAAGATGTAAATATCTATGTGTTTGATATGTTGCATGTACGTTTTGATTAATGACGTGTATGTGAACTCAATATTGTATAATAATAAAGAAAAAAAAAGGTTGTTACAATAACCACAAGTTTGCTATGAATTAGAGGATAAAATATAGCCATTAATACTCAAAATTCCCCTTTATCAACTCCCTCATGCTTAAAATTTTGCTTGTCCCCAAGCAAATAACATGTCATATCAGAAGGAAGGGGGTAAGATGCAATCAAAATTCCAAAAGATAGAAGGATGCAATACGGGTGACGTTTCACTCAATCAGTGCGCACACAATAGATATATGAATAAACAGTTATCAAATAGTCTTTATTCTTCTAAAACCAAACCAAAAATTCTTCTATTCTATATCTACTTCTACTATTACCATTGGTTGTATTCACCAGACTGATTTTTAGACACTCAAATAGGCCACCTTATCCTTTAGATGTCCCTATGTTGCCTTACCCTTATTTCTATTTTTTTTTCTTAACCCATTTCTTTTATTTCTCATCTTCTCTTTTCTTCTTCTCTTATCTCTTTTCTCTCTTTTTTTTAGAAATATGCTGTGAGTGCATTTTATACTCCATCTCACTAGGGTAAAAACATATAAGTACTCATACTAAGGCCTTTTTGGTGCCTTGAAGGAGGTACTCAGAGTGAAAAAAATTTTGGGTTTCACATACCCTCATTTCTCACCTCTCCCTACCTTCACACTCTCATAGTGTTAAAATCATCCATAGCATACAATTCACAGCACAATAGAGAGATATTTTTCAAAAAATTAAAGGTTTAATGCTAGAAGAGAGAGATTAGAATTATAACTACATATTTCATATCTTATTGTACATCACATGTTCATGAGCTAAAATCAGCCTATACTATACCAGTCTATCTTGGAATTAGCAACTATGTGATGATGCAGCAAGTCAAAAGGAATGCAATATGTACAATATATACATGCAAAGAGAAGCTAAATTAACAAATAAAGATAAAGATGGCCGGTAACTGATGCACTAAAAAAAACAAATACGAAAGTACACTCCCCCATGCTTAAATCAGACAGTGTCCTCAATGTCAAAAATATCAGAAAAGACCGACAAAAGGGAAGAGAGAACTTACGTATTCACTGGTCATCCGGTGGTGGTGGAGGGGGATGTTGACCCACGTGCCAAGTATACCAGGCCTGCATCATACCCTGCATGCTTTGGATGGAGTCTTGCATTGCATGCAGGGTTGATCTTTGTGAATGTTGCTCTGCCTGCATGGCATGCAGGACGGCTCTCTATGAAAGTTGCTCGGCTTCAATGCGTGTGAGCCTGGAAGAGAAGGAGGCCTGATCCTCCGATGGAGCAGATGATGGTCCTGCACGGTCAGTAAAATGGGATGGGGTGGGGGTGGAAGAGCCAAAAGTGGCTCAAGGGGAAAGTCATCCCTTTCAGGGGGAATCTCCTCATCATCCCTATCCTCCTCTAAAAGGTAGATCCAATTTGCCCTATTTTTGACTACTGTCCTAGAAGGGTTAGGGAGGCTGAATAATTTTTGGCCTCAGAGATACAACCAGTATTCAGTATTTTGCTTAACAACAAGTTTCATATGCAAAACAGGATTCTAAGTCAATCCTGTTGCTACCCCCTACTGGTTGCATGCCCTGGAGATTGGCCTCAAATCCTAACCCTCTAGCAATGGAGTAATCAGGCCTCCTATGACTACCTTCCCATTCATTGCCCCACCTACCCTGGCCATCTGATGAGCCATGAAGGCTCCGGTATCCACTTTGGTACCGTTAACCATAGCATATAAAAAATAAAGCTCTCTAAGATTTACAACCCCATCACTCTCAGCCCTACCAAAAATAGTATGGGCCATAAGACGCTGTAAATATCTGAAAGTAGGGTTGCAAATAAAAGATGCTTTGGAAGTTGATGCACTGTATTGCCCCTTAATTGCAATGGAGTTATAAAAAATGTTAACAAGGAAATCTGAGGGTACTGATCTAGTTCCCTCTGGAGTTAGGCCAAACAGTGCATTAAATTCCGCTAAATTTAAGTTAAAGCTACGGTTAAACAGTCTAAAGTTGACATGGCCCTCATGGACATTCGGACCCCTAAATAGTACTATATGAATAGAACTGAGAAACTCTAATGTAGGTCTAGGGTAGGCTGGGTATCGGTGGGTGAGAAAGGTGTTCCACCCAATCCGATCAACTAGGTATTGGACGTCAAGTAAAAGGCCTAAGCGTTCCAGACATTCCTTATCTAGATACCGGGTACTCAGCATTTCCCGTCTAACTAGGGTATCATATCGGGTCCATTGACTATCATCAACGAACACAATACCATACTTGTTAATCTGATGAGGAAGTTGGGGCGATGGTTGATTACGTCCTCTACGTGTTTGGGAGGATTGGGTGGATGGTTGGCCGGTTCGGGCTCTTTTGGGACCCATGTATTAAAAATTGCAATGAAAAACAGAGGGGTACTGAATGCACTTCAAAGTGTCAAATGTAGCAGGAAATAGAAAGCAGGTGATATTAATGCCAAAAGTGCAAATCTCAGTCAATGTAAGTTAGTCAAATGCTGTGCAAATCAATGGATGCAAATATGAATTATGCAAAGACAACTGTTAAATTCAGACCATCCCAAGTAGGACACAGAAAACTAATGCATCAGAACAGTAAAGGCCAGAAGTTCAAGGTAAAACAAAGCAATGGATGGCTCAATAGATACACAGCAGAACAGAGAAAATTCAATGCAAATTACCAATCCAAATCAAAATCAAACTAATGAAATACTAGCAAGTGGTACGGATAGTCATCATGCATATAGTATGTTCAACCTGTTGGGTAACTAATAATAGAAAATTAGAACTATTCCGAATCAGAGCCAAAAACGAGTCCAAACAGGAACCAGGATTTTATTTATGCAGAAAAGTAAAACAGAGTGAGAGATAAAGAATTACCTGATTCACACACTGCAATGGGAAGGCAAGAACGCAGCTATGGGTATGGGGAAAAACGCAACCATAGGGCGAATGGGAGAGGTTAAATGGTGGTGGGTCTTGATTATTTCGGAATTATGGGAGATGGGGAACCGAGTGGGTAGGCAAGAGAACCAATGGTGGTGGAAGAATGGTTAAGCAAAAGGGAATGGGTGTTACGGGTAAGTGTAACAACTCCATTTAAGTATCAATTTTTTTTAAATACCATGAAGTTTTTACCTCGTTACAACTTAACTCAAAATAAAATTTATTTAATTTTTACAATACAGAGTTTACATACATGTCATTAATAAAAAAAATACGTACAACATATAAAACACATAAAAATCTACATCTTATTTATTCTGGTTGACCAATTCCAGAGATACAGATACAGTTGGTTACACCTTCACCGAGATCTAACCCAACTCGACCACAAACATTTTATTTGCTTCTAGGATCTGCCCAACATAAAGTACTCGATTCAACGTGCACTAAAAACCAGAACCATAGAAAAATCTGCATAACTAATTTTCTGAACATGATATGGAAATATAGTGAGAATTAAATCCCAGTAAGTTCAACAATTAATCATCATCAATATAGCTCATCACATCATGTTCAGTTGTATAAACTACAGTAAATATCTTTGGTCACAAGAATACACTATATCTATGCACATGAAAATTGTACAATAATGACATGTATGACAGGATTAACTATTTTAAGAATATCATATGATGACTATCAATTTATTCTCATATCAAGCTACCCCAGTCAGGGTGAGTATTATCTACTCTCCGATATGGGCTTTTCTCGCTCCGTCCGACATAGCCCACTTTCTCTTTCTTTTCTCATTAACATGATCATAACTGTTGGTAGGGCGTCCCCTACTGGTGCATCACACGGATTTTCTATGTGACCATGCTCATTTCTTTTCTTTTCACAATAATAGCCAAAAATATGCTTTCAATAACAAGAATGTTCATTAAAATATAATTATTACCAAAAATCATTGGTAACCATGCCATGAACATAACAATTTCAAATATCACTTTATAAAATATTTCCATGTCAAAATTTCACACTTAAGATGGTAAGAAGTTCATGCAATGGCAATGGCTATGGCATATACTAGTCATTTATTATTTTCATTTCTAAGATTCTTCTTTTTTTTTTAATATTAATTTTATTTCTTTATTTTCTCGATGCAGGTTTTCATCCTATCTGACATTCTCTTACTAATCAGAGAATAACTCCCTCACTTTAACTCCGATTTAGGTGATTGTGAGATTAATTTAAAGAAAAAACAATTATCTAAAACTCTTATGTTGAACAGTTTAACGAAATATTAAGAAATCATGGTGATATTACTCCCTCAAAGAACATGTTATTTCTTCTCGGGTAGGTTCTGACCTCTACCTACTAATCTATCCATATCTCCCTCATAATAATTCCTAATTAAGTGATTCTAGTGGCTAAAACTCCGTGACACATATAGCTATAATTCTTTTGTTAACCATTTATTTTAATTTCCTACAGAATATTCCCAGAAATTAAAACACATAAGCTATCCTAACATATTCTTCCCTGATTAAGCATTTTCTGACCATTGCCTACTAATCAGACCATATCTACCTCATATGGACTCCAAATTGAGTGATTCCAATGGCTAAAAATTCATGACACATATAGCTATAATTCCTATGTTAACTAGTTATTTTAATTACCTACAAAATGTTCCCAAAAATTAAAACACAAAAGCTATCCTAATATATTCTTCCCTGATTAACCATTTTCTGACCTTTACTTACTAATCGCACCATATCTACCTCATATGGACTCCAAATTGAGTGATTCCAGTGGTTAAAAATCCTTGACACATATAGATATAATTCTTATGTTAACCATTTATTTTAATTCCCTACAAAATGTTCCTAAAAATTAAAACACAGAAGCTATCCTAATATATTTTTCCCTGATTAACCATTTTCTGACCTTTTCTTACTAATCGCACCATATCTACCTCATATGGACTCCAAATTGAGTGATTTCAGTGGGTAAAAATCCGTGAGCCATACATCTACCTTTTTCATGTTAACCATTGGTTTTAATTCCTTACCAATTCTTCTCAAAATTTTAAAAACAGAAGCATAAAAGTTTGCCACCCATAGCCATACCTATGCAGAACTATCTACACCAACCTAAGTATTCAAACATACATAATATGTAACATGATATAGCAACATCCATGACCAATCATTAAAGTTCTAAGATCAAAATCTAATATAAATATTCCAAGTTTCAAAACTTTTCTTCAAAAAGAAATATTGTTAAACTTACCTGGAGCACTTAGTCCTCTAGACTTCTCCTTCCTCTTTCTTCCTTTCTTCCTCTCCTCTCTTCCTCTCCTTTCCTCAATCTACCTTGCTTCTATTTTTCCTCTCTCTCACTTGGACGAAAATTCTAATGTTGTAAGGGTGGGTTTTGCTTAAATAGACCATCAAATAATTCACCTTTCATGATCATAGGTCTACCTTATCACAATTAGGATACACTTGGTTGAATTTTTTGAAAACAAACAACTTATATTCGTGTCTTCCTCTTCCTTAGTCAAGATATGCATAGCAAAAGGAGATTTGTATTTTGAAAATTATGATAATATATTTCTAAGATAAGGGACAAGGTCCCTTTGATTTAGGGATTCATTTACTTTTTCTTTTGTCTTAATCAATTATGATAGATTTGCCTTTTTAGGTGGCAAATTTCTAGCCCTTGAATCTCCATTATTTGGTTGAAATTATTTGTGTGGGATATGAATGTTTTGTCCTAATGTTATGTATTATCATACCACTTGCTAAAATTATGAGTGTAGGATATAGATGTTTTGTCCTAAAGCCTTGTATTATCATACCACTTGCTAATTTTTTGTCTTAAAGCCATGTAACCTAATCTTTATTATATTATCACATGATTTATTTTATTTTATTTTTCCTCTTGGATTTGGGCTTATTCCTACCCATTTCCTTTGCTTTGAATTCTACTTTTCTTGGAGGGCTTGGACACATTTTCATAATATTTGGGCTATCGGTCCAGTTTCTATATCTTAATCCAAGTCTATATTTTATTTCTTGTTTAGGTTATCCAATGGGCTTGCTAGAAATTCATGTGAAGTGGAAAAATTCTATAAGTAGTGTACATAGGTGAAAGCCGAATTTATTGGTGGAGATACTAAACTTAGTACCTTTTGTTCTTAAATTAGGAAAAATTACCCTAATCCAATCTTCTTGAAATTTTAAGACATTTACTTACTTCACAAAAATTTATCTTCCTTACCTAAGAATTTTACCTTTCTTTAGCATGTTTATTTCTAATATTTCCTCTTAGGTTTTCTTTCTTTACCTATTCCATTAATATTTGAACATTTCTATACATACACGTAAGGTGAAGAATTTCTAAAGATTATATTTCCTTAGATATCTAAAAATTGTCTAATAAATTTTATTTCCTTAATTAAATATTTATGTACCTTTATCAATAAAAGAAATGAAATTATGGATGTTACTTTGAATACTTTTGTACTTTTATTAATACATGAAATGAAATTAGGGATGTTACAGTAAGGGGAAGACGAAGGGAGTGAAAGAAAACCGAAGCAGGGAAGGGGGAATCGAAACAAAGGGGAGTGGGAAGATGAAATGAAGAGGGAGAGGGAAGAAACCGAAGCAATGAGGGGTGGGGGAATGAAAGGTTAGGGCACGGGTATGGGTAGTGGGTGGACACAGGAGGGAGAAAAAAAATGGGGGAAAAATTAAAAGGGGGCGGGTGAGTGCAGGGTTTTTTTTTTTGGCACGGTCTAGATGCTGGGCCATGCTGTGGGCTGGACAGACATGCAGGAAGGGGCTGTGTGGGGCACGGCCGTGTCGCAAGACACGGCCTGCCCATGCTTCTCACGGGTGGCTCCCTTTCTTGCAGCACGGCCATGGTGGGTGACACTGGCTGGCCGTGTTGCTAGCTGGAATTTGTCAATACTTCAATTTATCTCAGCTTTTTACTCTCTTTGAATTCCTTTGCTTCTAACCCCATTACACTGCCTTGAAAACATGGGAATGGACCTGAAAATCGAAGGAAAAACACTCATTAAACTTCATCCTAAGAAATTAACTAAATTAAAGATGAAAACCAAAACTTAAAGCTAAAAATCTATTAAAAAGGAACTTTAGAGATCAAAATGTGGGTTGCCTCCCACAAAGCGCTTGTTTAAAGTCATTAGCTCGACTCCCTTTCACTTCATTTGATTGAGAGGGGCTCTAAGAGAGCTTGAGTGTCTCTCTTTTCAACTAGTTGTCCCGTTACAAAGTGCTTAAGGCGTTGCCCATTGACCTTGAAGGATCCAGTAGTTTCACTCCAAACTTCCACTACTCCGTATGGAAAAACTTGGGTAACTTGGAATGGACCAAACCAACGAGAACGGAACTTCCCGGGAAAGAGTCTCAACCTTGAATTAAATAGTAAGACCCACTCTCCTACTTGAAATTGGAGCCTAAGGATGTGCTTATCATGCCATCTTTTTGTTCTTTCTTTATATAACTTGGCATTATCATAAGCATCTAGCTTTAGCTCATCTAACTCATTCAATTGTAGGCATCTCCTCTTTCCAGCAGCTGACAGGTCAAAGTTAATTATTTTGACTACCCAATACGCCTTATGTTCAAGCTCTACCGGTAAGTGACAGGGTTTCCCATATATCAACCGAAAAGGTGTAGTCCCTATCGGTGTTTTGTATGCAGTCCTATAAGCTCATAATGTATCATCAAGCTTGAGAGACCAATCTTTTCTTGCCTTCGAAACGGTCTTCTCCAATAGTGCTTTGATCTCCCTATTTGATACTTCCACTTATCCACTTGTTTGAGGATGGTAGGCTAGAGCCATTTTGTGGGTGACTTCATATTTCTTAAAGAGATTTTGGAACTATTGCTCGGTGAAGTGGGAACCTCCATCACTTATCACAGCTCGGGGCACTCCAAATCTTGAGAAAATTATCCTCTTGAAGAGCTTAGCAACCACTCTAGCATCATTGGTGGGGGATGCTATTACTTCAACCCACTTAGAAACATAGTCTACCGCAACTAGAATGTACTTGTTCCAGCGTGAAGAAGGAAAGGGACCCATGAAGTCAATGCCCCAAACGTCAAATATCTCCACTTCTAAAATACTGTTCAGGGGCATCTCATTCCTTCTGGATATGTTGCCAACTCTTTGACACCGGTCACATGCTTTTACAAAAGTGTGCACATCTTTGAAAAGCATAGCCAATAGAAACCATCTTGAAGAATTTTAATTGCAGTCTTAGAAGTACTGGTATGGCCTCCACAAGGTGAATTGTGGCAATAGAACATAACACTATATACTTCTTCCTCCGAAATACACCTTCGGAAGATGCCATCTGCACACCACTTGTATAAGCATGGATTATCCCAATAGTAAAACTTGATATTAGAGAAAAACTTCTTTCTTTGATGGAAGCTCAACCCTTCAGGCAATATTTTGCATGCAAGATAGTTCACAAAGTCTGCATACCAAGGGGCGTCGGTATAAGTAACCATCAGGAGCTGTTCATTAGGAAAGGAATCGTCTATAGGCAATTCATCTTTGTCATCTCTCATCAAATCTTGCCTAAGTCTTGAAAGGTGGTTTACAACCACATTCTCTGTTCCTTTTTATCCCGGATCACAAGGTCAAACTGCTGTAGCAAGAGGATCCATTTAATCAGTCTTGGCTTGGCATCCTTCTTACTTAGCAGGTACTTAATGGCAGCATGATCCGTGAATACTATGACTTCGGATCCCAACAAGTATTGTCGGAATTTGTCAATCGCAAACACTACTGCCAAGAGCTCCTTTTCGGTGGTGGAATAGTTGACTTGAGCTTCATCCAGGGTCTTACTAGCATAGTAGATGACATAAGGCTTTTTATCCCTCCTTTGCCCAAGTACAGCTCCCACGGCATAGTTACTTGCATCGCACATGATTTTGAAGGAAAGGCTCCAATCGGGAGGTTGGATTATCGGTGTAGATATCAGTGCCTCCTTCAACCTACAAAAAGCACGCAAGCAGTCATTATCAAATAAAAATGGGACATCTTTAACGAGTAAATCGGTTAAGGGTTTAGAGATTTTTAAGAAGTCTTGGATGAATCTTCTATAGAAGCCCGCATGCCTAAGAAAACTCCTCACTTCCTTAACGTTTGATGGTGAAGGAATCCTCTGAATTGCCTCAATTTTGGCTTTATCCACCTCTATCCCTCTTTCAGACACCAAGTGTCCGAGTACAATTCCTTCCCTTACCATGAAGTGCCATTTTTCCCAGTTTAGTACTAGGTTGACTTCCTCACATCTCTTAAGTACCTGTGTCAAGTTACTCAAACAATTGTCAAATGAGGTACCATAGACAGAGAAATCATCCATAAATACTTCCATTATATCCTCAATAAAGTCAGAGAAAATAGCCATCATACATCTTTGGAAAGTGGCTGGAGCGTTACACAATCCGAATGGCATCCTTCTATATGCAAAGGTGCCATAGGGACATGTGAACGTGGTCTTCTCTTGGTCATCTGGATGGATAGGGATCTGAAAGAATCCTAAGTATCCATCCAGATAACAGAAGTGTGAATGTTTAGCCAATCTTTCCAACAACTGATCAATAAAAGGCAAAGGGAAGTGATCCTTACGGGTGGCCTTATTCAATTTTCTATAGTCAATACACATACGCCAACCTGTAACAGCTCTAGTAGGGATTAATTTATTATTATCATTTCTAACAATAGTCATACCCCCTTCTTAGGAACCACATGGACTGGACTTACCCATTCACGATCTGAGATAGGATAGATAATACCTGCATCAAGCAATTTAAGTATTTCTTTCTTGACTACCACTTTCATGTTGGGGTTGAGTCTCCTCTGGTGTTCCCTAGAAGGTTTATGATCATTGTCAACTATAATACGATGCATACAAACAGATGGACTAATCCCTTTTATATCATCAATACTGTATCCAATCACTTTCTTAAATTTCCTAAGTATATCCAACAACTTACCAGTTTCCTCAACATTCAGATCAGCATTTACTATGACTGGATATGAAGAGTTAGAGTCCAGAAATTTATACCTCAGATTGGATGGGAGAGGTTTCAGTTCTACCTTATATGCCTTGGTTTCCTCAATGGTTGCTGATTTTTCATTGTCAGATTCCAGCTTTTCAGCTTTTACTTTTGAGGATAGCATGGGACATTCATCAAGCATCTAGACATATACATCAGCTTCTACCTGTTCAGCATAAGAAACAGAACTTTCCACAAGGCAAAGTTCAAGTGGGTCAGTAGAACAAAAGCTTACTGCATTTTCAACAATATTTTGCTTAATAATATCGACCATGCAACAAGTATCACCTAAAGATGGGCACTTTATTGCCTCATTAAGATTGAACTCAATCTTTTCATCCCCTACATTCAAGGAAAGCTTTCCATCTTTAATGTTTATAATAGCACTTGCAGTGGCTAGGAAAGGCCTTCTCAGAATGATAGGGATTTGGCTATCTTCCTCCATCTCTAATACAACAAAATCAATGGGTATGAAAAACTTACCTACCTTTAGAGGAACATCCTCTAATATACCTACCGGGTGAGTGACGGATTGGTCCGCTAACTAGAGAGAAATAATGGTAGGCTTCAGGTCACCCATCTAAAGCTTCTTGCAAATGGACAATGGCATAAGACTTACACTTGCTCTAAGATCACACAAAACTTTAGTGAAATGTACATCTCCAATAGAACAAGGTATAGAGAAGCTCCCAGGGTCTTTGAGTTTGGGAGGCAGTTTGTTCTGAATCAAGGCACTGCATTCTTCAGTTAATGCCATAGTGGCATACTCCTCAATTTTCCTCTTATTAGAGAGGATCTCCTTCAGAAATTTGGCATATGAAGGCATCTGAGAGACAGCCTCCAAGAATAGAATATTGATGTGCAGCTTTTTCAGCATATCTAGAAACTTTCCATACTGCTTCTCTAACTTGGCCTTAGCTAGTCTCAGAGGGAAGGGAACTGGTGGCTTGTATGGTTCAGGAGCCACATAATTAGGCTCATTTACTTTCTTCCTTCCACTAATTGGCTCTTCTTCTTCATTTACTGGCTCAGGCACATCCCTTTTCTCATCTTCCTTATCTTCCTCCTTTCTCACTGGTTCATCCAATTGCTTACCACTTCTCAAAGTGATAGCTTTACAGTGTTCTCTAGGATTCTCTGGCTGACCAGGGAATTTACCAAAATTTCTGGTTGACGAGCTCGCTTGCTGTGCTATTTGGGTCTCTAGCATCTTGTTATGCGTAGCAAGTGAATCAACTTTAGAAGCCAAGTCTTTAATTGCTTCATTCATACTATGATTCTGAGCTCTAAATTCCTCATTCTGCTTGCTCTGTGTGGAGATGAAATTTTCCATTAGAGCCTCTAGATTCGATTTTGGTTGAGGAGGAGGAGGATTGAATGGTCTTGAATTCTGAAAGCCTGGAGGTTGTCTGAAGTTATTCTGGGGCTGCTGACCAACATTCGGCTTATATGAAAGGTTCGGATGGTTTCTCCAGCCTGGATTGTAAGTATTGCTGTATGGATTATTCCTTTGATTGTTCACAAAATTAACCTGCTCACAATCCTGAAGTGTAGAACTTCCAAGCTGACACTCGTTGGCTGCATGGCCAACACCTCCACAAAGCTCACAGGATGCAGAAGAAGAAGGTGAACTAACAGCATTGATGCTTAACTTATCCAACTTCTGAAATAAAGCATCAACTTTAGAAGTTAGATGATTGAAAGCATCTACTTCATACATACCTGCCGGCTTTCTAGGCTGTCTCTCACTAGACCAAGAGTAGTGGTTCTGGGCCATATCTTCAATCAATTCATAGGCTTCATCAACCGTCTTGTTCATCAGTGCACCTCCAGCTGCAGCATCCACAGACATCCGGGTGCTGTAAATTAGTCCATTATAGAATGTATGGACTATCAACCATTTTTCCAGCCCATGATGTGGGCATACCCTGAGGAGCTCCTTGAATCTCTTTCAAGCCTCATATAGAGATTCTCCATCCTTCTGAGCCAAAGTGGTGATCTGGTTCCTCAGATGGGTCGTCTTGCTCGGTGGGAAATACTTGGCCAGGAAAGCTTGAGAAAGCTGTTGCCAAGTAGTAATGAACCCCAATGGAAGAGAGTGCAACTGTAACACAATTTTTTTTTCATCATATTTCTAATATATATATATATGCATAAATACCCATATATGTATATTACAAATCTTGCATAAGTAGTTATGATAAAATACAAGTCATAATTATACAAGTCATAATTATACAAGTCATAATTACAATACAACTACAAAAGTCCCCATACAGCACACCACCCTTAAAATACAAAGGGTGAGGAGGTGGTGCTGACATCGGGATTTTTACTGGCAACGTCATCCATAGAAGCATCTCACTTCCTTTTATCTGAACATAACACCACAAAATAGTGAGAACAGGGTTCCCAGTAGACTCAACCTTTTATAATAAAATGTGTAAAAACAGATATTATGTTCAGTTGTATAAACTACAGAAAATATCAAACTTTTATGATAAAATCATAACTTTTAATACACCTGCCTCACTCGGCGATCTGGCACACTCAATGCATGGGAAACATAGCTCTTCATGTTGCGCAATGCTCATCGCATGCCATAGTTATAAAAACACACATTTTCACTCATTGCTTCTCTTTTATTCTCATTTGCTTCTCTTTTATTCTCATTTGGTTAGGTGGCGTCATCGGTTCACTCAGGCTAGTAGGGCGTCCCCTACCCGGTACCGTCACAGCCATACAACCCACCGATATTCATCGATGTCCACTCAAGTCAAGTGCCATGCATATGCACCAAGCAACTCATCGCAAGCTTTACGCTTGTCAATGAATAACAAATGCAATGCCAAAACATCATTTTCATACTCAATGAGTTATATAAATATACGTCACAACTCTTACCATGAGCATATTTCAAATCATATGTTCAATAGGTATTTTCATCTATATCACTCTTTCAAAATATCTCAAATCAATATTCAATGTAAGCCCTTTGAAATCAAGTAAAGAAAATAATGTTTTGGTGATATAAAACCATCACTTTAGAAGTATTTCTCTTGGTCAATTAGTTTCTAAAATCCCTTCAACAAATAAGGTTCTTTTTCCTATAGAAAACAGTGAAAAATAAGGTTTTCTGACACTAAACATGGCCTTGAAACTCAGAACATGGATGGACCGTGTTCTGTGACCTTCCCTCACTAATCAGACCATAACTCTCTCAGTTTAACTCAGATTAAGGTGATTTCAGTGTATATGTAAATCTAAGACAATTAGCTACAATGTTGATGTTAACTATATTTTCCAATTCCTTACTGATTAGTCCCAAAAATTCGAACACTAAAGCACTTATATTTACAAATTCTGGATTCCAGACTCTTCATTTCTGTGACCTTCCCTCACTAATCATAACATAACTCCCTCATTTAAACTCTGATTAAGGTTATTTTGGTGTCTTTGTAAAGTTAAGACAATTACCTACAACGTATATGTTTACCATATTTTCCAATTCCTTACAAAGTAATCCCAGAAATTCAAACACTAAAGGTACTCATATTTACAAATTCTGAATTCCAGACTCTTCGTGTTCTGTGATCTCTGCTTACTTCTTGGGTCATATCTCCCTCATATTGACTCCAAATTAGGTGTTCTCAGAGCCTATAAATTCGTGAGACACATAACTACAATTCTTATGTTGATACTTTCTTTAAAATTGTTACCAATTTTGCTCAGAAATTTGAAATAACTAGAATAGAAAAATCTACATAATATACAGCCCACATGTTGCACAATTTTACAATTAATCACTTGTAAAACATAGAAATTGTATCAAAATTTGTGGAGAGTAGGCGTTAAGCCTACCTTAACTAGCTTCCTAAACTTTGTATACCAATTTCTCACCACCAAAACCTACACCCAGACCTTGATTTAGGATCCATTGAAGAAAAGATGATTATAGAAGAATTTGGATCAAGAAAACCTACCTTGATTTTTTCCTCTTGCACTTTCTCTCTCTTCTTCTTGTTCTCTCCTTTCTGAATTTTTTCTAATCCCTCCCCCTCCCCTTTGATAGTCAAGACCATCATCATCACTCAAGTGTTTTAGAAATACTTATAGCCTACCACTCAAGTGTTTTAAAAATTCTTCTAGCCTACCACTCAAGTGTTTTAAAAATCCTTCTAGCCTACCACTCAAGTGTTTTAGAAATACTTCTAGCCTACCACTCAAGTGTTTTAGAAACACTTCTAACCTACCACTCAAGTGTTTTAGAAACATTTCCAAACTACTTGGTTGGAATTACCAAAATGCCATTCTACTAAAAATCGTATAAATACCAAAATACCACTTTAAAATCTTTACACCATTACTAGTCTATTGAAATTACATAATTGTCACTCTCTAAAAGCATTACAATACGACCCTTACATTAAAGATTACGTAAATACTCATTAGTATTTTAGGGAAAAATCAAGGATGTTACAGCAACCATGCACGGGCCTTGTCCCTCAGTGAGAAAGGGAATAATCTCAAACTGATAGCATCTGAGGAGACCCCATTCAACTTCAGGGTGTCGCAGTACTCCAAAAACACAGAGAGGTGTAAATTAAGGTCTTCAGTAGGCAACCCTCCAAACTGGTTCTACTGAACCATCTGCAAGAGAGATGGTTTCAGTTCAAAATTATTTGCTTCAACCATTGGCCTGACTATGCTGAGGTTCAGGCCATGAGTGTCCGGGTCAGTAAAGTCCTTCAATGACTGGTTATCTCTTTCCCCCATAGTAGCTGCAGAATTCTCTTGCTGCTATCTTTTTCTTATCCTTCGTAGGGTACATTCAATTTCTGGGTCAAACTCAGCAATTAACCCACGGTTTCTTCGCATAAAAGAGAAACACACCTATAAAGGAAGAAAAGAAGCAAACATCAGCAAAGGAAAATTATGCAGAAAAATAAAAAGAAAATAATTTAGTCTAGCTATTTCACAATCTATCTAATATTGACAATTGTTCCCAAGCAACGGCGCCAAAAACTTGTTGTGTGTATGTTTTACCAAATACCGCAAGTGCATGGCATAGTTGTAGCTAGTCCGGCAAGTACGGGTCGTGTCCCACAGAGAACAATATCAACTACTAGAATTTCACGAAACGAGCTATCTAAATCAATGTAATTCGTTCAGAGAGTGTCACAATTAAATAGATGCAAATAACCAATTAAACAAAGCCTAAGGTTACAGTTCACCACACTTATGATATTCAACATCCAAATTATACCTCTAATTGCAATTATCTAGGTTATTGGGGATGGTTTAGCCTTAATTAACTAGCAACCTCTTTCAAGCGTTACTAATTGTACCTAGGTTAATCTAATTACCTACTTTCGTGGTTCTTAGTTCAACCTAGGTCCATTAAGTTCTATGCCAACCATTGAATACAATTAATCAGTTTTCTCATGCCCATTAATTGATTCATTCCTAGAGAGCCTTAAATTACTTTCGTGATTAAGATATCCCTAATTAACTATTAGGTTCCGGTATTAATCTTCACCTTTTAGTCCATCAATTAATATCCTAAGACGCGATAAAACGTTGGCCAGACATTCATCAACTCCTATAACCATTGCATAATAGCTAATCCTAATTAACCATGGATAACACAATTAGGGTTCCTATAGTTCAATTAGCACAATGTATCATCATACCAGAAGTGGGTTACCAAAACCCTAGATCAATTCTACTCAAGCATAAAAACAATCAAAGCAGTATCCAAAGCCTAGGGTTACGGTTCACCACACATATGACACTTTTTATGACTGCTTTTCCTTGCTTCTTGACCTCTTTTACTCACCTACAAGTATAAAAATAATTAAAGCAGTATCCAAAGCAAAGCATAACCAAAAGTAGGGAAATAACCACAAGTTTGCTATGAATTAGATGATAAAATATAGCCATTAATACTCAAAATTCTCCTTTATCAACAACGTCTTTCAAAATTTTGACATGAACTTTGAATCTCTATCAGAAATGATATTTAAGAGAATTCCATATAGTATAACTATTTCCTAGACGTATAATTAGGCTAATTTATCCAGTGAATAATTAATTTTTATAGATAAAAAATGAGCAGATTTGATTAATATGTCAACTATTATTCTGATAGAGTCATGTCTAACTGAAATCTTAGGTAAAAACCTCCCAAGAGAGAGATATAGTTCTCTATTGATTTCTTACACTAGTCATTTATTATTTTTATTTATAAGATTCTTTTTTTTTAAATATTATTTTTCTCTCTCACTAAACAGAGTAAAACACTCTCATTTTAAATCCGATTGAGGTGATTTTAGTGTCAATTAAAAGATAAGACAATCTTCTAATACCCTTATTAATTATGTTTGGTTAATTTAACTAAATGTTATTATGAGTTAAATAGTTAGAAGTAAAAAGATAATGACTTTATGAGATTTTAAAAATACATATATTTGTATATATATAAAAAAGATGAAGTATTATAGCTTCTAGATAATGACCTAACCATAATACTATTGCTTTTGTTGATATATATTCATGTAGATATGATAAAGTTTTACATTACCTATCTTAAACCTAATATAACTCTCCATTTCTATTCAATTTTAAGATTAACTATACGAATACAAGTAGAGTTAGAAAAGACAAAGGTCAAGACCTAAAATATAATTTTAAAATTTTTTAATAAAAAAATAGAATAAACATGTTAAAGACCGATTGAAAACAAAAATTTTAGTTAAAAAAGTAATTTCAAAATAATCTTAATTTTAATAAAAATAAAAATATAATAATTATTTTATTTTATTTTTTCTCATCTCTATTTACAAATTAAATAAAAAGAAAAACTTTTTATGAACTAAACAAAACACCTCCCCTCCCCTCCCCTCCCCTCTCTTTCCTTAACAGGCTGTTGGGTTGGAGGTAGATGGAGGGGAGGGGGGGTTTAGGAAATTTTTTTACAATTCTTCGTTTGGTAAAATTTTGAGAGGAGTGGGAGGGAATTTTAAAACTTCCCTTCCCTCTCTCAAAACCCTTCCCTCCAAAAATAGAAGGATTAAGAGGGGAGGGTTGACGCCTGTGATTTTTCATTTTTGTCCTCTTTTTTTTTTAAATAAAAGATAAAAATTTTAAAAAAATATAACTTTTTTAAATAAAAAAATAATAAATCAAAAATCCTTCATCAAAAATTTATTATCTCTCTTCTTTCTTTCCTTTAAATTAAATTAAATAAATAAAATTTATTTTTTCTTGCCTCCCCTTATTAAAATCTCTTCCCTCCCCTCCCTTGGGTTAACCAAACACACCCTAAAATTTCCGCCCTCGCCTCCCTTCCCCTCCCCTCTCTTGAACCAGAAAGAAGAGGGCGTCCCGCAGTCAGGGTCTTTTTATTTTATTTTATTTCGTTCTTCGAGGCACCCAATCTTCAGCACGGAGCTGCAAGCATGGACGTTCCAAAGGATCAAATATCTAACCTTCTGGAGAATGGCCTCTATAACTCAGCTCAAATGCTCGTAATTTTTCGAAATCCGTATCTGGAATTGGTTTCCGAAAAATTTAATAAAAAATAAAACGAATGGGTGCTTTTCATTCTGGTGATAGTCTAATAGTCAGTTTCATTTGGACAGGGTTGTTTTCTTGTTTCGTCACCTACTGTTAATACTGAAACCAGTCTTCACCTCAAAGCTGAGAGCTTGGTCTCTGGAAATTTCGAGTTCTATATATTTTCCTTGCCATGTGCTGACATTTCGATTCTTTAAGAATTTATTGAAGTTGGCATCTTTCTTCTTTTGCTTCATTTATTTATTGTGCAGGCGCTTCTGGGTGAATCGTTGATACGCGAAAGGGAGTATCGCAGAGCCATTGTAAGAGATTTCACTCTCTCCCTTCCTATTGCATTTGCAGTTGGATTTTTTCCTTATTGGTTAAAGGTTGTAGGAAATAGGTAATTCAATAATTCTTTTCCTTTTCGGGGAGTCATGAAGTCTTTTTCTCTCTTCTGTTAATGAGCAGCACACCTACAAGCAAGCTTTGCAATACTACAAGATGATTCCTAAACAAGGCACCCCGTCATCTCGGATTTCATTGTCATCAAACAGATCGTCATCTCCAAATTCATATAATGTATCAGCAATAAATGAATATGAGGTGGACTAATTTTCTTCTCTTTTTTATAGTTTATTTGCATGTTTTTGTTGTTTATAGGGTTTTCTTTTCAATCTCCATAACAGGTGAAGTTCAAAATTGCATCATGTCATTGTGCTCTGAATGAAAATAAAGCAGCTCTAGTCGAGGTTTGTTTGTTCTCTTTCTCTCTCTCTCTATTTGTTGAAGGATACAAAATAGGGATAAAATGCCTTAAATGTCTTTGTTTTGTATATTTGGTCAGTTTCATGTATAACGAGAAAAAATTGTTATCCAATTATGAATTTTTAATACATTTATTTAGTTTGTTTTTGTTTTAGTCATCTTTGATGAGTTATTTGTGTCACTTGCACATTACAGATGGAAGGAATTCCAAGCAAAGCTAGAAATTTGCCGATGAATTTGCTATTAGGGAAGCTTTATAGAAATTCTAGACATAATCGAGCCGCCGTTGCTATTTACAAAGACTGTCTAAGGTTTGTCAAGTTAAATTTTCTTCGTGGACTGAACCTTTTATTTGACAATTGGCATCAATAGGTTGCCGTTAAATGCCTTTATTTCTTTTAATCATATGGTTTTTAATTTTCTATATATATTTGTCCAAACTCCAAGTCCCAAAGCATAAAATCTCTCAGGCATGCTATCCATTTGTTTCCTTGAGCTTAAATTTGTAACTTTAGCTTATTTGGAGTGCGCATTTTTTATGTTTGCTTATCAAGAAACATACTTGTTTTGTGTTTTCTTAGATTTAGTTATTATATCCTTGCCAATGGTGTTGAACTACAGCAGTGTAGGTATGGCATTCTGACATATGGTGGGAGGCTAGAAGTCAGACCTTCAGATGTTCAAATTTCCATAAGAAACTTTTTTCCTTCTGTTAACGTTTATTTTTTGAAATGATAATGTTTATTTGTTTGTGAATAGTGGATGGCAAAACTTCGTATACATGTGGTGGTGGCATGACCTCTGTGTGTGTGTATTCATATCCTCTTAAAGCTCATATTCCTTTTGCATTTTATGAAACTCCTTTATATTTCTGAATTCTGATTGCTTGATTCACCTCTAGGCATAATCAAATGCACTATGACTGATGGAACTGACAGCCAGTCTAGGTTGTCAAGATTGAAATCTTGCTTAAGTCCAATCAAGGGGCTAAAAAGATCGAGTCATAGGACCAGTTTCAAGGATTGGAAGATCCTACCTCTAAAGAAATATTACAATTAAAATATACATATACTTATGTAAAAGTAACAAATAAACATAATACGATCAACTTATGTATGAAATACTTAGACAATAGACAATTTAAATAAATTTGCAGCAATAACAAGAAATTGCTACACAAGACAAATGAAGTTGTAGTTAACTTTAAAAAAGAGAGCCAAACCCCACTTCTTGTTAGCTTTAAAAGCCTCTTCTTTCTTGCCCGAACACCCCTGTTGTAGTTGGAATCTTCCTTCTTCAAGACAAAGACATTTGGGGCTATGATATCTCACTGTTAGCCTTCACCAAATGCAGTTGAAGGTTGAGGAAATTAGGGGTGGGGAGGCTGTAAATGTGTAGTATCACTAAGGGTTTCCATCCCACTTGATCCAGGAGGTTAGAAACTTAGCAATAAGGAAAAAAATGCTGGAAATCCAAATGTCACAGGACCAGTAAGATCATAAAATCTTAAGATTTAAATCAAGATTTATATCTTACATGGAATTGGGATTGTTCATATTATTTGGGAATGTAAGATAGTAAAATTGCAAGATTTAGATAAAAAAATCTTGACAACCTTGCACTTTATAGTTTTTCTTACCTCTTTGCGTTTGCATCTTTTATATGATGTTATTATTGGATTTTAAAATCAAACTTCTTTATTGATGTCTTTTTGACAGACAATGTCCTTTTGTAATTGAGGCTATCACAGCTTTAGCAGAACTGGGATCTACGGCAAAGGATATCACTTCATTGTTTCCTCAGGTTTGTTGCTAAAAGCAGAAAAGAATTTCATGTAATTGATGATGCTAGATTAAGGCTCAGCGTTCATCTATCTCTAAGATGATCCTTTGACTCACAAGGGAACTAAGGAGTCCTTAAATTACTACATCTCTTCGTCTCCTTCAGTGAATTAGGTACTCAGCAACGAAGAAAAATCTTTACTCCTGTAGGCTTTGTCCTATATTGCTTAGGAAGGAGGACAGAGCAGTTATAAGACACAAAGCCTCCTGCATAAGAAAAGAAATTCTTTAGGTTGATTTTAGGCTCCCTTTCTTCAATTGCAATAAATTAACTTGGTGGAAAGGGGATTACAGACTGATAATAGAAATTTGAGTATTTTTGGAATCCTTTTTATTTTTCTATTTCAACTAGTGCTTTATACTCAGTAATATACTACTTTTGCTTCATGTCCTGATGAGCGTTTTGGGCTTGTTAATTTTGCCCCATCTTTATGGGCTAACAGGCCTTTTTTTCTTTTCCTGTTTATGTGTTTTTGCAAGTGATTACTTGTAAATTCAGATGTAGTTAGAAAAGAATCGACATTAATGTCATTTATATCAACATAGAGACTCACTTTTGAAAATAGTGTCCTTTTACATCATTATCTAGTTATGTAAGTGTGGAATTACGTTTCCCATTTCCTTGGCTCATTTAGAGGAATTGTAAATATTAGTAATTAGGCTAGTTTTCTTTTTTGTAATTATGTTGAATTTCTAGGGATTTTATTCTCTCTTTACTTTTTTAGCCTTGTATCTTGGCCCAACTCGAGGAGCACAATTTAATTCTAATTCCTCCAGGGTCCTTTAAAAGCTGGTTGGCAACCCTTGTATTCTTTGTAAGAAATTCACAATATTTTCTTCCCATTCTTCATGGTATCAAAGCAACCTTCACTAGGCCACTCTTCTCTCTAGCTTTCACAGCACTCTCTTGGTTTAGAGGTGCGTTTTCTTTTCTTGTTGTGTTCTTTTGCTTCTTCGTTGCATCCTCTCTCCTCTGATCTTCCATCGCAACATTGTTTGTCCCAACCCTACCTCGGTCCTTTCTACCTTGTCTAAACACCTTTTTCCACCTTTATCATCTTCTTCACGGCATCAAAATTGAGCAAGAATTCCACTACGTCATTGGATTCCATGTACCAGACCAAGTTTGAAGGTCCTGTCTCTCTCATCAGGGCACAAATTGACTGGCCATAATTCTCTTGCATGGGCAAAGTCTGTGATGTTTGTGTGGGAGTATAGAACCCAATATAGGGCTCGATACACCATATCCCATTTATTCCATTATCCCTTATCTTTCTCCTTTATTTTTTTCCATTGCTGTAGTTTAGGAGACAGCTCCTTATATTATGTGATATCTACTCCATATTTGTAGGAGCAGCTCCGTGTATAATTTTCAAGTAACTATGAATAAAATGCATTATGGGTCAAATATCTTTCTTTGTTTTCTTTTGGCTCTCATTCGCATGGTATCAGAGTAGGCTTAAAGCCCGTGGCCTACTTGCTTGTACTCCTTTTTTTTTTTCAAGTCTCAACCATCACAGAGGAGACAAGTCCAAGCCAGACGGGAACCTAGAACCCGATGAACGCAACCCAAAGTTGAAAGTGTGAACCCAACGGCTTGAAGGCAGAACCCAATGGCAAGCCGCACCGCATGGAAGACTACTTTGATGGGAACGACTAGCCAGACTCACTGTACATGACGAAACAGGCCAGGAATCACCAATAATTGGAGAAAGTATTGTATCGCCCACTATAGGAGGTGTTGCAGACATCCAGAACTTGGAAAATACTTGGGGGGACATAATACCAGTGAACCCAAGGAGGCAATAGTCTGGACTCATCTTCAAACTCATTCCACGTAAATATCCACAGACTGAATGGGAGGAATTATGTGAAAGGGGTCCAAACTGTGAAGTTGATACTAGATGGTAAAGAAAAAATTGGATATTTAATTAGGAAAATCTCCAAACTAGTAGAAGGTGATTAACAATGCAAAATGTGGAAATTAAAAAACTCCATAATCATTGCTTGGTTGATAAATGCAATGGAACCAGCAATTGGCAAGCCATTTATGTTTTTATCCACTACTGGAGATGTTTGGGAGCCTGTCCGAGAAACCTACTCGGATTTTGAAAACTCTTCACAGATATTTGAGCTTTTAAATCAAAGCTGTGGCATGCAAAGCAAGAAACCGGAATGTAACATCTTATTATAATGAATTAATGACACTTTGGCAAGAGTTAGACCTATGCTACGATGATAATTGAAAATGTTTTGAAATGTCAAGAAAATGATCGTGTTCATGTTTTTAGCAAGATTGAACAAATAGTTAGATGAATTATGGGGTCATATTCTGAGAAAAAATCCTTTACGCTCCATCAGGGAAGCATCCTCTGAGGTTCGCTGAGAAGAAATTCGACAAAGTGTCATGCTAAACAAATACTCTCATGGTTCAAAAGTGAAAAACTCTGCTCTAATTATGAAAAATGTTCACAAGACATTCAAGAAAGATGGGAAACGACCATGGTGTGATTATTGTAAATGTCTTGGACACTCACGAGAGACTTGTTGGAAAATTCATGGCAAACCACCATATCAAAAAAGGAAATCTGGAGGTGATGGCGCGCATTTTAGGCTACTGTATCTGATCAAGAGCAAAAAATATCCTCAGGTCTATTTCCTTTCATATAAAAACAAATAGACCAACTATACAAATTATTAAAATCTCAAAAGTTTTCCTCAAGTTCCTTAGCTTAGAAAGGTAACTATTCAAAAAATACTTTTCTTAGTGTCAACTTTGATCACACTTGCATCATAGATTCAGGTGCAACTGACCACATGATAGGGGTATCTAGTTTTTTTTCGTCTTATAGTCCTTGTGCAGGAAATCAAAAAATAAAAATTGTTAATGAGCTATCGCAAGAAAAGGTTCCATTGTAGTTCCCTTGTCTTACCTTTCATAATGTTCTTCATATTTCTAACCTTACTTGTAATCTCGTGTCTGTGAGTAAACTAGTCAGTGATCTAAATTATTAGACTAATTTCTTTTCAACTCATTGTGTCTTTCAGGATTTGATCCTGGGGAAGATGATTGGCTGTACTAGGAAAAATGAAGGATCGTATCCTAGATTTAGAATTTAAATTAAGTTAACCATCACCAAGTACAAGTTTCAGTTCCTGTTTTAAATTTATTTCTGTTTTTGATAATAATGACATTATGTTATGGCATTTTAGGTTAAGGCATCTTAGTTTTTAATATCTCAAATACCTGTTATCTCATTTATTTTATAATAAAGATGCATTTTCATTTTAGTGTGAAATATGTGAATTAACAAAACACCACAGAACTTCCTTTCCATCACAACCATATAAGCCTTCAAAACTATTCACAATTATACGGGTTCTAATAAAATAAGTACACCTAGCAACAAAATATGGTTCATCATTTTTACATATGATCACACTCGCTTATGATGGGCGTACTTATAAGATGAACAAATTTTCAAATTTTTTTATTATATGGCGTAGACTTAGTTTCAAACCAATATACAAATTTTTAGAAGTCATAATGGAAAGTACTTTAACAAGATTTTGAGAAATTTTTTCCTAAAAAAAGGAATTGTTCATCAAAGTAATTGCATTGAAACACCCAACAAAATGGCATTGTCAAAAGAAAAAATAGACATTTGTTGAAAGTATCTTGAGCTCTTTTATTTTCTACTAATGTTCCCAAGTATCTGCAGGGGGATGCAGTTTTAATTGCTGCATTACTTTCATTTTGTTAGACTTTCAGCTGACTTACCTAAAAATATTTGGATGTACTGCATTTACACGTAATTACAAAAAAAGTAGCAAACTAGAACCAAAAGCTATCAAGTGTGTCTTCATAGGTTACTTCAAGTCAAAAAAGCTACAAATGTTTTGATCCTATCTCAAGAAGAACATGTCTCAATGGATTTTATTTCAACCATATTTTAAAAACAATCATTTTCAGGAGGAGAACTTGAAGGAAGATTCACTTAATTCCTCTAGTAATTTCTTTGAAGTTTGTCTACTACAAGAACACTCAGAATCAGAATCATCTGCACGTACAACAAATGATCGAAACTCATCTTCTGGACATCCTCCTTCCATGAGCGAATGTCCAAATAAGTCTCGGCCTACATCTGAAAAAATATTTGAAGATCAATCTTGCACAAAATGTTGGGAAAAAATAATGAGGAACAACTCACTAGAATGCCACAACATGATAAAGACAGTAAAAATGAAACTTGAAAATATTTTTTTACTCAAAATGAAGAAACAAAGATAACAATGATGTTAGCCTTCAGCACTATCATGACTCCAACCTAGAGACAAATAACGATAACTCTAATTCTTGGTCTGATAATTTACCTCTTGAATGTGATATACCGATTGCTCTTCAGAAATGGGTTTGATTTTGCACCAATTGCCCTTTATCTAACTTTTTTTCATATTTAAATCTGTCACCTTCTTTTGTTGCTTTTACCTCTCAATTGTCTAGTGTAAAGTTTTTTAAAACTATATAGGAGGCCATTAAAATATCAAAGTGGAAGGAAGCTATATTTGAGGAAATAGGAGCTCTTGAAAAGAACAATACTTGGAGTGTTAAAGCTTTACCAAAAGGGAAGACAACAATTGGTTGTAAATGGGTATTCACCGTGAAATACAATTCAGACAGTTCTATAGAAAGATATAAAGGTAGACTGGTGGCTAAGGGATTCACTCAGACATATGGGGTGGACTACTCTGAATTTTTGCACTTGTTGCAAAGTTGAATACAATTAGAGTGCTTTTGTTAATAGCTGCTAATCTAGATCGGCTATTGTAACAATTGGATGTAAAAAATGCCTTTTTGAATGGTGAACTGGAGGAAGAAGTATATATGGAATGCCCCCAGGATTTGAGAAAAAGTTTAACCATAGTGTGTGCATATTAAAAAAAATCATTGTGTGGCCTCAATCAGTCTTTGAGGGCATGGTTTGAAAAATTTACTCAATCAGTGAAGAATTTGGGATATACTCAAGACTAGATTGATTATATATAATCTTTAAATTTTCACCTAAAGAAAAAATTGCTGTATTAATTGTTTATGTCGATGATATTATTCTTATAGGAGATGATAAGACTTAAATGGAGTAGCTAAAAAGGAACCTTGCATTAGAATTTGAAATCAAGGACCTTGGAGCTCTCAAATATTTCCTGAGCTAGAAGTTGCTCGCTCAAGGAAGGGTATAGTGATTTTACGACGAAAATAGATTCTTGATCTTTTGAAGAAAACAATAATGAGTGGGTGTAAACTAGTCTAGACTAAAATTGTGGGAAAAAGAGAGTACACTTGTAGACACGGGAAGATACCAGAGTTTGGTTGAAAAATTAATCTATTTATCACATAGATAAGATATTGCCTATTTTGTTAGTATGGTTAGTCAGTTTACGCATGTTTCATATGAAAAACATCTTGAAGTAGTTTACAGAATCTTGATATATCTAAAATTCTCTCTTGAAAAGGGTCTATTTTTTAAAAACACCAATCATATGAATATCAAAGTCTTTACAGATACAGATTAGGCTGGATTAGTCACCGATAGAAAATCTACTTTAGAATTGGGTAATTTGGTTACTTGGTAGAGCAAGAAACATAATTTAGTTGTCAGAAGTAGTGCAAAAGAGCTACGGCTTAAGGGATATGTAAGGAATTATGGGTTAGCAGGATTATGCACGAACTTAAAAAGCCCATAGACTTTCCTCTAAAATTATACTATGATAACAAAGTTACTATCAGCATTACACACAATTCTATCTAACATAGGACCAAGAATATTGAAGCTGACACCTCATTAAAAAAAAATTGGAAGTTGGAATCATTTGTATGTCTTTTGTGCTCTCAAATCATCAAACGGCTGACATCTTTACTAAGGGGCTCTGAAGATCACATTTTTAGTATTTAATTACCAAGTTGGACATAGTTGATGTTTATGCTCCAACTTGAGGGAGAGTGTGGGAGTATAGAACCCAATATAAGGCTTGATACACCATATCCCATTTATTCCATTATCCTTGATCTTTCTCCTTTATTTTTTTTTCTGTTGCTGTAGTGGGAAAAGGCTTAGTTGTTGTTGTAGTTTAGTAGTCAACTCCTTATATTATGCGATATCTACTCCATATTTGTAGGAGCAGCTCTATGTATAAATTTTCAAGTAACTATGAATAAAATGCATTCTAGGTCAAATATCTTTCTTTGTTTTCTTCTGGCTCTCACTTGTAGTTTGTCATAGGGAACAACAAGGATGTCAACCTGACAAGAGTTACTGTCCAGCCTAAACTAGATGATCCAAGATTCAAAACTTGGAAATCTAAAAACAACATGGTCATGGTGTGGTTGATTAATACCATGGACAATGAGATTGGACAAAATTTCTTTTTCTATGATATTGCCCATGAAACTTGGACAGCAGCTAAGGAGACCTATTTGAACAAAGAGAACAATGCTGAACTCTTTAAGACCAAAGGTGCTTTACATGATCTCAAACAAGGTGAGTCCTTTATTACCCAGTATTTCAATACTTTGCCATCTTTGGCAACAATTGGATATCTTTGATGGTTCTAATTGGGAATGTTTAGTGGATGCTATCAAGTACAAAAGGATTGTTGAAAAAGAAAGAGTTTTCAAGTTTTTGTTAGCCCTGGAGAAAAGCTTAGTTGAAGTTAGGGGAAGAATCCTTGGAATCAAACCTCTTCCTTCAACCTATGAAGCCTTTTCAAAAGTACAAAGAGAAGTGTGAAAAACGAACAGAGAGCGGAGAGAGAGAATGAAGATAATGGTTATGTTATATATTTACAAAGGAGAGAGCACTAGATATATATGCATAGAGGAAGGCCTATAATCCCAGTGATTTGATTGAAATCAAATCCTGGGATAATTCTAGGAATAATGGAGGATAATCTCCTCAAATCATGGAACAAATAAAAACAATAAATATCCCTACATACAACAATGATAAAATACAAAAACAATCAGGAAGCTGATGCCAGATTTGTGAGATAATGTTGGATTAGGAAGCGCAGGTCCCTTAACTTTTGAATTTCTACCCTCCCCGTCAAGCGAAGCATAAATGTTATGCATGCTCAATTTGCAACTTAATTCGTCAAAGCTTGCCTTAGTTAGAGCCTTAGTAAGGATATCCGCTACTTGAGCTTTGGTAGGAATGTAGAGAAGTTGAATGATGGACCGGTCAACCTTTTAAAAAATAAAGTGTTTATCAATCTCAATATGCTTTGTTCTATCATGATGTATTGGATTTTTTGCAATATTGATGGTCGCTTGATTATCACAATACATTTTGATTGGATTCTTGGGAAGAATTTGTACATCTTTTAGAATTGCTAGAGTTCGAAACTCAGCTTCTGCACTGTTTCGAAAAACAAGAGGTTGCTTCTTGCTTCTCCAGATTACCAAGTTATCCCATACATATGAGCAATACCTAGATGTAGAGCGTTTATTAGTCACATCACCAACAACATCAGTAAAAGTTTTAACATCTCTGGAGTCTTGTTTTTTAAATAGAATGCCTCGTCTTGGAGTATTCTTTAATTACCTCAGAATCCGATGTATAGCTTCCATGTGTTCCATGGTTGGAGTGTTCATAAACTATCTAGCAACTCCAACTGAGAAGCTGATGTCTTGTCTAGTATGGGAAAGATATATGAGTTTTCCCACAAGTCTTTGATATCTTCCCTTGTCCACAAGTTCACTCTTTTCTTCCATACCAATCCTTTTAGTAGGATCCATTGGGTTGTCAGCAGGCTTGCACCCAAGCATTCTAGTTTCTTCTAGCAAGTCAAGGACATATTTGCGTTGTGAGACAAATATTCTTTCTTTGGACCTTATTACCTCCATACCAAGAAAATACTTGAGATTTTCAAGTTCCTTGATTTCAAACTCGAGCCAAATAATTTTTCATTTTGGTCAATTCTTCATTGTAGCTTCCCGTGAGTATAATGTCATCTACAGACCATTTCATAAATAAGGTGTGACCTGTTTGGCTCTGAAGATACCCCCTTTTTGTTACAAAATCTGTGAATTTTTCAAACCATGTTGGGGGTGATTGCTTTAATCCATATAGTGATTTTTTTTAGTCTGCATACTTTACCGCTATTTGAATTATCCTCCAAGCTGGGTGGAATTTCCATTTATACTTCTTCCAAGTTGCCATTCAAGAAGGCATTTTTGACATTCAATTGATGAGGCCAGTCAAGATTTGCAATAATGGAGAATAGTATTCTGATGGTGTTTAACTTTGCTACAAGGGCAAAAGCTTCTTGATAATCTATGCCATATGATTAGGTGAATCCTTAGGCTACCAACCGAGCCTTCAAGAGATATATGCTACCATTGGCTTGGTATTTGATAGTGAAAATCCATTTACATCCCACATCCTTCTTCCCATGGGGTAGGTCTGAGATTTCTCATGTCCCATTCTGTTCTAGAGCATTAATTTAATCAAAAACAGCTTTTCTCTAGCCTAGACTTTCCAAAGCTTCTTGAATAGATTTTGGAATCTGTACTTGGACAAGATCTACAATGAAAGCTTGATAGGCAGGAGACAAGGAATTATAGGAGACAAATCTGTTGATGGTGTGTTGTGTGCAGGTTCTTACACCTTTCCTAGTTGCAATTGGCAAATCAGAATCATCTTTCATAGGAGCAGAATTAGAAATTTCCTCACCTGGATTTGATGGGAGGAGGATTTATGTTGTCAATTAGGATATCAGGTAGCTTGATGAGTTGAGGTTGTTGTATGGAGTTGTTGAATAGGTAATAGGACTGATCTTCGAAGAAAGTTACATCCATGGAGTTTGAACACAAATGGTTTCAACAGAAATATATTTTGATATATTGATTGTGAGGCAATTGCTTAGGAATATATACAAGAAATACAGTTGGTAATCCTCCTATAAATTAGGAGGACAAGAAGCAAAAAATAAGGAAAGATTTACAGCCTATAACCAGGGAAGATTTCCTTCATAAAGACGATAGATACAATCAGGGAAGATTTCCCTCATAAAGAAGAAAGATACACAGGGAAATTGAAAAACAAATATTTTACAATTAATACTCAGAAAATCTTCATTATTTCCAGCAGAGTTATATATCCATTTGGTCTGAGGGCGGTAGAATTTGTATTCCTTTTGGGGAGAAGAATATCCTATAAAGATACATTTGAGAGATTTGGGATCAAGTTTGCTGCGATTATGCTGATGAATGTGAACAAATGCAATACATCTGGAAATTCTGGGTTCAAGAGGAGATAATTTTGGTGTGAGGAAAAATTTTAAGGAGAGTTTCTTTGGTTGTTTGATAGTTGAGAATTCTACATGGCATTCGGTTAATCAAATATATAGTAGTGAGCACATCTTCTCTCCATAAATGTTTAGGAACTTATGTAGAAAACATGATGGATCTAGCAACTTCAAGTAAGTGTCTATTTTTTCTTTCATTTGTGCCATTTTGTTGAGGAATATCCACACAAGAGCTTAGGTGAACAATGTCTTGGCTGGATAGGAAATTGTTTAGAGTAGAGTTGTAATATTCTTTGGCATTATCGGTCTTAAAAGACTTGTATTTTGGAGTTGAATTGGGTTTGAATCATAAGAGTACAGTTCTGAAATTTTTTGTCAATCTCTGATTTTTCTTTTATTAAGAAGACCTGTGTGATTCTAGTGTGTTCATCAATAAAGGACACAAACCATCTTTGCACCAGTTATATTGTTAATCTTTGAAGTCCCCCAAATATCACTATGTATCAAGGAAAAAGGTTGAGAAGGTTTATATGTGAGATTAGGATAATTATTTCAAGTGTATTTAGCAAATTCACAAATCTCACATTTGAATAATTTTGCATTTTTATTGATGAAAAGAGAAGGAAACATTTTCTCAAGATACATAAAGTTGGGATGACCAAGATGAAAGTGCCACAACATGACATCACAATGTTTATGGGCACTAATATCACAAATAGATTGACTTTTAGTAGAACCACAGCTAACAGTATGAGATTGTCTTATTGGAGAAGAGTCCTGATCTCATCTTAGCACTGCCAATCATCTTCCTTGAGCCCAATTCCTGAAAATCACATCGGTTTGGTGAGAAAGTAGCCTTACAATGGAGATCTTGAGTAAGTCTACTAATAGAGAGAAGATTACAATCAAGGTTGGGAACATATAGGATAGAGTTTAGAGTTAAATCCTAGTTAAATCGAATAGAGACACTTCCAATCACTTTGGAGAGGGAGCCATTGACAATTCTGACCATATAATTTCTAGAGCATGTGTTGTATTAATGAAAAAGAGTTTTGTCCTCGATCATGTGGTTGGATGCTCCTGAATCAATAATCCATGGTTTGGACAAGTATTTGTTAGCTATGAAAGCACTGAGGAAATTACCTTTGTGAGTTAACATCCCTTTACCGGTATTGTTGGACTAGGTCATAGAGTTGGAGTGGAGAAGTAGTTGTAACATGTCAATTTGTTCTTGAGTAAATGGATTGTTCATGCAAGGAGGTGATTTGGTTTCAGGATTTTTTGGTGTGGAAACATGACGTGCCTAGTTTTCTCTCCCTTTTGATGGTTTCCAGTTAGTTGGCTTCCTGTGAATCTTCTAGTAGGTGTCCTTGTTTTTTGCAATAGTCACATCAAGGTTTTACTTTTCTTGGTTGATGATCACTATTGGGATGAAAGTTTCTAGTTGCCAGGGTAGAACTTTCAGGACTAGGTGCTGAATGCTGGTGCTGTAATGGTCCCAACATTACCTTCTTCCTACTTTCCTCGCGTCTCACTTTAGAAAAAGTTTCCCTGAGGTTTGGTCCCCATTATCTTACCTTTGACTTCATCAAGATCCTTATCGAGTCCAAGTAGAAATTTAAATATCCTTTTTTGCTCCACAATATCCCTAGACACGGTCTTATCATCTAGGCATTTCCATGTGTGGGTTTCAAACATATCCAATTGCTGCCAATATTTTCCTAGAGTGTGAAAATACTATGTGACAGTAAGGTCTCCTTGCTGCAGGTCATGTAGTGCAGCTTCTATATGAAATATTTTAGAGGTGTTTTTTGAGATAGAGTAGGTCACCTTCACTGCATCGCAAATCTCTTTGGCTGTCCCATAGAGTAGAAAGTTTTCCCCAATATCATTGTTTATGGAATTTATCAGCCAAGACATCACCATGTGATTCTTTGTTTTTCAAATTATGTATCTAGGATCTTTTTTGTCAAGGATTATCATGTTTTCGGTGAGATAGTCATCTTTCCCTCTTCCACAACATACATCATAACCGATTGGCTCCATTGAAGATAGTTATGCCCATTGAGTTTGTGTCCCATGATTACAGGAGATGAGTTCTCAATTGTTCCATGATTGTTCACGGAGGGCGTGAGTTCTACGGTCTGGCCGAGGTGATCGAGGTTGAACTGAATTCCTCGGTTGCCATGGAGGATCTTGGTGATCAAAGATGAACCCGCTCTGATACCATGTTAAAATCTTCTATCCAAGTTGGGAATGGTGGATATCTATCTTTTAGCTTGAGGAAGAGTGTGGAATTACGTTTTCTATTTCCTTGGCTCATTTAGAGGAATTGTAAATATTAGTTTTACGCTAGTTTCCTTTTTTTGTAATTATGTTCACTTTCTAAGGATTTTATTCTCTTTTTATTATTTAGCCTTGTATCTTGGCCTAGCTCAAGGAATAGAGTTTAATTTTGATTCCTCCTGCATCTTTTAAAAGTTGGTTGGAAACCCTTGTATTCTTTGTAAGAAATACACAATATTTTCTTCCCATTTGTAGTAAGAATATTTTTCCTACCTCAATTTTTGGGCTATACTCATCCACTAAATTGATTTGGTTCCTCTTAATAACTTTTGAAATAATGTGCTAATTTTTTAAGTATCATTTGATAGGTTAATTTCTCATAACTATAGGACTACGTCAACGTTCATCTATGGGTTAATATTTTTTTAACTTGATTTTGGATACAATTATTGAACATATCCAAGAATTAAGGCGTTGATGTATGATTTTTGCAGATGATATAGTCTTAACCAGTGAATCAAAAGAGAAAATAAATATGAAGTTAGAGTCATGGAGACAAGTTTTAAAAGCACATAGTTTTCGTATAAGTAGAAATAAGACAAAATATATAAAATACAATTTTAGTAAAAGATGCATAAATACGAATTTAGAAATAAAGCTTGGAGATCATTCTATAAAACAAGTTATAAATTTTAAATATCTTGATCTATTATATAAAATGATGGAGAATTAAGGAGGACGTAAATCATATGATTCAAGGGGGATGAATGAAATGGAGAAAAGTTTCGGGTGTCATTTATGATTGAAAAGTGCCACTTAAAATTAAGGAAAAATTCTATTATACAGCTATGTGACTTGTAATGTTGTATGGTACTAAATGTTAGATAGTTAAAAGCTAATATGAGAATAAACTCAATGACGCAAAAATGAGAATATTATGTTGGATATGTGTATACACTAGATGAAATATGGTTAAGAATGATTGCATTAGAGATAAAGTTGGTGTAACATCTATTGTGAAGATGACGGAATCTCGCTTGAGGTAGTTTGGATATGTATGGAGGAGACCTGTGGAAGTTTTGGTAAGAAGAGTAGATCAGATAAAAGTAGCGCAATAGTAAGAGGTAGAGGGAGGTTAAAGAAAATAATAGGTAAAACTATAAAGAAGGATTTAACAATTAACATATCAATAATTTCTTTGGCGTTATTTGATCTATTTAGCCAACTCTAGTTAATGGAAAAATATTTGGTTATTGTTGTTGTTGTTGATATGTTAATTTCATTTATCGATATGAAGTTATGAATTTTCTCCTTTCCCTCACTGTGGCCCTCTCTTTCCCAATTTTAATGTTAGTTGAATGATTCCAAGAGAACAATATTAAAATAAGTTTCTATGCATTTGAGTTACTTGTCGATAATCACACTGAAATGATTATACTATAACAACAACAATTAAGTTTTTTTTTCATTAGATGGAGTCGGCTACATAAATTAAACGACGCCATAGTGATTTATTATAAATAAGATTAATAAATAAATTATTAATTGTTAAATCTTTTTTAGTAGTTTTACCTATTATTATTTTTTTGCCTCCCTTTACTTTTAATTATAAGGTTGCTCTCCATTTGATCTACTATTCTCAGTAGGGTTTCTATGGGTTTTTTCCATACATGACCAAACTACAAGCGAGATTCCACAATTTTCTTCACAATAGGTGCTATCCCCACTTTCTCTTTAATGCACTCATTTCTAATCATATCTCTAACTATCTGCTCAAATGATTATAGTCTCTTTAAAATATTTTAATAAGCTTGTGAAATTTCTTCTGTTGACTTTCTTTAATGGAATTATGAATAATTTCCAACATTTTAGCATTAAATCTTTTTAGTTGATCAACCTTACATTTATACTTAAATAAATTATAATTTGAATATTCTTAATTCTCCTATCTCCAATGCTATAACTGTAATTGGTGTGTAATTATTTAATGTCAGACTCCAAATAGAAGTGCGAGAGCTCCATTTGATCATTTTGACTCGAGTCGTTGGCTTCAGGTAAGTTTTGCATAAGACAGTTGAGATCCTTATTTGCCACTTTATTCCTAAGTAAATGCTGCCATCCAATAGTTTAGGTTAGGAGTTTTTCTTCCATAATATTGTAAGTCTTCTAGATCAAGATAAATGTTTATGGACCATGATGGGAAGTTTGTCTTCAGTGTATTAAGCTGGACATGTTGATCTCACAAATCTCTCAACAGATGATTATCAATTGTGATGCTAAATCCAATCATTACCAAAAGATTCTTATTTGCTTAATACTTATTAATGCACTTGGTCTTGCCAGAAGTGGCTTCTCTTGCTGGTTGATTGATGTTCTTAATTTTCTATGCATGGTAATGCTTTGGAGTAATGCATTTGAGGTTCTATGTTTCCTTGGTACAGAAAGTCGTTTGTATAATGTTGATGGAAGGTAGTGATATAAAAAGACAATTCTGATTACTTTCCATGCTCTTGGGTGTTTTTTGACACAAAAGAAAATCATCCTGAATATTAGTAAATAAAGATCTTAATATTGTTGTTTTAGCATTAGTTCTTGAAACTGCCTATATTTTTCCTTAAATATTTTTTAAATGCTGCACTACCTGCAGCAAGTCTTTGTGCAGTTATATAATGCACTTGACCATCAAGATACAGGTTTTAAGCGTACACCAAAACTGCAAACTGAGTGTGTTACTTATATAACATAATCTTGTTCGCTAAAGATAATGAATGACCATAAAGATAGACTTGGGAAAAGTAGAAAATTAGTTTGTAGGTGCAGTCGCGTTGGTTTTTCTCTTAATTGTAGTATAATCTGTTTCATGCAATGTGCTTGTATTGCTTGCCAAACAACCCTTGGGGACCCAGTAATTTCTAGTTAAATGTTTCCTCTTTCCTTGCAGCGCTATGTTGAGGCTCAATGTTGCATGGCTTCAAATGATTACAAAGGTAAGATATAGAAGCTGAAGGCGCTTAGAGATTAAATTTTATTTGGAGTCTCTTTGTTCCATGATTGTTTGTAGAATTTGAAGGATCTCATATTTTAGTGAAATATGTATGATCTATGGGGATAGCGGTTTTGCTTGTACAAAGAGATTGCACCAATTATTGCATACAATGTGGCACTATTATATATTTTTTTGGTTCATGTAGTCCTATAATTTAGAATGCTAAAGCATGGTGAATTACTGATATCTCTTTTTATGAAGCTTGTGACTCTTCCATTTGAAGGTGGGTTCTTGAATGAGTCACGGAATGGTGGGAATTTTGAAGTTTTACTTTTTTATCTTTGTCCCTGTAAATGCTGTCTTTTCCTCCTAATAGTCTTGGAACCAGTACAGATTTATAGCTGTGATTCTGCCTGCAATTTCCCATTGTGGTCGTGGAAGAGGGCCATTTCTACTCCTGCTTTGGACTAACACAGAAAAAAGATAGCTGGGATATGCTTTTCAATTTTGATAAAATCAGTAAATAAAAAAAATAATTAAATGATTTAAAATGTTGCATCACTTTGGACTAACACCGAAAAAAAGATAGGTGGTTGAATTTTGATAAAATCAATGAATAAATGTTATTGTGAACTGTTGCATCAATTGCTTATTTTGTTACTTGTATGACTTGCTTATTGTTGGAGTTAATGTATATAGCTATCATATCCCTATGATTAAGGCCCTAGCATCTCTATTATTAGGGTTGAGCTATAATATCTATGTAATTATGGTGATTCAATGACTTGTCTTGTACATACTCTTTATAAATACAAAGAACACATGTAGGCCTTACTCATAGACCATATTTTAGTCATTTGCTTTTTCTCCCTTCTCTCTTACATCATATAGTATCAGAGCTTGGTTGAGAAAACCCAAGTTTTTCGTAGTCCTTTTCTTCTAGTGGTTGTGCCTACCTTTCAGCCATTGTGCAATGTTGGTATTTGACCAAAAGTGCCTTTGGGTCACCTTAGAACACTTTGATTGGCCTTCTCACTTTTGTTTGAATCTTTTCGGCCACCACACATGCCCTTGTGCTCTAGATTGGAGAAAACACTCAAAACCTCATGCACTAGCATGTGAGCGTGTGCGAAGCCTCCTTTTTCACCAATGTTCTCCCAGAACACGCCGACAGCCTCTATAGGTCCCTACCTAGCCCTCCATTCCTCCATGTGAACTAGAGAAAAGGGAGACTCAGCTCTGTTATCAAGAACACCATTGATGTCTTGGACAAGAAGTGATTTGGGTTTCTTAAGATGGACCAAGGTTGAAGATGCGAAATGGAGAGAGTAAGGTCTCTACCATTGCTGTGATGAGAAGTATACCTCGAGTCATCGATGTTGGAACAAATAGCTCTAGGTGTTGTTGTTGGTAGAAAGAGAACCTAAGTTGGACGAAGAGCAAAAGGCTGAAGAGAAGGATGAGGGAGAACTTGAAGAATTACCTATGGAATTGAATATAAATTCAGTAGTAGGCATTTCAACGGGTAACACTATGAAATTAGAAGGGAGGATAAAGGGGAAGGAGGTTAGATCGATGGTGGAGCTTCACACAATTTTCTCCCATAGAGTTGTCATTGAATTATCTTTGCTAGTGGCCAAGAAAAGGAATTTTGGGGTGACAATTGGCAATGGGTACAAGGTGCAAGGCGATGGATGTCAAGAGGTGATGATGGACTTGCAAGGAATTTGTATCACCCAACCATTTTTTCCTTTTGAATGGGAAGTTCAGATCTGGCATTGAGGTGACTCGGTTGGAATCATTGGGGGAGGTGCATGCTAACTGGGGCAGACCCACCATGAAATATAAAATTGGGCAGCAAGTTTTTTGTCGAAGATCCATCTTCTCTAAGACCTTGGCTTCTCTCAAAGCTATGTTGAAGACTCTAAAAAATGCTGAACAAAGCTGCTTAGTTGAATTTGGCCAGCTGTTAATTCAAACTAAGTAAGAACAGACTACTAGGGAAGGAGAGGTGGAAGACTTAATGCAAGAATTTGGGTTACTCTTTGAGCAACTAGCCGGACTATCCCTACTTGAATCCCGTGATCACACCATCCAATTTAAAGAGGGGTCAACCCTTCCAAACATAAGACCCTATCATTACCCCCATTCTCAAAAGAATGAAATTGAATAACTAGTGAAGGAAATGTTTACGGCTGGAATCATTAGGCCAAGTAACAATCCCTTCTCAAGCCTGGTGTTGGTAAAGAAGAAAGACGGAAATTGACTATTTTTTGTGGACTATCGAGCCCTTAACAAGGTGATTGTACTTTACAAATTTCCAGCACCCGCCATTGATTTTGGAAGAATGAAGGGGATCAACTATTTTTTCAAAGTTAGATTTGAAGTTGGAGTATCATCAAGTTCACATTAAGCTTGGGGGTGAGCATAAGAAAGCTTTTCAAACTCACAAGGGCATTATAGATTTATGGTGATATCCTTTAGGCTCACAAATGCCTTCTCTACTGTCCAATAACTGATGAATGATATTTTTTGAGAACACCTCCAAGAATTTATTTTGATATTTTTTGATGACATTCTGTTGAACCCTTTGGGCTTACTCCTATCACTAAGGTTTATTCTTGAAAAGAGCAGAATGCAAAGTCCATTAAATAGGTCTAGGCCCTTGTTGGTATTCAGTAGAAAGAAGAAATAGATGTGAGGAAATAAGGGGATTGGGTGACGTGGAAGGGAGGGAATGGAATGCAACTTGTTTATGAAGGAGGTATTAACGTCTAGGAAGAGAAGAGGAAGGGTCATGGAGAGTTTGAGGTTAGGACTCGGAGAGGCTTACTGCTGTAGTGTTAGAAACCTTTACTGTTGGATTTTCTTTTCTATTCTTCTCATTTTTCCTCAACTATTTGATACTAGTTGCTGTGATTTTCCTTTTCCGCAATTCCTAAATTCGGGTTGCTATGTTGTGGGGTTCAATATCTCTAATCTCTCCTATTTTGGCTATAATATTCAAAAATATATTCAGCTTGTGTGTTTAGGGAGTTGAACTTGGCATTTTGATATCAGAGCAACTAAGTTTTTGGATATGGTCAGTACATGAATGGAGAGAAGGTAGAATCTTTGGAAAAAGAGAGAAGTCTGATAAGGGATTACATGCTAGAAGTGAGAGATTCTTTGACAGAGATGTGTAACCAAAGAGTAGAGGTAGAATGAAGGGAATCCAGAGGAAAATCTGTGGAGGAACAGAATGACTCACATGATTTGATTGAGATGGGGTGGAGTGGAGCTATTAACGAAAGGGAACGAATTTGGTTTTGGAGGTTGGACCTGCCCATTTTTTCTGGGAAGGATCCCATTGGATGAAATTTTTGGGTAGAGAGATATTTCACATTTAATAGAGTAATAGAAAGAGAAAAGATAGAGGTGATGGTCGTGTTTAGAGGGGAAGGCATTGAACTGGTTTCAATGATTAGACTCCAGAGCTTCGTTGTGAGATTGGGAGGAGTTGAAGGAGGAATTGTTGGGGATATTCCAACCATTCCAACATGGTGATGGCTATGAGATGTTGATGGCCCTGAAGCAGGAAACCTCTATAACAGAGTACTGAGAGCAATTTGAATTAATCTATGCTCCTTTGAAAGGTGCAAGTAACAAGATTTGAAGAATGGATTAAAGGAGGAAATTTGGGTAAAGGTTAGAATGAGATAGGTTAGATCATTAAAGGAGTTGATGGATTTGGCCCATGAGGTAGAGGAAAGAAAATGCGTGCTAGACAGAGCCTGAGAAGCCCATTGGACCAAAAGCTTGCGAATGATTGGACAAAAAATAGTTTTGGTGGCCAACTCCAGAATTTCAGGACCTACAAAATCGATGACATCATCAATGTTTTTCTCCTCTCCTAAAACTGATGGAAACGATGCAAGTGGCCTTGGGTTAATGCAATCTTCTACGAATGGAAAAGGAGGTTTTAAGAGGCTAAAAAAAGTAGAGGCTCTACAAAATTGTTGACATCAGCGATGTTTTTCTCCTTTCCTTAAATTGATGGAAATGATGCAAGTAGCCTTGGGTTAATGCAATCTTCTGCAAATGGAAAAGGAGGTTTTAAAGGGCTGACGAAAGTAGAGGCTGCAAAATGAAGAGAGCAGGAACTTTGTTATCACTGCGATGAAAGAATTTTTCTTGGCCACTATTGCAAAAGCAAGCAGCTCTAAGTCTTGTTGCTAGTAGAAGAAGATGATCTGGAGGAGGAGAAAGAGCAGAAGGGAGAAGAGCCGTTTGAGGAAGGATCCAAGGAGGTGCCCATGGAATTATCAATGAACTTCATAGTTGGCATCTCCATGAGCAGAACTATGAAATTGAGAGGAAAGATAAAAGGGAGAGAAATGATTGTGATGATACAGTAGTGCTTTGCACAATTTCATTTCTTGTGAGGTGGTTTAGGAGCATTTTCAAAATTTTATTTTGGTGTTCTTTGATTTGAGTTATCTACCCATTTGAATCATTTAAGGGTGGCCTTGGAAATTCTGCAGCAGTATGATTTTGGGGTTAACAAAAAGAAGTGTTTATTCACTTAGTCCCTGCTCGATTACTTGGGACACATTATTTCAGCAAAAGGACATCAAGCCGATCCATCCAAGATAAAAAATATGATATAGTGGCCAACTCCCAAGGATTTAATAAAAGCTCTATAGGGTTTTCTTGGCTTAACGGATACTACATAAAATTTGTAAAAGACTGTGTTAAGATTGCTGCCTACTTACTAAATTGCTAAAGAAAGATACTTTTCACTAGAATGAGGAGGCCTATACTACCTTTGATAATCTTAAGGGTGCCATGACTACTGTGCTTGTGTTAGACTTGCCTAATTTTTTTGTGCTTTTTGATTTAGAGACTGAATGTTGCAGAGGAGGACCGTAATTATACTTTTTATCGTAGAATTCAAGAGTTTGAAGTAGAGAAGGTTTTGAAGAGAATGAAAAATGGAAAAGCAGTAAAACCCGATAATATACCTATTGAGTTGTGGAAAAGTTTAAGAAGAAAATGCATAAGTTGACTCACTAAGTTGTTTAATGTGATAATAAAATTTAAGAAAATGTCAGACGAATGGAGGAGAAGTACTTTAATTCTGATCTATAAAAATAAGGGAGACATACAGAACTGTACCAACTATGAAAAGATTAAGCTCATGAGCTATACTATTAAGTTATGAGAGAAGATTATTGAACAAAGATTAAGACAAGAGACTCAAGTTACAGAAAATCAATTTGGTTTCATACCAAGAAAGTCAACTATGGAAGTAATTTACTTACTGTGAAGATTGATAGAAAGTTATCAAAGGAGGCAAAAAGATTTGCATATGGTTTTTATTGATTTAGAAAAGACATATGACAGAGTGCTAAGAGAGGTTTTATGGAAGGCTTTAGAGAAGAAATGAGTACATATTGCACATATTCAAGTAATCAAAGATATGTACGATAGGATCATGATTTGCGTAAGAACACCAAATGGGGACACAAGATTTTTCTATAACTATTGAATTCCATCAAGGGTCATTTCTGAGTCTATAGCTTTTTAACTTAATTTTGAACGCAATTATTGAATATATACAAGATTTGGGGCTTCTATGTATGATTTTTGTAGATGATATAGTCTTAGTTGGTGAATCGAAAAAAAAAAAAATATAAAGTTAGAGTCACGGAGACAAGTTTTGAAAATATATGGTTTTCGTACCAGTAAAAATAAAACAGAATATATAGAATGTATTTTTAGTAAAAAGTGAACAAATACGAATTTAGAAGTAAAACTTGGAGACTACATATTAAAACAAGTTACAAGTTTTAAATATCTTGAGTCCATTATATAAAATGATGGTGAAGTAAAGGAGAACGTAAACAATAGGATTCAAGCGGAATGGATGAAATAGAAGAAGACTTTGAGTGTCATTTATAATAGAAAAGTGCCGCTCAAAGTTAAAGGAAAATTCTACTGTACAACTATAAGACCTGCTATATTGTATGGTACTGAATGTTGGGCGGTTAAAATATATGAAGATAAACTTAATGTTGTAGAGATGAAAATGTTGTGCTGGATGTGTGGACACACCAGAAGAGATATGATTAGAAATTAGTGCATTAGAGAGAAAGTTGAGGTAGCACTTATTGTGAAAAAGTCGGTGAAATCTCGTTTAAGGTAGTTTGGTCATGTGTGAAAAAGATCTATAGAAGCCTTATTAAGAAGAATAGATGAGAAGGAGAATAGTCTGATATTTAGAGGTAAATGGAGGCCAAAGAAACTATTAAGTGAAATTATTAAGAATGATTTAACAGTTAATAATCTATCTATTGATCTTATTTATAATAGGCCACTGGGTATCGTTTGATCTATGTAGCCGACCTCACTTAGTAGAAAAGACTTAGTTGTTGTTGATTTAGAGATTGTTTTAATGTAGGGCGGCAAATCCATTGCTTATTTTAGTTAGGCCCTGTCCAACTGAGCCAGAAAATCTTTGGTGTACGCGAGATAGTTGATGGCTATAGTTTTTAACAACAACAACAATCAAGTCTTTTTATATTAGGTGGAGTCGGCTACGTGGATCAAACGACACCACAGTGACTTGTTATAAATGAAGTTAATAGAGAGATTATTAATAGTTAAATTCTTCTTAATGGTTTCACTTATTGTTTTCTCTGACTTCTCTCTACCTCTAACTATTGGGCAACTCTATCTAATTTACTTTTTGCAGTAGGGCTTCTATGGCCAAACTACTTTAAGCGATATTCTACTATCTTCTCCACAATAGATGCTACTTTAACTTTCTCTTTAATGCATTCATTCTTAATCACATCTCTAGCGTGTCAACACAGCCAATGCAACATTTTCATTTCTACAACATTGATTTTATTTTCATGTTATCTTTTAGCAGTTCAACATTCAGTATCATACAATATTATTGATCTTATAGCTATATGGTAGAATTTTCCTTTAACCTTGATCGGAATTTTTTTATTATAAATAACATTCGAAACTTTCTTCGATTTCATCCATCTTGCTTCAATTTTATGGTTTACGTCCTTCTTTACTTTTTCATCATCTTGTATAATGGACTCAAGATATTTAAAGCTTGTGACTTGTTTTATAAGATGATCTTCAAGTTTTACTTCTAAATTCTTATTTGTTCGTCTTTTACTAAAATTACATTCTATATATTCTATTTTATTTCTACTTATACAAAAGCACTATAACTTCATATTTATTTGTTCTTTCGATTCATCAACTAAGATTATATTATATGCAAAAATCATATATCAAGATCCCAAATTTTGTATATGTTCAGTAACTGCGTCCAAAAATAAGTTAACAAGATATGGACTTAGAGATGAATCTTGACGTAGTCTTATAGTTGTGGAAAAGTCTTTTGTGTTCTCACGGTTGTGATCCTATCGTACATATTTTTTATTGTTCGAATATAAGTAATACGTACTATTTTTTTCTCTAAAACCTTACATAAAATCTCTCTCAACATTCTATCATATGCCTTTTCCAAATCAATAAAAACCATATGTAGATCTTTTTGCTTCTTTTGATATTTTTCCATCAATCTCCCTAGTAAATTGCTTCTATAGTTGACCTTTTGGCATGAAACCAAACTGATTCTCAGTTACTTGAGTCTCTTGTCTTAATTTCTATTCAATGACATTCTCTAATAATTTCATAGTATGTTTCATGATCTTAATTCTCAATTAGTTAGCACAGTTCTGTATGTGTGGTCATGAGCAATAATGCTTCGTATGTTATTGATGAAGAAACACAACATATATACAAAACCCAGATACTCTAATTCCAGAGGATATCTCGTAGAGACAAGGGAGAAAAAAAACCAAATCCTATTTTGTCACTCTTATAATACCGTAATAGATATATACAAGATAATAATCCTAAGAAATAAGGAGTTAACAGATAATTTTGATCACACTCCCCCCTCAAGTTGGATCACATATATTTATTATGTCAAACTTGCTTACACAATCTTCAAAGTTATCTCTGAAGCCTTTTTGTTAACATATCAGCAGTTTGCCTTTTTGTTGGCACATATGTTAAACATATAACTCCACCCTCTATGTTTTTATTTATTTATAAAATGACAATCAACCTTAACATGTTTAATTTTGTCATGATGAACAGATCATGAGACATGTCAGCCTTGTTGTCACAGTAGTTCACAGATACCTTTTGCCACTGCTCTGAATTCTGTTTTTGCACTACTCCTAGCAGCCACATTTTGCTTCTTACTTTGTCATGTTACCAAATTTTCCCATACAAAGGTACAATAACCAGTGGTTGATCTTTTATCCTCCATTGAACTTGCCCAATTAGCATCCGTATAAACTTTTATATTTCTTTGATCTCCCTTCTTGAACAATAATCCCTTTCCTGGTTCCCTTTAAGTATCTTAAGATCTTATAAATAGTCTCAAGATGCTTTTCTTTTGGAGAATGCATATAACGACTCACTATACTGATTGTAAAAGCAATATCTGGCCTAGTATGAGCTAGGTAGATGAGCTTCCCAACAAGTTTCTGATATCTTTCACGATCAACCAGTTTACCATCATCCTCAAACTTGGTGTTTTCTATGGGAGTAGCACTTGGTTTGCAATCAAGTGTGCCTAATTCCTTTAAGAGGTCAAGAACATACTTTCTTTGTGAAATGTATATTCCCTTTTTGATCTAGCTACTTCTATTCCCAAGAAATACTTCATTTCTCCTAGGTTTTTGACTTCAAACTTCTTTGTCAAGGCTGCCTTGAGTCTCTTTATTTCTTCTACATCATCACTAGTGGCTATGATATCATTCACATAAACAATAAAAATAGTCTTACCTTCTCTAATTCTGAAGAATATAGTATGATCTGTTTGGGTTTGTGTATATCCTTAGTAAACTTTTCAAATAAGGCTCGTGGAGATTGTTTTAATCTATATAAGAACCTTTTAGTTTGCATGCTTTATTCTCTTCCCCTTACTTATCAAAGCCTAGAGGGAGCTTCATATATACTTCTTCCTTTAATTCTCCATTCAAGAAAGCATTCTTGATGTCAAACTGTTGAAGAGGTCAATTTAAGTTGGATGCTATAGATAAGAGTACTCTTACGGTATTTAACTTTGTTACTGACGCAAATGTCTCCTTATAGTCCAACCCATAGGTTTGGGTAAAACCTCTTGCTACAAGGCGAACTTTATACCTCTTAATTGAGCCATTTTCATTGTATTTCACAGTGAACACCCATTTACAACTTACAGGTTTCTTTCTTTCTCGTAGATTGACTTCCTCCCATATCCCATTCTTTTCAAGTGCTCCCATTTCTTCCAAGATTGCTCCCTCCATTTTGGAATTTTGAGGGCTTTTTAGATATTAGAGATTTTAATTCTGTCCAGATCAGTGATAAAGGAATGATATTGTGAAGATAAGATATCATAAGACACAAATTTCTCTATCGAATGTGCAGTACATGTTCTAGCTTTCTTCCTTAAACCAATAGGAAGATCTAGATCGTCATATACCTATTTCTGTTCTTCTTCATTAGCACCTTGTTCTTCTTCTTTAGGATCTTGTACCAATTCAGAGTTTGGTATTGCCTCAAGTACAGGAAGTGTACTATCCAAAATTTTCTTCTGAGAGTAGATTTTTAATTCTTTATTTTGTGTGGTTGCATATTTCTCATTACTTGCGTGAGAATTCACTTTTATTTCTGGTATTAAGGAATTATTCTCGGATGTACAAGGGTTGTTATCTGTAGTAAGCTTAGGTATAGGTTCAGGAATTGGGCAGGAATGTTTCAAAGGCTGAGATTCATGCTCAAACTTTCTCTCAATCTCCCCCTGAATCGAAGTCTCGGAGAAAAAAAGTTCTACTTCAAAAAAGGTGACATCACAGCTGACAAAGAGTTTCTTAGTTCAAGGATCATAGCACTTGTACCCTTTTTAGATAGTAGAATAACCAAAAAGCATACATTTTATATCTTTAGGAACAAGTTTACTGGTATGATGATTGTGAACAAATACAGAACACCCAAAAGACTTTCAGAGGTAGACTAGTTTGAAAGTGAGATATATTGTGTGTTTCTTTAAGTTTTTTAATAGGAGATTTAAAAAACAGAACACGACTTGGCATTTTATTGGTAAGATAGATAACAGTAAGAATAGCACTTTACCAAAAAATTTTTGGTACATTACTAGTAACCATTAAAGCCCTAGCAACCTCGAGAATGTGTCTATTTTTCCTCTCAACAATTCCATTCTATTGAAGACTATTGACACAAGTATTTTTATGAATAATGCCATCAACAACAACAACAAAGCCTTTTTTCACTAGGTGGAGTCAGTTACATAGATTAAATAACGTCACAGTGGCCTATTATGAATGAGATCAATAGATAGATTATTAACTATTAAATCATTTTTAATAGTTTTACCTATTATTTTTTTTTATCTCCCTCTACCTCTAACTATCGGACTATTCTCCATATGATCTACTCTTCTTAATAGGACTTTTGCAAATCTTCTCCACATATATCCAAACTATCTTAAGCGAGATTCTACTATCTTCTTCACAATCGGTGCTACCCTAACTTTCTTTTTAATGCACTTATTTTTAATCATATCTCTTATGGTTTGTCATTACATCCAGCGCAACATTCTCATCTCTGCAACATTGAGTTTATCTTCATGTTGTTTTTTAACCGACCAACATTTAGTACCATACAATATAGCAGGTCTTATAGCTGTACGGTAGAATTTTTCTTTAACTTTGAGCGGCACTTTTCTATCACAAATGACACTCGAAACCTTTCTCTATTTCATCCATCCCGCTTGAATCCTATGGTTTACGTCCTTTTCTACTTCGCCGTCATTTTGTATAATAGACCCAAGATATTTAAAATTTGTAACTTGTTTTAATATATGGTTTCTAAGTTTTACTTCTAAATTCGTATTTATTCATCTTTTACTAAAAATACATTTCATATATTTTGTTTTATTTCTACTTATACAAAAATCACGTATTTTCAAAACTTGTCTCTATGACTCTAACTTCATATTTATTTCCTCTTTCGATTCACCAACTAAGACTATATCATCTGCAAAAATCATATATCGAGGCCCTAAATCTTGTATATGCTCAGTAACTGCGTCCAAAATCAAGTTAAAATGATACAGACTCAAGGAAGACCCTTGATGTAGTCCAATAGTTGTGGGAAAATCTTTTGTGTCTCCATTTTATATTCTCACGCAAGTTGTGATCTTATTGTATATGTCTTTGATTATTCGAATATACGTAATACGTACTCTTTTCTTCTCTAAAACCTTCCATAAAATCTCTCTTAGTACTCTGTCATATGCCTTTTTTAGGTCAATAAAAACCATATGTAAATCTTTCTGTTTTCTTTGATATTTTTTCATGAATCTCTGCAGTAAGTAAATTGTTTCCATAGTTGACCTTCCTAGCATGAAACCAAATTGATTCTCTGTGACTTGAGTTTCTTGTCTTAATCTTTGCTCAATGATCTTCTCCCATAACTTCATAATGTGGCTCATGAGCTTAATCTCTCGATAGTTAGCACAGTTCTGTATGCCCCCCTTATTTTTATAGATAGGGATTAAAGTACATGTTCTCCATTTATTCGGCATTTGTTTGAATTTCATTATCATATTAAACAACTTAGTGAGGCAACTTATACCTTTCCTTCCTAGATTTTTTCACACCTCAATAGGTATATTATCGGGTCCTACTGTTTTGTCATTTTTCATTCTCTTCAAAGCCTTCTCTACTTCAAACTCCTGAATTCTACGATAAAAGGTATAATTACGGTCCTTTTCTGCAACATTTAGTCTGTTAGAGTTACAGGTCAACTCATGTTCTTCGTTAAAAAGCCCTTAAAAGTAACTCTTCCATCGTACTTGAATATTTTGTTCTCTTACCAAAACATTACCCTCTTCTTTAATACATTTTATTTGATCTAGGTCTCTTGTCTTTCTTTCCCTACCTTTTGTTAGCTTGTAAATTTTTCTTTCCCCATCCTTAGTTCCTAAAGATTGATATAACCCCTCAAAAGCTCTAGATCTCGCTCCACTTACAGCCTTCTTAGCGCTAAATCATGGAGATGTTTATTGAAATATTCAATACCATTATTAGTATGAAGAATTTTTTATACTAGTTTGAAATTGAGTTTTGATCATCTTATAGAAACTCATGAAGACAAAGGGAACTTCAGATTTTTCTTTGAGTAAATATACTCAGCCTAAACGTGTGTGATCATCAATAAAGGTGATAAACCATTTTGAGTTAGTGCGATTAGTGGTACGAGATGGTCCCTGAAGATCACTATGCACAAGAGAGAATGGTTTTGTGGGTTTATATTCAGATCTTTTAAACGAAGTTCTTTTGTGTTTAGTAAACTCACAGGCATCACACTGAATATGATTGTCTTTATTCATAGAAAATTCCGGAAACATAAAAGACAAATATTGAAAGTTTGGATGATCTATCCTTTTATGCTATAACAAAAGTTTATCATTCTTGAAAATAAATACATTATTACACAAGTTTTGGGAATTAAAATTACTCTTTTTTGTCTTCATCAAGGTAGTACACTCCTCTAGACTCTTTAGAACTGCCAATCATCTTTTCCAATGGCAGGTCCTGTAAGACGCAATGAGTAAGAAAGAAATGAGCACTACAATTTTCTTGTTTAGTCAATTGACTAACTAAAAATAAGTTACATGCTAGATTTGGGACATGGAAGATAGAATTTAAATTCACAGTCTTAGGGATTTTTATACTCCCTTTTCATGCAATCGAAGACAAGGTGTCATCTGCAATCTTGACTTTGTCATGACCAGCACAAGGAACATAAGTGTTAAAGAGAGAAGGGTCATTTGTCATATGATCATATACACCTGAATCTATAACCCATTTTCTTCCATTCGAGAATGTATGTAAAGCTTGAGAAAAACTACTTTTATTGTCAGATTTGTAGTTACATCCTTTTTTTGTTGCTGTTTAGAATCTGCATATTGATTAGCATCTCAAGTAAAGTTTTTAATGAAATACTCTGATCACTAATTTGCTGTTTCTGGTCAAGAGTTTACTGTTTTGCGCTTTCTTCAAGTTTTTCTGAACCTGTCTCATTTGAAACTTGATAGCCTCGTGGCTTCTCTTTTCTTGGTTTCCAATCTGGTGGCTTCCTATGGATATCCCAACATATTTCTTTGGTGTGACAATTTTTTTTTACAATGAACACACCACTTTTTTGATCCCCTTTGGCTTGGGTCATAATTTCTGAACAACATTTCAGAACTTTCAAGCAAAGAGGACAAGACATGAGCAGTATCTTCCCTTAGCATAACCTTTCTTTGTGCTTCTCTCATAATCTCAGAAAAAACTTCTTTGGTTGCGGGCAAGGGAATTCAGCTTAGTATTCTGCCTTTGACATCATCAAAGTTTTTGTTTAATCTTGCCATGAAGTCAAACACTCTTTCCTTTTCTATTTTCTGGTTGTACATCACAATATCTTCTTTGCATTTCCACTCTTCTTCATTGAGTAGATCAAGTTTCTGCCACAATGCTATCATGTCTACCCAGTACTTTATAATCTCTTGGTCCCCTTGCTTCAACTACCACAGTCGAGTTTTAATCTCATACGGACGGGATGCATTTTCTCCATCAGAGTACGACTCCTTCACAGTCTCCCAAATTTTCCGTGTTGTTGGTAGAAACATAAACGCATGCTTAGTCGATGGAACCATGTCATTGATAAGCCATGAAGATACTATTGAATTATCCATCTCCCACTGTCGCGCAGCTTGGAACTGGGTCTGGAGCTTTCACATCTCCAAGAATGAGGCTTAGCCTTCCGTAGCCACCAATAGCTAGTTTCATAGCCTGGGCCCATGTCCGATAGGTGGCTCCGTTAAGCTTTTCAGAAACGATTACCATGGAGGACCCTTCGAGACCAGAGGTCGTATGTACTTGACCTCCATATTCGCTCGAGTTCATCGTGGAGGATCCCGTAAGGTTCAAACAATGTCTGTCTGTCTCTGGGTTTAACTCTTGTAATGACCTTAGTGAGATTTTTTTTATATACATGCCCCTTATCTCTACTAAAGTCATTACTTATGTTATCCAATTCATGATACTGACTATTCATTGGTCATACTTAAATATAATCATATTATTATTATGCTCATCATTATACAAAACAAACAAGCATATATTTCATTAAATATCAATTGTGTACAACTAGTTAACTATTCACAATAGTAGTACAAAAAGTGAGAGGGTATTTGACTACTTTCTAAAAGAACTGGTTAGCTGTCAAGTTATTGCATACAATATATATCTACTCTAGGTCTAGTCTCAGACATCAGCAAACTCCCCTTCTGGGTAGACAGGGGCGGGTGGAAGCAAATATAGTGGGACCTCAACTAGTTCTATCATCGTCAACTGTGAGACCATAGGAACTGGTCCCAGAAAAGGTACATCTACCTAGTCTACTACAAACATTAGCGTCATAGTGTACACCTACATATTGCTATATGTCTTTATCTGAACATAGCATATAAAGATAGTGAGAACTAGGTTCCCAGTAAGTTTAGCAGTAATGTAAATGATTATAATGTACTATATTCAGCTGTATAAATTACAGAAAAAGAGCCACAATCATCCGATGCACATGCAATACAAGTATACATATATATGCAATTAGGTTATGATGTTGCATCACAATAATAATAATAACAATAGATATAGCTATCTCATCAAGCTAATCCCGTATTGTGGTGCAACATCATATCCTCGTCTGGCCAATCTACTGATTTATCCACTAACTTATCTCAATATTTCCATTATAGTGCTAGTCAGTGTGAATCTCACTCTACTCACTCCTGAACACAATAGGTCAATGTGAGCCTTTCCAGACTCACTCCCAAACGAGCTTGCCTAGCCTCGTTCAAGAATGGCATAATTCTCATTTCATTTTATTATTAATAATCCGTGAATAGGGCGTCTCTTATCTGGTATACTGACACGGAAGCCATGTGACCTCTCTAGAGTCACCTTACTACGTCAAGTGTCATCCTCCCATCCCGTCCACCACCATAGCTATGTGAGGGTTACCATATATCAGGCCTTTTCCTTGAGTAGCTTTTAATCAATTCTTTTAATATTAAACACAGTCAAAGAAAAACGTGCCATTACGCACTGTCACTGTATGGCTCCTTTTATCACAGTTTAGAAATTCACTGATATTATTTACGTCATACACTATCATTTATGTAAGAAAAATACCATGACCATACATGATTCAGTCTCAAGTTCATATGCCATCAGTACCCATAACCAGTACTCTCATATTTTCTCATGTACTTTTACCACATGCATTGGAAAGAGATTAGTCAATCGGCTAAGTATCAAATTCGGGGAACCTATTATAAACTTACATAATTTAGTCGAACATTTTTTCTTAATTCTTGATGCTTAATTTGTCATTAAAAATTTGGTCTCCATTTGTTACTATTCATTTGGTAACCTTACTATTTATTTGGTATTTTTTCCACTTTCACCATATTATTATTCCCTATAATTAATTCAAAAGGTCAATTTCTTTTGGTCAAGAGTTTCCTTAAGTAATATATAGGTCTTAGGGTACAAAATCTTAATTATTTCTTTTCTCTAGGCTTGTCAAATTTTGTCCACAATATTACCCATATTTTTTGTTGTTTTATAGTTCCATTATTTCTCATTTAGTGCATATAGTATATTAACCCACCAAATCATTTTCTTTGGCATTTATTTTTCTCATCCAAGGATTCTATTCATGTATCTTCCTTTTTATTCACTTATTTTCATTTTACTTATTTATCCCTTATTTATTCTTCTTAAACTAATTTTTACTTCTAATTTAAGGCAATTCCCAATCAATTTTGGTTTAATTCCTTAAATTACTTAAAAATTCTATTTTACCTACTTCCAAATTTTCTATGCACACCCATATCTCTAATCATCCATATTATATTAGTTTTATCCTACAATAATTAATTTTACCTTTTTATCCATTATTTTTCCAATGTTCGGATTTTTCTCTCAATTTTCCTATAATTTCGGTTTTAACCCATTTTTCATCTCTAGACACTAATTTTTAATTTTCTTAATTTATGGTTATGTCTCGGCTTGCTAAAATTCAATATTCGAAGAAATATAACATATATTTTTGGCCTCCCATATTTTCCAGCAAAAACCAGAATTTTTTTTTTCCATGATGTGCACTTAGTGTTGTACCTTAGGGTAGATATTTAGTTCTAAAAATTTTGCCATGGTTTTCCATGAATTTGACACTTTCCAAACATAAAAAGATCACCGATTTGGGCACCATACCAGCCCCAAAACAGCAGCTATGCAGTTCCTACAATTAACATTCTAGCACATGAGATTATGGTGTCAAACATCATATATATATATATATATGTATATACATATATATATATATACATATATATATATATGTATGTACACACGTGCACCAAGTGAACAAATTGTATGGTAATTATTTTGAACGAAATTCCAGCAAAATAAATCATCAAAATTCTGTCCAAATACCCAGAATTTTTTTCTAGAAAAATTAGAAAAATAATTGCTACTCAACACACCCAAAATTGCTCCCACAAAACTAAGCTTATTTCCTTACTTGTTTCTTCTTCTCTTGGCAACAAATTCTCACACTTTTCTCATTGTCCTAACATCTCCAAAGGATGAGAATAATCTAAGAAAATCACACAGAATAAGAAGAAAGGAGGATTCAAACAATTACAATCAACATTTACCTTATTTTATAGTTTTTCTTGCACTTTCTCTCTCTACCCCACAGCTCCTTACTCTATATTCTTCCCTGGTTATAGCATGATTCTCATTTTCCTCAAGCTTCTAATACACCTCATAAGCCACCTTGCATCCCACATTAAAACATTTTTGACTATGTGATGATTAACCCCTAAATAACCACTTTGCCACCACACTTATCTTAATGAGTCAACACCATGTGCCTTAATATTTACTTGAACGCCAATGCATCCAGCAAAGAGGTCTTGGTCAGCAAATATTCCTTCTCCAAGATTTCATGATGTTAGCATAAGATATTTTCTATTTTATCCCATTAATTATATATTAAATTCAAAATAAATTCTTAACTATTTCCTAAGGATTTTGATTGCTTCCTAAGGTCATTCTAAAGTCCTCCTTCCCTTCTCCTTAGTAGTGGGCTTGGTGCTTCTTGGAAAAAAATTTACACAAATTGTTTTTTAAAAGTCTTGTGAAGCACATATTGAATTTTTTGTCATAAATTCTTATATTATACCTACTTAATTTTTTTTAAAAGCTTGTTTAGCTCCAAATTAATTTTCTAATCCTCCTTAAATATTAATAAAAATATTATTAATGTCATCTAAATCCAATTAAACCATCCCCTTAGCCTAATTTTTCCTTAAATTCTAAACTCTTATTATTTATTTTAAAATATTTCTTGTGGCCTATTAGGGTTACTTAATCCCATTTTAGCTTCCATAATTTTCTCCCACTCATTTTCCTCTTTATTTCCACTCATTTAGGCATTTAGGGCTTTTATTAGAATTAAATATAATTTATTCCAATCTTTTCCTAAAATTCATGCCTCATCATATTCTCTACTTATTTTTTCTTCTAGAATACTTTAAAAAATAATTTCATGAAATATAGTTGCCATTTAAAATTTTTGTGGGTGTCACACAAGAGCCACATATTTAACTCTTCTTCCTTCTTTTCCTCTTCTTCTGATTCCTCTTCCTTTCTCTTCTCAGATGCAACTTAAGGTTCATCTTCCTTTGCCTTTTTACATCCTTTTGATTCAACCAACTACTTACCACTTCTCAAAGTTATAGCATTGCAGTGTTCTCTAAGATTCTTAGTTTGCCTTGAAGTCTGCCAAAGTTCCTATTTGAAAGGTTTGCTAACCGTGCTATCTGAGTTTTCAACATCTTACTATGGGTAGCAAGCGAGTTAACCTTAGAGGCTAAGTCTTTTATAGTCTCATTCATTGAGTGGTTCTGAGCTTTGAACTTATCAGTCTGTTTACTCTTAGTAGTAATGAAATTTTTCATCAGAGCCTCTAGATTTGACTTTGGCTATGGAGAAGAATTGAATGGTTTCTGATTCTGAAATCCAAGAGATTGTCTAAGCCTAATTTTTCCTTTTTAGGCTTGTGCATGATTTTCCCTTAAATTTCACTTTTATGTTTCTTTAATTTTCAAAAATTCTAAACTCTTGTATTATTTATTTTAAAATATTTCTTGTGGCCTATTAGGGTTACTTAATCCCATTTTAGCTTCCATAATTTTCTCCCACTCATTTTCCTCTTTATTTCCACTCATTTAAGCATTTAGGGCTTTTATTGGAATTAAATATAATTTATTCCAATCTTTTCTTAAAATTCATGCCTCATCATATTCTCTACTTATTTTTTCTTCTAGAATACTTTAAAAATAATTTCATGAAATATAGATGCCATTTAAAATTTTTGAGGGTGTTACAACTCCTATGTGGTTTCGGTCTGCTCTGATACCATGTGGTCATGAGCAATAATGCTTTGTATGTTATTGATGAAGAAACGCTACATATATACAATACCTAGGGACTCTAATTCCGGAGGATATCCCAGAGAGATAAGGGAGAAAAAAAAAACCAAATCCTATTCTATCACTCTTATAATATCGTAACAGATATATACAAGATAATAATCCCAAGAAATAAGGAGTTAACAGATAATCTTGATCACAATATGTTTTTTTTATTTTTATAGATAGTGATTAAAGTACTTCTCTTTATTTTTTTAGATCTCATTATCATATTAAATAACTTAGTGAGCCAATTTATGTCTAGACATTTACACACTAAAATAAGTATATTATCAGGTCCTACTGCTTTGTCATTGTACATTCTTTTCAAAACTTTCTCTACTTCAAACTCTTGAATTTTACGATAAAAGATATAAATTCGGTTTTCTTCTGTAATATTTAATCTATTAGAGTAACAGAAAAACTCATGTCCTTCGTTAAAAGTTCTTGAAAGTAACTCGTGCTTAAATATCATGTTCCCTTATCAAGACATTACCCTCTTCAACTTTAATACATTTCACTTGGTCTAGGTCTTTTGTCTTTCTTTCCCTACCTTTTGCAAGTCTGAAAATTCTTCTTTCACCGTTTTTAGTTTCCAAGGATTGATATAGCCCTTCAAAAACTCTAGATCTCGCTTCACTCACAGCTTTCTTAGCAACTTTATATTTTTTTCAATTTTTATTATCTTTACATAAGTGCCACACTTTGTAACATTTTCTTTTAACTTTAATTCTATTTTGTACTTCTGTATCCTACTACCAAGATTTTTTACTCTTTGGTCCTACGCTTCTTGATTCTCCAAGTATTTCTTTTGCTATTTTTCTAATTCCTTTAGTCACCTTTACCCACATATTGTTAGCACTGTACTTCACAAAACCCCTCTTCCTTACTTTTATTTGAAAGCTCCTTTGTTATTTATCTTTCAAAAGCCACCATCTAACTCTTGGAATTTTTTTTGACTCTTCTCTTAACTCATACGTCTATTACTAAAACTATGTGTATTGGGTAGCAAGCTCTCTCCAGGTATGATTTTGTAATTTATGCAATACTTTCTATTTATTTTTTGACCAAGAAGAAATCTATTTAAAAGCTTGTTCCTCTACTCTTATACGTGATAAGATGTTCTACCTACTTCTTAAAACAAGTGTTTGCTATTGTAAAATTAAATGTTTAAAAAAAAATTAAGATAGTTTTACCTTCTTCATTTGTTTCCCCAAACCTAAAACCTCTATGTATACCCCTGTATCCTTTAGATTCACTCTTTATATGTCCATTTGGATCCTCTCTTGGAAAAGTTTTTCTCTCAAAAGTATTTTCTGAACCAAACCTTCTAGATCCTCTCAAATAGATTTTTTCTTGGTAAGAAATCAGATAAAATGTTTTATACAGATTAGAAAGTCATACCTGAAGAGAATTTGGCTACCCAATATAGAGTTTTAGTTCTAGACGTATAGCTTAAGAGAAGAGTTGAAAGAAAGAGTAAGAAAATGGTTTTGAGAATTAGGTGGTGGCATTTGAAAAATGAACAACAAAAGTGTTTTCAAAGAAGGGTGGAGGAAGAGGGGTTTTGGAGATTGAGAGAAATTCTAACGATGTGTGGGTCAAGGTGGCCAAAGGGATAAGGAAAATAGTAAGAGAGATAGTTAGAAAATCAAGAGGTGTTGGATCAATGGGTAAATAATTGTGGTGGTGGGATGCAGATGTGCAAGATAGGATTAAGGTTAAAAGAGTGTTATAAAGCGTGACACTTACGTAAAGATAATGAAAAATGAAAAAATTCTAAAGTTGCTAAGAAAGACACTAAGAAAGTTGTGAGTGAAGTGAAATCTAGAGCTTTTGAAGGGCTACATCAATCTTTAGGAATTAAGGATGGAAAAAGAAAAATTTTTAAGTTTGTGAAGGGTATGGAAAGAAAGATAAGGGATGTAGACCAAGTGAAATATATTAAAGATGAAGGTAAAATCTTGATAAAGGAGCAAGATATCCAAGTACAATAGAAGAGTTACTTTTAAGGACTTTTTAACGAAAGACATAAATTGACTTGTTATCCTAATAGATTAAATATTGTAGAAGAGGACTGCAATTATACTTTTTATTGTAAATTCAGAAGCTTGAAGTAGAAAAGATTTTGAAGAGAATTGAAAATGGCAAAGAAGTAGAATCTAATACTATACCTATCTAGGTGTAGAAAGATCTAGGCAAGAAAGGCATAAGTTGACTCACTAAGTTGTTTAATGTGATAATGAAATCTAAAAAAATGCCGGATGAATGGAGAAATACTTTAATCTCTGTCTATAAAAATAAGGAGGACATATAGAACTATGCCAACTGTAAGAGGATTAAGTTCACGAACTATACTATAAAGTTATGGGAGAAGGTTATTGTACAAATATTAAGACAAGAGACTCAAGTCACACAGAATCTATTTAGTTTCGTGACAGAAAAGTCAATTATGAAAACAATTTACTTACTGTAGAGATTGATAGAAAGATATCAAAGGAAGTAAAAAGATCTACATATAATTTTTATTGGTTTGGAAAAGGCATATGATAGAATGCTGAGAGAGGTTTATCGTAACATCCCCCTATTTATTTCTATTCAATAACATGCAATTCGAAGTTTGAAGGGTAGGAAAGAGAATAATTCTTTCTTGAATAAAAACTAGAAGGGGTAAAACCCTATTTTCTAACCTCTTAGGGTAAGATTGGGTATTAGGAAATGGGATAGAGATACGTGTCAATGTGTTTCTGAAGTCCACTAAGGTTTCCCTTTAAGAAAAGATTAATGGATTTGAAATTTTTTTTGGAAAGTCAAACATGGCCCTAGTTGAGGAATAATTGGAATGTAAATAGAATAGCATACTTGTAAATAATTTCCAGTTGGGGGATATAGTTGTAAGAGGGATATGAACTTCTAGGAGGTTAGATATTTTAATATTATTTTTGGGTGACTCATTAGGGAGTCGACCAAGGGAGGGTGGAGCAGAAAAACCAGCGACCAAAGAAAAAAGAGAGAGAAGAAGAAAGAAAGGAGAGAGAAAGAAGAGAGAGGAAAGGCTAAAGAAGAAACCAATGTGATTTCTTGTGCTTTTAGACTCTTAAATCTTTTCTCTTCATCATTCTAAGTCACTTGAACTCTTATCTATGGTGATTGATGCAGAAACTTGTGAGAAAGAAGAGGTGGAAGTTGATCAAGTAAAAGAGCTCCAAAAGGGTTTTTAAATAGTAGGAAAGAGAAGTAGATTTTAGGTAAGTTTAACATTAACTCCTCTTGAAATCTGAGTTTTTAGCAATTTATTTATGATGTATGTATGTGTATTGACATATGTGGGTACTTCTTGGAATCATTTGATGGAGTTTGGAGATGGTTCTAGGGTTAAGTGTGATGGATTAGAATTGGGAGAACCTTTTAATGGAGTTTTGAAGTTAAATATTCTCTTTGGTGTGTGTATATATCTAATTAAATGCTTAAATAATCGTGTATATCTTCATAGGTGGCTGTTTTGGTGTTTGTGGAATTGTATGAAAGTGATAAAATAAAGGGGAACGTGGGCGTGCACTGAGCACGGCCGTGCCCCAAGATACGGACATGCCATGCTCGGGGTGGGTAGCACTACACCTATCCATGTTATAGAATACGGTTAAGCTGTGCATTGTGTGGGAATCCAAGCACGACCGTGTTTTAGGACACGGCTTGACCATGTTATGCGCGGGTGGAAATTGTGTGCAATTAGGACATGATCGTGTTTCAGGACACGGGCAGACTGTGTTGGGCGCTGGTTTTGTGCAGTTCGGTCTGCATTCCACCTTAAATGAATCTCACCAGATAGATAGTGATGAGAGGAACCAAAATACAGATGAATGCCTCCAAATTGATGTATTGTAGTGTTGGTTTCATGCATTGTGTATTATAGATATTTGTTGAATGTAGTGATGACTATGTTGATGAGATACATGCTTAATATGTTGATGAGATGCATGCTCGAGATGTTGATGAGATACATGCTTGATATATTGATGAGACAGAATCTTTGGGATGATCCTTACAGCAGCAAGGTGATCTGGCGACATGCGGCATCTTGTGGCAGTAAAGTGACCTGACAGGGTCATATGGTTGGAGATGGTATTGAATAGGGGACATCTTATTAGCCTTGAGTGAGTCGAGGAGGAGTATGGTCACTTTGACTAGGTGACAGGGATATATGAGTAGTAGAAGGATGAATGGCTCAAATTACTCTGCAATTAAAATATAAACAAATGACGGATAATCAATTATTATACATGATGTTAAATATATTGTAATTGTGTTTAGTAATGATTTATGCATAATATAGTTATTCATGCTATATGTAATCTTTATGCCTTGAGATTAAAGAATGATATCTTTTGTAGTTTATACAACTGAACATAACACCTGATTTCTACTCTATATATGATATGTTGAACCTATTGAGATTTTGTTCTCATTAATTTTGGTGATATGTTTAGATAAAAGTAGTTAAGATGATGCTTGCAATCTTTTTGACTCTAGTCTTGGAGATTCAGGTGGTAGAAATACCCTACTTGGGTTAATTCACCATCTTTCAAGACATATTAGTAGCAAATGTAGTGAAGATCTCAGCACGAGCACCACCCTCTCCTCTACTCTATGCACCTCAGGGGTAAAGTGCTAGGCCAGAGCTAACAGTAGTAGAATGTACATTATGTAGTGTGTAACTCATTGTACCCTTTTGAGGGAATAACTCCTGGTACTTCTTTGTTTTGATGCCATGAGTAGTACCCAGTGTTACTCTTGTATAAACATTAATCACTGATGTAACCTCTTTAGACGTAATGATAATGAGATATGTGATGCTTTACTACTTATGTGTGTTGTTGGGAGCTTAATTATAGTATATTTTATATACGGAATCCAAGAGTATACAAAATAATAATATGGCTATTACATTTTATGGAAGGCTTTAGAGAAGAAAGGAGTATGTATTGTGTATATTTAAGCAATCAAAGATATGTACAATAGAATCATGACTTGCATGAGAGCACAAAATAGGGACATAAAAGATTTTTCCACAACTATAGGACTATATCAAGGGTCGTCTATGAGTTCATATCTTTTTAACTTGATATTAGACGTAGTTACTGAACATATAAAAGATTTGGGGCCTTTATGTATGATTTTGTAGATGATATAGTTTTGGTGAATTGAAAAAGGAAATAAATATAAAGTTGAGTTATGGAGATTAGTTTTGGAAACATATGGCTTTCGTATAAGTAGAAATAAAATAGAATATATGGAATGTAATTTTAGTAAAAGACGAACAAATACGAATTTAGAATTAAAATTTGGAGACCATTTATTAAAACAAGGTACATTTAAATATGAATTTAGAAGTAAAACTTAGAGATCATCTATTAAAACAAGTCATAGGTTTTAAATATCTTGAGTCTATTATACAAAATGATAACGAAATAAAGGAGGTTGTAAATCGTAGGACTCAAGTGGGATGCTATATTATATGGTACTGAATGTTGGGTGGTTAAAAGATGACACGAAAATAAACTTATTGTCGCAGTGATGACAATGTTGCACTAGACGTGTGGACATACTAGAAGAGATATGATTAGAAATGAATGCATTAGAGAGAAAGTTGAGATAACACTTATTGTAGAGAAGATAATGGAATCTTGCTTAAGGTGGTTTAGTCATGTGTAGAGAAGACCTGTAGAAGTCTTACTGAGAAGAGTAGATCAGATGGAGAGTAGTCTGATAGTTAGAGGTAGAAGGAGGTCAAAGAAAATAATTGGTGAAATTATTAAGAAAGATTTAACAATTAGTAATTTATCTACTGATCTTATTTATAATAGGTCACTGTGATATCGTTTGATTCATGTAGCCGACTCCATTTAGTGAGAAAAGATTTGGTTGTTGTTGTTGCTCTTCTAAACCTATTTGTGGTGCATAAATACTAATCACATTAAAATTGTCCCGCTCTACTACAAGCTTTAAAGATATGATTCAATCTCTTAATTGTTTTACATCAATCACGTTCCTCCACTCACTATTGACTATTATGCCTACTCTATTGTTAGTTTTTGTCTTATCAGTATACCAAAGTTTAAAATTCAAAGTATCTAATTTCTTTGTTTTTTCTCCTATCCACTTAGTTTCTTGTAGTCACATGATGTTGATCATTTTCTTAATTATGGTACCAACTATTTTTATTAATTCACTTGTAAGCATGCCTACATGCCAAGTTTCAAAACGAATCCTACCTTCATAAACTAACTTTTTTACTCACACCTGTTCACTAAAGTTTGAGAACCCTTGCATATTTTTCCCTGCACTCAGATGTAGCTGCTATTGCTCTTTTGATAGTTCTAAGAGCTGAATAATTGGATGCAGGAGGTTCAGAGGGATAATTATATCTCCCAAATCACCCAGAAAATTGTTACAAACCAACACCCTTCCTCGAGATACAATCTATAAGCGGGACAGTTAACTTTTCAAGGTAGGCTGGTTTTATCCATGTCTTTACTAGTTTGGGAATTCCATGTCACTTGTAGGAGGGTATTCTAGCTATTTTAGAACCTACAAAAGGCTGTCCCAAGTGTTTTTTGGTAAGGTATGAAAGGGCATATCCAGAAGTTTGTGGCATCTTGTGACATTTGCAACAAAAATAAATACGTTGCTAGACTTCTTTAACCCTTGCCTATACCATAGCAAGTGTGGGAAGGCAAGCCTGGATTTCATAGTAGACCAATCTAAATCAAAAGGCTACGATACAATTTTTGTGGTGGTTGACAAATAGATAGTATGATCACTTTTTCACTGCCAGCTACGACACCATTTTTGTGGTGGTTGACATATAGACAAAGTATGATCACTTTCTACTTCTCTCTCACTCTTTCACTATCAAAGAAGTAGCAAAAATTTTCACTCAAAATTGGCCGATTACATAGAATTCCTAAGTTCATTGTATTAGACACGAATAAAGTTTTTGTTAGCCAATTTTGGAAGGAACTCTTCAAGCTCACTGGCACTTAGCTCTATTTTAGCTTTGGTTATCATCCCCAAACTAATGGGTATATCGAAATAGTCAATTGAAGCTTGTAAACTTACCTTCGTTGCTTTGTGAGAGACAAGCTGAAACAATGGAGTAAGTGGATTGCATAGGCTGAATTTTGGTTTAACTCTACCTACCATAGATCTGCTGGCATGTCCCCTTGCAAGGCCTTATATGGCCAAGATCCACCTACCCTATTCAAGTTTATGGAAGAAGGATCCATAGTAGAAGGGGCGATCCAACTTCAGGCCCGAAATTCAGTACTAGAAGAGCACACACAACATTTGGAAAAAGCACAAGAAGAAATGAAATTAGCTGCTAACAAAAAACATAGAGAAGCTTCTTTTGAAAAGGGAGATTGGGTATATTTAAAACTCTGACCTTACAAAATGAAATCTTTGGCTAAGAAAATCAATGAGAAGTTAGCTCCACGATTTTATAGACCATACCAAATCTTAGAAAGGATTGGACAGGTAGCTTTCAAGTTAGAACTTCTTGCAACGGCAAAAATACATCCAGTCTTCCACATTTCTCATCTCAAAAAGGCATTACATCTAGTCACTCAAGTGCAACCTTTTCCCTCTTTTCTGTCAAATGAATTAGTGTCAATGATGGAACCTAAGGTTGTTTAGCAGATAAGAACTCTCACAAATGGCAAAAGGAAGTGCCCATTAAATGGTGCCATTAACCCGACTTGGACAGCACCTGGGAAGATGTTAAAGTCATTTAGAACCATTTCCCATCCTTTCACCTTGAGGACAAGGTGGATGTTGCAGGGTGGTATTGTTGAACCCTTTGGCTTCCTCCTATCACTAAGATTTATTCTCAAAAAGGGCAGAACGCAGAGTCCAAGTTAAATGGGTCCAGGCCCTGTTGGTATTTAGTAGAAAGAAGAAAATAGACGTGAGGAAATAAGGGGGTTGGGTGACGTAGAAGGGAGGGAATGGAATGCAACTCAGTTATGAAGGACGTATTAATGTCTAGTTGCTGTGATTTTCCTTTTCTGCAATTCCTGAATTCTGGTTGCTAATTTGTGGGGTTCAATATCTGTAATCTCTCTTATTTTGGCTATAATATTTAGAAATATATTCAGTTTGTGTGTTTTAGAGAGTCACACTCCAACACATTCTAATCTACGGCCTGGATCTTCCCACTCATTTGACTAATTTGAGAGTGGCTTTTGGAGAAATTACAGCAAAACGAGGTGGTGCTCGATAAGAAGTGCGTTTTTGCCCAAACCAAGCTAGAACATTTGGGTGACATCATTTCCAAGGAAGGAGTGCAAGTTGACCCCACCAAAATTAGTAGTATGGTGCAATAGCAAGTTCAAGATTTCGAGGCCTTGTGGGCATTCCTTGGATTCACCAAGTATTATTGAAAGTTCATGAGGGACTATGGCAAGATTGCTGCTCCACATACCGAATTACTTAAAAACTAATGCTTTTAATTGGGGTTCCAAAGCTTAAGTTGCATTTGATAAACTCAAGGTTGCAATGACTTCAACTTCAGTATTGGTAGTGCCAAATTTCTCCTTACCCTTTGAAATAGAGACTGATGCATTCGAGAAGGAAGTTGGAGCATTTCTAATGCAAGAGGGCAGCCCATTGCTTATTTCAGCCAAGGTTTTTCTTCTTGGGTATGGCAATATTTGGTGTATGAGAGAAAATTGATGGCCATAGTTTTTGCAGTACAAAAATGGAAACATTATCTTCTAGGACATTGTTTCCTAATTAAAAATAATAATAAAAGATTAAAATTCCTACTTTAATAGATTAACAAGTCTTGAGCAGCAGAAGTGGATATCTTAATTAATAGGCTATGATTTTGAAATTCAATACAAGCTTGAACACATAAATAGGCAACAGATGTGCTTTCTCGAAGAGAAGAACATCTATTAAAACAAGTCACAGGTTTCAAATATCTTGGGTCAATTATACATAATGATGGTGAAATAAAGGAAGATGTAAACAATAGGATTCAATCGCGATGGATGAAATGGAGAAAGGTTTTGATTGTCTTTTGTAATAGAAAAGTGTCACTCAAAGTTAAAGGAAAATTATAATGTACAGTTATAAGACCTGTTATATTATATGGTATTGAATGTTGGATGGTTAAAAGACAATATGAAGATAAATTCAATATCGTAGAGATGAGAATGTTGTGTTGGATGTGTGGACACATTAGAAGAGATATGATAAGAAATGAGTGCATTAGAGAGAAAGTTGGAGTAACACTTTTTGTGAAGAAGATGATAGACTCTCACTTAAGGTTGCTTGACCATGTGTAGAGAAGATTTGTAGAAGCCCTACTGAGAAGAGTAGATCAGATGGAGAGCAGTTTGATAGTTAAAGGTAGAGTGAGGTCAAAGAAAACAATTGGTGAAACTATTAAGAAAAATTTAACAATTAACAATCTATCTGTTGATCTCATTTATAATAGGTTACTGTAGTAGTGTTTGATTCATGTAGCCAATTTCACCTAATGGAAAAATGCTTGATTGTTGTTGTTGTTGTTGTACAATTTAGCAATACAAGGAATTGGAAGAATGGATTTGAGAAATACAAGATGAGCAAATCATTGAAATTACCTAGTAGATTATTTTGGATAGGGACCCTCCCAATGAGTACAACTTGAAATTTGGGAGTTTATTATTTAATGGCAGGTTGGTTTTACCCAAAAAATTCCTAGATAATTTGACTTTTAATCTAGGAGTTTTATATTGTAACATCCCTAATTTCGTTTCATGTAAAAGTACAAAAGTATTCAAAGTAACATCCATAATTTCATTTCTTTTATTGATAAAGGTACATAAATATTTAATTAAGAAAATAAAATTTATTAGACAATTTTTAGATATCTAAGGAAATATAATCTTTAGAAATTCTTCACCTTCCGTATATGTATAGAAATGTTCTAATATTAATGGAATAGGTAAAGAAAGAAAACTTAAGAGGAAATATTATAAATAAACATACTAAAGAAAGGTCAAATTTTTAGGTAAGGAAGATAAATTTTTTTGAAGTAAGTAAATGTCTTAAAATTTCAAGAAAATTGGATTAGGGTAATTTTTTCTAATTTAAAAGCAAAAGTTACTAAGTTTAGTATCTCCACCCATAAATTGGGTTTTCACCTATGGACACTTCATATAGAGTTTTTCTACTTCACCTAAATTTTTAGCAAGTCAATAGTATAGCCCAATGAAGAAATAAAATATAGACTTGGAATAGGATATAAAAATTGGACCGATAGACCAAAAATCATGAAAATATGACCAAACCCATTAGGAAAGGTAGAATTTTAACCAAAGTAAAGAAAATGGGTAAAAATGAGCCCAAACCCAAGAGAAAAAATAAAAATAAAAATAAAAGTAAAGTGATCAAATAATAATCAAGATTATATGACATGGCATTAAGACAAAAATTTAGCAAGTGGTGTGATATCCTACAGTTATAATTTTAACAAGTGGTATGATAATACATGGCATTAGGATAAAACATCTATATCTTACACTTATAATTTTAGCAAGTGGTATGATAATAGGACAAAGCATTCCTATCCCACACAAATAATTTCAACCAAATAATGGAGATTCAAGGGTTAGAAATTTGCCACCTAGAAAGGCAAACCTATTATAATTGATTAAGAAAAAAGAAAAAATAAATGAAGCTCTAAATCAAAGGGACCTTGTCCCTTATCTTAAGAACATATTATCATAATTTTCAAAATAGAAATCTCCTTTTACTATGCATATCTTGACTAAGAAAGAGGAAGAAAAGAACATGAGTTGCTTGTTTTCCAAAAATTCAACCAAGTGTATCCTAATTGTGATAAGGTAGACCCACGATCATGAAAGGTGAATTATTTGGTGGTCTATTTAAGCAAAACCCACCCCTATAACATGAGAATTTTTGTCCAAGTGAGGGAGAGGAAAAATAGAAGCTAGGTAGAGTGAGGAAAGGAGAGGAAAAAAAGAAGAAAGAGGAAGAAGTCTAGAGGACTAAATGCTCTAGGTAAGTTTAACAATATTTCTTTTTGAAGAAAAGTTTTGAAATTTGTAATATTTATATGGGATTTTGATCTTAGAACTTTAATGATTGGTCATGGAAGTTGCTATATCATGTTGCATATTATGTATGTTTGAATACTTAGGCTGGTGTAGATAGTTTTGCATAGATATGGCTATGGGTGGCAAAATTTTAAACTTCTGTTTTTAAAATTTTGGGACGAATCAGTAAGGAATTTAAAGAAATGGTTAATATGAAAAACGTAGATCTATGTCTCACGGATTTTTAGCCACTGGAATCACTCAATTTGAAGTCCATATGAGGTAGATATGGTCTGATTAGTAAGCAGTGTTCAGAATATGGTTAATCAGAGAAGAACATATTAGAATAGCTTCTGTGTTTTAATTTCTGAGAACATTCTGTAGGAAGTTCAAAGAAATGGTTAACATAAGAATTATAGATATATGTGTCACGGAATTTTAGGCACTGGAATTACGCAATTTGATGTCCATATGAGGTAGATGTGGTCTGATTAGTAAGTAGTGGTCAGAAAATGGTTAATTAGGGAAGAATATGTTAGGATAGCTTCTGTGTTTTAATTTTTGGGAACATTTTGTAGGGAATTAAAATACATAGTTAACATATGAATTATAGATATATATGTCACGGATTTGTAGTCACTGGAATCACTTAATTTGAAATTTTTATGAGGGAGATATGGACCGATTAGTAGGCAGAGGTCAGAATCTATCCGAGAAGAAATAACCTGTACATTGAGGGAGTAATATCACCTTGATTTATTAATATTTCGCTAAACTTTTTAACATAATAGTTTTAGATAATTGTTGTATCTTGAAATTGACATTAAGATCACCAACATAGGAGTTAAATTGAGGGAGTTATGTTCTGATTAGTAAGAGAAGGTTAGATGAGATGAAAACCTGCATCAAGAAAATAAAGAAATAAAATTAATATTTAAAAAAGAAGAAGAATTTTATAAATAAAAATAATAAATGACTAGTATATGCCATAGCCATTGCCATTGCCATTGTATGAACTTCTTACCATCTTAAGTGTGAAATTTTGATATGGAAATATTTTATAAAGTGATATTTGAAATTGTTATGTTTATGGGCATGATTACTAATGATTTTTGGTAATAGTTATATTTTGATGAACATACTTGTTATTGAAAGCATATTTTTGGCTATCATTGTGAAAAGAAAAGAAATGAGTACGGTCATATGGCAATTCGCGTGGTGTATCAGTAGGGGATGCCCTACCAACGGTTATGATCATGTTATTGAGAAAAGAAAGAGAAAGTGTGCCATGTCGGACGGAGCGGGAATAGCTCGTACCGGAGAGTAGAAAATACTCACTCTGACCGGGGTAGCTTGATATGAGAGTAAATTGATAGTCATTATATGATATTCTGAACATAGTTAATCCTATCATACATGTCATTATTGTACGATTATCATGTGCATAGATATAGTGTATTCATGTGACCAAATATATTTACTGTAGTTTATACAATTGAACATGACGTGATGAGCTATATTGATGATGATTTATTGTTGAACTTACTGAGATTTAATTCTCACTATATTTTCATATTATGTTCAAAAAATTAGTTATGCAGATTTTTTTATGGTTCTGGCTTTTAGTGCACATTGGATCGAGTACTTTATGTTAGGCAGATCTCAGAAGAAAATAAAATGTTTGTGGTCGAGTTGGCTTAAATCTCGGTAAAAGTGCAACCACCCACACCTGTATCTCCGGAATTGGTCAATCAGAATAAATGAGATGTAGATTTTTTATGTGTTTGATATGTTGTTCGTATGTTTTGATTAATGATATGTATGTAAACTCTATATTGTATAATAAAAAAAAAAATTGTTACACATATCACTCCCATGGGTGCCACTCTAATTATTTTTGAACTTACAAAAGGTTATCAGAGGTAGCATTTGGGAAGGGACGAACAGAAATGTTGTAGTATCTTGTTATATTTGCAACAAAAATATGCACCTTGCAATCATTCTAGTAGGGTTGCTATATTCCCTACCAATACCCTTGGTCTGAGAAGATATTGTTGAAATTTATTGATGGGCCTTAACCATTTTTATGTGAGGGAGAGAGTTGGTCTATGCTTTACAAGTACGTAAGTAGCCTTTGTTTCAAAATAATGCAAATCATTTTGGAACTACTCCTTTTCACCTTATAAGTTTTCTTCTATTCTCTTATTTTTTCAATGTGGGCTCATTTTCCAACACTCCTCCTCAAGTCCAATTGACTTGGTCCAATTGAGACTTGTCTTCATATTGCCTGGGCTTATGTTTCTTGAGTCTCAGAGGAAGTCTTCCTTCCTTTTTGCTTGGGCTTGTACTTTTTGAAAACCTCAGAGGCCACAGGTCTATTTTTCTTTTTCTTCACATTATTGGTCCCTTTAAATCCTTCGGTGTTGTTAAGTTTTGAGGCTCTGATGCCATGTTGAAATTTGTTGGTGGGCCTTAACTATTTTTATGTGAGGGAGAGAGTTGATTTATGCCTTACAAGTGTGTAAGTAGCCTTTGTTTCAAAATGACTCAAGTCATTTTAAAATTACTTCTTTCCACCTTGTAAGTTGTCTTTCATTTTCTTATTTTTTCAATATGGGACTTCTCATTTTCCAACGGATATCATTATAGATTTTATAATAGGTTTGCCCAAGTCAGAAAGCTATGACACGAAGGTTGACAGATTGACAAAGTATGCTCATTTTCTCTTGCTTTCTCATTTTTTCATTGCCAAGGAAGTAGCAAAAATTTTCACCAAGGAAATTGTCTGACTACATGAATTTTCAAAATCTATTATATTGGATAGGGATGGAATTTTCATATAGTCAATTTTGGAAAGAATTTTACTGGCTCACGGGTACACAAGCCCAATTTAGTTTCAGCTACCACCCTCAAATTGACAGGGAAAATGAAGTTTTGAGTAGAAGTTTAGAAGCTTACCGACGTTATACAGGAGACAAGTCCAAGCAATGGACTAAGTGGATTGCATGGGCTGAATTTTGTTTCAGTTCTTCATACAACAGGTTAGTAGGCCTAAGCCCATTTAAAGCTTTGTATGGTTGAGAACCACCCACCCTGTTTAAGCTAGCTGATGAGTTATCAAATATGGAAGGGGTTAATGACCACCTTAAAGCCTAGAATCCAATTCTGGGAGAGCTAAAGGTGCACCTAGAAAAGGCACAAGAAACCATGAAAATTGCTGCTGACAAGAAGCGTAGATGTCTCCCATGAGTTGGGGGATTGGGTGTATTTAAAGCTCAAACCCAGTAAACTAGAGTCCTTAGCAAAGAAGGTGAATGAGAAGTTAGATCCAAGATTTTATGGTCCGTATAAGGTTCTAGAAAGGATTGGACATGTGGCTTACTGCATGGAACTTCTCAAAACATCAAGGATCCATCTTGTTTTTTACGTCTCTCAACTTAGAAAAGCATTACACCTAGCTGTACTGGTGCAGCCCCTTCCACTATTTTTGTCCGAGGAAATGGAGTTACTTGTTGAACCTAAGGCCAATAAGCATATTAGAACTCTCACAAATGGTCAACGTGAGGTGTTGGTGAAATGACACAATTTGCTTGATTGTGACTGTACATGGGAAAGCTATGACACTATTCTGAATTAGTTTCCATCATTTCACCTTGTGGACAAGGTGGATGCTGCATGCGGTATTGATGGACTCCCAAGGCCCCTAATCACCAAAGTTTATTCACGAAGGAGGCACAATGTAGAGGTAAAAGAGCCCAAGCCTTTGTTAGTACATGGCAGAAAGAAAAATACACGTGAAGGGGACAAGTCAGTTATAGAGTGAGAAAGAGGGATGACATGGAGGGGAGTAGCCGAATTCTCTTATAGAGAGGAGGTATTGTAGGTGCTGGAGGGGATGTGGAAGGTTATTGAAAATTAGAGTGAGGTTTAAGGGAGTTTGACTGCTCAAAGTGTCACAAGTGTTATGTGCTGCTTTTCTATTTTCCTTCTTGCTACTATATTTTTTTTTTTCATTTCCCTTTATTTTGTGTCATTGTCCTTGAGTTTTAATACACAAATCTTCTCATTCTCTCAATTTGGTGGGAAGAGACTTATCCAAATATCTTTATTACTTGCATTTGTGTTGGTTCCCATCATGACACTATATCTCCGGTGGCAAAAATGGCTTCCATTCAATAGGTGTTGTCCATTGTTGCTTTAAGACATTGGTCTCTTTATCAACTTGGCATAAAAAATGCCTTTCTCCATTACGATCTTGAGGAGGAAGTGTATAAGGAGCAATTGCTTGGCTTTGTTTCTAAGGAAGTGTAGACTGGTATGCAAGTTATGAAGTTCCATTCATGGCCTAAAACAATCACCTAGTGTCTGATTTAGTCAATTTAGCATTATTGTTTAATAGTTTAGGATGACTCGCAGTGAAACCAATCACTATATATTCTACTTATATCAGTCTTCTAATCATCATGTACTTATTTAGGTCATTTCGGTGTTATTTGATTCATGTAGCCGATCTCACCTAGTGGAAAAAGGCTTAGTTGTTGTTTGTTTATTTGTTTTTTGTTTATTTGGATCACATTTATCATAGGGAATGATCAACATGGGATTTCTCGGCTTAAACAAGATCTCCTTAATCATTTCCAAACCAAGGACATGGACAAATTTAAATATTTCTTGGGTACTGAGGTGGCTCAATCTTGTATTGGTGTTGCAAATTTTCGAAGAAAATATTTTCTAGATGTCCTTGGGGATGACAAAAGTATCCATACCCAATGGAAGCCCACAAAATTTATTTGCCTAGGTTTGGGTCCAATGTACAGATTTTTCAGGGTATGTATAAGGCTTTGGGTCTGGGTGTGTCTGTGTACTATAGGACCTACCCAGTCCCAGTCCCAACCGTGTAGCGTATGTATGTATATATATAACTCATTAAATAATATTTTTCTGTTTACTTTAAAATCTCTAACCAAATAAAAGTAGGCAAACCCACTACTCTTATCTGGCCATTCTTCCTTAGATCACATCACTTCCATTTATATATATATATATATATATATATATATTATATCTGTGGTATTTAGTTTCGGAGATGTGAAGAAAAATAAATGTTTAAGAACTTATTAATTGAATTTTATGTTGATGATAAAGTAATTATTTATAACTATTTGTATTATTATGATCATACAATAAATAACTAATTCATATTACATATTTTTGTTAAGCTTCACAGAGTGACTACACATGCTCATATTTGAATTTGTGAAGCATGTAAATGAAGATATGCAAGTTGTAATTTTATGAGTTATTGTTGTGGTGTTTAGGATATATTTGAGAATAATTAATGGTATATTAAATAATTATTTAAGCATAATATTGTTGAGAATAGTGTTTAAAAATTTAGATTTATGTGAATTTGTCCTTTTGAATTGTATTAATATTTTTTGAGACATTTTATTTTTATTTTTATTTTATATGAAAGATTTTATGTTAATGAGTAAAGAAAAATTTACTATTTTGAAATTTTTTTAGGTAAATGGGTCCAGGGTAGGGGATTCAAGGATTCAATGTGGATGGGGATGGGTCTTGGATTTGTTACTTGTCCATGTATGGGTTCGGGGATGGGGCTAATATCTTTCCAAGGGTGTCAGTGGGTACTACACTACCCTACTCATCCCCTACATAGTGGCAAACTTAGATCCACTTGAAAAAATAGGTATGTTATATTGCAAATCAGTTGATATTCCCATGGATTCTAATGTTAAATTTCTGTTAGACAGGGAGAGTTTTTATTTGATCTTGGTGTATATCTTATATTTGTTAGAACTTAAAACTATTTCACAATCACTTTATTATATATCTCTTTTGTAATAAGTGTCATAAGTCAATTCTTATAGTCTCTATGCACAAGTCATTCAGATGCAATGGCTCACATCCTTAAATACATCAAGGGAGCCCCAAAGAAAGGATTGTTGTACGGGGATTACAAACATACTTAAGTAATTAGATATGTAGCAAGTTCACTCTTTGATCGATGATCCACGTAAGATATTGTATCTTTGTTGAAAGTAATCTTATTTTTTGAAAAAGCAAGAATCAGTAAGTTGTGGCTAGATTTAGTGTAGAAGTTGAATATCATGCCATGGCCTTAGCAACAAGTGAATTAGTGTGAACGAAGAAATTAATTCAAGATTTGCGGTTTGAAGAACTAGATAACATGAAAGCTTACTTGTGGCAATCAAGCCGCACTACATTTTTGCCTCCAGTTTAGTCTTCCATAAATTGATTACCATTTCATGAGGGAAAAGATATGTCATACTACTATCTTTATTAACTCCACTAATCAATTAGTTCATATTTTCTCCAAATCTTAAAGAAATCCACTCATCACTTACATTTGTAACAAGTTTGGTGCATATGACATATATGTTTCAACTCGAGGGAGAGTGTTGGAGTTAATGTATATAGCTTTTGTATCCCTATGATTAAGGCTTTAATATCTCTAGGATTTGGGATGTAATTAGAGCTAGAATATCTCTGTAATTATGGTGATTCAATGACTTGTCTTGTACGTTCTCTCTATAAATACAAAGAACACATGTAGGCCAAACTCATGGACTTCATTTCAGTCATTATTTTTTCTCCCTTCTCACATACTTCATACTTATCTTTCTCAATCCTTCAGAAGAGTTCAATGAAGAAAGCTACTGTTGTCTAAATTTGTTTATACTGTCTTCTAAGTTGTGTTTGATGCATATAGTTGCATGGTCTATCCAATGTTGGCAGGTGGCTTGGAACTCTTTGCAGATCTTTTGCAGCGATTCCCTAATAATATACACTTACTACTTGAGATTGCCAAGGTTAGACTTCCTGCAAAGTTGGATCTTGTGAAAAATTTGAAAAGCTTTTGCTTGTTGCTTTATATGCATTGGTAGATTGATAGCAAATATTTTGACGTGTTTTCAGGAATGAAAATTGTTTGGCTTGGATTTTATTTAGTTATGTTGACAAGTGCACGTACCTTGTCTAAGCCTATCCGTAGATCCTTTGTCTTTTTTTCTAATTTCCTAGTTTTTTCAGAGTTTATTGGCCCAATTAGCATCGAAATTTTCCAAGTTGTTCCCAGTTTATCTTGATAAAAGAATTTACTGGATAAAAGTTTGACATCACAAATTCACAATTACTGGTGGGAGGACAGATAACATATTTGAAGTTGTGCGTAGTTTATCTTGATAAAAAGATCTACTGGATAAAAGTTTGATATCACAAATTTACAATATAGTGGCAGGAGGACAGATAACAGATTTGAAGTTAATTGTGCATGTGGGGCTAAGAATTATGTACGAATCTTGTTGGCTCCAAAAATAAAGGAAATGAAAGAAATGGTCTCCCATCTACTTTTGCCCATATTTCTTACTTTTTCTGGTGAAACTCTTAAAGAAAAATTGATGTTAGAAACTTTAAAATCAGATGTTAGTGATGATTACATCATGATTTTGGGAACAGCATTAACTGTTTTATGAATAAATTTTGAGGAAATATCTTGACTTCTGGCAACTTGAAATTTTTTTTTCAATTTCCAATTAAGACTAAAAAAATTGTAAAAATGTTATTTACTGATGTTTTAACTGTACTTAAATTTTTTTTAGAATTTCTTGTCTAGACAAGTCTGCTTTTTCCTTTCTGTTGTCTTTTGGTTGCTAAAATTTTTATGAAATTCTTATATTGCTTGATTATTCATCAAAGATAGGTACAATATATAGTAGAGAAATCTTTTAATGATAGTAAAAGGAAATTCCACTATATTAGGAAATCACATCAATCAGGAAACACCTAGACAGAAAACAGGAAATTAAAGCTGACAGTTTTCTAATAAACAAGAAAGCAAATTAAATCCGTTTCATTAATTACATATTTGAGTAAAAAAATCCTAAAAATAGGAAGTTAACTAATTCTGACACACCACCTTAAGTTGGTGCATAGATGTCTATCCTATCCAACTTGCTTACAAATAACTCAAGCATAGCTCTAAAAAGACCTTTGCTAAAGCTATCTGCTATTTGTTGTGTGGAATGAACAAAAGGCATACAAATAGCTCCACAATCAATTTTTTCCTTTATAAAGTGTTTTTCTATCTCCACATGCTTTGTGCAATCATGTTGAACTAGGTTTTGTGCAATGTTTATGGCAGTTTTGTTGTCATAACTCATAGTACAACTTCATTGACATGTTTATAGGCATTCGCAATTCTTCAAGAATTATCTTCAATCAAAGCATCTTATGGACTCCATTAGCTATGGCCCTATATTCAGCCTTGGCACTATTTCTAGCCATTACGTTTTATTTCTTACTTCACCATGTAATGTGATTCCCCAAAACATAAGTACAATAGGCTAACATAGATTTTCTATCAGTAATTAAACTTGCCTAATCAGTAGAGGCTTCTATGTTCTTATGTGATGTCTTTTGGAAGAGTAAATCCTTGGTGTACTTTTTAAGTATATAAAGATCCGATACATTGCTTCAAGTTGTTTCTCGTATGATGAACGCATAAATTGAATTACCAACCTCATTACAAAGGCAATGTTTGGCCTAGTGTGAGATAAGTAAATCAGTTTGTCCACTAACTTTTGGTATCAAGTTGTATCTACTAGATCACCTTCCTTGTCCTTCCAAGTTTCTGGTTAGGATCAATTGAAGTGTCTGCTAGCCTACACCCACTCATTCTAGTCTTCTTAAGGAGATCAACAACATACTTTTGTTACTTTTGTTGAGAGACGACAAAAGTATGTTGTTGATCTCCTTAAGAAAGCACTTCATAGGTCCTAAATCCTTGATCTCAAGTATATCATTTTTCGGTGAGGATTGTGTCATGCACATACACAATTAGTATAGCAATCTTTCCATTTGGTGAGTATGTGAAAAACATTTTGTGATCATGCCAATTGGGTAAAAATTTTAAACCAAACTCTTGGTAACTGTTTTAGCTCATTTAAAGACTTCTTTAATTTACATATTTTTGTGCTAAACTTCTCTTCAAATCCTGGGAATGTATCCATGTACACTTCTTCCATATCACCATTGAGAAATGCATTTTTTTACATCCAACTGCTGCTGTAGAGACCAATCAAGATTAGTAACAAGTGACAAAAGAACTTTTACTAAGTTAAGTTTTGCAACTAGGGCAAATTTCTCCAAGTAAACAATGCCATAGGTCTTTGTGAAACCAATGGCTACAACTTTATATCGTTCTAGAGAGCCATCTGATTTATATTTGATTGTAAACGCCCATTTGCACCCTATAATGACTTTGCCTCTTGGTAAATCAACTAACTCCCAAGTGTCATTTTTTTCAAGAGTCCTCATTTTTTCAAAGGCAGCCTCGCTCTACCCAGAAACTTTCAAAGCATCTTGTAGAGTTAGGAATCTCCAAACAAGATAGTTGAGAAGTAAAAGCATAAAAAAAAGCTGAAAGATTTTCACAAGACATAATTGGACAGGGGATGCTGAGTATAAGACCTCACACATTTTCGAACAGCAATGGGATGATAGAAGTCGTCAAACTCAGAATTGAAACATGTAACAACCTCTTTTATTTATTTATTTATTATACAATATAGAGTTCACATACACGTCATTAATCAAAACGTACATACAACAAAATTAAATACATAAATAACTACATCTTATTTATTCTGGTTGACCAATTCTGGAGATATAGGTGCGGGTGATTGCACCTTCATCGGGATCTAAACCAACTAGACCACAAACATATTATTTGATTCTAGGATCTGCCCAATATAAAGTAACTCGATCCAACGTACACTAAAAGTCAGAGCCATAGAAAAATCTGCATAACTAATTTTCTGAACATGACATGGAAATATAGTGAGAATTAAATCCCAGTAAGTTCAACAATAAATCATCATCAATATAGCTCATCACGTCATGTTCAGCTGTATAAACGACAGTAAATATCTTTGGTCACATGAATACACTATATCTATGCACATGAGAATCGTACAGTAATGACATGTATGACATGATTAATTATTTTCAAAATATCATATGATGACTATCAATAATTTATTCTCATATCAAGCTACCTCGGTCAGGGTGAGTATTTTCTACTCTTCGACACGAGCTTTTCTCGCACGGTCCGACACGGCACATTTTCTTTTTCTTTTCTCATTAACAAATTCATAACCGTTGGTAGGGCGTCCCTTACTGGTGCACCACACGGATTGCCATGTGACCGTGCTCATTTCTTTTCTTTTTACAATGATAGCCAAAGATATGCTTTCAATAACAAGTATGCTCAACAAAATATAACTATTACTAAAAATTATTGGTAATCATGCCATGAATATAACTATTTCAAATATCACTTTATAAAATATTTCCACATTAAAATTTCACACTTAAGATGGTAAGAAGTTCATGCAATGGCAATGGCTATAGCATATACTAGTCATTTATTATTTTCATTTATAAGATTTTTCTTCTTTTTTAAATATTAATTTTATTTCATTATTTTCTTGATGTAGGTTTTCATCCTATCTGACATTCTCTTACTAATCAGAGCATAACTCCCAACATTTAACTTCGATTTAGGTGATCTTGATGTCAATTTAAAGATAAAACAATTGTCTAAAACTATTATGTTGAACAGTTGAACGAAATATTAAGAAATCATGGTGTTATTACTCCCTCAAAGTACATGTTATTTCTTCTCGGGTAGGTTCTGACCTCTACTTACCAATCTGTCCATATTTCCTTCGTAAGAATTCCAAATTAAGTGATTCCAGTGGCTAAAAATCCGTGACACATATAGCAATAATTTTTATGTTAATAATTTATTTTAATTCTCTACAGAATGTTCTCAGAAATTAAAACACAAAATTGATCCTAAAATATTCTTCCCTGATTAATCAATTTCTGCCCACTGTATACTAATAAGACCATATCTACCTCATATGGACTCCAAATTGAGTGATTCTAGTGGTTAAACATCCGTGACACATATATCTATAATTCGTATGTTAACCATTTATTTTAAATCTCTATAGAATGTTCCCAGAAATTAAAACACAGAAGCCATCTTAACATATTCTTTCCTGATTAACCATTTTCTGACAACTGCTTACTAATCGGACCATATCTACCTCATATGAACTTCAAATTGAGTGATTCTAGTGGCTAAAATTCTGCCAGACATAGATCTTCATTTCTCATGTTAACCATTTATTTTAATTCCTTACCGATTCTTCCCAGAATTTTAGAAAACAGAAACTTAAAATTTTGCCACCCATAGCCATACCTATGCAGAACTATTTACACCAGCCTAAGTATTCAAACATACATAATATCTAACATGATATAGCAACATCTATGACCAATCATCAAAGTTCTAAGATCAAAATCTCATATAAATATTATAAGTTTCAAAAGTTTTCTTCAAAAAGAAATATTGTTAAACTTACCTTGAGCACTTAGTCCTCTAGATTTCTCCTTCCTCTTTCTTCCTTTCTTCCTCTCCTTTTCTCACTCTACCTTGCTTCTATTTTTCTTCTCCCTCACTTAGACGAAATTCTAATGTTATAAGGGTGGGTTTTGTTTATATAGACTATCAAATAATTTACGTTTCATAATCATGGGTTTACCTTATCACAATTAAGATGCACTTTGTTGCATTTTTGGAAAACAAACAACTTATTTTCTTGTCTTCCTTTTCTTTAGTCAAAATATGCATAGGAAAAAGAGATTTGTATTTTGAAAATTATGATGATATGTTCTTAAGATAAGGAACAATGTCCCTTTGATTTAGAGATTCATTTCCTTTTTCTTTTCTCTTAATCAAGTATGATAGGTTTGCCTTTTTAGGTGGCAAATTTCTAACCCTTGAATCTTCCTTGCTTAGCTAAAATTATTTGTATAGGATAAAAATGTTTTGTCATAATGCTATGTATTATTACCTATTTGCTAAAATTATGAGTGTAGGATATAGATGTTTTGTCCTAATGCCATGTATTATCATACCACTTGCTGAAATTATGACTGTAGGATATCACACCACTTGCTAAATTTTTGTCTTAATGCCATGTCACCTAATCTTAATTACACCATTATTCCATCACTTTATTTTTATTTTTATTTTTATTTTTTCTCTTGGGTTTGGGCTCATTCTTGCCCATTTTCTTTACTTTGGTTAAAATTTTACCTTTTATAATAGGCTTGTCACATTTTCATAATTTTTGGGCTACCGGTCCAATTTCTATATTCTAGTCCAAGTCTATGTTTTATTTCTTCCTTGAGCTATCCTATTGGCTTGCTAATAGTTCATGTGAAGTAGAAAATGTCTATATGAAGTGTCCATAGGTAAAAGCTCAATTTATAGGTGGAGATACTAAATTTAGTAACTTTAACTCTTGAATTAGGAAAAATTATCCTAATCCAATCTTCTTGAAATTTTAATACTTTTACTGACTTTACAAAAAATTATCTTTCTTATCCAAGAATTTCACCTTTCTGTAGTATATTTATTTTTAATATTTTCTCTTAAATTTTCTCTCTTTACCTATTCCATTAATGTTAGAATATTTCTATGCATATACGTAAGGTAAAAAATTTATAAGGATTATATTTCCTTAAATATCTAAAAATTGTCTAATAAATTTTATTTTTTTACGGGATGTTACAAAACATGGTTTAGATTCAAAGTTAGTAGGCTCAAAACTTGAAGTAGATTGAATATGAGAAGAAGAGTCAATGAGGACATTATCTGGTAGTTTCATAGATGTTGAGTAGTGCAGAGGATTGGAGGACGCTTTCTTTCGAGTTGTCCTCTTCCGTGAGTAGACAATAACAAATGGCACCAATGCTGTGATTTTTTTTCTATTTCATCTTTGTTTTAATCATGATATGGCATAGCTAGAGGGTCTGTATTTTTTATATCTAAAACACTTGTCCCACTTTCACTTGTATTTTCGGTTTGGATAGGCAAGTGTGGGAAAGGAACAGTTTGAAAACAATCATCGTAAAAAACTAAATTTTCATTGTAAAAGGAGTGGTTGGTTTATATCAATGGTTAGGGAGAAAAGGATGCATAGTAACATTTAGCAAATTGACAAATTTCATGTTGGAAAATAGATGAACCTTCATTCAATAATAAGTTTGGAAACAAATATTTTGAGTATTGAGTGGTTGATTTATGAGGTTGGGGAGAAAAAGATGTAGTGATGTTTAGCAAATTGACAAATTTCACGTTGAAAAATAGATGAACCTTTATTAATAAATAAGTTTGGAAACAAGCATTTTAAGTATTGAAAACTAAGATGTCCTAACTTATACTGTCATACCATTATATCACTATTCTTGGAAACATAACCAGAATTTAAACAGGTATTTGGACTTGATCTATTGATGCTAGGATCATTGTTAAAATAATGGAGTCCATCATTTTTCTTAGTGCTACTAATCATTCTCCCCATAGTCAATTCCTAAAAGGCACAATAAAAGGAATAAAAATTTACTTGAAATTGAAGATCAGAGGTAAGTTTATTGATAGATAACAAATTGCAAGACAAGTTTGGAACATGAAGGATATCATGTAGGGTTATTAATGAAGTGAGTTTGCAGTTCCTATCCCAGCAATCACTGAGTTTGACAGTTCTTATCCTAGCAATCATTGAGAGAGAAACATCAGCAACTTTAACCATTTTATTACCTGCAGAAGGACTATAGGATGAAAACATTTTAAAATTACCAGTCATGTGATTATTGGCACAGAATTAGGAATGAACAGAATTTTGAAAGATACCAAGAAAAGTAGTGACAAGAGAGTTACTAGTCTGAGCCATAGAACATGATGGAATTAAGGATACTTTTGAATATTGAAAAAGTTTATATAGGTGCTCTAACAGTTCCTTAGTGAAAGATATTGTCTTTGAAGTAGTTGAGGTCTCTCAAGTCTTTTTTTGGTAGCTTGGTAGACATGACCATCACATTTGAACTTTGATTTCTAATTTTCTGGCTTACCATGGCTTCTAGCATGTTTCTTTCGTGTGCCATGTTTTTTTTGCAATGATTGCACCATGGCTTCTTACGTCTTTTATTGTTAGAATCAATACCTCTAGACACAAGCAATTTGGGGTTAGTGTGAAATCTGGGTTTTGTATTCTACAATATAATTTTTCTCATTGACTCCTCATTCCAACTTTAGTAAACACTTCTCAGATAGAAGGCAATGGCTTCCTGCCCAAAATACGGCCTCTAACATCATCCAAACCTTGATTCAGACCTGCCAAAAAAATGTATACATGATTGTTTTCTTCCCTTTTCTTTTGGTAGGCAAAGCCATTAGGATTTTCCCGGTCATTGTCAGAGCATTGATCAAGTTCCTGCCATAAAGTGTCTACTTCATTATAATAGGAGGTAAAATCACAGCCAATTTGTTTACTCTTCCATAAATGGGTTTTGAGTTCATATATCTGTGAAGAATTTTCTAGATCTAAATAAAGATCATGGAAAGCTTATGATATATCGCTAGTAGTGGAAAGGAATAAGTGAGGTTTATTAATTGTGGGTTCCATGGAATTGATGAACCACACAATAATCATAGAATTTTCTGACTGCTACTTCCTCAAATTTGGATCACCAACAGCTGGTTTTGGGATTTTACCAGTTAAATGCTCCAGTTTTCCTCTCCCATCAATTGCCAACTTGATTGATTGAGCTCACTCTAAGTAATTATGCCCATTGAGTTTTGTCATCGCGAGGGACAAGAACAAAGCCTGCGAGTAGAAATCAAAAGCAGCAGGCGCTGCTGAACTAGATGAAGCAGAGGTAGTCATTGTTGTTGGTGCAGTGAAAATGCTAGAGTTGTTGGACGAGGAAGCAGCACGATTTTGGGTGCCAGTCATCGCTGCCTTGTACGACATCCTAGTAAAAGGGTAAGGGAGGGGGAAGAATCCAAAGGCTCAGATACCATGAATTAAGAAGAAATTCTTGTATTGATTGATTATTCATCAGAAGATAGGTGCAATATATAGTAGAGAAATCCTTTAATGCTTGTAAAAGGAAATCCCACTATATCAAGAAACACCAAGACTAGAAAATAGGAAATTAAAGCTGCTAACAATTTACTAATAAACATGAAAGAAAATCAAATCTGTTTCCTTAATTATAGATTTAATTTGACAAATCCTAAAAATAGGAATTAAAGCTGCTAACAATTTGCTAATAAACAGGAAAGGAAATCAAATCTGTTTCTTTAATTATAGATTTGATTTGACAAATCCTAAAATTAGGAAACTAACTAATTCTGACAGTTGCATTTCTTAAATACCTGTGCTATTCTTGGATTTACATATCTCCCAGTGTATCTGTGCTTTGTGATTTATGCTTCTAACCTTGGTTGCTATGTTTTGGAGCGTAAGGTCAACGAATTACTAAAAAAGTTGTTTCTTGATAATAATTGTCTTGTTTTTGGTTTTTATACATGTCTATTCTTTTTATCATGTGCTGCTCTATTTGCTTTAAAGAAAAATACAAAATACTACTAAATTCAATATTGAGTACAGCAATTTGCACCCCCAAATCTGATTGAGAGACTCTCTCATTCAGCCAAAGCCTAAGCTTTCTTCTGAGAATAAATTCCCAGCCCCTTTCCTTAATCCAAAACAAAAGACATCCCCTTGGACCACTAACTCACACCTTTAAATACCACTACTACATAAGTAACTAACTCTAAAAACTGACATCCATAAACTGCCATGACTAACATAACTTCCTATTAAATAACTTCCTACATGCTATCCTGTACCACATGGCCCACATCCAGGTTCCTAACAATACCGCCTGCTGGACTTTAGCCTTGTCCTCAAGGCTAGGATTGAAAAACTGAGTGCTTGTCATTTGCCCATTTTTCTCCTGAGGTTTCTGCGTCTATAGCCCAACTATCTCCCCTTCTGAATTTAACTCCTCATTCTCCTCCAATACTAATAGCCGCATTTGCTTCTCTGTACATCGATGAAGTGGGTGAAATTTTTCACCACGCTTGAAGCAGAGTCCTTTGGCCCTGCGTTCCATCATTTCCGGATAGCTAATTGTATGAAGTCCTGAGATTTTCCCCATATGTTCGTGTCTGTCTCCTTGCCCGATCATGGGTGTTTGCGACTGGGAAGAACCGAGCCTTTGTTGCGCGACTGGAGCTGAGGAACTCGATGCATGGAAGTCGCGACTTTTGCTGGGAGCCCAGCCTGTTGTGATTCTGGGTTGACTCCCCTGGTAGGAGTGACCCGAGTCCCGCCGACTTGGATTGAGTACTGGGTTGGACCGAAATTGACCTACACCGGAAGCGCCTTGTTCATAACCACCCAAAAATCGTCCCTTCCCCGTTGCTTTCTGGGAAGTTTCTTCTTTGCCCAATATTTCATCCTCAACGTCAATGTCTCTAGCCATGCGCAATAGTTGTCCACGGGACTGGGGATTCAGGGTCTTTACTCTCCTTTTGATGGTAGGTTGCAGTCCACTCATGAAGTATCCTACGTACTGCTCTTCTGGGAGTCTTGGAACCTGAGAGGAAATCATCTCAAATGCCTCGATAAACTCCTGAACATCACCAGTTTGTTTTAACGCAGCCAACTCCTCAAAGGGATTCTCATGCCTACGCCCACCATAATGTGCTATAAGTGCTCTTTTGAGTTTTGCCCATGTCAAATTATCTTCAGTCTCTTTGAGTAGATTGAACTAGTGAATTGTAGGGCCTTCCATACTCACATGCGCCAACTTGATCTTAATTTTTTCAGGAGTATTTTGAACTTCAAAATAAATCTCAGCTTTAGTGATCCAAGCTACTAGATCCATGCCATCAAAGGGCCCGTTTGGTACAGTTGAATGGAAAAAGGAGTGGCATATGGAATGATGCATTCCATCGTTTGGATGGATAGAATCGGTGGAATGGAGCATTCCCAGGAATGCTTGATTCCATCAGCCAATGGAAACGTGATTCCATTGCAAGAGGCGTGGAATTCGGTATTCCTTCCAAAGACTCACAAATTTACCCCTGCCCTTCTTGCGAATCTGATTGTCCTTTCCCAGAAAGCTTCACACCCGCTGCGCGGATTTCTTCTTCGTATTCTCTCCACGGCGTTCCACGGCTTCTGGGTTCCTCTTTGCTTCGCGTCTTCTCCACGACGTTCCATGGCTTCTGGGTGCCTCTGCTTCTCTTCTTCTCTTCTTCTCCATGGCGTTCCACGGCATCGCTTCCTTCTTCCCTAGTGCCCAAAATGGGACAGCCCTTCTGTGATAGAGAACTGGGAAACCCAGCAGCTGTGAGCTACTGTTGCCACCCTCAGCCACGCCTACCCCATCTGTGGGTCACTTCTCTCTTCTTCAAGCGACTGCATCTACTTCAGTCTTCTCCTCCGCGTTGTCCATCACTTCTAGATCCCCATTCCTTCACGCAGTAGTCAGCAGAGTATCCTCCATGCATTCCTTCGCGCACCAGTAAGCTAATTCCTGGTTTCTTCTTCCTTCGTGCGTTAGACTTGGGGCTGTCTGTGGCTTGGCGTACCGGTGATTGAATGCATACATTCTTCTTCCATTTGATCGATTGAATGTATATATTGTTCTGTGGGTAAATATTGTGGTGGGTATATATTGTTCTGTGGGTAAATTCAATTGATTGTAATACATAGTCATTTCATAGATTTCTCTTTTCTACCTAGTCTTATGATGCTTCCTTATGACCCGATTATGCAACTATATCTCTTTGATGAAGCTGACACAATATTGTTGTAATACATAGTCATCTAATGCCAATGTCTGATACGTAGCTATCAAATATACATTATTTTGTAAAATGCAGAATTCTGCTAGTATTTGATTTCTCTATTGTCAGAATTTTTATTTCTTTTCAAATAACTCTTCGTGCCTATTGTTTCATAGGGAAGTTGGCAATTCATTCAACTGTATCTGCAGTTTGCCAAAGTGGAGGCTTTAAAATTTGAATCTTATTTTATGTCTGACTGAGCTTCCCTCTTCTTGACATCGATTGGTTTGCTTAGGGAATATTGTCCTACATCTAGAAAAAAGAGCAGAGATTCTGTGACTGAAATTTGCTGCTTGCATATTTGGTTGTTAGAGGGCCATAAGAATATTTGCCTTGGTTGTCAGTTTATGCAGCCTTTCCCTCCCTTCTGATAAGTTTAATCTAGCTTCTAGCCAGTCTAAAGAATCAAGATGGCCTTACAGAACATTGGTGCTTCAAATCGTGATGATGCCTTCTATAGGTACAAGATGCCAAAAATGATAACCAAGATTGAAGGTAGAGGAAATGGCATCAGGACTAATGCTGTTAACATGGTTGACATTGCAAAGACCCTGGCTAGACCTGCAGTTTACACTACAAAGTATTTTGATTGTGAGCTTGGAGCCCAATCAAAATTTGATGGAGGGTCACAAATGGTTTTGTTGCATGCTTTAGAATCTTTTTGTGGGAAAGCAAGCATAGAGGTAGTGAAGGAGGTTGCATTAATCTTGAAGGAGCTTTATAACTGTGATGTGTTGGTGGAGGAGTCTATACTTCAATGGTATGGTATTGGCAAGGCTCGCTTGGCAGCAAAAAGAGTTCACAAATCTGGAAGGACGTCAAACCCTTCATTGAATGGCTTGAAAATGCTGAGTCTGAATCCGAGGAAGAATAAACAAACTATTACTTTCCTGTCTTGTTCTGTTTGCCATATTTGCTAATAAAAGACGTTTGAAATATTTTGTTTTGGTTGTTTTGATGTCTTCTTAAAGTGACTGGTAATTGTCTAAATCTAAACGAAGGCCCATTGGCATGGTTCCTCGTGCCTCTTGTCGCTGGTGTTTGATATTAGATATCGTGGTTGTATAAATACTTTCTTTATGCGAGGCATCATATTGGACAAGCGTTGCCATGGTTAAGTTTTTCTGTTTTTATTAATTGTCAATTCTGTTTTATGTGTGCTTGTCCCAAACAAAATGTTCTGTGTGTTAATTTGCATAATGTGTAGTTAAGTTTTCGAATGCCGAACTGTCAATTCTGTTTTCTATTGAGGCATTTTACTATTGTTGCTGTGACTTCTTGCCAAAAGAGCCTCAATTGGATATGAACATAGGAAGAGGTTTTTGCACCAATAAAATTTTACTATCATTTGAACTATAACTCATACGGGATCTATTGGAGTTGGAGTGTAGATTTATTTTTTAATTTTTTTGGATATAAATTTTTATTTCAAATAACAAAAAATGCAACAAAAGAGTTAAATTTTATTCTGAATATAAATGTAATCTTAAATTTTCATGAATGTGCTTTTTTATGGAAGAGGGAGATGAGATGATGAAATGAAAATGATAACATAGAAATTCTTCTTTTGAGAGTAAATATTTGAAAACGTGAAATGATGAGTAGATATTCCTTTAATAATTAATGAAGCGTTTTTGTTTTTAGATTTATATAATTTATTATTTTATTGGTCAAATTAAATTGATAAAAAATATTTATTGAGGCAATTTTATTTTAAAGTAAACAATATTCTTTAACTTAATTTAAATATTTAAAAATATTTTATAAAAAATATACACCTCCTACAAATAAAATAGAATAAAATTATGTAATTGATTTTAAAATGAAAATATAATTTTTTACATTTTTTATTAATGAAAATATGAAAATATAATTTTTTATATTAAGGATAATTTAGTCTTTTTATATACATTTCCTTTCCATTCCTTCGATTTATCCATTAACCAAACAAAGTAATGAGCATTCCATTCTCACTTCCTTTTCTCTTTCCATTCCACTCAACCAAACGGGCCCAATCATGGGTAATTCAACTCTCTTCACAGACAATTTATACTCTTCCATGTGATCACCTCATGAGTACAATACTTCCGGTTGTGATGATTTAGCATTAGAAAAAGATGCTTCCCCTGATGTTGTTGCCTCAGCCCTTTTTCCTAACTGTTTACTAATCTCTTGCAAAAGAGAACTATGCTACTGCAACTCAGACATCATTCTCTGCATAGTCACCCTCATATCCTCCATATGTCCTTCTTGCAATGTCATCCGCTCCTCCAAAACATCAAACCCTATCTAACATTTTTGGCATCCCTCCAAAACCACAACACCCACTCTCGAATCCGGCAGGTCGGACCAATGATAGGGTTCCAAAAATACAAATTAAAGAAAAATACAAAATACTACTAAATTCAATATTGAGTACAGCAATTTGCACCCCCAAATCTGACTGGGAGTCTCTCTCATTCAGCCAAAGCCTAAGCTTTCTTCTGAGAATAAATTCCCAGCCCCTTTCCTTAATCCAAAACAAAAGACATCCCCTTGGACCACTAACTCACACCTTTAAATACCACTACTACATAAGTAACTAACTCTAAAAATTGACATCCATAAACTGCCATGACTAACATAACTTCCTATTAAATAACTTCCTACATGCTATCCTGTACCACATGGCCCACATCCAGGTTCCTAACACCTTTGTAATCTGCTAGTGCTGGGATATTCTTTCTAAAATATTATACTCTTTAAGTATGAATAAAAATAGAAAGGACCATGGTATCATGATCATATGCTTAGATTTGCTGGCAAGTGACAAGACCATACAACTTCAGTCACCCAATAGGTACCATGGAAATAAAAAAAGAACATTGCTTTTCTATCAGCCTATAAAAACTTTTAATGTACTTGAATAGGTTGGTCAATATATTTTGCCTCAAGATATGTATATAAAGTACAACCAGGAAGATTATGCACCTAGTTTTGGGTTTTCTCAGTTGAATCTTAAAAGAGGTCCACTTTTGAAAACTAGAGTTGTGTCAGATAACCCTTTACTATTTCTTTTATTCCAGTTGAATGTATGAAACTATAAAATACTAAATTTTAATCAATTGTTTTCCCCAGATGATTAGTAATCGATCTGAAAAGAAATAATTGTGTACTCCACTAAGCACTCTTTGCAAAAGCCAAAATCCATAAATTCATTCTGATAGCTATGGGAAGAATGTTGTCTAGCTGGTTGGCCAACCCTATTACCTGCATACTGTCTTCATCATGTTATGATGTGAGAAAATATATAATTGAGCTACTTTTTTGAGCTGAGCAGTGAAGAAGATAAGACCTTTCCAGAGACATTCATGAAATAGATATGCATGCCTGTATCATGAGTTATTGAGGGTTGATATGTTCAATCATATTAGTATACTAACATTTCATGTAAGACCACTGGGGACAACATTTTGCCTGTAATGATTTCACTTGTTCATCTGGTTGCCTTGAATTGAATGCTTGACATGCTGTCTAAGTCTTGACATATATTCTAAACTTGTAAGTGAAGGTTGAAGCTATCATCGGGAAGAATGAAGAGGCCATTATGAATTTTGAGAAGGTATATGAAGTTATAGTTCATAATGTTGTAATCATTATTGGATTTTCTCTGCTCTGATTAACCTATTCACTGAGTTCATATGATAATTTGGTGATGGCAGGCCCGCTCGATTGATCCATACATTATAACATATATGGATGAATATGCAATGCTTTTAAAATTAAAGTCTGATTATTCAAAGCTGAACAAGTTAGTGCATGATTTGTTGAATATTGATCCTGCAAGACCAGAGGTTTTTGTAGCACTATCTGTTCTATGGGAAAGAAAAGATGAGAGAAGAGCATTATCTTATGCTGAGCAGGTTTTATAATGTTTTTATATATTTTGTGAAGCAGGATGGACTGAATTCTTCTATTATAGTATTAATTACAATTGACTTGTTATTTTGCAATCAGAGTATTCGGATAGATGAGAGGCACATACCAGGATATATAATGAAGGTATACAAATAATTATTACGTCACATGAAATGCAGGTCTATCTAATTAATTTATGTTTTTAGCATCTTGTTACATCATAAATTTTGCAACTTGATCTGAAATGTTGAATTTATTTAGGGAAATCTATTCTTGACAATGAAACGGGCAGAAGCGGCTGTGTTTGCCTTCAGGGGAGCTCAAGAATTGAGACCTGACATCCGATCATATCAAGGTTTGTTTTATAATGGAAATAATTTATAGTTGCATGACTTGTATCTCATACCTGCAATGATATTCATGTTTTTGCTGCCTTCATCTACAGAAGACACTGAAAACGCAAAATTTACAGATTTTGACATGATTCTTAATTTAACCTTCAGGTTTGGTTCATACTTATTTGGCTCTCTCTAAAATCAAAGAAGCTTTGTATGCTGCCAGAGAAGCAATGAAAGCAATGCCTCAATCTGCAAAAGCTTTAAAATTAGTAGGTGATGTGCATGCCAGTAATTCTGGGGGCAGAGAAAAGGTAAACCTGACAAGTATCTGCAGAGTACTTTTATATCTAATTGTTATCATGTGCTAAATATAATGCATTCTTCAAACAGGCAAAAAAGTTCTATGAGTCTGCATTGAGGCTGGAACCAGGTTACCTCGGAGCTGCTCTAGCTTTGGCTGAGCTCCACCTTATTGAAGGCAGAAACGGAGATGCTGTGTCTCTACTTGAGCGATATCTCAAAGACTGGGCTGATGACTCTCTTCATGTAAAACTGGCTCAAGTTTTTTCTGCCACTAATATGCTGCAGGAGGCTCTGTCACATTACCATGCTGCATTAAGGTCGACCTCACATTGTCTCAATGTCTTTCAGGATGTAAAATCTGAATTTTTTTTTCCTTTTTCTTTCAAGTTTTGCTGGAAAAGAACTTTAGTTGGCCGGGCATCCCTTTGATTGAATTGGCCTTACTCTGCTATAAGGCACATGATATTATAACAATTATGGAGCAATTAATGGCATGGTGTCAATTAGGGTCTCTCAATAAAACAATTTTGATATTTTGTCATGTAGCTAGAATTGGTATTATAATAAGGTTCCCCTCTCTATTCTTGATATAGTCAAGTTCTCTGCCTCCCCATTTTCAGGAATATTCATGTGTTGCATGTTTCTGTTCTCATGATTTTATTCTATTTTTAACTTTCAGTATGCATAGCAGGTTAAACCCACAGAATGAAGCAGCAAAACGGGGTTTGGAGCGTTTAGAGAAGCAGATGAAGGTTTTCCTTTTATTTTCAATGGCTTAATTATATCTCTCTCATTTTCCTCTTAATTATGCACTTTGCTTGCACTTTATTCCTGCTGGATTATGTTAGTATTTGTTATAAATTGATGCAAGGTCTGGTCCAAAATTACTATTTTTTGATTGGTAGGGAGTGGATCCAGATGCACCTGAAGATGACGACGACAATGATGTTGAAGATGCTGATGGAGACCAAGAAACTGAACTTCTATGAATCTCAGTGGCAAAAGAACGTCTATTAACTTGAAGCCCTCGTGCTGTTAGTTTATTGTAAAAATGGCATTAGCAGTAGGGTAAAATTACCATGGTGGCCAACAAGCTTAATTTCTGTCTATCTCAGTACAGCAAGAGTTCACATCAGTAAACAAAGAATTATTATTACTGCCAATTGGCACATCTAGTAGTCATACACAGTACGAATGTTGAATGAAGAGCATGGCTTACGAAGTTCTATATCCATTGTAAATTTTCTCTCGTTCTTGTTTTTAAGCTTGTAATAGCTGTGGTATGGTTAGTTACGAACCTAGTAGAGTAAAATTTCCTTGACAGCCACCTTCACTTTTTGTATCCTTCAAATTCAGACACTAGAACATATGTCCTTTCTTTTTCTTCAGATTTCTGCTAATGGTTATGTTAAAGATCTCTGATTGAAGAAATGGGAGTTCATTACACTTATTAAATGGCTATAGTATACATCCTGCTTTGATTGATGTTGAAAGCCATCAGAAGACCTTTTATGTTTATTGTAAAGCTAGTGAAATAGGGAGGAAATCATAAGATTTTGAGGCATTGTGGTGAGAGGACCAATTGGTCAGCTTTATTATGAGTCATACCAAGTTGTTGCACAATATGACAATAGTACTAAAACATCAAAATCAGGCTCAATGAGACTACTTTAGTATATAATTCGATTGTCATAGCTAGCAAGCCAATCCTAACTTAATTTGCAACTAGTTTGGGTGATTGCTCCATATATAACTTTCTCAAGCCCACCATGAAGAATGCAAATTTTAATATCCAATTGACAGAGATGCAATTGATGAATAGTAGTACTAGCCAACAAGAGGTAAATGGAAGCAACTTTATCCATAAGAGAAAATGTATCACCATAGTCTAGACCATAGATCTAAATATAGCATTTTGCAACAATGCATGCCTTTAGACGATCGATTTGACTATTAAGACCTACTTTGACAGTTTAAACTCAACGAAAACTAATTGCAGATTTCTTAGGAGGTAGGTAACAAGTTCCCAAGTATCACTATAGTTTGTGGCTACCATTTCATTAATGATTGCCTACCTTTACCTCATATAAGAAAGAGAATTTGTAGTTGTTTGAGGAAAAACAATAGTGGAAAAAAAGATACAAATGCAGTTGTTTGAGGAAAATCGACAGAGGACAAGGGTGAGGGTTCTGGGTGGAATGAGTACCTTTTTGAAGAGTTATGGGAAATCCATTAATAGAAGACATGTTTGAAGTAGGTTAAGGCACTAGGGCTAGAGGTGAGTCAACAAGTATGTCCATAAGATCTACAATGATATAATGTTAAAGGCGATAACTATAAACTTGGAAAAGAGCTAGAAGGGCATTGATGTAATAGAATTTCTATGGGCTAATTCAAATGAAGGCCTACTGTAACATATTTAATTTCGTTTCTTTTATTAATAAAGGTACATAAGTATTTCATGTAACATATCTAATTTTTTTTAAAAGATATATAAATATTTAATTAAGGAAATAAAATTTATTAGATAATTTTTAGATATCTAAGAAAATATAATTTTTAGAAATTCTTCACCTTACGTGTATGCATAGAAATGTTCTAACATTAATGGAATATGTAGAGAAAGAAAACTTAAGAGGAAATATTAGAAATAAATATGCTAAAGAAAGGTGAAATTCTTGGGTAAAGAAGATAAATTTTTGTGAAGTAAATGTCTTAAAATTTCAAGAAGATTGGATTAGAGTAATTTTTCTTAATTTAAGAGTTAAAGTTACTAAGTTTAATATCTCCACCCATAAATTGAGCTTTCACCTATGGACACTTCATATAGAGTTTTTCTACTTCACATGAATTTTTAGCAAGCCAATATGATAGTTCAAAGAAGAAATAAAATATAGACTTGAATTAGTTATTTATAAAGAGATAATAAATAAAGGTATTACAAAGATTATAGATGCCACACTCAAGAAAGAGGAAGTGAGTTATGAGTGATAAGTCTAAAATGAACACTACAAGAAAACATTAATAAGTTCATAATACGTTTTTAAAGAACTAAAGAGAAAACACTATCTTGAAAATATAATTTCATTCACCAAAATATGATTTGTTTAAGAGCATGCATGCTTAGGTTGAAATAAAGCACAAAATAGATAATAATCTAATGGCAATTAATGTCTTAATTCAACAATTTTCTTTTTCCTTAACTAAGCCTTGATCTTCATTTGTTGGACTTAACCATTTTAGAATCAGCCTAAATTTCTTGGATCAACTTATTAAGTGTTGTTTTGAACGTCTTAACCCTTGCTCTTGTAATTGGCCTAACTAAAACTTGCAATGGATCCTTAAGTGCTCCTTTATTCTCATCATTCACTCCCTTTTGAAAATGATTTGTCCTTAAATCATTACTTACATCAAAAGGAGACAAATTAGAAGCATTAAAACTTGCACTAATATCACTGGAAGATCTAGCTTGTAGGCATTGTCATTAATCCTTTTAATCACTTGAAATGGACCATCTCCTCTTGGAAATAGTTTAGAATGATTTGGAAGCATTTCTTTCCTCATGTGTAACAAAACCCAATCACCAAGATCAAATACAACTTTTTTGCACCCTTTGTAACACCCTTGGATTTTCTTCTCTTTTTATGAAATAACATATTGGGAAGAGTCAAGATAAATTATTTATTTGGTTCTTATATACATATTCAAAAGAGATGCAAAAGAGAATTATCATTTTTAGAGAAAACTCCTAAAGGGTAAAAAGGTAATTTCTCACCTTTTAAGGCTAGAGGCGGGCAGCAAGAAGTGGAATGAAAACCTGTGGAAAGTGTGATTCAAAAGTCCCTTGGCATTTGTCTTGAGAGGATTAATGCATTTTGGTAAGTCACTCAAGCCAAACATGGCCTTGGTCAAAGAAATAGTCACAACTTAATGGAGTAACAATCTTGTAATAATTAAGGAAATGAGTGACAAATTTTAAGGGAGGAGAAGCTTCTTGAGGAAGCTTGGGCTTATTTTAATATTTTCTCTTGATCATTGAGGGAGGTCAACACACTCAAGGGGGAAAAGGGAGAGGTTCACGATGGCAACAAGAATAGAGGAGGAAGAAGGAGGATAGAGAGAGGGAGGAGAGAGAAAGCTCAAAAAGGGAAGAACAAGGTAAGCCTTTGGAATTTTTGGCCTCCCTACTCTTGTTTTTGCTCTTGATGCAACTTCATGATGGTGGAAATCTACAAAAAATTTGGATATAAAGGAGGAAGAAGATGAGCTCAAAAAAGGGGAAAAATCAAGGGTGTTGGTAGAGAGTAAGTTTAACATCTAACCCATCTTGATTCTTGCATGGTTTATTATGTTTATGTTCATATATTTATGTGAGAATGTACAATTGTTGTGAGAATGCATTGATGAGGGTAGAGGTTGTTGGAAATGTCCATCTCTCGTAAATGTGAGAAAAGGGAAATGGGGAAAAGCATTTATGGTGATGGGTTTTCGAATGTTTTATACCCTTTGGGTATGATGAAATATGCAATATATGCCTTGAATATTGTTAACTCTAATTTATTAGAGTTATTATATGCTTTTCTCTCGTTTATTATTCTGTAATTTGGTTGATTTAATAATAATTTTCCCTAAATAAATATGGCTTTTGTATTTCCTGAGTATAAGAGCACCCATTGCATTATTTATGAAATTCTGATTGCATTGCATAAAAAGGACGCACAAGCCAGAATATGCTGGGTATTTCAGCCTATTGATATTTTATTGAACAAGTGGGGGCTGAATATTGTGTGGTACACTACAGGTAGGCAGAGGCACTTGGTTGCTGCTGCAAGAGCTGTCTCCACTACTCAATGCAGAAAAGGAAAAAGGACACTGGAAAAAAGGCAAGCTCGAAGAAAAATTTCAAAAAGGGATGCCACCTTAACCTTAGCATATAAATGGAAAGGAGACAATAAAAAAGGGAGAAACAGAAATTCAGAATGGCTACTACCTCCTGAAAAAAATGCATAGAAGAAAAAAGAAAGAGTCATTATTCCATTGGGAGCTTCTGGATAGAGAAGAAGGACATTAATGGCGGGTCTAGAAGAGGAAGGAAAATGTTGCATGGAAGGAAGCAGAGGGAGCAGCTGAACATGGACAAGAGAAGAGAACCTTCCATAGAACCTCCTTACTTTCTTACTATTATTTTTTTCTCTGCTTCTGCTTTATTTTCGTCTTTGTGGCTATGACTGTTCTAGTATTCTCACATGTAAGGAACTTGGATATGGTGTTGGGTGAAGTTTCCAGCTAGGATTGCAGAAGGATTGATATGAACTCTAAGCACATTTTAAGTTATTGATTGACCTTATTTTCGGCAAATGCTCTTGATGTTTAGACTACATTGCAACTCTTAATTTCTACCATTGCTTGATCACCAATAGTAGGATACATAACTGAAATTTAATCTGGGAAGGTTAATGGACGTTGGACTAAGTTTTAATATTATGGGTTTAGTTAAATCTCATGTTTGGGCTAAAGTTGCAACTATTATAGGAATATAAAATTGTCCCATATAACCTAATGGTTTTAGAGCATTAAATGAAGTTCTAGAGGTAGATTTATATAGGAATATATGAAAAAAAAACTTGAGAATGTCTCAGTATGGTAGTTCTAGAAAGAATCCATCCAAGATAAAAAAACTGGTTACTAGAGTGCTTGCCGTAGCAAAGTTAGAACAAAATTGATGCAGGAACCAATATTAATCCTGAAGCAATCCTAGTTGTCTTTATTATTAGATTTTCTTCTGTTAATCTAGTGTTGTTGCAAGAAAACATTTTAGTATTCCTTATTTAGTTCATTTCCTTAGTTGTAATTGAATCTAATTTTTCTTTACACACCAACAAGTCATACATCTATAGTAATTCCTGGTTAACAATTCTTCGTGGGACGATACTCTCTCTTCACTTTATTACTTGTCTGTGATACGTGCATTTGCGTGTTTACATTACATATAGTAAATTTTAAGCAACAAGTTTTTGGCTCCATTGCCGGGGAATTGAAAACTCAAAAATTATTTTGTAGATTTTGACTGGTTTTGGAGGATTTTTATTCTTAAGGCATCCTGGTGTTTTAGGCAAGTAAAGTTAGTGCATGAACAAGTCAGACAAAGAACTACTACCATTAGATCTTGAGATAGAGATGAATTTTTTTATGAAGGAGAGAATAGTTGGGTCTAAACCAAGTGGTATCAATGGTTAATCCAAGAGGTGGCAACATGGATGACCATGATAGAGTCCTGAATGCTTATGTTCAGCCAATCTGGATGGGCTAAATCCAAGTTTAGTGAGGCCAGAAATTCAAGTTCTTCATTTTGAGCTCAAATCGGGTGATATTTCAAATGTTTCAAATTGCTGGGCAATTTAGTGGATTGCCTACAAAAGATCCTCACCTTCACCTTAGAGTGTTTACAGAAGTCATTGAAGCATTTAAGATGAATGGGGTAACAGATGAAGTTTTGAAGCTTAAACTATTCCAATATTCCTTAAGAGACTAAGCTAGAGCATGGTTGAATTCTCTACCACCTAATTCTATTGCCAATTAGAATGATTTGGCCGAGAAGTTCTTGATGAAGTACTTTCCACCTACTAAGAAAGTAAGGTTGAGAAATGACATCACTTCATTTTAGCAACTAGATGGATAGTCACTATATGAAACCTGGGAAAGGTACAAGGAGTTGCTAAGGAGGTGTCTTCACCACGGGATTACATATTGCATTCAGATGGAGACATTTTATAATGGTCTCAATTCTCAAACCATAACCATAGTGGATGCAGCAGCTAATGGAGCACTTCGGTCTAAAACATATAATAAAGCTTATGAATTGCTTGAAAGGATGGCTAGCAACAATTATCAATGGCCTATGGATAGAGTCTCAACTGGAAAAAGAGTTGTTGGTATACATGAGATGAGTGAATTCACTTCTCTTACGGCCCAAGTAACTTTATTGGTAAATATTTTGAAGAACCAACAATTGAATCGCCCTGAAGGTGTTAACTCAGTTCAAGAAATTGGTGTATCTTGTGTTCTGTGCAATGGGTCTCATTTATTTGATAGTTGCCCTTCAAATCCATAGTCAGTATGCTACATGGGGAACATGAATTGTAACAACAACCCTTATTCAAATATATATAACCCGGGTTGGATACAGCATCCTAACTTCTCGTGGAGTAATCACAGTGCTGGCCAAGGAAATAATTCTGCTACTCAGATGCCACAATTTTCACGAGGATTCCAACAACAGAAGCATCAACCTACTGAGCTTCCAAACTCCTTGGAGTCGTTGCTTAAAGAATATATGGCGTAACAACTCCATTTTTATCGAATGTATATATTTGTAAAGTCCCATAAAGACATTACCTCTTTACTTCTAACTACTTAACTCATAGTAACATTCAATTGATTTAACTAAGCATAATTAAAGTTTAAGGTCTACCATTAATACTAATACAATTTTGGGTTCACATACACATAATTAATTTAAAACATCCATACAAAAGTTATAAACATATATGTTTACATCTTATTCATCCATGTTGACCAGTTTCGGGGATATGGGAGCGGGTGGTTACACCTTTACCGAGATTTTAGCAAACTCAACCACAAACACCTTATTAATTTTTGGGATCTACCCAACATAGAGTAACTCGATCCAACATGCAGTAAAATCTAGAGCCAAAGAAAAATCTGCATAACTAGTGAGAATTAAATACTAGTAGGTTCAACAATAAATCATAATCATCATCAATATAGCTCGTCACGTCATGTTCATCTATATAAGCTACAACAAATATCTTAGGTCACATGAATGCACTTTATCTATACACATGAAAATCGAGTAGTAATGACATGTATGTCATGAATAACTATTTTTAAAATATCATATGATGGCTATCAATTTATTTTTATATCAAGTTAACCCAGTCAGGGTGAGTACTTTCTACTCTCCAATATGGGTTTTTCTCGTTCTGTCCGAAATGACACACTTTCTCTTATTTTCTCAATTTCATAGTCATAACCGTGAGTAGGGCGTCCCCTACTGGTGCACCACACAGACTGTAATGTGACCGTGCTCGTCTCTTTTCTTTTCATATTAATAGCCAAAAATATAATTTTAATAACAAGTATGTTCATTATAGTCACATGTCATAATTTATCATCAAAATATAATCATTACCAGAAATCATTGGTAAGCATGCTATGAACATAATCATTTTCAAATATCACTTTATAAAATATTTTCATGTTAAAATTACACACTTAAGATGGTAAGGAGTTCATGCAATGGCAATAGCTAGGGTATACACTAGTAATTTATTATTTTCATTTATAAGATTATTATTCTTTCTTAAATATTATTTTTATCTCTCATGAAATAGAGCATAACTCCGGCATTTTAACTCCTATTGAGATGATCTTGGTATCCATTTAAAGCTAAAAAAACTTATAAAACTCTTATGTTGAACATTTTTGTGAAATCATAAGGAATTTTTGAGTTATTACTCTTTCAAATTCAAAGTTATTTCTTCTCGGGTAGGTTCTAACCTCTACTTACTAATATGATCATATCTCTCTCTTATGGACTCTAAATTGAGCAATTCCAGTGGCTAAAAATTTATGAGTCATATATCTATATTTTTCATTTTAACTATTTCTTTTAATTCTCGACAAATATTTTCAAGAAATTCAAACATAGAAGTTTACCTAACAGATTCTTCCCTGGTTAACTAGTTTTTGATCACTGCTTACTAATCTGACCATATCTTCCTAATATGGATTCCAAATTGAATGATTTCAGTGACTAAAAGTCTATGAGACATATATATACCTTTTTCATGTTAATCATTTCTTTTAAGTCCTAACCGATTCTTCCCATAATTTCAAAAACAAAAGCTTTATTGGTTACTCCGAAATCCAGTTTTCTAAGCCTAGCCTTTCCTAAAGTTCTAGTTCATACTTTTATTAAGTCCTCTTCCATTTTTCTTCCAAATTTCTACCTAACCATAGACTTACTCATCTTAACATTTAATTATATTTCTTACTTAATTTAACATATTCCATCATCCAATTTAAAAGAAAACTAGAATCAAATCATGCATCACTAAGGGTGTTTCTCAACAAAAATTTCTCATGGTCTTCGCCTAGGTGTTTAAGGCCATACTTAATTTACCAACCTAACCATCTTCCATCCATTTGTACCACATCCCAATATGCATCACAGCAGTACAAAAATCCCGAAAAGTTTGCCACCTATAGCCATGTCTAAGCAAAAAAATTCCATACCAATATATGCATTCAAACATCTATCACATGCAAGATCAACATGTAATATGATATAGCAACATCCATGGCCAATCATCAAAGTAGCAAATTTCATTAGAGTTATAGGATCAAAATCCCATATAAATGTTACAAATTTTAAATATTTTCTTCAAAAAGAGATATTGTTAAACCTACCTAAAGATCTCCCTAGCTCATGTAGTGAATTCTTTTTCTTGTTTCCTCCTGAAGGAAGTGGCAAGATTCCTCTCTTCCCTTAGCTTTTCCAACAGCTTAAATAAGAGAAGGAGGGTGAGTTTTGAACCCCAAGGATGAAGAGAAAAGATAGATTCAAGCAGAGATTAAGCTAACTTACCTTGAGTACTTAGTCCTCTAGACTTCTCCTTCTTTTTCCTTCCTCTCTTTCTCTTCTTTCCTCACTCTACCTTGCTTCTTTTTTCCTCTCCCTCACTTGGACGAAATTATAATATTATAAGGGTGGATTTTGCTTAAATAAACTAACAAGTGGTTCACCTCTCATAATCATGGGTCTACCTTATCACAAATAGGATGCACTTAGTTGTTTTTTGGGAGAAGACAGCTCATGTTCTTGTCTTCCTCTCACTTAGTCAAGATATTTATAGCAAAAGGAGATTTGTATTTGAAAATCATGAAAAAATGTTCTTAAGACAAGGGACAAGGTCCCTTTGATTTAGGGATTCATTTCCTTTTTCTTTTGTCTCACTCAAGTATGATAGGCTTGCCTTTCTAAGTGGAAAATTTACAGCCCTTGAGTCTCCCTTGCTTAGATGAAATTATTTGTGTATGATAAGGATGTTTTGTCCTAATACCATGTATTATTACCTACTATATCATCACATGGCTTGCTGAAATTATTAGTGTAAGATATAGATATTTTGTCCTAATGCCATGTGTTATTACCTACTATATCATCACATGGCTTGCTAAAATTATTTGTGTAAGATATAAATATTTTTTCCTAATGCCATGTGACCTAATCTTGATTATTATTACACTACTATTTCATCACATGGTTCTTATTTTTCCTTCTTGGATTTGGGCTCATTCTTGCCTATTTCCTTTACTTTGGGTGAAATTCTACATGTCATGGAGGGCTTGGTCACATTTTCATGATTTTTGGGCACTCGATCCAACTTCTATATCCTAGTCCAAGTCTATGTTATATCTCTTGCTTGGACTATCCAATTGGCTTGCTAGAAACTTATGTGAAGTTGGAAAACAAACTCTATGAAGTGTCCATAGGTGAAGGCCCAATGTATGGTGGAGATGTTAAACTTAGGAACTCTAGCTCTTGAGTTCGGAAAAATTACCCTGATCAAAACTTCTTGAAATTTTAAGACCTTTACTTACTTCCAAAAATTTATCTTCCTTACCCAAGAGATTTGGGCTCATTCTTGCCCATTTTCTTTGCTTTGGTTGAAATTCTACATCTCATGGAGGGTTTGATCACGTTTTCATATTTTTGGCCTACCGGTCCAACTTCTATATCCTAGTCTAAGTCTATGTTATATCTCTTGCTTGGGCTATCCAATTGGCTTACTAGAAACTTACGTAAAGTGGAAAAACAAACTCTATGAAGTGTCTATAGGTGAAAGCCCAATGTATGGGTGGATATGTTAAACTTAGGAACTGTAGCTCTTGAATTAGGAAAAATTACCCTAATCCAAACTTTTTGAAATTTTATGACCTTTACTTCCAAAAATTTATCTTCCTTACCCAAGAGATTTGGGCTCATTCTTGCTCATTTCCTTTGCTTTGGTTGAAATTATACATCTCATGGAGGGTTTGGTCACATTTTCATGATTTTTGGGCTATCGATCCAACTTCTATATCGTAGACCAATTCTATGTTATATCTCTTACTTGGGCTATTCAATTGGCTTGCTAGAAACTTATGTGAAGTGGAAAATAAAACTCTATGAAGTGTCAATAGGTGAAGGCCTAATGTATGTGTGGAGATGTTAAACTTAGGAACTTTAACTCTTGAATTAGGAAAAATTATCCTAATCCAAACTTCTTGAAATTTTAAAACCTTTACTTCTAAAAATTTATCTTCCTTACCCAAAAATTTCGCCTCTCTTTACCTATTCCTTTAATGTTGGAAACATTTTCTATGAATACACATAAGGTGAAGCATTTCTAAGGCTTATATTTTTTCTTAGATAATGAAAAATTGTTTAATAAGTTTTATTTCCTTAATTAAATATTTATGTAACTTTATTAATAAAAGAAACGAAATTAGGGATGTTACATATGGGCAAAAATTATGCTGTAATCCAAAGTTAAGTTGCTTTACTCAGGAATTTGGAGAACCAAGTTGGGCAGCTGGCTAATGAGTTAAAAGATAGACCTCTAGGGACACTTCCAAACAATACTGAAGTTCCTAAGAGAGATGGGAAGGAGCATTGCAAGGTTATAGCACTTAAGAGTGGAAAAATAGTAGAAACAACCTAAGTCAAGAAATAGAATAAAAAAGATCCTACTGCACATCTCAATGAAAAGGAGAACAAATAGGGGCAGGTTGAGGAGGCAAGCAAAGAAGTAGAAAATTTTGGAACAAATTCTACAACACCACCCTAGGAAAATGTTCAGTAGCACAGACCACCTCCACCATTCCCTCAAAGATTTCAAAAGTAGCAGTAAGACCAACAATTCAGAAGGTTTTTGGAAGTTCTTAAGCAGCTACACATCAATATTCCTTTGGTGGAAGCTTTGGAGCAAATGCCAAATTATGTCAAGTTTATGAAGGATATTTTGACTAAGAAAAGGATATTTGGGGAATTTGAAATTGTTGCTCTAACTAGGGAATGTAGTGCTGTGTTGCAAAATAAACTGCCACCCAAACTTAAAGATCTAGACAGTTTCACCATTCTTCGCTTTATTGGGAACTAGTATTTTGGCAAGGACTTGTGTGATTTAGGTGCAAGCATTAATTTCATGCCTATGTTAATATTCAAGAAATTGGGGATTGGAGAAGCTAGGCCTACTACTGTTTCATTGTAATTGGAAGATAGATCTATAGCTTATCTAGAAGAAAAAATAGAAGATGTCTTGCTCAAGGTGGATGAATTCATTTTTCTAGTGGATTTCATAGTACTAGATTATGAAGCAGATGCAGAGGTACCAATCATTTTGGTAAGGCCATTCTTAACTACTGGCTAAACTTTAATTGATGTGCAAAAGGGTGAATTGACAATGAGAGTACAAGATGAGCAAATTACTTTCAATGTCTTTCAATCCATGAAGTTTCCAAGGGAGGTGGAGGAGTGTTCTATTATTTCTGTAATCGATTCTTTAATATATAAGTAATTTTAAGAAGTGCTATAGGGATCCATTACGAGCTGCTTTGCATGACAGTTTAGATTCAAAAGGTGAAGATGAAGAAGAATGGGCTTGGATAGACACAAAACAGGGTGCTGGAAAGTAGAGATTGTAGGTTGAGCCATTGGGAGAAATGTCAATTCATGGTGAAAGAAGGAATTGTATTAGGACACAAAGTTTCAAAAGATGGGTTAGAAGTTGATAAGACCAAGGTAGAAATCATTGAGAAGCTGCCTTCTCCCACTTTGGTGAAGGGTATTAGAAGCTTTCTTGAGCATGCAGGATATAATAGAAGGTTTATTAAAGATTTTTTCAAGATTGCTAAGCCCCTGTGCAATCTACTTTAAAAAGATAGAGCATTTTGCTTTGATGGAGATTGTATGAGAGCATTCCTTGATCTTAAGGAGAAATTGAGTACAACACATGTTATTATGGCACTAGATTGGGCATCACCATTTAAGCTCTTGTGTGACGCAAGTGATGTGGCTTTGGGAGCTATTCTTGGGCAGCGTAGGAACAAGGTGCTTCACTCTATATACGATTGTAGCAAGACACTACAAGGGGCTTAACTCAGTTACAATGTAATAGAGAATGAGCTACTTCCAGTTGTGTTTACTTTTGAAAAGTTTACATCCTACTTAGTTGGCACAAAGGTGATTATGTATACTGACCACTCCGCCATCAAACACTTAGTGAAGAAGAAGGATTCAAAGCCCCAACTTATTTGATGGGTACTTTTATTACAAAATTTCGATTTGGAAATCAAGGATAGGAAGGGAACAGAGAATCAAGTAGCTGACCACCTTTCTAGACTTGAACAAGACACAAAAAATGCAGAGGGAATCAATGAGAAGTTTTTGGATTAGCAACTCTTCTTGATGTCACAAACTCATATGCTATGGTATACTGATTATGTGAATTATTTGGTTAGTGGACTGTTACCACCAAATTTGACATCCTAACAAAATTTTTTTTTACATGAGGTTAAATTCTACCACTGGGACGAGCCATATACTTTTAAGCAATGTGCAGACCAAATGATTAGGAGATGCATTCCCAAAGAAGAAATGGAGTCTATTATGCACCAATGCCATGCCTCACCCTATGGAGGCCACTTTGGAAGAATTTGGACTGCAAACAAAGTATTACAAGTGGGTTTTATTGGCCTTCATTATTTAAGGATGTCCATTCCTTTGTGATGCAATGTGATAGGTGCCAAAGAGTAGGGAACATATCAACAAGACATGGAATGCCTCTGAACAACATCTTGGAAGTGGAATTATTTGATGTTTGGGGGATTGATTTCATGAGGCCATTTTCTTCCAATTTTGGGAAGCAATATATTTTGGTTGCTGTTGACTATGTCTCAAAGTGGGTGGAAGCAGGAGCTTTTCCATCCAATGATGCAAAGGTTGTGACAAAATTCCTTAAAAAGAACATCTTCACAAGATTTGGAACTCTAAGAGCAATTATCAGTGATGGAGGATCTCATTTTTGCAATAGACAATTTGAAGCATTGCTGGCCAAGTATGGGGTAAAACACAAGGTGGAAACTCCATACCATCTCCAAACTAGTGGGAAAGCCAAAATTTTAAATAGAGAAATCAAGAAAATTCTATTAAAAAATGTTGGCCCAAATAGAAAGGACTGGTCTTCAAGGTTGGATAATGTATTGTGGTCATATCGAACAACATATAAAACACCTTTGGGGATGTCTCCATACAAGCTAGTGTTTGGCAAAGCTTGTCATTTGCCACTAGAGCTGGAGCATTGGGCTTATTGGGTAGTCAAAAATTTCAATTTGAATTTGGAAGCTATTGGTAAAAAAAGAATGCTACAACTGAATGAATTGGATGAGTTTCACAGGCAGTCTTATGAGAATGCTAAGCTCTACAAAGAGAAAACAAAGCAATGGCATGATAAGAAAATACAACCATGGGACTTTGAAGTGGGACAACAAGTCTTGTTGTTCAATTATAGATTGACTTTGTTCCCTGGAAAGCTAAAATCTCGCTGGTCTAGTCCTTTCTATATTAACCAATTTTTCCCATTTGGAGCAATTGAATTAAAAGAGGAAAAATCTGGGAGAACATTCAAGGTAAATGGGCAAAGGATTAAGCACTACTTTGGAGATGACGTGGAACACTAATACATATCAATACAATTACAGGAAGGATAAAAGGGAAGTAGTTGAGCTGTCAACTCTAAAACAAGCGCTAATGGGAGGCAGCCCATACTTTTAAAAATTTTCATTTAGTTTATAGTTGATAAGTTAGCTTGAATTTTGATTTTTAATATTAGTTGTGTTAAAGTTTTTAGGCCAAAGGGAGCATAGGACTTAAAATTGTAGTTCACAAGATGTGCCACAAAAATGCTACAACAAGGGTAACTTTCCATGAAGCAAGGGGTCCTTCTTTGGTAAGAAGATGAATGGAACTGAGCCATAGTGATTATTCTAGGCTGGAAAGAAGTGGGTTATTGAATCTGGGCTAGACGAGAATGAGATGAGTGATATGGTGAGTGGGTTAAGAAAAAAAGAAGAATAAAAAGATGAGAGCCTAGCGTTTAAGCTCATTTATGAAAAAAAGAGCGAGAAACAAAAAGATGCCCTATTCCCCCTCAGTCAAATTTATGTGTGATCATTCAAGTTCCATAGTCTGGGCATTCCGGTGAAGGTGTTGAAGGTCTTCGCTATGCTCTAAGGAAGAAGGGCGTTCGGTACGTGAATAAGTAAGGCTCACCGTAAGTAAGACCTGCTCTCTCTGATAAACTCATAGTGGAAGGTTGGTCTTTTATCTTTTTAAATCCTTAATCTACAAACCATGCCGAGGGTGAAATCAATAGCTAAGAAGGCAAGTAAGGGTGAATAAATTCACCTCGAAGGAGAACAGAAAGAGACAGGATGAGGAAACCAATAAGAGGACATTCTGTGGCGAGAAGGGATTCATCTTCACAAACATAAAAGATTTGGGAATGCTGGAGTACGTTGCTGTAGTAGTGAAGTAGAGGGTTTGGAAGGAATTTAGTAAACACCCTCAGTTTGCCGTGATTCCCTTGGTATGAGAGTTCTACACTAATTTTCCCAAGGATGCTGCTGAATGGGTGGAAGTAAGAGGAATCTGGTTATCATTTGATTCTATTGCCATCAATAATGCCTTCTAGTTGAATGACGAAGAGGAAGACTATGAGAAATATTTGGAATCTCTTGAAGAAAGGGATTGGGATGAAATGCTGAAATGGGTGTGTGTACTAGAGATAGCTTAGGATAAGTCTTCCCAAGGAGCTTCCATAGTGAACAGAGCATCTTTACTCTTGGAAGCCAAGGTATGGTACTATTTCCTGATGACCTATCTCTTGCCCTCCACTCATGGGAAAAATGTGAGCAGAGACAGGGTAGCCATGGTTGATGCCATCATATCAGGGAAGGCTATTAATGTAGGGAGGATTATTGCTGAACAAATCAAGGTGTGTGCTAATCAAAAGAAAGGCAGCTTGCTTTTACCTTTTTTGATTTCATCTCTTTGCATGGCTAGTAAAGTCCCAATTTCAGTTGAGGAAGAGAGACTGAAGTTGGGAGGAATGATTAACTCAGTGGCCATAGCTCGCATTGTGCACGAAAGAGGGGAACAAGAGCCACCAACATAAGCCTAAGAGCCCCCATAGCTAGATAGCTAAGCATCTTCCTCTTCCAGCCACTATTAGCAAATTGAACAGAGGCTAAAGCTACTGGAAGAGCAACATACATCTTTCATGCAGAAGCAACAAAAATTTTGGAGCTATCAATACTAATGGGATATTGCCTTTTAGAAAACCTTGAAAAGGAATTCTAAAAAATTCTTCTCGTTCCCTCACTTTCTTATGGATATTCTGAACACTCTACTCAGGCAAGAAAGTGAGGAAATAGAGCCACATAGTGATGAGGAACAAGAACCCCACCAAAGCAATGAAAGAGGAAATAGTCCACAGGAGGCTGAAGAGGAAGAAGAATCCTCAGAAGATAATGAGGCAATTTCTAAAAGGAAGTCAGCCCAACAAAAAGGAAAAAGCAAACTATCAAGCTCATCCAAGTTAGTGAAAAGGAGAAGTGGACTTTGTAGTGCTTCCAAATCTAGATGAGGTCAATGCCACAATTTTACTGTAGTAAATTTGCTTGCATCTTAGGGAAGCTCTCTCTCTACTTTTGTTTTCCTTTTTGCTTCCTTGTTGTTTAATTTTAGTGTTGCATGCTGCTTTGTCTATATTGACTATACATGCCCATTAAGAACAATAATCATTTCTTTTCTTTTGACATTTATGCAATTTGGTAGCAGTGAGGGTACTGCTAATCATTAAGTTGGGGGAGGGGAGAATAAGTGTTGTGAAATGCTTCTAATAAATGTATTTTGGTTTTGCTGGTTCTGTTTGCTCTGGTATTCTGTGTTGTGAAATGCTCTTGTAAATGCATACTGGTCTAGAAATTAGGTGAGTATATATATAAAAGAAAAAAAAAGAGAAAATATTTTGTGTTTTCTTGTTGCTTGTTGTTGGTTCAAGGAAACTCTATGAAGAAAGGCTAGAAATGGAATTGATTGAATGTAGAACTTCTGCATACTAACTTCTTACAAATTGAAAATTTCCTTTTGTGAGCACTAGGCTATGGTTAGTTGCTATTGAGAAAAACTCAAAAAAATTTCATGAAAGGTGGACCTAAGATTTGAGAACGAATTTTGAGAGTTTCTTGAAACAAATTCCTAGATAAAGTAACAAAAGGAGGTACAAGTTCAAAATGCAATGTAAGCTATGTTAAGAAGGGCTTAAGTTTAAGGGGGTGACCTAAAAAAAAGTGTCACTCTAATGCCTTTACTATCACTTAGTAACTAGGGGTATGCATGAGTCCCATATGTACTCTTGCGTAAAACAGTGACATAGGGTATGAGTATGAAATTCCTAAAAGGTGATAGTGTTGAGTAATCGGGTGCCTTTATCACAAATGTTGGCATTCGCGTCAAAAGGCATAAATGACTTGAAAAAAAAGGGGAATTGAAATAAGTTGGTTTTCCTTCCTGAAAGCCTTATATAAGCTGTAATCTTTTTGCCTCTGATTAGCTTGGTATACTAGGAGAGAGAGGCTTGATAAATTAGCATATGAAATTACAGATTCGGTCTAGGACCTTGATTGATTATGACTTGAGTGGGTCTTGAAGGACTAGCCATAATGCGCACACACATTTTTCAGGGAAGTTTCAATTTTAAGATTAAGCATGCAAAAAGCTTACATTCAGCTAATTTTCTCTTTTGAAATAACTCTAAGGGTTGAGAACCAATGGCATTGCTTCATAAATTAAATCTGCTTGAGGGTTGTGGTTTTGATTCAGGATGCAAGGTGTAGGGAAAACATAAATGGGTAGAAGTAATTGCTTGAGGACAAGTAAGACTCCAAGTTTGGGGGGATTTGTTAACTCTAATTTATTAGAGTTATTACATGCTTTTCTCTTGCTTATTATTCTGCAATTTGGTTGATTTAGTAATAATTCTCCCTAAATAGATATGGTTTTTGTATTTCTTGAGTATAAGAGCACCCATTGCATTAATTATGAAATTCTGATTGCATTGCATGAAAAAGGATGCACAAACTAAAATATGCTAGGTATTTCAGCCTATTAATATTTTATTGCATAATTGTGGTTTAAATATTGTGTGGTACGCTATAGGTAGGCAAAGGCACTTGGCTACTGCTGCAGGAGCTGTCTCCACTCAACGTGGAAAAGGAAAAATGACATTGGCAAAAAGGCAAGCTGGAAGAAAAATTTCAAAAAGGGATGCCACCTCAACCCTAGCATATAAATGGAAAGGAGACAACACAAAAAGGAAGAACAGAAGAAAAAAAGAAAGATTCATTGTTCCATTGGGAGCTTCTAGATAGGGAAGAAGGACATTAATGGCTAGTTTAGAAGAGGAAGGAAAAGGCTGCATGGAAGGAAGTAGCTAAACGTGGGCAAGAGAAGAGAACCTTCCATAGAACCTCCTTACTTGCTTACTATTATTTTTTTCTATGTTTCTACTGTATTTTCTTCTTTATGGCTATAGCTATTATGGTATTCTCACGTGTAAATAAATTGGATATAGTGTTGGGCTAAGTTTTCAGCTAGGATTGCAAAAGGGTTGATATGAACTCTAAGAACATTTTAAGTTATTGATTGACTTTATTTTCGGCAAATGCTCTTGATGTTCAAACTACATTGCAACTCTTAATTTTTAACATTGCTTGATCACCAATAGTAGGATACATAACTGACATTTATTCTGGGAAGGTTAATGGAGGTTGGACTAAGTTTGAATATTATAGGTTTAGCTAAATCTCATGTTTAGGCTAAAGTTGCAACTATTATAGGAATATAAAGTTGTCCCATATAACCTAATGGTTTTAAAGTATTAAATGAAGTTCTCGAGGTAGATTTATATAGGAATATATGAAACAAAACCTTAAGAATGTCTGGGTATGGTAGTTTTGGAAAGAATCCATCCAAGATTAAAAACTAGTTACTGGAGTGCTTGCCGTAGCAAAGTTAGAGCAAAGTTGGTGCAGGAACCAATATAACCCTGAAGCTATCCTAGTTGTCTTTATTATCCAATTTTCTTCTGTTAATCTAGTGTTGTTGCAAGCAAACAGTTTAGTATTCCTTATTTAGTTCATTTCCTTAGTTGTAATTGAATCTAACTTTTCTTTATGCACCAAGTCAATTTTCTATAGTAATTTTTAGTTAACAATTTCTCATGGGATGAAACTCTCTCATCACTTTATTACTTGTTTGCGATACGTGTACTTGCGTGTTTATATTGCATATATTAACTTTTAAGCAACAAATATCCATGTATGTTCTTGTTTTTAGCTGGTTGAACCTTGTATTGGCTGTTTGGAAGTGTGAAAACAAAGAGAGTGCTGAGCGTGCCCAGAACACAACCAATCGTGCCCAGAATACGGCTTTGTTTTAGGCGAGTTTTTGTTTGAATGCAGCCAAGGCATGATCGTGTCTAGTGTTGTCCTATCTCAAAATCAATTGTTTTCTACCCTAAATTAACCACCATAATTGGATGATAATTAAAGGAATTAAATTAAAGACTAATAACCTAGAAATGAGTGTAATACAACCTTGATTGTTTCACCTTTACTAGGTTAATAATGACTTATGTTATGAATCACTTCACTATGATGAGTTAAGTAGTGTTGGACTAGATGAAATATTTAATGCATATATGTTCTATGATGCTATGCATGCTTGGGAGGTATGATGCATACATAATAGCTATAATGGCAATGCATATGATGTTGAATATTATGTATGTGATGATGTGATTGTGGCTAAACAAATAAAAAGACATATAAGACGTGGGATGACCCTTACATTAGTAAGGTAACCTGACAAGGTCGTTGACTTGTGACGGTACCGAATAGGGGACGCTCTATTAGCCTTGAGTGTGCCAAGGGAGAGAAGGACCAGTTCGACCATGTAACAGTGGTGTGTAAGTAGCGGGAGGGAGAGGGCTTATATTACCCTTTTGCTGAACAAAGATAAAATCACAAATGATTAGTCACTATATATGATATTTATGCATAACCTAATTATGTTTATTGAACATGCAATCATACTATATTATTTATGTCTTATTCATGTCATCTTTTCAATGCAAAAAGGAAAAAATGTTTTTTGTAGTTTATACAGCTGGACATATGTTACGTGTGTTTTACTAAATACCGCAAGTGCACAGCGTAGCTATAGCTAGTCCGGCAAGTACGGGTCGTGTCCCACAGAGAAAAATGCCAATTACCAGAATCTCACAAAAAGTGCTATCTAAATCGACAAATATCGCAATTAAACAAGTCGAAGTAACCAATTAAGTTAAACCTAGGGTTAAGGTTCACCACGCTTGTGATAATCAACAACTGTTACTTACCCCTAATTGCAATTGTCTAGATTATTGGGGATAGTTTAGTCTAATATAATTAGCAATCTCTTTCAAGCATTACCAATCGTACCTAGGTTAATCAAATTACCTACTTTCGTAGTGCTTAGCTTAACTTAGGTCCATTAAGCTTTATGCCAACCATAGAATTCAACTAATCGGTTTTCTCGTTCCCATTAATTGATTCAGGCCTAGAGTATCTTAAACTACTTTCGTGATTAAGACAACCCTAATTAACTATTGGATAATGGTTTTAATCTTCACCCTTCAATTCATCGATTAAATACCTAATACGTGATAGATTGGTGACCAGGAATTCCATCAACTAATATATGCATACAATAGTCAATCTAGTCCCAATTACAATTAGAGTTTCATAATTCAAGTCATAGACATAGTATCATTGTATCACAATTGGGTTTACCGAAACCCTAGATAGAAACTACTCACACATCATAGAATCAGAAACCAAATTCATAATCATTAAATTAACCATGATAGTTTGATACAATCTCAAGAGAATGAATGGAGGTAGAAGTAGAGATGAAGAACTGAAGTAGAAGGATATAACCTAGTATGCAAAAAAGTTTAGATGAATTACAACCTTCAATGTAGTAATATCTACTCTAGAACATCAAAATCCTCAATGATATATGTAAAAACCTAGTCTAAATGTGTTTCCTAAGCCTAAAAACTGATTTCCAAGTGTCTCTTTCAGTTTCCCCTTCTCAGCTGCGCAACCCCCAAGCTTCCCCCCTCTTTTGGGCATCCTGTAACAACTCCATTTAAGTATCAAATTTTTTTTATTTTTAAAATACCATGAAGTTATTACCTCGTTACAACTTAACTCAATATAACATTTATTTAATTTATACAATACAGAGTTCACATACATGTCATTAATCAAAACATACGTACAACATATCAAACACAAAAAAATCTACATCTTATTTATTCTGGTTGACCAATTCCGGAGATACAGGTGCAGCTGGTTGCACCTTCAACGGGATATAAGCCAACTCGACCACAAACATTTTATTTGCTTCTGGAATCTGCCCAACATAAAGTACTCGATCCAACGTGCACTAAAAGCCAGAGCTATAGAAAAATCTGCATAACTAATTTTCTGAACATGATATGGAAATATAGTGAGAATTAAATCCCAGTAAGTTCAACAATAAATCACCATCAATATAGCTCATCACATCATGTTCAGCTGTATAAACTATAGAAAATATCTTTGGTCACATGAATGCATTATATCTATGCACATAAGAATCATACAGTAATAATATGTATGACAGGAGTAACTATTTTTAGAATATCATATGATGGCCAACAACTTATTCTCATTTCAAGCTACCTCGGTCAGGATGAGTATCCTATACTCTCTGGTACGGGCTTTTCTCGCTCCGTCTCACATGGCACACTTTCTCTTTCTTTTCCCATAATCATAATCATAACTGTTGGTAGGGCGTCCCCTACTGGTACACCACACAGATTGCCATGTGACCATGCTCATTTCTTTTCTTTTCACAATGATAGCCAAAAATATGCTTTCAACAACAAGTATGTTCATCAAAATATAATTATTACCAAAAATCATTAGTAATCATACCATGAACATAACCATTTCAAATATCACTTTATAAAATATTTCCATGTCAAAATTTCACACTTAAGATGGTAAGAAGTTCATACAATGGCAATGGCTATGGCTATACTAGTCATTTATTAAGATTCATCATATTTTTTAAATACTAATTTTATTTTTTTTATTTTCTTGATGCAGGTTTTCATCATATCTAACCTTCTCTTACTAATCAGAGCATAACTCCCTCAATTTAACTCTGATGCAGGTGATCTTGGTGTCAATTTCAAGATAAAACAATTATCTAAAACTATTATGTTGAATATTGTAGCGAAATATTAAGAAATCAAGGTGATATTACTCCCTAAATGTATATGTTATTTCTTCTTGGATAGGTTCTGACCTCTACCTACTAATCAGACCATATCTACCTCATATGGACTCCAACTTGAGCGATTCCACTGGATAAAAATCTTTGACACACATATCTATAATTCTTATGTTAACCATTTATTTTAATTCTATACAAATAATTCCCAAAAATTAAAATACAGAAGCTGTCCTAACATATTCTTCCCTGATGAACCATTTTCTGACCTTTGACAACTAATAAGCTCATATCTTCATCATATGGACTCCAAATTGAATGATTCCAGTGGCTAAAAATCCATGACACACATAGCTATAATTCTTATGTTAAACATTTATTTTAATTCTATACAGATAATTCCTAGAAATTAAAATACAGAAGCTGTCCTAACATAATCTTCCCTGATGAACCATTTTCTGACCTTTGACTACTAATAAGCTCATATCTTACTCATATGGACTCCAAATTGAATGATTCCAGTGGTTGAAAATCCATGACACACATAGCTATAATTCATATGTTAACCATTTATTTTAATTCCATACAGATAATTCTCAAAAATTAAAATACAGAAGCTGTCCTAACATAATCTTCCCTGATGAACCATTTTCTGACCTTTGACTACGAATCAGCTCATATCTTCCTCATATGGACTCCAAATTGAATGATTCCAGTGGCTAAAAATCCATGATACATATATCGTAATTCTTATGTTAACAATATATTTTAATTCCCTACAGATAATTCTCAAAACTTAAAACACAGAACCTATCCTAACATATTCTTCCCTGATGAACCATTTTCTGACCTTTGCTTACTAATCAGACCATATCTTCCACATATGGACTCCAAATTGAATGATTCAAGCGGCTAAAAATCCATGACACACATAGCTATAATTCTTATGTTAACCATATATTTTAATTCCATACAGATAACTCCCAGAAAGTAAAATACAGAAGCTGTCCTAACATATTCTTCCCTGATGAACCATTTTCTAAACTTTGACTACTAATAAGCTCATATCTTCCTCATATGGACTCCAAATTGAATGATTCCAGTGGCTAAAAATCCATGACACACATATATATAATTCTTATGTTAACCATTTATTTTAATTCCGTACAGATAATTCGCAGAAATTAAAACACCGAAGCTTAAAATTCTGCCACCCATAGCCATACCCATGCAGAACTATCTACACCAACCTAAGTATTCAAACATACATCACATGCAAGATCAATATGTAACATGATATAGCAACATGACCAATCATAAAAGTTCTAAGATCAAAATCTTATATAAATATTATAAGTTTCAAAAGTTTTCTTCAAAAAGAAATATTGTTAAACTTACCTGGAGCACTTAGTCCCCTAGACTTCTCTTTCCTCTTTCTTCCTTTCTTCCTCTCCTTTCCTCACTCTACCTTGCTTCTATTTTTCCTCTCCCTCACTTGGACGAAATTATAATGTTGTAAGGGTGGGTTTTCTTATATAGACTACCAAATAATTCACCTTTCATGATCATGGGTCTACCTTATCACAATTAGGATACACTTTGTTGAATTTTTGGAAAACAAACAACTTATGTTCTTGTCTTCCTCTTCCTTAGTCAAGATATGCATAGGAAAAGGAGATTTGTATTTTGAAAATTATGATGATATGTTCTTAAGATAAGGAACAAGGTCCCTTTCATTTAGGGATTCTTTTCCATTTTCTTTTGTCTTAAACAAGTATGATAGTTTTGCCTTTTTAGTTGGCAAATTTCTAGCCCTTGAATCTCCATTATTTGGTTAATATTATTTGTGTGGGATAGGAATATTTTGTCCTAATGCCATGTATTATCATACCACTTGCTAGAATTATGAGTGTAGGATATAGATGTTTTTGTCCTAAAGCCTTGTATTATCATGCCACTTGCCAAAATGATGAATGTAGAATCACACCACTTGCTAGATTTTTGTCTTAATGCCATGTAACCTAATCTTTATTATTACATTATTATATCATCACCTAATTTATTTTATTTTATTTTTCCTCTTGGATTTGGGTTTATTCCTACCCATTATGGGCTTATTCCTACCCATTTTCTTTGCTTTGGATAAAATTCTACCTTTCTTGGAGGGTTTGGTCACATTTTCATAATTTTTGGGCTATTGGTCCAATTACTATATCCTAGTCGAAGTCTATGTTTTATTTCTTGCTTAGGTTATCCAATGGCTTGCTAGAAACTTATGTGAAGTGGAAAAAACTCTATATGAAGTGTCCATAGGTAAAAGCCCAATGTATGGGTAAAGATTTTAAACTTAGTAACTCTAGTCCTTGAATTAGGAAAAATTATCCTAATTCAATGTTCTTGAAATTTTAAGACCTTTACTTGTTTCTAAAAATTTATCTTCCTTATCCAAGAATTTTGCATCTCTTTAGTATGTTATTTCTAATTTCTTTACTATTAGGTTTTCCCTCTTTATTTGTTCTCTTAATGTTGGAAACATTTTCTATGCATATACATAAGGTGAAGAATTTCTATGGATTATATTTCCTTAGATATTTAAAATATTGTCTAATAAATTTTATTTCCTTCATTAAATTTTTATGTACTTTTATCAATAAAAGAAACGAAATTAGGGATGTTACACGTCCAAAACCCTAAATTTAACGCTCTTTACGGTCCCCGAAGCATGGCCGTGTTCCAGGACACGGCCTGGTCGTGCTTCGGGCGAGAAAAAGGAGAAGTTCAGCATCATCTACGCAAAGCATGGCCTGGCCGTGTTGCAGGCCATCAAGCACGGCCAGGCCGTGCTGCATGCTGTGGTGCTCCTTTCTTTATGATTTTTGACGTGTAGCCTCCTTGCTTCCTCCTCAGCATATCCCAGGTCTTTTAGGGTCTCTCCATGCCTGCTTTTCCTTACTTCTTGGCTTCTTTTGCTCTCCTGAAATCACAAAATGAATTACAGCAGTACCCAGAACAAAGTATAGCCAAAAGCATAAAAATACCCACAAGTTACTATGAATTAGGGGACAAAAAATGACCTATAAGCACTCAAAATTCCCCTTTATCAAGTCCCCCATGCTTAAAATTTTGCTTGTCCTCAAGCAAATGACATGCCAAAACAGAAGGAAAGGGGAGAAGGATGGAATCAGATTCCACAAGATAGAAAAATGCAATATAGATAACTTTTCACTCAATCCATGTGCACACAATAGATATATAAATAGATAGTAATCAAATAGTCTTTATTCTTCTAAGACCAAATTAGAAAATTTTCTACTATATACCTTTTTCTATTGTGACCAGTGGTTGTATGCATCAGACTAATTTTCAAACACTCCAGTAGGCTACCTCATCGTTTAGATCTCCCTATGTTGCCTTACCCTTATTTCTATTTTTTTTAATTTTCTTCTATTTCACATCTTCTCTTTTCTTCTTTTTTTTTCTTTCTTTCTTTCTTTCTCTTTTATCACAGAAATATGCGGTGAGTGCATTTTATGCTCCATCTCACTAGGGTAACAGCATCTAGGTACTCATACCAAGGCCTTTTTGGTGCCTTGAAGGAGGTACTCAGAGTGAAAACTTTTTGGGTTTCACATACCCTTATTTCTCACCTCTCCCTACCTTCACACTCTCATAGTGTGAAAAATCAGCCTAAGCACACAATTTATAGCACAATAGAGAGATATTTTTCGAAAAATTAGAGGTTTAATGCTAGAAAAGGGAGACTAAAATAATAGCTACCTATTTCATATTCTATTGTGCATCATATATTTATGAGTTAAAATCAGCCTATACTATACCAGTCTATCTTGGGAATAGTAACTATGTGGAATGCAAGACGAAAGGAATGCAATATGTACAATATATACATGTAAAGAGAAACTAACTAAGCAAATAAACATGACCAGTGCATATCATAAACTCAGACAATATCAAGTACACTCCCCCATGCTTAAATCAGACAATGTCCTCAGTGTCATATGTATTAGAGAGAATAGGCAAAGGGGAGAAGGAACTTACGGAGTCACTGGTCGTCTGATGGTGGAGGAGGTGGGTTTTGGCCTAGGTGCTAGGTGTACCATGCTTGCATCATACCCTGCATGCTTTGGATGGATTGTTGCATGGCATGCAATGTTGATCTTTGAGATTGTTGCTCGGCCTGCATGGCATGCAGGACGGCTCTATGTGAAAGCTGCTCGACTTCAATGCGGGTTAACTTGGAAGAGAAGGAACGTTGATCCTCTGGTGGAGTAGATGATGGTCCTGCATGGTCAGTAAAATGGGAGGGGGTGGAGGTGGAAGAGCCAAAAGTGGCTCAAGGGGATAGTCATCCCCTTCAGGGGGAATCTCCTCATCATCCTTTTCCTCCTCTAAAAGGTAGATCCAGTTGGCCCTATTTTGGACTGTTGTCCTAGAAGGGTTAGGGAGTCTGAATAATTTTGTGCCTCGGAGATACAACCGGTATTCAATATTTTGCTTAACAACAAGTTTCATATTCAAGCAGGATTCTAAGTCAATCCTGTTGCTACCCCCTACTGGTTGCATACCCTGGAGATTGGCCTCAAATCCTAACCCTCTAGCAATGGCAGTAATCAAGCCGCCAATGACTACCTTCCCATTCATGGCACCGCCGACCCTAGCCATCTGGTGAGCCATAAAGGCTCCAGTATCTACCTTGGTACTGTTTACCATAGCATATAAAAAATAAAGCTCTCTAAGATTTACAACCCCATCGCTCTCTGCCCTACCGAAAATAGTATGGGCCATAAGACGCTGTAAATATCTGAAGGTGGGGTTGCAAATAAAAGATGCTTTAGAAGTTGATGCACTGTATTGCCCTTCAATTGCAATTAAGTTATAAAAAATATTAGCAAGGAAATATGAGGATACTGATCTAGTTCCCTCTGGAGTTAGGCCAAACAGTGCATTAAATTACGCTAAATTCAAGTTAAAGCTACGGTTAAACAGTCTAAAGTTGACCTGGCCCTCATGGACATTCGGACCCCTAAACAGTACTATATGAATAGAACTGAGAAACTATAATGTGGGTTTAGGGTAGGCTAGGTATCGGTGGGTTAGAAAGGTGTTCCACCCAATCTGGTCAACAAGGTAGTGGATGTCAGGTAAAAGTCCTAAGCGCTCCAAACATTACTCATCTAGATATTGGGTACTCAGCATTCCCCGTCGAACTAGGGTATCGTATCGGGTTCGTTGATTATCGTCAACGAACTCAATACCATACTTGTTAATCTGATGTGGAAGTTGGGGCAGCGGTTGATTACGGCCTCTACGTGTTTGGTAGGAGTGGGTGGATGGTTGGCTGGTTGGGACTCTTTTGGGACCCATGGTGAATGATATTCAAAGTAATGCAAGGGGGAACCAAATGCAATTCAAGGTGGGCAAATTTGGTAAATGCAGAGACAACAGGTTGTATATAGCTGGTTAATTACAAATCAAGGTTATGTAGTAAAGACAAGATTAGACCATCACAAGTAAATGAAGTTCACATGCAAGGACAAACCTAATCAGATAAAACAAAAACCAAACCAGAGGAACATATCACAGGCAAATGTAGCATGTAAATCACCAAGTGCATGAAGTTCAATGCATCAGACCAGCCCAAATCAGAATGAACCAAGGATTCAAAACCAGATGTGAGATTACAATTAGAAAGCTAAAACCATTCCGATGCATCAACTAGTACCAATATTAATAACCAATTATTCTATATCTGAAAAGTAAAACAAATTAAGATACAACAAGTTACTTGATTGAAACTGAGAAAACGCAGCAAAGGGGTATTAGGTGAGGGTTCTCGATGGTGGAAAAGAGAATTTCGATTGGATGGAGAGATGTGGAAATCGAATGGGTGAGGAAATGAAAAGGAAACCAGAGGGAAAAATAAGAGAAGGATGGGTAACGGTGGAGAGGTGGAATGGGGAAAAGAAAACTGGTTAGGGCGTGGGAGAAGAAAAGGTGAAGGGGAGCACAGCCGAAGTATTGGGATGGAAAAGCTAGGGCACAGGTGGGTGTGATGAGGAAAGCACCGTTGAAAGGGGGGGAATTTGGGGGTTTTACGGCTGTGCTTCGGCTGGGTTTCGCTGCACCCCTTTTTTTTTAGAAGAGCACCAGGTACGGCCGTGTCCTAGGACACGGCCAGCCCGTGCTTCTTGCGGGTTAGTGCATCATTTTTTTTACCTGGGGCATGGCCGTGTCCTGGGACACGGCCTGCCCGTGTTTCTTGCTGGAAATCCCTTATTTTTTAGTTTTTACCTCTTCTTTTGATTCTGTTCAAGCACCTTTGCTTCTAGCTCTTTTAGACCACTTTGGAACCATCGTAATGGACCTGGAAATCAAGAAAAATATTCAATAAACTCAACCTAAGAAATTAGCTAATTAATGATAAAAACTAAAACTCAAAGCAAGAAATCAAACAAAGGAAAACTTTAAAAATCAAAATGTGGGTTGCCTCCCACAAAGCGCTTGTTTAAAGTCATTAGCTCGACTCCTTTGCTTCTTCAATGGATTGAGGGGGGCTCTAAAAGAGCTTGGGTGGCTCCCTTTTCAACTTGATGTCCCGTCACAAAATGCTTGAGACGTTGCCTGTTGACCTTGAAAGATTCGATGGATTCACTCCACACCTCTACTGCTCCATAAGGAAAGACTTGAGTCACTTGGAATGGACCGGACCATCGAGAACGAAGCTTCCTGGGAAAGAGTCTCAGCCTTGAGTTGAATAGAAAGACCCAATCTCCTACTTGAAATTGGTGTCTAAGGATGTGCTTATCATGCCATCTTTTTGTTCTTTCCTTGTATAACTTGGCATTGTCATAAGCATCAAGCCTCAGCTCATCTAGCTCATTTAATTGTAGGCATCTTCTCTTTCCAGCTGCTAACAAGTCAAAATTGATTGTTTTGACTGCCCAATACACCTTATCCTCAAGCTCCACTGGCAAATGACAGGGCTTCCCATATATTAACTGAAAAGGTGTGGTCCCTATCAGTGTTTTATAGGCAATCCTGTAGGCCCATAATGCATCATCGAGTTTGAGAGACCAATCCTTTTTGGCCTTCAAGACGGTCTTTTCCAATATTGCCTTGATCTCCCTATTTGATATTTCTACTTGCCTGCTAGTCTGAGGATGGTAGGCTAGAGCCATTTTATGGGTGACTCCATATTTCTTCAAAAGGTTTTGGAATTGTTGCTCAGTGAAGTGAGAACCTCCATCACTTATTATGGCTCGGGGCACTCCAAATCTCAGGAAAATTATCCTCTTAAAGAGCTTGGCAACCACTCTAGCATCATTGGTGGGGGATGCTACTGCTTCAACCCACTTAGAAACGTAGTCCATAGCCACTAGAATGTACTTGTTCCCACATGAAGAAGGAAAGGGACCCATAAAGTCAATGCCCCAAACGTCAAATATCTCAACTTCTAAAATGTTGTTCAGGGGCATCTCATTCCTTTTGGATATGTTGCCAACTCTTTGGCACCGGTCACATGCTTTAACAAAAGTGTGCACATCCTTGAAAAGCGTAGGCCAATAGAAACCAGCTTGAAGAATTTTAGCTGAAGTCTTAGAGATGCTAGTATGGCCTCTACAAGGTGAACTATGGCAATGGTATATAACACTGTAAACTTCTTCCTCTGGAATACACCTTTGGAATATGCCATCTGCACACCACTTGTACAAGCATGGATCATCCCAATAGTAAGACTTAATGTCAGAGAAGAATTTCTTTCTCTGATGATAGTTCAACCCCTCAGGGAGTATTCTGCATGCAAGAAAGTTCACGAAGTCTGCATACCAAGGAGCATAAGCATAAGTGACCATCAGGAGTTGATCATCAGGAAAGGAATCATCAATAGGCAAATCATCTTTGTCATCTCTCATCAGATCTTGCCTAAGCATTGAAAGGTGGTCTGCAACCACATTCTATGTCCTTTTCTTATCTCTGATTACAAGATCAAACTCCTGTAGTAAGAGGATCCATCTAATCAGCCTTGGTTTGGCATCCTTCTTACTTAACAGGTACCTGATGGCAGCATGATCTGTGAATACTATGACTTCTGATCCCAGCAGATATTGTCTGATTTATCAATTGCGAACACTACTGCTAAGAGCTCCTTTTCAGTGGTAGAGTAGTTGACTTGAGCTTCATCTAGTGTCTTACTAGCATAGTAGATGGCATAAGGCTTTTTGTCTCTCCGTTGCCCAAGTACAGCTCCCACGGCATAGTCACTTGCTTCACACATAATTTCGAAGGGAAGGCTCCAATCAGGAGGTTGGATGATGGGTGCAGATATAAGCGCCTCCTTCAACCTACAAAAAGAACGCAGGCAGTTATTATCAAATACAAATGGGACATCTTTAACAAGTAAATTAGTTAAGGGTTTAGAGATTTTTGAGAAGTCTTGGATGAATCTTCTGTAGAAGCCCGCATGCCCAAGAAAACTCCTCACTTCCTTAACGTTTGATGGTGGTGGCAGAGTCTGAATCGCCTCTATCTTTGCCTTATCCACCTCTATCCCCCTTTCAGACACCAAGTGTCCCAGAACTATTCCTTCTCTCACCATGAAGTGGTATTTCTCCCAATTCAGGACCAGATTGACTTCCTCACATCTCTTAAGTACCTGTGTCAAAATTTTCAAACAGTCATCAAATGAGGTACCATAGACTGAAAAGTCATCCATAAACACTTCCATTATTTCCTCTATAAAATCAGAGAAAATAGCCATCATACATCTCTGGAAAGTGGCAGGTGCATTACACAATCTGAATGGCATCCTTCTATATGCAAAGGTGCCATAGGGACATGTGAACGTAGTCTTCTTTTAGTCGTATGGATGGATAGGGATCTGAAAGAATCCTGAGTATCCATCCAGATAACAGAAGTGCGAATGTCTAGCCAACCTTTCCAATAACTGATCAATAAAAGGCAAAGGGAAGTGATCCTTACGGGTGGCCTTATTTAATTTTCTATAGTCAATACACATGCGCCAACCCGTAACAGCTCTAGCAGGGATTAATTCATTATTATCATTTCTAACTACAGTCATACCTCTCGTTTTAGGAACCACATGGACATGACTTACCCATTCACTATCCAAGATAGGATAGATAATACCTGCATCAAGCAATTTGAGTACCTCCTTCTTGACTACCTCTTTCATGTTGGGATTGAGTCTCCTTTGATGTTCCCTGAGAGTAGAGGGAAGAGGTTTTAATTCTACCTTAGGTGTTTTGCCTTCCTCTAAATCAGCTGATTTGTGGTTGTGGTTCTATTCCAGCTTTTCAATTTTCACTTCTGAGGTGAGCTTAGGACTCTCATCAAGCAATCTAGTGTAGGCATCAGCTTCTACCTGTTTAGCACAAGAAATAGAACTATCCAAAAGGCAAAGTTCAAGTGGATCAGTAGGGCACAAACTCATTGCATTATCAACAATATTTTGTTCAATTATATCAACAATGTAACAAGTATCACCTAAGGATGGACATTTCATAGCATCATTAAGATTAAATTCAATCTTTTCATCCCCTACATTCAGGGAAAGCTTTCCATCCTTAACATTAATAATGACACCTGTAGTGGCTAGGAAAGGCCTTCCCAGAATGATGGGGATTTGGCTATCTTCCTCCATCTCTAATACCACAAAGTCAATGGGTATGAAAAACTTACCTACCTTTAGAGGCACATCCTCTAATATACCTACCGGGTGAGTAACGGATCGGTCCGCTAACTGTAGAGAAATAGTGGTAGGCTTCAAATCTCCCATCTGGAGCTTCTTGCAAATGGATAGTGGCATAAGGCTTACGCTTGCTCCTAGATCACATAAGGCTTTAGTGATCTGTACATCTCCAATGGAACAAGGTATTGAGAAGCTCCCAGGATCCTTGAGTTTAGGAGGCTGTTTATTCTGAATCAGAGCACTGCACTCTTCAGTTAATGCCAAAGTGGCATATTCCTCAATCTTCCTCTTATTAGAGAGGTTTTCCTTCAAAAATTTGGCATATGAAGGCATTTGAGATATTGCTTCCAAGAATGGAATGTTGATGTGCAACTTTTTCAGCACATCCAGAAACTTTCCATACTATTTCTCTAACTTAGATTTGGCTAGTCTCTGAGGGAAGGGAACTGATGGCTTATACGGTTCAGGAGCCACATAATCAGGCTCATTTATTTACTTCCTTCCACTAACTGGCTCTTCTTCTTCATTCACTAGCTCAGGCACATCCCTTTTCTCAACTTCTTTTTCATCCTCCTTTTCCACTGGATCACCCAATTGTTTACCACTTCTCAAAGTGATAGCTTTACAGTGTTCTCTAGGGTTCTCAGGTTGACCAGGGAACTTACCAAAATTTCTGGTTGAAGAGCTCGCTTGCTGTGCTATTTGAGTCTCCAGCATCTTATTATAGGTAGCAAGTGAATCCACTTTAGACACCAGGTCTTTAATTGCTTCATTGATACTATGATTCTGAGCTCTAAACTCCTCATTCTGCTTGCTCTGTGTGGAGATGAAATTCTCCATTAGAGCCTCCAGATTTGACTTAGGTTGAGCAGGATTGTATGACCTTGGATTCTGAAAGCCTGGAGGTTGTCTGAAATTATTCTGGGGTTGCTGACCAACATTCGACTTATATAACAAGTGAGGGTGGTTTCTCCAGCCAGGATTGTAAGTATTGCTGTACGGGTTGTTCCTCTGATTGTTCACAAAATTGACCTGCTCACAATCTTAAACTGTAGAACTCCCAAGCTGACACTCATTGGCCACATGGCCAATACCTCCGCAAAGCTCACAGGATGCAGATGAAGAAGATGATGCAACAGTATTGATGCCCAGTTTATCCAGTTTTTGAAATAAAGCACCAACCTTAGAAGTTAGATGATTGAAAGCATATACTTCATACATACCTACCGGCTTTCTGGTCTGCCTCTCACTAGACCAGGAGTAGTGGTTCTGGGTCATGTCTTCAATCAACTCATAGGCTTCATCAACCATTTTATTCATCAAAGCTCCTCCAGCTGTAGCATCCACAGACATCCGGGGTGCTATAAACTAGTCCATTATAGAATGTATGGACTATCAACCATTTTTCTAGCTCATGATGTGGGCATACCCTGAGGAGGTCCTTGAATCTTTCCCATGCCTTATATAAGGATTCTCCATCCCTCTAAGCAAATGTAGTAATCTGATTCCTCAAATGGGCTGTCTTACTTGGCGGGAAATACTTGGCCAGGAAAGCTTGAGAAAGCTGCTGCCAAGTGGTGATGGACTCGATGGAAGAGAGTGCAACCACGCACGTGCTTTATCCCTTAGTGAGAAAGGAAATAATCTTAACTTGATAGCATCTGAGGAGACCCCATTCAACTTCAGGGTGTCGCAGTACTCCAAAAACATAGAGAGATGGAGATTAGGGTCTTCAGTAGGCGACCCTCCAAACAGGTTCTGCTGAACCATCTGCAAGAGAGATGGCTTCATCTCGAAGTTATTAGCTTCTACCACTGGCCTGACTATGCTGGGGTTCAGGCCATGTGTGTCCGGGGCTGTGAAGTCCTTCAGTGACCGGTTATCTCTTTCCCCCATAGTAATTGCAGAATTCTCTTGCTGCTTACCTTTTCTTATCCTTTGTAGGGTGCGTTCAATTTCTGGGTCAAATTCAACAAAAATTTCACGCTCTCTTCGTATAAAAGAGAAACACACCTATGAAGGAAGAAAAAAAGCAAAATCAGCAAAAGAAAATTGTGTAGAAAAATAAACAGAAATTGATATAGTCTAGCTATTTTGTAAAATATCTAATATTGGCTTTGTTCCCCAGTAACGGCACCAAAAACTTGTTACGTGTGTTTTACTAAATACCGCAAGTGCACGGCGTAGTTGTAGCTAGTCCGGCAAGTACGGGTCGTGTCCCACAGAGAACAATGCCAATTACCAGAATCTCACAAAAAGTGCTATCTAAATCGATATAATATGATGGGAAAATATCGCAATTAAACAAATCGAAGTAACCAATTAAGTTAAGCCTAGGGTTAAGGTTCACCATGCTTGTGATACTCAACATCTGTTATTTACCCCTAATTGCAATTGTCTAGATTATTGGGGATGGTGTAGCCTAATATAATTAGCAACCTCTTTCAAGCATTACCAATCGTACCTAGGTTAATCAAATTACCTACTTTCGTGGTGCTTAGCTTAACCTAGGTCCATTAAGCTTTATGCCAACCATAGAATGCAACTAATCGGTTTTCTCGTTCCCATTAATTGATTCAGGCCTAGAGTATCTTAAATTACTTTCGTGATTAAGACAACCCTAATTAACTATTGGATTCCGGTTTTAATCTTCACCCTTCAGTTCATCGATTAAATACCTAATACGTGATAGATTGGTGATCAGGCATTCCATCAACTAATATATGCATACAATAGTCAATCTAGTCCCAATTACAATTAGAGTTTCATAATTCAAGTCATAGACATAGTATCATTGTATCACAATTGGGTTTACTGAAACCCTAGATAGAAACTACTCATACATCTTAGAATCAGAAACCAAATTCATAATCATTAAATTAACCATGATAGTTTGATACAATCTCAAGAGAATGAATAGAGGTAGAAGTAGAGATGAAGAACTGAAGTAGAAGGATATAACCTAGTATGCAGAAAAGTTCAGATGAATTACAACCTTCAATGCAGTAAAATCTACTCTAGAACATCAAAATCCTCAATGATATATGTAAAAACCTAGTCTAAATGTGTTTCCTAAGCCTTAAAATTGATTTCCAAGTGTCTCCTTCGGTTTCCCCTTCTCAGCTACGCACCCCCCAAGCCTCCCCCTCTTTTGGGCGTCCAAAACCCTAAATTTAACACTCTTTACGGTCCCCGAAGCACGGCCGTGTTCCAGGACACGGCCTAGCTGTGCTTCGGGCGGGAAAAAGGAGAAGTGTAGCATCATCTACGCAGAGCACAGCCTGGCCGTGTTGCAGGCCACCAAGCACGGCCATGCCATGCTGCATGCTGTGGTGCTCCTTTCTTCATGATTTTTGACGTGCAGCCTCCTTGCTTCCTCCTCAGCATATCCCAGGTCTTTTAGGGTCTTTCCATGCCTGCTTTTCCTTGCTTCTTGGCTTCTTTTGCTCTCCTGAAATCACAAAATGAACTACAGCAGTACCCAGAACAAAGTATAGCCAAAAGCATAAAAATACCCACAAGTTACTATGAATTAGGGGACAAAATATGACCTATAAGCACTCAAAATTTCCCTTTATCAACATAATCTGTAACCTTTTCTTATTCTGTTTTATATATTTATATGTTGAAATTGTTGGGACTTTGTTCTCACTACTTTCTCTTTTGGCTGTTATGTTTAGATAGGGACCACTAGAATGCCAATAGTGTTTCTGTCTTTGCTACTAGAGATGTAGACGGTCGAGGTCCCTTACTTGGGATAATTTACCATTATATCTAATATTATAGTGATGAATGTCATAGAGCTGCTAGTACCAGTGCCACCTCTTCCACCCTTCGCACCTCAAGGGTTATGGCTCGTGTTCTGATACTATAAAGCTAAAATAAGATTTTATATCTAATGAACTGATTCATTTTTAGTGTAACCATATGGTACTTTGCCTTTTGGTTGTAATGTCTTAGTACATGGGGTTACATGTGTAAATATCAGTAACCTCTGATGTAGCTCTAAAATATGATATATATATATATATATATATATATATATATATATATATATATATATATATATATATATATATATATATATATATATATGCATATGTTTTGTGTTCTGTCTCCTGTATTGTTATCTTTTTTATGTGTTTTAATTTCTCATATTACTTTTAAGAGACCAAAAAAACCAGTCCTTACACCTTTAATTAGCTTAGTTGGCATATTGTTCAGTTTTCATCTTAATGTTTTGTTTAGCCTTTTCATGGATTTGCTTAACAAAATTATCTTACTTAACAAGCGTAGCCAAGGATAAAATTGTTAAATCCAAAATAGTTAATGGAATAAAACTATACACAATTTCAAAAGGTAAAAACTTAGTTACAGAATGTACACTCCTACTATATGCAAACTCTACACATGGCAAACATTCTTCCCATGTTTTTAGGTTCTTTTATATTATAGCACACAAAAAAATAGATAAATTTCGTAACTTATACCACAAAAGCTTCCAAAAATACCTTAAAAATTTTGCATCTCTATTATACACAATACTCCTAGGCATGTCATGCAATCTAACAATTTCCTTGAAAAAAAATCATCAATATGTGATGCATCATTGGTTTTAAGACATGGAATGATAATTGCCGTTTTAGAAAACCTATCAACAACTACATATGTAGAATCCCTGCTACTTTTTGACTTAGGTAAACTTGGCACAAAAATCTATAGATATGTCAATCTTAGACTTAGCTTGTCTACAAGTGATACAATGCTCACATATTTATTCTATATCACATTTCTTGTAAGGCCAAAAGAGGTGATCATGCAAAATATCTAAAGTCTTAGATATGATAGAATGCTCTATCAAACCACCTCCTTGAGCTTGTCTAACAAGAAAGTTATGAGATGAACATTTAGGCACATAATTTATTTTCTCTGAATAGAAATCCATTATGCCTAAATAACTTACTAGATGCTACTTTATCACGTGCATTGAATACATTACCAAAATCAAAATAATTAGCATACAAGTCTTTAATGTATTCAAAACCAAGAAATTTTGCATTTAAGGTAGAAAGTTAAATGTACCTTCAAGACAATGCATTAGCCATAATGTTTTCCTTACCTTGCTTGTACTTAATTATATAAGGAAACATTTCAATGAACTTCACCCACTTGGCATGCCACTTGTTTAGCTTGTGTTTTCCCTTCAAATGATCCAAAGATTCATTATCAATGTGAACACAAACTCTTTTGGTGAAAGATAGTGCTTCCAAGTTTTCAATGCCCTAACCAATGCATACATCTCCTTGTCATATATTGGTTAGTTTAAGGTTGCTCCACTTAATTTTTCACTAAAGTACACAATATGACATCCTTTCTGCATTAGAATAGCTCCAATACCTATTCTAAAGCATCACACAATTTCAAAAGTTTTTGTGAAGTTAGGTAAAGCAAGCAAAGATGCAATAGTCAATTTTTCTTTGATCAAATTAAATGCCTTTTCTTGTTCATCACCCCACTTAAAGCCTACATTCTTTTTTATAACTTAAGTCAAAGTGAAAACTAGGCTACTAATATCTTTTACAAATCTCCTATAAAGGTCAGCCAACCCATGGAAACTTCTAACATTACACATACTTGTAGGACTTGGCCAATCTTGAATTGTCTTTACCTTTTCTTCATCCACCTTAATTCCTCTAGCACTAACATCAAAACCAATAAATACAAGCTTATCATGCAAAAGGTACACTTGTTGAGGTTAGCAAGAAAATTTTCTTTTCCAAAACATCTAAAACGAGTTTTACATGCTTAATGTGTTCATTTAAGTTTTTGCTATAAATCAGAATATCATTAAATTATACAACCACAAATTTGCCAATAAAAGCACACAAAACATGATCATCAATCTCATGAAAGTATTTGGTGTATTAGTTAATCCAAACGGCATAGCTAATCACTCATATAAACCATATTTTGTTTTAAATGTGGTTTTCCATTCATCACCTTCTCTCATCTTAATTTAATGGTATCCAATTTTAAGATCAATTTTTGTAAATAAACAAGAACTACACAATTCATCAAGCATATAATTTAATGTAGGAATGTAATGTTTATACTTTATAGTGATATTATTCATGGTACAAAAATCAATAGGCATACTTATGCCCTATCCTTGTTAGGCACAGGCAACATTGAAACTGTACAATGACTCATGCTTTCTCACACATACCTTTTCTCCATGGGCTCTCCAACTTACCTTTGAAGTTCTTTTGTCTCCTTAGGAGTCCTTTTATAGGTTGGCTTATTTGTAATTAATGCACCAAGTATAAAATCAAGTTCCCTTTATTGGTGATAAACCATTAGGTATATCTTTAGGGAAAACATTATCAAAGTCCTATAAAAGAGAAACTACAACATCGGAAAAAGAAGAGTTAAGTTCATTAGTACTTAGAAAAGCCTCCTTGTACAAAAGTACAATCATAGGCTGATTTGAAAACCAACTCTTTTTTTATCTCACTCTCTATTGCATAAAAATTTACGTGTTTTCTCTTTTTTCTTTCCTTACTAGTTGAATTTTTTTTTTTTTTTTTTTACTTTTTCTTCCTCTTTCTCTTGATTTATCCTCTCTTTATTTTGAAATATCCCTCACTTTTTTTATATCACTCTTTTTTTAACTTGCTTTATCTTCAAACACTTGCTTTATGGTTAAGGGTACAAGAGTTATTTTTCTTTTATCAAGTACAAAGGAGTATCTATTGGTATAACCATCATGAATTACATGTCTATCAAATTGCCATGGTCTTCCCAAAAGAATATGCCCCACATACATTGGTATTGCATCACACAAAATTTCATCTTTGTACTTCCCAATGGAAATTAATACCAATACTTGTTTAATCACCATGATTTCTCCATAATCATTCAGCTATAGAGCTTATACGGCTTTGGATGCTTTAAAGTAGCCAAGTTTAATTTTCCAACCAAACTAGTGCTAGCTGCAACATCCCAAAATTTTTATTCATCTCAAAATTTCTCCAAAAATATTTCTAGAGGAATAAAAAGAAAAGTGGAAGGTGTAGCAAGAGGATTAAAGAAGTTTTGTATTAAGATTGATGATGTAATACATAATTTGTATTGTGGCACCAAGCTTAAGGAGAAAGAATAAAATGAACAAGAATTATTCTTATTGGAAGAATATTTGGGATATAAGTCTCATTAATTATGACTAAAAATAAATTAAAAGGAAATTGAAAGCAAGGAAGATCCAAACAAGGACCTAAGGGATATGCTTAAAGGACACCTCACTACCTTAATTATGATTTAGGATAGCTCATTAGGAAATTAACAAGTTGAATATGGGGATAAGGAACTCAAGGTCAATGTGAAGTAAATTAAGACATGTGCTAATAAGAGATGGAGTTATATGTTATCTTGCTCTCCAGATTGCTTATGTAAGGTTCTTGAAGACAATTAAAGTCTAGCTAAAAGAGGATAACACCAGGGACTTAATGGCAATAAAAAATCTCAAGGGAGACAAAACCAAAAAGTTAATATACAAGGTTGTGGTTACAAGGCATATTAGGAAATAAGGAGGGCAATTATTGCTATTATAAAATATCTCTTTTTCATTGCTCTCTAAGTCGCCTAAAAGGGGGCATATTTAGTTAAGCTTCAGCCATCCTAAATGTGAAACATAACTAGCTAGCAGTGAAAGAGAGAGAGAGAGAGAGAAAGTGAAAAGAAGAAGAAGGAAGATGAAAGGAAAGAGAGAAGAAGAAAGTAAACAAGCTTAGCCATTCAAAGTAGGTTTAATAGTGTACTCCTCTTACAAACCATTTCTTGTGTAAGAGGGAAGAATTTTTTAATGTAAACCCATGGAAATTGTTTGGTTTTGGTGTTCATGGGGAAAACTTTGGTTTTTGACCAACTAAACTAGCCATAAGTATAATATATTTTGATGTATATGTTTTATGTGATATGGTAAACTATATGCTTGGGAATGATTTCATTTATGTGGTTGGAATTGTTGGATTATGTTTGGTTTGTTGTCATATTGTAAGCTGATATATATACATATATGCTCTCTAATGGTGTGTTGGAAGTAATTGTGTTAAGGAGAAGAGAAGGGATACGATTATGATGTTTTGGGTCTTCGGAATGGATAGATATTTGGCTTAGGATTTGTGCAAAATATGGAAAATTACTAAACACCAAAGTTGTATCTCTTATGTCTTAATTTTCTATATCCTTTGGAATCACCACAATCGAACCTCATGTGAGAGAGTTATGTTCCAATTACTTAGGTTAGGAATAAACTCGTACATTGCGACGTTGTTTTGTGGGGATCATGACATTTAACTTTATACAAAATGAGCCAAAGTAGTAAATGTAAAAGTTATAGATAATTGTCTTATCTTTCCACAAAAATAGGAATTATCTAAATCAGAGTTTGTAAGAGGGACTTATAGTATGATGCTTCGAGTTGCTTAGACATGGCCAGACCTTGTTTTGGGTTGTTTGGAGTATAACACATTTGAGATAGCCTCAAGCACGGCTGTGCCACAGGACATGGCTAGGTCGTGCCTGGAATTTGTTATATTAATGGATTAAATAAGATAAAATCTATAAAAGTTTTAATATTAAATATAAGAGGAAGTATGTTGGAATAAACTTAGTCAAAACATAACCTATAATGAAGTATATGTATGTGTGTGTGTGTGTATATATATATATATATGTACCTAAACAAGATTTTGGGTAATGAATGTAAGAGCTGGTTTTTTTTTACAACACATTTTTCATTTCCATCATACCAAAAGCCACGTCAGTGGTTAATATTTATACAAAAGTAACACATATTCACATAATTACATTAATATAACATTAAACCTCATACATCACACCACCTCTAGAGTACAAAAGGGTAGGGGAGGTGGTGCTGATATCAGGATCTGCACGAGGCATTACCATCCACTAGATCTCTATGATCAAGTGCATAGAAATAGCTAGCATATCATTTGCTTTTATCTGAATATAACACTAACAATAATAAGAACTGAAGTTCCCAATAGGTTTAACATTAAATGCATCATGTAATTAGTAAGAAAGATCACAGTGTTATCTCTAACTGTATAGGCTACAAAACACGGTATGTACAGATGCTCGATTGTCATAATTATAGCATGCTGAAGCACTATCAATCTTTCATAATAAAAGCATAATATTCATAAATAGTATGATTTAACATATTATGCACACATCTGATAATCAAAATTGCAGTATACAGAACATCATGCATGGTGGCTGTTCATCGTCATCCATCTATGTTTCAATAACAGGGTAATATGAGCCATTCACCCTCCTGCTACTCATATACCACTATCACCTGGTCGGAGTAGCTATACTCCCCTTCAACTCACTCAAGGCTAATAGGACGTCCCTTATTCGACACCGTCTTAAATCCACATGACTTATCTAGTGACCTTATTGCCACAAGGTGATGTATGTCAACAGGTTGTCTTGCTGAGCTAAGGGTCATCTTGATACTTTTTGCCAGGTTACCGTGCGTCCACAAGGGTCATCCTGCATGTCGTAGGTTCACCTTGCGCCATAGGGTGCGGTAAGTATTAGTCTATTTCTCATATTTAGTCATATACATAACATCATCCTTTTTATCATCAATACAATATGTGATTCTGTCTCATCAATATACCAAGCATGCATCTCAACAACATCTCAAGCATGCATCTCATCAACATCTCAATCATGCATTTCATCAACATATCAAGTATGCATCTTATCAACATCTCAAGTATGCATCTTATAAACATATCAAGCATGCGTCTCATCAACATATCAAGTATACATCTCATCAACATATTAAGCATACATCTCATCAACCATATTCATCTCTATCATCATGCTTGCCATTGTCATCACATCATTTAAAAATTATATATTCATACATTTATTATCATGTAAAAATGTATACATGATACATCTAATCATCATGCATTGACCAAAATGTATGCATCATACTTTCTAATCATCACCACCACCATGATAAGGTTATGCATTAGTCAAGTACATCATCTTCATCATACTTATTATCATCATCACATCATCATTTAACAAATATATATTACTACACAATGTATGTAAAGCTTGCGATTACAAGAAATAGTGAAAACTAGCATTGTATCACAAAGATTGCAAGGAATTTTTCTTCAATTTAATTTATCTAATTATCATCTAGTTAATGGGATTCATTTAGTGCCATTTGTAGCTAAAATAAGTAAAAAATAGCTCCAAACATGGCTTGGCTATGCCTTAGAACATGATTGTGCTTAAGATTGTCTTAAACGTGCTACAACCTCTCAAATAGCCTAAAACATGTCCTTGTCGTGCCATGAAACACGACTATTTTTGTGTTGCAGGTTTTAAACCAGCTTTACCTTTCCTCACAAATCAGGTTATAACACCCTCATTTTAACTCCAATGGTGGTGATTTTGGTGTTTATGGAAAGACAATAAGATATAACTGTTATGTTTACCACTTTGACAAATTACAACTAAAATTAAGATAACAATGATGAATGTCCTCTTGAAGTTTTCTTACATGCTTGTGAATAGATTTTCCAATATTTGAATTGAACTATAAATTTTGAGAATTAGAAGAACGAGTCACAGGCATAAATCAAAATAAAAATTTTAAAAGGTAATAGACACAGTCCTCGGCAATGACGCCAAAATTTGGTGCGTACTGTCGTAGGTACACCCAAATTGATACCTTACCTCTCAACTAACCTGTAGTAGTGAGCATAAGGGCGATCCCACAGAGACTGATATTACCTTATGTGATTGAGAAAAGGGAGAATTGATAAGTGCAAATAAAATAAAGTAAACACAAATGAAAGTAATTAATGATCAAAGCGTTGGTTTCAGTTGAGATCCATCGTCATGGGATTGCATTGATCATTGACAATATAATCAATCTATTATTGAATATCTATCATTTGGCTTCTAACCCTATTCCTCCTTAATCCTAGTAAATTGATGGCAATCGCACCAATTAAACCCTAATTAACAAGCAATCCTTTAGCACATCGGTAAAGCATAACTCATTAATCGCATAAAGAACTAGAGAAACTGACAGAGCTAAACAAATATAAACACATCGGCTATATCTAATTTAGTTAATTATTCATTATAGGGTTAATGATTTATAATCCAAATTCTTTAATCATATTTTCTTCATAAATATAGTAATGAAAACTTTGTTCAAAACCTAATTCAGCAGTAGATTAAGACAGTTAATATACTAGTAGGCCTCCTAGCAATCATATGAATAATCATTGAGAAAAAAAGAGTAGATGAATAATCAATACTCAATTAAGAATGAAATAATAAAATAAAATTCAAATCTAACAATGCATCATGATACCTTAAGGTTTCAATATTCCTCTACCAATTAAAAATAAATTAGTTGCGCAGGGCTATAATAAAATCTAAAAAAGAATTAAAGAAGATAATTAAGAACTTGAATGATTAAATTTCTCTTTTGATGCTTGCTTTCTCCCTTCTTTTATAGATTGGCTGCTCCTTAATGAAGTAGGGTTGTTTCCAGGTTAAATCTCAGCCCATCGGGCTTCATTTAGAGTTAAAACATCGTAAAAAATCACGATCTCAGCATTCTGTTGCGGCAACGAGTGTAACATCCTGAGTCTATAATAATATTATATAAATCTAAGAAAAAGTAAAAGATACATATGACCTAGAATTAAAATACTTAGTTATGAAACAATAAGGTATTAAAAAAAAAGGCGACATATAATTAATTATGAATCATACAAAGAAAATTCTTAGGATCATAATAGATGGGGGAAGGATACAAATACATTTTTAGGACATCACTAATCTAGGATTAGCAGTAAATTAAGGCAAGATAAAACAACTAGGGAGCTGCCAAGTAGCACCACCAAAGGATGCTGCTACCTTGCAGCCACCATGAACCTTCCTCATTTTGTTTCTACAAACCATGACAAAAGGGAGAGTGGGAGATAAACCATGCACCTTCCTCATTTTGTTTCTACAAACCATGACAAGAGGGAAGATAAAACAACTAGGGAGCTGCCAAGTAGCACCACCAAAGGATGCTACCTTGCAGCCACCATGAACCTTCCTCATTTTTTTTCTACAAACCATGACAAGAGGGAGAGTGGGAGAGAAACCATGCACCTTCCTCATTTTGTTTCTACAAACCATGACAAGAGGGAAAGAAACCATGTACCTTCCTCATTTTGTTTCTACAAACCATGTACCTTCTTCATTTTGTTTCTACAAACCATGACAATAGGGAAAGAAACCATGCACCTTCCTCATTTTGGTTTAATTGTTTCTTTGCTCTATAAATACCATTGAAAAGTGGGAGTCTAAGATAGAAAGAGAGGAAGAGAGAAAGAGGGAGAGAGAGAAAGCAACCAGAAATGGTGAGAGTTTCTTCTTCTTTCTTCCCTCGCCATAAGGCAGTGAGAGTGAGAGTGAGTGTTGAGATTTGAAGCTTTGCTCACCCCATATTTTGTGCAAACAAACGTGGCTGAGTTGCAAGGGAAATCAAGAGGAGAAGCAAGCTGCAAATTGAGAGCCATAGGAGTAGGTTTGCACAAGGTAAGTGTGGCTTCTTATAAAAATCTGGTTTAGAGTTTATTAGGTTAAATTTTGGCCCTGCATGGACGAATTTTTGTCTAAAATATGAAAACATGTTCAATATAGAAGTTGTCCCTATGTCTTAGCTTTCCATAGCATTTGGAATCACATCAATCAAACGTAAAATGAGAGAGTTATACTCCAGGGAGTGATGAGACGTCAAAATCGGGTCTGGTATTCAGGCTGGTGAAGAATAGATTCTGTTTTCGAATTTCTGGGACTAATCTATAAGGAATATGAAGACGTGGTTAACATGAATGTTGTAGATATATTTCTCAGGGTTACACAGCCACTGGAATCACACAATTGCGAGTCCATATGAGTGAGTTAGGGTCTGATTAGTGAGTAAAGGTCATAGAGCATAGAAAGGTTAGGTTGAGAAAATAGAAACCTTTTTGCACCTGAAAATATTGGCTTGGTAAAATTAGTAAATGGCATTTAAATTCTCTAATTTTTGGTGAGAAGAGTCTTAATATGTTCATAATCAATTCTGGAAATTTTCGTAATTTTTGAGAACCTACCACTAGGCCTTTTACAATTAAAACAGTGTTGAGAACAATTTGCTGGACATCTTAGTCTGTTGATGGAAATACAAACTATTGAAGGGGTTAGATGTTGAAATTTTGTATGAAAATTTTATTACATGTTAGAGGGACACTATTTAAGGATCGCACCAAATTTTAGAGAATTCGGGGCAGGTTAAGGCATATAATAAAATGTAGAAATTCGGTGGGGCAGGAAATGAGTCAGAACAGACCATAACAGGGGACAGTCTTTAAAACTTTGGTTATTCGAGGGGGAAAATGAATTATTTTTTACTTTAAATTTTTATGGTGATTATATAACGTATCGAAGATACTTCATATAAAATATCACAAATTTTGAAGAAGTTTTACCAATACAAATGATTGCAAAACAGAATAGAAATGGAACTGAAACCAATCTGCACTGTTCTGGGTTATGGAGGAAGTTTTTGGGGATCAATGGAAGAGTTAAGGGTGGAAAGAATCACTAAATAAAATAGACATGTAATGGTACCTCCATACAAAATTTTAAAATTTTTAGAGAACTTTTGTTATATTTAATAATAACCCCAAATCTCAACAGAATCATAGTTTTGTTTTGGGGAGCAGAAGCTCTTAAACTAGAGATTTATAACTTTAGGTGCTAATATGCATGTATTAACCAAGAAATCTTATATGTTTTAGTTTGAGTTATTGGTAGTAACCTTGGCAGCCATGGAAAGGAAGTGATTGTGCTGGAATTGAGGTATCTAACTTTTCCTTAAAACATTCTTTATGTTTATAAACTTGAATTTATTAATTTCACTGGATGCCTGACTTTTATGCAATGATGAATGATGGTCTAAAGATATGTTATGTATGTATTCTCGGGAATTAAGGGGTGCCTAAAGTGTGCCAAGTGTAACAACTCCATTTAAGTATCAAATTCTTTTTTAAAATACCATGAAGTTATTACCTCGTTACAACTTAACTCAATATAACATTTATTTAATTTATACAATACAGAGTTCACATACATGTCATTAATCAAAACATACGTACAACATATCAAACACATAAAAATCTACATCATATTTATTCTGGTTGACCAATTCCGGAGATACAGGTGCGGGTGGTTGCACCTTCACTAGGATCTAAGCCAACTCGACCACAAACATTTTATTTGCTTCTAGGATCTGCCTAACATAAAGTACTCGATCCAACGTGCACTAAAAGCCAGAGCTATAGAAAAATATGCATAACTAATTTTCTAAACATGATATGGAAATATAGTAAGAATTAAATCCCAGTAAGTTCAACAATAAATCATCATTAATATAGCTCATCACGTCATGTTCAGCTGTATAAACTACAGAAAATATCTTTGGTCACATGAATGCATTATATCTATGCACATAAGAATCATACAGTAATGATATGTATGACATGATTAACTATTTTTAGAATATCATATGATGACCATCAAATTATTCACATTTCAAGCTACCCCGGTCAGGGTGAGTATCCTCTACTCTCCGGTACGGGCTTTTCTCGCTCCGTCCGACATAGTATACTTTCTCTTTCTTTTCTCATAATCATAATCATAACCGTTGGTAGGGCGTCTCCTACTGGTGCAACACACGGATTGCCATGTGACCGTGCTCATTTCTTTTCTTTTCACAATGATAGCCAAAAATATGCTTTCAATAACAAGTATGTTCATCAAAATATAACTATTACCATAAATCATTGGTAATCATGCCATGAACATAATCATTTCAAATATCACTTTATAAAATATTTCCATGTCAGAATTTTACACTTAAGATGGTAAGAATTTCATACAATGGCAATGGCTATGGCATATACTAGTCATTTATAAGATTCGTCTTCTTTTTTAAATATTAATTTTATTTCTTTATTTTCTTGATGCAGGTTTTCATCATATCTAACCTTCTCTTACTAATCAGAGCATAACTCCCTCATTTGAACTCCGATGTAGGTGATCTTGGTGTCAATTTCAAGATAAAACAATTATCTAAAACTATTATGTTGAAAATTATAGCGAAAGATTAAGAAATCAAGGTGATATTACTCCCTCAATGTATAGGTTATTTCTTCTCGGATAGGTTCTGACCTCTACCAACTAATCGGACCATATCTACCTCATATGGACTCCAACTTGAGTGATTCCAGTGGCTAAAAATCCGTGACACACATATCTATAATTATTATGTTAACCATCTATTTTAATTCTATACAGATAATTCCTAGAAATTAAAATACAGAAGCTATTCTAATATATTCTTCCCTGATGAACCATTTTTTGACCTTTGACTACTAATCAGCTCATATCATCCTTATATGGACTCTAAATTGAATGATTATAGTGGCTAAAAATCCATGACACACATAGCTATAATTCTTATGTTAACCATTTATTTTAATTCCATATAGATAATTCCCATAAACTAAAATACAGAAGCTATCCTAACATATTCTTCTCTGATGAACCATTTTTCAGACCTTTGAGTACTAATAAGATGATATCTACCTCATATGGACTCCAAATTGAATGATTCCAGTGGATAAAATTCTGTGACACATATATCTTTAATTATTATGTTAACCATTTATTTTAATTCCCTACAGATAATTCCCAGAGATTAAAACACAGAAGCTATCCTAACATATTCTTCCCTGATGAACCATTTTCTGACTTTTGCTTACTAATCGAACCATATCTACCTCATATGTACTCCAAATTGAATGATTCCAGTGGCTAAATATCCGTGACACATATATATTTAATTCTTATGTTAACCATGTTTTTAATTCCCTACAGATAATTCTCAAAAATTAAAACACAGAAGCTATCCTAACATATTCTTCCCTGATGAACCATTTTCTGACCTTTGCTTACTAATTGGACCATATCTACCTCATATGGACTCCAAATTGAATGATTCCAGTGGCTAAAAATCTGTGACACATATATCTTTAATTCTTATGTTAACCATTTATTTTAATTCTCTATAGATAATTCCTAGAAATTAAAACACAAAAGCTATCCTAACATATTCTTCCTTGATGAACCATTTTCTGACCTTTGCTTACTAATCAGACCATATCTACCTTATATGGACTCCAAAGTGAATGATTCGAGTGGCTAAAAATCCGTGGCACATATATCTTTAATTCTTATGTTAACCATTTATTTTAATTCTCTACAGATAATTCCCAGAAATTAAAATACAGAAGCTAAAATTTTGCCACCCATAGCCATACCTATGCAGAACTTTCTATACCAGTCTCAGTATTCAAACATACATCACATGCAAGATCAATATGTAACATGATATAGCAACATCCATGACCAATCATCAAAGTTCTAAGATCAAAATCTCATATAAATATTATAAGTTTTAAAAGTTTTCTTCAAAAAGAAATATTGTTAAACTTACTTGGAGCACTTAGTCCCCTTGACTTCTCCTTCCTCTTTCTTCCTTTCTTCCTCTCCTTTCCTCACTCTACCTTGCTTCTATTTTTCCTCTCCCTCACTTGGATGAAATTATAATGTTGTAAGGGTGGGTTTTTTATATAGACCACCAAATAATTCACCTTTCATGATCATGGGTCTACCTTATCACAATTAGATTACACTTGGTTGAATTTTTGGAAGACAAACAACTTATGTTCTTGTCTTCCTCTTCCTTAGTCAAGATATGCATAGGAAAAGGAGATTTTTATTTTGAAAATTATGATAATATGTTCTTAAGATATGGGACAAGGTACCTTTGATTTAGGGATTCATTTCCATTTTCTTTTGTCTTAAACAAGTATGATAGGTTTGCCTTTTTAGGTGGCAAATTTCTAGCCCTTGAATCTCCATTATTTGGTTGATATTATTTGTGAGGGATAGGAATGTTTTGTCCTAATGCCATGTATTATCATACCACTTGTTAAAATTATGAGTGTAAGATATAGATATTTTTGTCTGAAAGCCTTGTAATATCATGCCACTTGCCAAAATTATGAATGTAGAATCACACCACTTGCTAAATTTTTGTCTTAATGCCATGTAACCTAATCTTTATTATTATTACATTATTATATCATCACCAAATTTAATTTATTTTATTTTTCCTCTTGGATTTGGGCTTATTCCTACCCATTATGGGCTTATTCCTACCCATTTTCTTTGCTTTGGATAAAATTCTACCTTTCTTGGAGGGCTTGGTCACATTTTCATAATTTTTGGGTTATTGGTCCAATTACTATATCCTAGTTCAAGTCTATGTTTTATTTCTTGCTTAGGTTATCCAATGGGCTTGCTAGAAACTTATGTGAAGTGGAAAAACTCTATATGAAGTGTCCATCGGTAAAAGCCCAATGTATGGGTAAATATTTTAAACTTAGTAACTCTAGTTCTTTAATTAGGAAAAATTACCCTAATCCAATGTTCTTGAAATTTTAAGACCTTTGCTTGTTTTTAAAAATTTATCTTCCTTATCCAAGAATTTTGCATCTCTTTAGTATGTTATTTCTAATTGTTTTTCCTATTAGGTTTTCCCTCTTTATTTGTTCTCTTAATGTTAGAAACATTTTCTATGCATATAGATAAGGTGAAGAATTTCTAAGGATTATATTTCCTTAGATATCTAAAATATTGTCTAATAAATTTTATTTCCTTAATTAAATATTTATGTACTTTCATCAATAAAAGAAACGAAATTAGGGATGTTACACCAAGTAAGCCCTAATTCCCCCACGTATTGGCCAATAATAGGAGATGCATAACCCTTTGTAGGTATGGGACTGCATTGGGTAAGTAGACTAACATGTTATGGGTCCCTAGTGTGACCAAGATGATGTATATATATATGGTTAGTGCTCATGTTTCAGTGAAATAAATTGTGATGTTTTAAGGAATGGAATGTATACTGTTTTATAAAAATTTTGCTAGCTATTGAGATTGTCATCTCATTTTTTTATATCTATACAAACACATTCCAGGTACTTCAGCAAGAAGTGAGTAACAAGATTCCCAAGGATGACTCATCTAAATATAGATATGGATTATATATTTTCTGGCAATGCAATATATGTGGTGTAACATCCTTAATTTCATTTCTTTTATTAATAAAGATACATAAATATTTAATTAAGGAAATAAAATTTAATAGACAATTTTTAGATATCTAAGGAAATCTAATCCTTAGAAATTCTTCACCTTACGTGTATGCATAGAAATATTCCAACATTAATGGGATAGGTAAAGAAAGAAAACCTAAGAGGAAATATTAGAAATAAACATGTTAAAGAAAGTTGAAATTCTTAGGTAAGGAAGATAAATTTTTGTGAAGTAAGTAAAGGTCTTAAAATTTCAAGAAGATTGGATTAGGGTAATTTTTCTTAATTTAAGAGCTAAAGTTACTAAGTTTAGTATCTCCAACCATAAATTGGGCTTTCACCTATGGACACTTTATATAGAGTTTTTCTACTTCACATGAATTTTTAGCAAGACAATAGGATAGCCCAATGAAGAAATAAAACATAGACTTGGATTAGGATATAGAAATTGGACCGGTAGCCCGAAAATCATGAAAATGTGACCTAGCTCATTATGAAAGTTATAATTTTAACCAAAGTAAAAAAATTGGGCAAGAATGAGCCCAAACCCAAGAGAAAAAATAAAAATAAAAATAAAGTGATGAAATAATGGTGTAATCAAGATTAGGTGACATGGCATTAAGACAAAAATTTAGCAAGTGGTGTGATATCCTACATTCATAATTTTAGTAAGTGGTATGATAATACATGGCATTAGAACAAAACATCTATATCCTACACTCATAATTTTAGCAAGTGGGTAATAATACATAGGATTATGACAAAACATTCTTATCCTACATAAATAATTTTAGCTAAACAAGGAAGATTCAAGGGTTGGAAATTTGCCACCGAAAAAGGCAAATCTATCATACTTGATTAAGACAAAAGAAAAAGGAAATGAATCCCTAAATCAAAGGGACCTTGTCCCTTATCTTAAGAACATATTATCATAATTTTCAAAATTCAAATATCCTTTTCCTATGTATATCTTGACTAAGGAAGAGGAAGACAAGAACATGAGTTGTTTGTTTTCTATAAAAATCAACCAAGTGCATGCTAATTGTGATAAGGTAGACCCATGATCATGAAAGGTGAATTATTTGATATTCTATTTAAGCAAAACCCACCCTTATAACATTAGAATTTCATCCAAGTGAGGGAGAGGAAAAATTAGAAACAAGGTAGAGTGAGGAAAGGAGAAGAAGAAAAGAAGAAACAGGAAGGAGAAGTCTAGAGGACTAAGTGTTCAAGGTAAGTTTAACAATATTTCTTTTTGAAGAAAAGTTTTGAAATTTACAACATCTATGTGGGATTTTGTCCTTAGAACTTTGATGATTGGTCGTGGATGTTGCTATATCATGTTACATATTAATCTTGCATTTGATGTATGTTTGAATACTTAGGTTGGTGTAGATAGTTCTGTATAGGTATAGCTATGGGTGGCAAAATTTTAAGCATCTATTTTTAAAATTCAGTGAAGAATCGGTAAGGATTTAAAACAAATGGTTAACATGAAAAATGTAGATCTATGTCTCATGCATTTTTAGTAGACATCGAAATCACCTTAATCAGAGTTAAAAGTAGGGAGTTATGGTCATTTTAGAAAAAGAAAGTCTGGTTAGACGAAAATTTGGAGTGCAAGAAAACCCGAAGCACGGTTGTGCTTGGTGACACGGCCAGCTCGTGCTTTGGGTTGCTTTGTGATTTTTCAGCATGTTTTGCACAGCTTGAAGCACGACCGTGCTTGGTAACACGGCCAAGCCATGCTTGAGGCTGGAATTACTCTGTTTTGCATTTTGAAGGCTCTAAATGAACTCCAATGAATGGATGATGTTAAGGGAAACTAAAATACAAATAAATACTTTGTTAATGATGCATTGTAGTGTGAATTCCATCTTTTTATTATGAGAAATTAAATCACATATTGCATAATGATGAGATGTATGTTTAATGTATGGATAAAAATACATATTAATGAGACCTATGCAAATGAATTTGTTATATATTGATGAGATATATGTAAGTGAATTGCATATGAGCTATATGTGCAATGTATGGATGAATTTCATGTTGATTGGATGCCTATGCTAGTATATCAATGCATGAGGATTACATGATATAAGGTATGCATTATTGGTAGGTGTATTAATACATATTTATTAAATGATGTGGTGATGATATTATGCATGATATTAGTGATGTACTTGGTTAATGCATAATTCTATTGTGATGGTAAAGATGATTAAAGAATGTGATGTGTATATTATTATATGACGATAGAGGGGTTATTACATAGTGATTGTATGTAGAGACAAAGTTGATTGTGGATGGCAAGCATGATGATAAAGGTGAGTTGTTTGATGTATACATGGTTATATCATGTTAATGTACATGGTTGAACTCGTGGCTACAAACGATTAGTCACTCAGTGTTGAGATGTGGCTACAGACGATCAGTCACCCTGGATGAAAACACTTTAAAGATAGATATACAAGCATAATATTGAAGTATAACCTGGTTATTATACATGCTTGATATTGATGCATAACCCGTCTATTGAACATGAAAGCATGCTATACATTCTTGTTATTTTATCATATACAAAGAGAAAATGTTTTTTGTAGTTTATATAGTTAGACATAACACTACGATTTTCTTATTTACTGTATGATGCTTTTAATGTTAAACCTATTGGGAACCCCCGTTCTCATTATTGTTGGTGTTATGTTCAGATAAGAGCAACAATATGCTAGTTACTTCTCTGTACTTGATCATAGAAGATCCAGTGGATAGCGATGCCTTGTACAGATCCTGATGCCAACATCACCTCCTCCACCCTTTACACCCAGGGGAGATGTGCGGTATAGGGTTCAATGTTAAATTGATGTAGTTATGTGACTCAGTGTTGCTTATGTATAAATATTAACCTTTGATGTAGTTCGGATATTTTGATAATGGAATATTAGCTGCTTATATAAATGTGTGGTTCGCTGTTGGAATGCGTTATTGGTCGCTATATATATATATATATATATATATATATATATATATATATATAACCGGTCGTTACACCAGAAAGTAGAAAGTACTCACCCTGACGGGGTAGCTTGATATAAAAATAAGTTGATAGCCATCATATGATATTCTGAAAATAGTTACTCATGCCATACATGTCATTATTACACGATTTTCATGTGCATAGATAAAGTGCATTCATGTGACCTAAGATATTTGTTATAGTTTATACAGATGAACATGGTGTGACAAGCAATATTGATGATGATTATGATTTATTGTTGGACCTACTAGGATTTAATTCTCACTATATTTCTATATCATGTGAAGAAAACTAAGTTATGTATATTTTTCGATGGCTCTGGCTTTTAGTGCACGTTAGATTAAGTTACTCTATTTTGGGCAGATCTTATAAATTTATAAAGTGTTTATGGTCGAATTGGCTAAGATCCTAGTGAAGGTGCAACCACTTGCACCCGTATCTCCAGAATTGGTCAACATGGATGAATAAGATGTAGATATTTATGTGTTTGATTTTTGTATGAACGTTTTGATTAATGATGTGTATGTGAACTCAAAATTTTATCAGTGTTAATGGTAGACCTTAAACCTTAATTATGCTTGGATTAAATTAATTGAATGTTATTATGAGTTAAGTAATTAGAAGTAAAGAAGTAATGACTTCATGGGACTTTACAAATATATATATATATATATATAAATTGAGTTGTTACAGAAGTTCTTGATGAATTATTTTTCACCTACTAAAAACGCAAGGTTGAGAAATGATATCACTTCCTTTCAGCAACTAGATGGTAAGTCACTATATGAAACCTGGGAAAGGTATAAGGAGTTGCTAAGGAGGTGTCTTCACAATGGAATTACATATTGAATATAGATAGAGACCTTTTATAATGGTCTTAGTGCTAAAACCAGAACCATAGTGATGTAGTAGCTATTGGACCACTTTTGTCTAAAACATATAATGAATCTTATGAATTGCTTGAAAGGATGGCTATCAACAATTATCAATGGCCTATGGATAGAGTCTCAATTAGAAAAATAACTATTGGTGTACATGAGGTGAGTGAAGTCACTTCTCTCACGGCTTAAGTATCTTCATGGGTCAATATTTTGAAAAACCAGCAATTTAATTGCCCTCAAGGTGTTAACACAGTTCAAGAAACTGGAATATCTTGTGTTCTATGCAATGGGTCTCATTTATTTGATAGTTGCCCTTCAAATCCAGAGTTAGTATGCTACATGGGAACATAAATTGTAACAACAACCCTTATTCAAATACATATAACTTGGGTTGGAGATAGCATCCTAACTTTTCATGGAGTAATCACAATGCTGGCCAGGGAAGTAATTATGCTCCTCAAAGGCCACAATTTCCACCAGGATTCCAAAAATGGAAGCATCAACCTAATGAGCTTTCAAACTCCTTGGAGTCTTTGCTTAAATAATATATGGCAAGAAGCGATTCAGTGATCCAGAGTCAAGTTGCTTCACTAAGGAATTTGGAAACCCAAGTTGGCCAGCTGGCTAATGAGGTAAAGAATATACCTTTAGGGACACTTCCAAGCAATACTGAAGTTCCTAGGAGAGATGGGAAAGAGCATTGCAAGGCTATATCACTTAGGAATGGAAAAATAGTGGAAACAACTCAAGTCAAGAAACATAATAAAAATGATCTTACTGCTCATCGCGATGAAAAGGAGAACAAACAGGGTCAGGTTGAGGAGGCAATCAAAGAAGCAAAAAAAATTGGCACAAATGTTGCAGCACTACAATAGCAAAATGTTCAGCAGAATAGACCTCCTGTAACGTCCCTAATTTTGTTTCTTTTATTAATAAAGGTACATAAATATTTATTTAAGAAAATAAAACTTATGAAACAATTTTTAGATATATAAGAAAATATAAGCCTTAGAAATTCTTCACCTTATGTGTATGTATAGAAAATGTTTATAACAGTAAGGGAATAGGTAAAGAGAGAAAACCTATTAGGAAAAATTAGAAATAACATCTTAAAAAGAGGCGAAATTCTTGGGTAAGGAAGATAAATTTTTAGAAGTAAGTAAAGGTCTAAAAATTTCAAAAAGATTGGATTTGGGTAATTTTTCCTAATCAAGAACTAGAATTCTTAAGTTTAGCATCTCTAACCATACATTGTGCCTTCACCTATGGACACTTCATAGAGTTTTTCCATTTCACATGAGTTTCTAGCAAACCAATTAGATAGCAAACAAGAGATATAACATAGACTTGAACTAGGATATAGAAGTTAGACCGATAGCCCAAAAATCATGAAAATGTGACCGAGCTCTCCATGAGAGATAGAATTTTAGCCAAAGCAAAGGAAATGGGGAAGAATGAGCCCAAATCCAAGAGAGAAAAAAATAAGAACCATGTGATGAAATAGTAGTGTAATAATAATAAACATTAGGTCACATGGCATTAGGACAAAAAATCTTATACTACACTCATAATTTTAGCAAGCCATGTGATGAAATAGTAGGTAATAATACATGGCATTAGGACAAAGCATCGTTATCCTAAACAAATAATTATAGCCAAGCAAGGGAGATACAAGGGCTGAAAATTTGCCACTTAGAAAGACAAATCTGTCATACTTGAGTGAGATAAAAGAAAAAGAAAAAGAATCCCTAAATTAAGGGAACCATGCCCCTTGTCTTGAGAACATTTTATCATAATTTTCAAATAACAAATCCTCCTTTTTCTATGCATATCTTGACAAAGGGAGAGAAAGACAAGAACATTATTTGTCTTCCTAAAAAAAAAGCCAAGTGTATCCTAATTGTGATAAGGTAGACCCATAATTATGATAGGTCAACTACTTGATAATGTATTTAAGCAAAAATCACTCTTATATCATTAGAATTTCGTCCAAGTAAGGGAGACAGAAAATAGAAGTAAGATAGAGTGAGGAAAGGAGAGAAAGAGAGGAGAAGTGAGGAAGGAAGAAAAAAGAGAAGTCTAGTGGACTAGTACTCAAAGTAAGTTAGCTTAATCTCCACTTGAATCTATCTTTTCTCTTCATCCTTGGGGTCTAAAACTCACCCTCCCTCTCTTATTAAAGCTGCTAGAAAAGCTAAGGAAGGGGAGGAATCTTGCCATTTCCTTCAAGAGAAAACAAGAAAGATAATTCATTATGTGAGCTAGGGAGATCTTTAGGTACGTTTAACAATATCTCTTTTTGAAGAATATCTTTGAAATTTGTAACATTTATATGAGAATTTGATCTTAGGACTTCAATGAAATTTACAATATTTTCTACTTTGATGATTGAGCATGAATGTTGATATATCATGTTACATGTTAATCATGCATATGATGGATGTTTTGAATACTTCAGTTAGTATGGAAAATTCTACATAGATATGGTTATGGGTGGCAAAAATTTAGGGCTTTTATGGTGTTGTTATGTATATTTGAATGTGGTGAAAAATTGATGGAATATGATTAAATTGATAAAATGAGTATGGCCTTGAACACTTAGAAGAAGACCATGAGAAATTTCTGTTGGGAAACACCCTTAATAATAATACATGATTTGATTTATGTTTTCTTGAGAAGTAGATGATATAATATGTTAAATTAAGAGTAAGGAATCTAATTAAATTTTGAAATGAGTAATCTTATGGCTAGATGTAAATTAGGAAGAAAGTGGAAGATGACATAATAAAAGAATAAACTAAAACCTAAGGAAGGATTTGGTTAGAAAACTTTATTTCAGAGTAATCAGGGAAGCTTTTATTTTTTATATTCTGGGAAGAATATGTTAGTAATTAAAAGAATTGATTAATATGAAAACATTAGATATATGGCTCACAAATTATTAGCCACTAAATCACCAAATTTGGAGTTTAAATGAGAGAGATATGTTTTGATTACTAAGCAGTGGTAAAAAAACTAGTTAACTAAGGAAAAATCTGTTAGGTAAGCTTATGTGTTTGAATTTTTGGGAAAATTATGTAGGGAATTAAAAGAAATAGTTAACTTGAAAAATATAGTCTCACTAAATGTTTGCCACTAGAATCATTCAATTTGGAATCCATATGAGGGAGATATGGTTAGATTTGTAAGCAGTGGTCAGAAACTAGTAAACTAGGGAAGAATCTGTTAGGTAAGCTTCTGTGTTTAAATTTTTAGGAAAACTTTGTAGGGAATCAAAAGAAATGGTTAACATGAAAAATATAGATTTATGATTTATGAATTTTTTGCCACTAGAATCACTTAATTTAGAGTCCATAGGAGGGAGATATGGTCAAATTAGTAAGTAGAGGTCAGAACTTACTCAAGAAGAAATAACATTTCATTTGAGGGAGTAATAACACCAAGATTGCTTACGATTTGACAAAAATGTTCAACATAAGGGAGTTATGCTTTGATTAGTGAGATATGAAAATAATATTTAAGAAAGAAGAAGAATCTTATAAATGAAAATAATAAATGACTATCCATTGCCATTGCATGAACTCCTTACATCTTAAGTATGTTATTATGACATTGAAATATTTTATAAAGTGATATCTGAAAATGATTATGGTCAAGGCATGATTGCATTTTACAAATGACTTTTGGTAGTGATTATGCTTTGATGATAAATTATAGCATGTGAGTATAATGAATATACTTGTTATTGAAATCATGTTTTTGGCTATTAATGTGAAAAGAAAAGAAAAGAAAATAGACGAGCACGGTCAGTCACATGGCGGTTCGTCTAGTGCACCAGTAGGGAACCTACTCACGACTATGATTATGCTAATGAGAAAAGAAAGAGAAAGTCTGCCATGTCAGACAGAGTGAGAAAAGCCCGCACCAAAGAGCAAAAAGTACTCACCCTGACTGAGGTAACTTGATATGAAAATTAGTTGGTAGCCATTATATGATATGCTAAAAATTGTTATTCATGACATACATGTCATTACTGCACAATTTTCATGTGCATAGATATAGTGCATTCATGTGACCTAAGATATTTGTTGTAGCTTATACAAATGAACATGACGTGACGAGCAATATTGATGATGATTATGATTTATTGTTAAACCTACTCGGATTTAATTCTCAATATATTTCCATATCATGTTCAGAAAACTTCTTTTGTAGATTTCTCTATGGCTTTAGATTTTAGTGCATGTTGGATCCAGTTCCTTTATTTTGGGTAGATCCTAGAAATTAATTAGGTGTTTGTGGTTGAGTTGGCTATGATCTCGGTGAAGGTGTAACCACTAACACCTGTATCTCCGAAATTGGTCAACATGGATGAATAAGATGTAGATATATATATGATTGACTTTGATACAGACATTTTGATTAATGATGTGTATGTGAACTCAGAATTGTATCAGTATTAATGATAGACCTTAAAACTTAATTATGTTTGGTTAAATTAATTGAATGTTATTATGAGTTAAGTAGTTAAAAGTAAAGAGGTAATGACTTCATGGGACTTTACAAATTCATATAAAAAAACATGGAGTTGTTACATAATTGGTATCAGAGCAGGTTGATCCTTAATAGCCAATGGGTGGATGGTTATCTGTATCGATCTTATAGTGTCTTGAGTATGTTTGTGGTTATGTTGTTAGGGGATCAGTGATTTCATATAGGTAAGAAATTACTAATGTTTCCTATTTGTCTGCTGAGGTGGTGTTATAACTACTGTAAATAATTTTGAAATAACTATTGGGCTTGATCAACTCATTAGCAACACAACTCTATTTTTTGCCAGAGTAGGATATGGCACCACCGAGGAGGAAACTGAAAAATAATGCGAAAAAACCCAACATAACTTAGCTACATCAATTTAAGACCAATTGACAGCCACCAATCAAATTCTGCAACATCTCTAGAACAATAACAACCTGAATGGAGAAAATAATGCAAACAAGCAGATGGCTGGAAATGATAATGGTCTATTTGAGTTCTTGAGAACCAAACCACCTTCTTTCCAAGGTGGCTATGACCCAACAATAGTCAAAAGGTGGATAAGGGAATTGGAGAAGATCTTCGAGGTGATGGGTTGCACTAATGATCAACAGGTTATCTTTGCTGCATATATGCTGAAGGATGAAGCTGAGTAATAGTGGCGAGGGGCAAGAGAATTGCTAACTCCCCAGAGGAGGCAGATCACCTAGAAGGTGTTTAAGGACACTTTCCTAGAGAAGTACTTTCCAAGTACTGTGCCAGCCGAGAAAGAGATCAAATTTCTCCAACTCAAACAGGGTAACATGTCAGTAGATTAATAGATTGCTAAGTTTAAGGAGTTGTTTAAGTTCTCCTCTTACTTGAGGTTTAACCCTGATGAAGCATGGAAAGCTGTTAAGTTTGAAGCAGGACTGAACCTAGAAACTAGGAATGTAGTGATAGCCTTGGAAATAAAGAAGTTTGTGCCCTTGATAAATAAATCTAGACTTTTGGAGAAGAGTTTAAGAGTAGTGAAAGACGAGAAGTTGAGGTGAAACCTGTGGAAGAGGAAGAATGGTTTCCTCAACCCTGGCAAAATGTGAGGGGAAAAGGATATGGAGCTGGTAAAAGGCTAGTGACTGCGCTTCCCCATCCTTTCCAGCAAGACCTGGCCACAGTCAAGTGCACTAAGTATGGATGTATGCATGGTAACCGACCTTACTACATGGGACCAGATGTTTGTTTCAAATGTAGATAGAAGGGTCATTTTGCGAAGAAGTACCCACAAAATATGAGGAATCAGCCAGAATAGAGGCCTCAAGTAAAAGGAAAGGTTTTCACCTTGAGCGGTTAAGAGGTAGCTTAATCCTCTAAAATAATTCAAGGTACGTGCCACATTTATGGATTTGCTCTTATGGTGTTATTTGGCTTTGGTGCTAGTGATTAATTTATATCAAAAGAATGTATTAGGGAGTTTCAGTATCATATTTTAGAAACCCCCTATGAGCTATCTATAGTAACCCCCACACAGTAAAATGTCTTAACTTCCTCTGTATGTAAAGACTGTCAAGTCACTATCTAGGAGAAAATGTTTTCTGCAGACCTCGTTTGTCTACCTTTGAGAGGTATTGATGCTGTAACAACTCCATTTAAGTGTAAATTTTTTTTAAATTCCATGAAGTTATTACCTCGTTACAACTTAACTCAAAATAACATTTATTTAATTTATACAATACAGAGTTTACATACATGTCATTAATCAAAACGTACGTACAACATATCAAACATATAAAAATCTACATCTTATTTATTCTGGTTGACCAATTCCGGAGATATAGGTGCGGGTGGTTGCACCTTCACCGAGAACTAAGCTAACTCGACCACAAACTTTTTATTTGCTTCTGGGATCTGCCCAACATAAAGTACTCGATCCAACGTGCACTAAAAGCCAGAGCCATAGAAAAATCTGCATAACTAATTTTCTGAACATGATATGGAAATATAGTGAGAATTAAATCTCAGTAAGTTTAACAATAAATCATCATCAATATAGATCATCACGTCATGTTCAGCTGTATAAACTACAGCAAATATCTTTGGTCACATGAATGCCTTATATCTATGCACAAGAGAATCGTACAATAATGACATGTATGACAGGATTAACTATTTTTAGAATATCATATGATGACTATCAAATTATTCTCATATCAAGCTATCCTGTTCAGGGTGAGTATTTTCTACTCTCAAGTATGGGATTTTCTCGCTCCGTCCGACATGACCCACTTTCTCTTCTTTTTTTCTCATTAACATGATCATAACTGTTGGTAGGGCGTCCCCTATTGGTGCACCATACGGATTGCCATGTGACTGTGCTCATTTCTTTTCTTTTCACAATGATAGCCAAAAATATGCTTTCAATAACAAGTATGTTCATCAAAATATAACTATTACTAAAAATCATTGGTAATCATGCCATGAACATAACCATTTCAAATATCACTTTATAAAATATTTCCATGTCAAAATTTCACACTTAAGATGGTAAGAAGTTCATACAATGGCAATGGCTATGGCTATACTAGTCATTTATTATTTTCATTTATAAGATTCATCTTCTTTTTTAAATATTAATTTTATTTCTTTATTTTCTTGATGCAGGTTTTCATCCTATCTAACCTTCTCTTACTAATTAGAGCATAACTCCCTCAATTTAACTCCGCTGTAGGTGATATTGATGTTAATTTCAAGATAAAACAATTATCTAAAACTATTATGTTGAACAGTGTAGTGAAATATTAAGAAATAAAGGTGATATTACTCCTTCAATCTACAGGTTATTTCTTCTAGGATAGGTTCTGACCTCTGCCTACTAATCGGTCCATATCTCCCTCATAAAAATTCCAAATTAAGTGATTTAAGTGGCTACAAATCCATGACACATATATCTATAATTCTTATGTTAACCATTCATTTTAATTCCCTACATATTGTTCCCAGAAATTAAAATACAGAAGCTATCCTAACATATTCCTCCCTGATTAACCATTTTTTGACCTTTGCTTACAAATCAGATCATATATACCTCATATGAATTCTAAATCGAATGATTCCAGTGGCTAAAAATCCGTTAGACATAGATATACATTTTTTAAGTTAACCATTTGTTTAGAGTCCCTATATAATGTTCCCAGTAATTAAAACATAGAAGTTATCCTAATATATTTTTCCCTGATTAACCAGTTTCTGACCTTTTCTTATTAATCAGACCATATCTATCTCATATAGACCCCAAATTGAGTGATTTCAGTGGCTACAAATCCGTGAGACATAGATATACATTTTTCATGTTAACCATTTCTTTCAATTCTATGCAGATTCCTCCCAAAATTTTAAAAATAGTAGCTTCAAATTCTACCATCTATAGCCATACCCATGTAGAACTATCTACACCAACCTAAGTATTAAAACATACATGATATGTAACATTATATAGCAACATCAATGACCAATCATTAAAGTTCTAAGTTCAAAATATGATATAAATATTACAAGTTTCAAAACTTTCCTTCAAAAAGAAATATTGTTAAACTTACCTGGAGCACTTAGTTCTCTAGACTTCTCCTTCCTCTTTCTTCCTTTCTTCCTCTCCTTTCCTCACTCTACATTGCTTCTATTTTTCCTCTCCCTTACTTGGACGAAAATTCTAATGTTGTAAGGTTGGGTTTTGCTTAAATAGACCATCAAATAATTCACCTTTCATGGTCATGGGTCTACCTTATCACAATTAGGATACACTTGGTTGAATTTTTGAAAAACAAACAACTTATGTTCTTGTCTTCCTCTTCCTTAGTCAAGATATGCATAGGAAAAGGAGATTTGTATTTTGAAAATTATGATAATATGTTCTTAAGATATGGGACAAGGTCCCTTTGATTTAGGGATTCATTTCCTTTTTCTTTTGTCTTAATCAAGTTTGATAGGTTTGCCTTTTTAGGTGGCAAATTTCTAGCCCTTGAATCTCCATTATTTGGTTGATATTATTTGTGTGGGATAGGAATGTTTTGTCCTAATGCCATGTATTATCATACCACTTGCTAAAATTATGAGTGTAGGATATAGATGTTTTGTCCTAAAGCCTTGTATTATCATACCACTTGCTAAAATTATGAATGTAGGATATCACACCACTTGCTAAATTTTTGTCTTAATGCCATGTCACCTAATCTTGATTACACCATTATTTCATTAATTTTATTTTTATTTTTATTTTTCCTCTTGGGCTGGGTTCATTCTTGCTCATTTTCTTTACTTTGGTTAAAATTCTGCCTTTCATAATGGGCTTGGTCACATTTTCGTGATTTTTGGGCTATTGGTCCAATTTCTATATCCTAGTCCAAGTCTATGTTTTATTTCTTCTTTGGGCTATCCTATTGACTTGCTAAAAATTTATGTGAAGTAGAAAAACTCTATATGAAGTGTTCATAGGTGAAAGCCCAATTTATGGGTGGAGATACTAAACTTAGTAACTTTTGCTCTTCAATTAAGTAAAATTACCCTAATCCGATCTTCTTGAAATTTTAAGACCTTTACTTACTTCACAAAAATTTATCTTCCTTACCTAAGAATTTCACCTTTCTTTAGCATGTTTATTTCTAATATTTCCTCTTAGGTTTTTTTTCTTTACCTATTCCATTAATATTAGAACATTCTATACATACACGTTAGGTGAAGAATTTCTAAAGATTATATTTCCTTAGATATCTAAAAATTGTCTAATAAGTTTTATTTCCTTAATTAAATATTTATGTACCTTTATCAATAAAAGAAATGAAATTATGGGTGTTACTTTGAATACTTTTGTACTTTTATTAATACATGAAACGAAATTAAGGATGTTACAGTTGTCATTCTAGAGTTAGACTGGATGTCTAGAAAGCGAGTCTTGCTAAATTGTTGCACCAAGACCGTTGAATTTCTACCTTCTACTCCACAAGAGGAGATGTAGTTATTGATGATAAATGCCAATCAAGTCAATTGAGAGTTGAAGAGTATAGTACTTGGTTACATTCTCTTGTGTTTATCAAACCTCGAAGTCGAACTGAAGCTTAATGAAACCCAATACCTAATAAGTTTCCTGAAGTATTTTCATACGATATTCTAGGCTTACCTCCTGAGAGATATAGAGTTCTCTATTGATCTCCTACCTGGGACAGGGCCTATCTCTGTTGCACCTTATAGAATGGCCTCGAAGAAACTCAAGAAACAGTTGGAGGAACTGTTAGACAAGTAATTCATTAAACCAAGTGTATCAACTTAGGGAGCTCCTGTATTTTTGTTAAGAAGAAAGACGGGAGCTTGAGAATATGCATAGACTACAAACAACTGAATAAGGTGACTGTAAAAAATAAGTATCATCTACCTAGGATAGATGACTTATTGTATTAATTGATGGAAGCCTCCATCTTTTCTAAGATTGACTTGAGGTTGGATACGATCAGATTAGGATCAGGGAGGAGGATGTACCAAAAATATCCTTCAGGACTAGGTATAGACACTATGAGTTTCTTGTAATTTTCTTCAGGTTGACAAATGCACCTGCAATTTTTATGGATTACATGAATCGCATTTTTTGACCCTGCCTAGATCAATTTATGGTAGTGTTCATTGATGACATCTTGATATACTCTAAGAGTGAAAAAGAACTTGAACAATATCTCTAAATCATATTGCAAGTTCTAAAAAGGAAAAAGTTATATGCCAAATTGGAGAAGTGTGGATTTTGGCTGTCAGAGGTGAAGTTTCTTGGATATGTCATCTCCAATAAAGGGCTAGCCACAGTCCCTAGCAAGGCGGAAGCAATGATTTAGTGGGAAAGATCAAAGACGGTTATAGAAGTCAGAAGTTTCCTAAGTTTGGTAGGATACTACATGAGGTTCATACAAGGCTTCTTTCGTATAGCCTTGCCCATGACTAAATTGACCAGAAAGGAAAGTCCCTTCAAATGGATGATGAGTGTGAAGCTAGTTTCTAGGAGCTTAAAACAAGATTGACCATTCCTCCAGTTTTAATTATTCTAGACCCCACAGGACATTTTGAAGTGTATAGTGACACTTCAAAGAAAGGGTTAGGGTGTGTACTAATGTAAGACAAGAGAGTAGTTACTTATGCCTTTAGGCAACTGAGACCCTATGAAAGAAATTATCCAATCCATGATCTTGAATTGGCAGCGCGGTAGTGTTTACCTTAAAGATTTGGCGACATTTTTTATATAGAGCAACATTTGAAGTATACTGTGATCATAAGAGTCTTAAGTGCCTTTTTTATTAAAAGGAATTAAATATAAAGCAAAGAAGATTGGTAGAATTTCTCAATGACTACAAGTTTAAGATAAAGTATCATCCTGGAAAGGCGAATGTTGTAACTAATGCCTTGAGTCGGAAATCTCTACACATGGGTCAGATGATGGTGTAGGAGATACAGATGCTAGAGGAGTTTCAAAATTTAAAACTAGCCACTACTCTTTAGCCAAAGAAGCTAATCATCAATGGGTTGAGTATAAAGTGTGAACTTAAAGCCCAGAATAAATATGCTCAAGCTCACGACCAATACCTACAGGATCACGAATGTAACATCCCTAATTTTGTTTCATTTATTAATAAAGGTACATAAATATTTAATGTAACATCCATAATTTTTTTCTTTTATTAATAAAGGTACAGAAATATTTAATTCAGGAAATAAAATTTATTAGACAATTTTTAGATATCTAAGAAATATAATCCTTAGAAATTTTTCGCCTTAAGTGTATGTATAGAAAATGTTTCTAACATTAAAGGAATAGGTAAAGAGAGAAAACCTAATAAGAAAAATAAAAAATATCATACTAAAGAGAGGCAAAATTCTTGGGTAAGGAAGATAAATTTTTGTAAAGTAAGTAAAGGTCTTAAAAGTTCTTAAAATTTCAAGAAGATTGGATTAGGGTAATTTTTCCTAATTCAAGAGCTACAGTTACTAAGTTTAACATCTCCACCCATAAATTGTGCTTTTACATATGGATACTTCATATAGAGTTTTTTCACTTCACATGAATTTCTAGCAAGAAATAAAACATAGACTTGGACTAGGATATAGAAGTTGGACCAATAGCCCAAAAATCATGAAAATGTGACCAAGCCCTTCATGAAAGGAATAATTTCAGGCAAAGCAAAGGAAGTGGGTAAGAATGAGCCCAAATCCAAGAAAGAAAAAAATAGAATAATGTGAGGAAATAGTCGTGTAATAATAATCAAGATTAGGTCACATGGCATTAAGAAAAAATATCTTTATTCTACATTCATAATTTCAACAAGTAGGTAATAATACATGGCTTTAGGATAAAACATTTATATCCTATATTCATAATTTCAACAAATGGGTAATAATACATAGCATTGTGACAAAACATCCTTATCCTACATAAATAATTTTAGCCAAGCAAAGGAGACTCAAGGGCTAAAAATTTGCCACCTAGAAAGGCAAACCTATCATACTTAAGTGAGACAAAAGCAAAAGGAAATGAATCCCTAAATCAAAAGGACCACGTCCCTTGTTTGAAGAACATTTTATCATGATTTTCAAAATACAAATCTCTTTTTGCTATGCATATTTGAACTAATGTGGAGGAAAATAAGAACATAAGTTATCTTTCCTTAAAAAACAATAAAGTGCATCCTAATTGTGATAAGGTAGACCCATGACCATGAAAGGTTAACCAATTGATAGTTTATTTAAGCAAAATCCACCTTTATAACATTATAATTTCGTCCAAGTGAGGGAGAGGAAAAATAAAAGCAAGGTAGAGTGAGGAAAGGAGAGAAAGAGAGGAGAAGAAAGGAAGGAAGAAGAAGGAGAAGTCTAGAGAACTAAGTATTCAAGGTAAGTTAGCTTAATGTCCACTTGAATCCATCTTTTCTCTTCATCCCATGGGTTCAAAAACTCACCCTCCTTCTCTTATTTAAGCTGCTAGAAAAGCTAAGGGAAGGGAGAAATCTTGCTACTTCCTTCAAGTGGAAACAAGAAAAAAAATCCACTAAGTGAGCTAAGGAGATCTTTACGTAGGTTTAACAATATTTTTCTTAGAAAAGCTTCGAAATTAGAAACATTTATATGGGATTTTGATCCTTAAACTTTGATGAAATTTACTATATTTGTTACCTGGATGATTGGCCATGGATGTTGCTATATCATGTTACATGTTAATCTTGCATGTGATGTATGTTTGAATACTTAGGTTGGAGTGGAAAGTTCTGAATAGATATGGCTATGGCTGGTAAAATTTTAAGAATTTTATGCTGCTATTTTGTATATTTAAATGTGATGAAAAATTGATGGAACATGATTAGATGTAAATTAGGAAGAAAATGGAAGAGAACATAATAAAATAATGAACTAAAACCTTAGAAAATGTTTGGTTAGGAAATTGAATTTCGAAGTAACTAGGGAAGCATATGTTTTTCAAATTCTTGGAAGAATCTGTTATGAATTAAAAGAAATGGTTGCATAATATATATATATATATATATATATATATATATATATATATATATATATATATATATATATATATATATATATATATATATATATATATATATATATATATATATGTCTCACAGAAATTTAGCCACTAGAATCACTCAATTTGAAGTTCATATGAGGGAGATATGTCAGATTAGTAGGTAAAGGTCAAAACCTACCTGAGAAGAAATAACGTTTAATTTGAAGGAGTAATATCACCAAGATTCGTTACAATTTTGCTAAAATGTTCAACATAATAGATTTATATAATTGTTTTATCTTTAAATGGACACCAAGATCACCTAATTCAGAGTTAAAATGAGGGAATTATGCTTTGATTAGTGAGAGAAGGTTAGGCAGAACGAAAAATTGCATCACGGAATAACACAACATAGAGCATGAACGTATTTCGAGGCACGGCCAGGATGTGTTCGGTGTTGGAAAGGGCATTTTGAAGCCTAAAGCATGGTTGTTTTATAGGAAATGGCCAAGCCGTGTTACAAGATATGTTTAGGCCCTGTTGGAAGCTGGTAAATCTTATTTTCAACATTTTTCTACCCTAAATAAACCTCATTAACTATAGGATAATAATAGAAACCAAATTAAAGAAGAATGCCGTATTAAATTTGTTAGAACATGTGTTGGAAATGATATAAGTAGGATGAAAGTGACTAGAGGCCAAGCATAAAGAAAATGAAGAGATGAAAATAATATTTTAAAAAGAAGAATCTTATAAATGAAAATAATAAATTACTAGTGTATGCTTTAACCATTGCCATTGCATGAACTCCTTGCCATCTTAAGTGTGTAATTTTGACAGGAAAATATTTTATAAAGTGATATTTGAAATGATTATGTTCATGTCATGATTACTAATGATTTTTGGAAATGATTATACTTTGATGAAAAATTATGGCATGTAAGTATAATGAACATACTTGTTATTGAAATCATATTTTTGGCTATTAATGTGAAAAGAAAAGAAAAGAAAAGAAATGAGCACGGTCATATGGCAGTCTGTGTGGTGCACCAGTGGGGGATGCCCTACCAACGACTATGATCATGTTAATGAGAAAAGAAAGTGTGCCATGTTGGACGGAGCGAGAAAAGCCAGTACTGGAGAGTAGAAAATACTCACCCTAACCGGAGTAGCTTGATATGAAAATAAGTTGATAGCCATCATATGATATTCTAAAAATAGTTATTCATGCCAAACATATCATAACTATAGGATTTTCTTGTGCATAGATAAAGTGCATTCATGTGACCTGAAGATATTTGTAGTTTATACAGATGAACATAATATGATAAGCTATATTGATGATAATTATGATTTATTGTTGAACCTACTGGGATTTAATTCTTACTATATTTCTATATCATGTTCAAAAAACTAAGTTATGCAGATATTCTCTATGACCAGCTTTTAGTGTACATTGGGTCGAGTTGGCTAAGATCCTGATGAAGGTGCAACCACTCGCACCCGTATCTCCGGAACTGGTCAATATGGATGAATAAAATGTAGACATATATGTGCTTGATTTTTGTACAGATGTTTTGATTAATAATGTGTATGTGAACCAAGAATTGTATAAGTGATAATGGTATTTCATAAACCTTAATTATGTTTGGTTAATTTACTTGAATCTTATTATGAGTTAAATAGTTAGAAGTAAAGAGGAAATGACTTCATGGAATTTTAGAATATATATATATATATATATATATATATATATATATATATATATATATATATATATATATATATATAAATGGAGTTGTTTCAATGAAGATCAAGATAATGTTTTTATCTCGGAAGATGGAGTAATCATATATTAAGGAAGGGTTTGTGTTCCTCAAGAACAAGAGTTAAGGACTAAGATTCTGCAGAAAGAATATCAGAGTAAGTACACAGTCCATCCTAGATCCACTAAGAAGTATCAAGACTTAGAGAAGATGTACTAGTGGCCAAGGATGAAAAAGGACATTGCTGAGTTTGTGGAAAAATGTTTAATTATTAGAAGGTGAAGGTAGAGCATTAAAAGCCAGCAGGATTTCTACAACCTCTTGAGATCCTTAAATGAAAATGAGACATTATTTCGATGGACTTTGTGGTGGACTTACCTAAGACTTCAGTTGGACATGACTCTATCTAGGGAATAGTAGACAGATTAACCAAATCTGCTCACTTTCTGTCTATAAAGATTAACTATTCATTGACAAATTGGCCTAGTTGTATGTCTAGAAAATAGTTAAACTACGTGGAATTCCCTTAAATATTATTTATGATAAAGATATGAGGTTTACATCGAGATTTTGGAAGGCATTGCAAGAAGGTTTTGGAACCTAGTTGCGGTTCAGTACTGCCTACCATCCTCAGACTGACGGGAAAATAGAACAGACCATTCAAACCCTAGAAGATGTGTTGAGGGCCTCTATGATAGAGCAAGGTAAAGGATGGGATAAGTACCTAACTTTAGTGGAGTTTGATTAGAATAATAGCTATCACTCTAGTATTAAGATGGCCCCCTACAAAGCTTTATGTGGCAGGAAGTGTCGTTCGCCACTATGTTGGTTTGAGGTAGGAGAAAAGAACTTGCTTGGTCTTGACCTAGTTCAACAAACCACTAAGAAAATCAGGATTATACGAGACAAAATACTTACAGCTCAGAGTCGGCAAAAGAGTTACAATGATAAGAGATATAGACCTCTAGAGTTTGAGGAAGGAGATCGTGTATTTTTTAAGGTTTCCCTAACTACTGGAGTTGGTAGGTCTCTTAAGACCAGAAAGCTAAATCCACAATTTTTTGGACCCTACCAAATGCTAAGGAAAGTGGAGACGTCAGCATATAAAGTTGCCCTCCCACCTAATTTGTCCAACCTGTATAATGATTTCCATGTATCACAGCTCTAGAAGTTTCTTCCAAATTTCTCAAATGTAATATGGGATGAACTAATCCAAATAAAGGAGAACATGACATTCCAGTTAGTATCAGCATCCATATTGGATATTGACATGAAGCAATTAAGGAATAAGACGATTCCCCTGGTTAAGGTGTTATGGAAAGGTTTTACTCTGGAAAAATCAACTTGGGAGCTGGAAGAAGTCATGAGGAAGAAATATATGCAATTATTCTTATTAGGTCATTTCTAAAATTTTGAGGATAAAATTTCTTTTAGGGGGAGATAAATGTAACATCCATAATTTCGTTTCTTTTATTAATAAATGTACATAAATATTTACTTAAGGAAATAAAACTTATAAAACAATTTTTAGATATCTAAGAAAATATAAGCCAAAGAAATTCTTCACCTTATGTGTATGCATAGAAAATGTTTCTAACATCAAGGGAATAGGTAAAGAGAGAAAACCTAATAGAAAAGATTAGAAATAACATCCTAAAGAGAGGCAAAATTCTTGGGTAATGAAGAAAAATTTCTAGAAGTAAGTAAACGTCTTAAAATTTCAAGAATATTGGATTAAGGTAATTTTCCTAATTCAAGAGCTAGAATTCCTAAGTTTAACATCTCCACTCATACATTAGGTCTTCACCTATGAACATTTCATAGAGTTTTTTTCACTTTACATAAGTTTCTAGCAAACCAATTGGATAACCCAAGCAAGAGATATAACATAGACTTGGAATATGATGAGAAGTTGGATTGATAGCCCAAAAATCATCAATATGTAACCAAGCCCTCCATGAGAGGTAGAATTTTAGCGAAAGCAAAGGAAATGGGAAATAATTAGCCCAAATCCAAGAGGAAAAAAATAAGAACCATGTGATGAAATAGTAGTGAAATAATAATCAAGATTTGGTCACATGGCATTAAGACAAAACATTTATATCCTATACTCATAATTTCAGCAAGCCATGGGATGAAATAGTAGGTAATAATACATGGCATTAGGACAAAACATCTATATCCTACACTCATAATTTTAACAAGCCATGGGATGAAATAGTAGGTAATAATACATGGCATTAGGACAAAACATCTATATCCTACACTTATAATTTCAGAAAGCTATGTGATGATATAGTAGGTAATAATACATGGCATTAGATCAAAGCATCCTTATCCTACACAAATAATTTTAGCTAAGCAATGGAGATTCAATGGCTAAAAATTTGCCACTTAGAAAGGATATCTATCATACTTAAGTGAGATAAAAGAAAAAGTAAATAAATCCTTAAATTAAGGGGACCTTGCCCCTTGTCTTGAGAATATTTTATCATAATTTTCAAATAACAAATCCTTATTTTGCTATGCATATCTTGACTAAGGGAGAGGAAGACAAGAACATGATTTGCCTTCCCCTAAAAAGTAGCCAAATGCATCCTAATTATGATAAGGTAAACCCATAATTATGAGAAGAGGACCACTTGATAATGTATTTAAGCAAAAACCACTCTTATATCATTAGAATTTCGTCTAAGTTAGGGAGAAGGAAAAAAAGAAGCAAGGTAGAGTGGGGAAATGAGAGAAAGAGAGGAGAAGATAGAAAGGAAGAAGAAAGAGAAGTCTAGAGGACTAGTACTCAAGGTAAGTTAGCTTAATCTCCACTTAAATCTATCTTTTCTCTTCATCCTTGGAGTTCAAAACTCACCCTCCCTATCTTATTTAAGCTGTTGGAAAAGCTAAGGGAAGGGAAAAATCCTGCCACTTCATTCAAGAGAAAACAAGAAAAAGAATTCACTAAGTGAGCTAGGGAGATCTTTAGGTAGGTTTAACAATATCTATTTCTGAAGAAAAACTTTAAAATTTGTAACATTTATACGAGGTTTTGATCTTAGAACTTTGATGAAATTTACAATATTTGCTACTTTGATGATTGGGCATGGATGTTGCTATATCATGTTACATGTTAATCTTGCATATGATGGATGTTTTGAATACTTCGGTTGGTATGGAAAGTTTTGCATAGATATGGCTAGGGGTGGAAAAAATTTAGGGCTTTTATGCTGCTGTTATGTATATTTGAATGTGGTGAAAAATTGATGGAATATGATTAGATTGATAAAATGAGTATGGCCTTGAACACTTAGAAGAAGACCATGAGAAATTTCTGTTGGGAAACACCCTTAATAATACATGATTTGATTTATGTTTTCTAGAGAAGTTGATGATGAAATATGTGAAATTAAGTGTAAGGAATCTAATTAAAATGTTGAAATGAGTAATCTTAAGGTTATATGTAAATTAGGAAAAAATGGAAGAGGACATAATAAAAGAATGAACTAAAACCTTAGGAAGGATTTGGTTAGAAAACTAGATTTCGGAGTAACCAGGGAAGCTTATATTTTTGAGATTCTGAGAAGAATCGGTTAGGAATCAAAAGAAATAGTTAACTTAAAAAATATAGTTATATGTCTCACAGATTTGAAGCCACTGGAATCACCAAATTTAGAGTTTAAATAAGGGAGATATGATTCGATTAGTAAGTAGTGGTCAGAAACTAGTTAACCAGGGAAAAAAAATTTAGGCAAGCTTCATTGTTTGAATTTCTGTGAAAAATATGTAGGGAATTAAAAGAAATAGCTAACATGATATATATATATATATATATATATATATATATATATATATATATATATATATATATATATATATATATCTCTCTCTCTGTGTGTGTTTGTGTCTCACAAAATGTTAACCACTGGAGTCAATCAATTTGAAATCATATGAGGGAGATATGGTCAGATTAATAAGCAGTGTTCAAAACTAGTTAATTAGGGAAGAATCTGTTAGGTGAGGTTTTGTGTTTGAATTTTTGGGAAAACTTTGTAGGGAATTAAAAGAAATGGATAACTTGAAAAATATAGATAAATGACTCACAAATTTTTAGCCACTAGAATAACTCAATTTAGAATCCTTAGGAAGGAGATATGGTCAGATTAGTAAGTAGAGGTCAGATCCTACTTGGGAAGAAATAACATTGAATTTGAGAGAGTAATAACCCCAAGATTCCATACGATTTCAATAACATTGACTTATATTGAGTTGTTTGTACTCTTTTTCTAATCAATTTCACTTTATACAAAGTACTTAACAAATTATATATATACATGTAAGGAACTGTTAAACGATTGTATATCTCATTCCTTTTTATCCTCAAGCTCATATGCATATATCTATAAGTCGATTTTAGGAAACACACACATAAAAGAACATATTCACACCCATATTGGGTAACTATCTTTTCTTATTCCAGACTTCTATCAAGTCATCTTTAATTCTCACATGTCAACATCATCCCATGAATATCATCATCTTAATCCATCATCTATTTTTTATTCTAAAGTTCATTAATCAATATGTTAAACATACGTAGCAATAAATCCACTAATCTTTTTTTAATGTTTATGTACCATTGGCACGTGTCTAACAATTCTAACTTACCTCATCAGAGTAACTCTATACCCTCTTATTAACACCAATCAATTCATTATCAAAAATTTCAAGCATTTCTTCTATCATATCTAAAAGCACATCATTCTAACTTATATCAATCTCGTTTAATTCACCTAATCATTTCAAGAAGATTTTTCCCAACAACTACTCATACATAAATTCTCAATTTCAACATATTTCACATCCTAAATACTAGACTCAATTTAGCAGAATATAAACCTTTAACACAAATATCTTAATCACTTACATTATTTTCGGACATGATTCTCATAGTATTCTCCATATTTTCAAATTAAGAGTTCAAAGATTAATTTAAATCCTAATTCCCATATTTTATTCCTCAAAACTTCAACACCACTAATTCTCTTGATTACATTCGTCAAAACACCACAAGGCCATCATTCGTATATTCTTTTCAAAATTTTCATTACTTTAACTTACTAACAACTTGGACACCATAATAATTGAGTTTCAAAGAAAATAAATTAACTTTTCTTGTAATGAGAGAAAAGAACTTTGCATTTAATGCCAAACATTAATAAGGGAGAATGCAGTAGAACAGACAAAAAGCATAATAGAAAATGGTGCCAAAATAGAAATTTAAAAATTCAAACAAAGTATTGAGAGAAAATTAATATCGGTGGTCGTAATTCTTGAAAATTTGTAAACAAAATCTAGCTATTATTTTGGCAAAAATCGGTGGCCGTAAATTTTGAATATATGTGCCAAAATCTACTTTAAAGTTGTTGATATTCGGTGAAAAAGAAACTTTTATGGGCTTATAAAAGTCTGTGAAAATCAAACAATACGTAGTTAACTGGTAAGATGCAGTTGATTGCTTCAAAATAGATGAAATCAATCAATTGTAAAATAACCAATCCAAATTAAAATTTCTCAAAATAGCTAGTTGACTTAATAATATCGATAGTAGACTGGCAAAAACATTGGGAAAAATAAATAAATCATTTGATTGTCTCTCTTCAACAACTAACTTGTTTGCATTTTCAACTTTTTTTTTCAATTACGCCTATCACCTACAACTGCCATATAAGAATCAAGACATCAATGTTTCATCAAAGACAACAAGGAAAAGGCAAATTTCTGGTGATATCTTAACCTTATTCTCTTTATATGACTAATATGAGCGACTATCATAACTATTGTACATATACATGCTTGCCATCAGTTTTGAAAATTTCACCTTCAATTTATCTTATATCCACCAATCACTCATATAGCTGTTATAATTATTCCTGGCCTATTCGCATAGTTATCATAAATATGCCCTTCTCTGAGTTCTATAAATGCACACATTAATATCTTTAGTTTTATACTCAAAGTTAAAGTGTGTGCAGTTATGGAGGGAACCGCATTCTGTCAGTTTCGTAATATTTATGTCTTTTGTGGTTCCAGTCCTGGGAAAGATGGAGAGTATGTGAAAACAACAAAAAACCTGGGTATGGTGCTTGCCAGGAGAAAAATTCATTTAATCTATGGTGAAGGTAACCGTGGGTTAATGGGGTGTGTGTCTACAACTGTACATATAGGAGGATGTCAAGTTCTAGGTATTATTTCTATAACTCTAGCTACATCAAACATCATAGGAAAAACAATTGGAGAAGAATTTAGGGTTGCTTCCATGCATGAGCGCATGTCTAAAATGATGAGCAATGCTGATGCCTTCATTGCCTTATCAGGGGGTTTTAGTACTTTAGAACAAATTTTTTAAGTAGTCTCCTGAGCACAACTGAATATCCATAAAAAACCGATAGGTTTGTTAAATGTTAACCATTTCTTTGATGGTCTGTTGTGTTTTTCTTGATCAAACTGTAGAACAAAGGTTCATCTCACACTCAGCATGATGAATTCTCGTCTTGACTTCAAATGCTGAGGAGTTAATTGATGCTTTACAAGCATATGTTCATATACCTGATCCAACTATAGCTCAAATAGATTGGAAGACAGACATCCGTGGAAAGCCCAAGTTAGACTTGGATCTTCATCTGTAACTGTATCAAGATGTCGACATTGTTGTACCACTTCTACTTTCTCAGGGTTAACTTGGATACCATCTTGCTAACCACATACCTTAAGAAAGTAATATTACTAAGTCGGAATTTGTATTTTGAAAACTTAGCATATAGATGATACTCCCTTGGAGTTTGTAAAACTATCTTTAAATGTTACTTATGATCCTCTGAACTTTTGGAATATTCTAGTATATCATCAATAAATATAATAACAAATTGATTCAGGGATAAATTAATTATTATTCATTAAATCTATTAATGCAACTGGGGAATTTGTCAATCCAAATGACATCACTAAAAACTCATAATGTCTATGCCGAATCCTAAAGGAAATTTTTTGGAATATCCTCTTCCCTTATCCTTAATTGATGATATTTAGATCTCAAATCAATTCAATTTTTTTTTTGAAAAATGTTGAACACCCTGTAGCTGCTCAAACAAATCATCCATCCAACCACTGGAACTTGATTTACATTGGTATATTTTATATCAACATCTCTCACCACTGCCAAATATTCTTGGCACCTTTTTGTAATGACTTATAGGCTACTAAAGCAGAGATTAGATTACTAGATACCTCGCTACGGTCTCCTTGCATCAAGAAAGAAAATTCTTCAGAAATATTGAATTTAATCACCTTAAAATGACATTCTAAAATAGCATGGCATAATACCAACCAATCTATTCTCAGTATCACATCAAAGTCTACCATTTCTGGACAATCAGATAAAACGGATGTCACATTGAGAAACTATCATATTTGGTATCTGTCTCAATTCTATAAATTCCTTGGCACACCTATCCTTTTCACTTCCAAGCAGAAATTGACCGATAAATATTATTTTTTAGATGCCACAATATTCAATCTATCTTATACTAGAAACTTTATCAACTTGGAATAGAAAGGAATTTGAAACCTTGTAGAATCCCTCAGCAGCACCTGAAGTATAAATATGTCTAGCTCATATCCATACTAAAGGTCATACTAAATAATCCCTTACTCTGATAGCCACAGGGAAACCTAATGCTCTAATACCAACTTGTAACGTCCCCAATTTATAAGCAGGTGAAACAATTTTTTATTTTATTTTCTACAATTAGATATTTTTCATAACAAGCATAAGACTATTCTTTGTCATAGAAATATATACATATAGGGTCTCTCGTATATATACATTATACATATCAAGTTATAAATGTCAAAGTAACAACAAAAGCAAGGATCCTGCCTGTAGCATTTAGAGCACACTCTAGAATACAAACACAGTATAATTCAAAACTGTGAGCCTTGAAAACAACGTAGGCTCATCCAGAGAATATGCCACTTAACTGATCACCTATCTACAGAATTAGACTCTGTATTTTTATCTAAAAAATGTGAAAATATCGTGTAGTGAGTTTGACAACTCAGTGAGCAAATAATACCTCCTATGACCTCTTAGGTCAGCATATGGATGTACTCATGTTTTAAAATTTGTCACTTATAAAATACAGTTCAGAAGTACATCCATATGGGACCCGTATTTTAAATATTTTCAAATAAAAGGATATTTAGATATCCAAACCAAATTCAGCACGGTATGATCATTAAATAAATGTTGTTATGCTCAGTTGTATAAAGTATAGTAAAATAATAAGCTTCTGAGATAAAGTTATAAAATTTTAAAATGACCTGCCTCATTCGGCGATCTGGTCAACCCACACACTCATTTGCTATACGCATAATGACCAATCGACTACAGTCACAATAATGATTAGGGAATATGAGTCCATCACCCATCTGCCTTCCCACATTACCACTGTCACCCGTTTGGAGCGGCCCTCCCTTGGCTCACTCAGGCTAATAGGGCGTCCCTATTCGGTACCGTCACAAGCCATACAACCCGTCGATATTCATCCATATATATAAATTCATATTCATCAAATGCAATGTATAATTATCAAGCAACTCGCCATGAGCTTTACGCTTGTCATTCAATCATAATCAATAACTTTACAGTTTTACAAATCAATACCTCATGCACATAATATTTACTTTGCCAAATAATGATAAATACATTTAGAATCACATATACATGCCCTTTCTCGGGGCAATCATATAGCTTTATAAATCAATATCACATGCATAAATATTCATTTCACCATTTAATGAGAAATACATGTGAAATCGGATATACCATGAGTTCAGAAATCCATTTCTCAAAACTATACTCTTCTTGAACTATAATCAAAATTGTAAGCAATTTAGATAATTTTAATGCATTTCAGAAGCATATAAAAGTGTAAATATCTTATAAACATAATCAAATACACGTTTAAATATCAAGAAGAGTATAAGGTAAGTCATAGAAAGAATTATCCACTCATAGGGTAAGGGCTCCAGATTGGACAGCCCCAAAATGCACTTTTCCAATCGACATTTGACTAAACAAACTTCAAAAACTTGTCTAGAGGGTCCAAAAATCAATGAAATGACTTAGGGAACTTAGTCACTATTCATGGTCGAAAAATACTATGCACCAAGAACAAAAAGTTGTAAGATAATAGAACATAATCATTTTTTTAAACAAATAAAAATATCTTTGGTTATAGCAAAACATTATCATTTAAAAAAATAAAAATTACAAGATATTACAACGTCTTTCAAGAGTTACTAATTGTACCTAGGTCAATCTAATTGCCTACTTTCGTGGTTCTTAGTTTAACCTAAGTCCATTAAGTTCTATGCCAACCATGTGATTCAATAACCTAATATGTGATAAAACGGTGATCAGGCACACTATAAATTTGTATAATGCATAATAGTTAATAATAATTAACTACAAATAATACAATTAGGGTTTCAAAATTTCTAAATAGTTTAGTATCATTATGTCACAAGTGGGTTTACCGAAACCCTAGATTAAATCTATTCACATATAATTGAAAGAGAAATCACAATCCAATTCATTAAGTAATTCATAAATATTCAATACAATCTAAAAGAAATGAGTAGAAGTAGATATATGTGTAGAGATAAAAGGATAAAAGGATAAAACTTGATTTGCAAAAAGTAATGAATTAGGGATACAAAGCTTGAATCAATCTCAATTCTTCTCTAATAACATAAAGTAAACAATGATCCTACTCTAAACCTAATCTAATAGTGTTTCCTAAACCTATACTGAATCTCTTTTAGTCTAAAAGTCTTTCTCCATGTTTCCCCTCGTATATATATCACTTTGACTGCTTAAAAACCTTAAAAACACAAATTGTACATGTAACAACTCTAGTTTTTTTTACATATATACTTATATGTATATTTCTAAAATTCCACGAAGTCATTACCTTCTTTTTCAAACTATTTAACTCATAATATCTTTCAATTAAATTAACCAAACATAAATAAGGTTTAAGAAATACCATTAACACTTATACAATTATGGGTTCAATTACACATCATTAATCAAAACAAATGTACAAAAATAAAACACATATAAGACTACATTTTATTCATCCATATTGACTAGTTGCGGAGATACGAGTGCGGGTGGTTGCACCTTCACTAGTGTAACATCTCTAATTTCGTTTCTTTTATTGATAAAAGTACATAAAAATTTAATTAAGGAAATAAAATTTATTAGACAATATTTTAGATATCTAAGGAAATATAATCCTTAGAAATTCTTCACCTTATGTATATGCATAGAAAATGTTTCTAACATTAAGAGAATAAATAAAGAGGGAAAACCTAATAGGAAAGAAATTAGAAATAACATACTAAAGAGATGCAAAATTCTTGGATAAGGAAGATAAATTTTTAGAAACAAGTAAATGTCTTAAAATTTCAAGAACATTGAATTAGGGTAATTTTTCCTAATTCAAGAACTAGAGTTACTAAGTTTAAAATCATTATCCATACATTGGGCTTTTACCTATGGACACTTCATATAGAGTTTTTCCACTTCACATAAGTTTCTAGCAAGCCATTGGATAACCTAAGCAAGAAATAAAACATAGACTTGGACTAAGATATAGTAATTGGACCGATAGCTCAAAAATTATGAAAATGTGACCAAGCCCTCCAAGAAAGGTAGAATTTTATCCAAAGCAAAGAAAATGGGTAGGAATAAGCCCATAATGGGTAGGAATAAGCCCAAATCCAAGAGGAAAAATAAAATAAAATAAAATAGGTGATGATGTAATAATGTAATAATAAAGATTAGGTTACATGGCATTAAGACAAAAATTTAGCAAGTGGTGTGATTCTACATTCATCATTTTGGCAAGTAGCATGATAATACAAGGCTTTAGGACAAAAACATCTATATCCTACACTCATAATTCTAGCAAGTGGTATGATAATACATGGTATTAGGACAAAACATTCCTATCCCACACAAATAATATCAACCAAATAATGGAGATTCAAGGGCTAGAAATTTGCCACCTAAAAAGGCAAACCTATTATACTTGTTTAAGACAAAAGAAAATGGAAAAGAATCCCTAAATCAAAGGGACCTTGTCCCTTATCTTAAGAACATATCATCATAATTTTCAAAATACAAATCTCCTTTTCCTATGCATATCTTAACTAAGGAAGAGGAAGACAAGAACATAAGTTGTTGGTTTTCCAAAAATTCAACAAAGTGTATCCTAATTGTGATAAGGTAGACCCATGATCATGAAAGGTGAATTATTTGGTGGTCTATATAAGAAAACCCACCCTTACAATATTAGAATTTCGTCCAAGTGAGGGAGAGGAAAAATAGAAGCAAGGTAGAGTGAGGAAAGGAGAGGAAGAAAGGAAGAAAGAGGAAGGAGAAGTCTAGGGGACTAAGTGCTTCAGGTAAGTTTAACAATATTTCTTTTTGAAGAAAAATTTTGAAACTTATAATATTTATATGAGATTTTGATCTTAGAACTTTTATGATTGGTCATGATGTTGCTATATCATGTTACATATTGATCTTGCATGTGATGTATGTTTGAATACTTAGGTTGGTGTAGATAGTTCTGCATGGGTATAGCTATGTGTGTCATGGATTTTTAGTCACTGGAATCATTCAATTTGGAGTCCATATGAGGAAGATATGAGCTGATTAGTAGTCAAAGGTCAGAAAATGGTTCATCAGGGAAGAATATGTTAGGACAGCTTCTGTATTTTAATTTTTTGGAATTATCTGAATGGAATTAAAATAAATGGTCAACATAAGAATTATAGATATGTGTGTCACGGATTTTCAGCCACTGGAATTACTCAAGTTAGAGAACATATGAGGTAGATATGGTCCGATTAGTAGGTAGAGGTCAGAACCTATCCGAGAACAAATAACCTGTACATTTCGGGAGTAATATCACCTTGATTTCTTAATATTTCGTTACAATGTTCAACATAATTGTTTTAGATAATTGTTTTATCTTGAAATTGAAACCAAGATAACCTACATCGGATTTCAATTGAGGGATTTATGCTCTGATTAGTAAGAGAAGGTTAGATATGATGAAAACCTACATCAAGAAAATAAAGAAATAAAATTAATATTTAAAAAAGAAGATGAATCTTATAAATGACTAGTATATGCCATAGCCATTGCCATTGTATGAACTTCTTACCATCTTAAGTGTAAAATTCTGACATGGAAATATTTTATAAAGTGTTATTTGAAATGGTTATGTTCATGGCATGATTACCAATGATTTATGGTAATAGTTATATTTTGATGAACATACTTGTTATTGAAAGCATATTTTTGGCTATCATTGTGAAAAGAAAATAAATGAGCATGGTCACATGGCAATCTGTGTGGTGCACCAGTAGGAGACGTCTTACCAACGGTTATGATTATGATTATGAGAAAAGAAAGAGAAAGTGTACCATGTCGGACGGAGCGAGAAAAGTCCGTACCGGAGAGTAGAGGATACTCACCCTGACCGGGGTAGCTTGAAATGAGAATAAGTTGTTGGCCATCGTATGATATTCTAAAATTAGTTACTCCTGTCATACATATTATTACTGTATGATTCTTATGTGCATAGATATAATGCATTCATGTGACCAAAGATATTTTCTGTAGTTTATACAGCTGAACATGATGTGATGAGCTATATTGATGATGATTTATTGTTAAACTTACTGGGATTTAATTCTCACTATATTTCCATATCATGTTCAGAAAATTAGTTATGCAGATTTTTCTATAGCTCTGGCTTTTAGTGCACGTTGGATCGAGTACTTTATGTTGGGCAGTTCCCAGAAGCAAATAAAATGTTTGCGGTCGAGTTGGCTTAGATCCCGGTGAAGGTGCAACCACCCGCACCTGTATTTTTGGAATTGGTTAACCAGAATAAATAAGATGTAAATTTTTATGTGTTTGATATGTTGTACGTATGTTTTGATTAATGACATGTATGTGAACTCTGTATTCTATAAATTAAATAAATGTTATATTGAGTTAAGTTGTAACGAGGTAATAACTTCATGGTATTTTAAAAAAAAATTGATACTTAAATGGAGTTGTTACTTAATTGGTATCAGAGCAGGTCGATCCTAGATGGCCAGTGGGTGGATGGTTATCTGAATCGATCTTATAGTGTCTTGAGTATGTTGTGGTTGTGCTGTGTAGGGGATCAGTGATTCATATAGGTAAGAAATTACTAGTGTTTCCTATCTATATGCCGAGGTGGTGTTATGACTGCTATTAAATATTTTTGAACTAACTATTGGGCTTGATCACGTCAATAGCAGTATAACTTTGTTTTTTCCATAGTAGGAAATGGCACCACCAAGGAGGAATCTAGCAACCAATGCAGAGGAAACCCTGCATAACCTGGCCACGGCAATTTGAGACCAAGTCATGACCACCAACCAAATTTTACAATATCTCCAGAATGCTAATAACCCAAATGGTGAGACTGGTGCTAACAACCGGATGGCTGGAAATGATAATGGCATATCCGAGTTCCTGAGGACTAGACCACCTTGTTTCTAAGGTGGCTATGACTCAACGGTAGCCGAAAGGTGGATTAGGGAATTAGAGAAAATCTTTGAAGTGATGCGCTGTACTGAAGAGCAGCAAATTATTTTTGCTACATATATGTTAAAGGATGAAGCAGAATACTGGTGGCGTGGAGCTAGAGAAATTTTAGCTCATCAGGGAAGACAAATCACCTGGCAAGTGTTCAAGGACATTTTTTTTGAAAAGTATTTTCCAAGTACTGTACGGGTAGAGAAAGAGATCGAATTTCTCCAACTCAGGCAAGGCAGCATGACCGTGGACCAGTATATCGCAAGGTTCGAGGAGCTGTCTAAGTTCTCCTCTTATCTGCGAGATAATCCAGATGAAGCATGGAAGGCGGTTAAGTTTGAAGCGGGACTAAACCCAGAGATAAAGAATGCTGCTATAGCTATGGAGATCAGGGAGTTTGTACCTTTGATAAATAAATGCAGACTCCTGGAAAAGAGTTTAAAGGCAGTGGGGGACGAAAAGCAAAGGCGAAACCTATGGAAAAGGAAGAAAAATTTTCCCAACCCTAGAAAGAACGTGAGAAGAAGTGGATATGGAGCTGATAAGAGGCCATTGATTGCGGGTCCTAGGCCTTTTCAACAAGACCTCACCTCAGTCAAGTGCGCTAAGTGCGGACGCATGCATGGTAACCGACCATGCTACATGGGACAAGATGTCTCCTTCAATTGTGGACAGAAGGGACATTTTGCGAAAAACTGCCCACAGAATGCGAGAAAGCAGCCAGAACAGAGGCCTCAAGTGAAAGGAAGGGTTTTCACCCTGAGCGGCCAAGAGGCAGCCCAATCTTCTGAAATGATTCAAGGTACATGCTATATCTATGGATTTGCTCTTATGGTGTTATTTGACTCTGGTGCTAGTCATTCATTTATATCGGAAGAATGTATTAAGAAGTTTCAGTTCCCTATTTCTAAAACTCCCTATGAGCTATCCGTAGTAACCCCTACAAGAGAACGGGTATTAACTTCCTCTATATGTAAGGACTGTCAAGTCACCATCCAGGAGAGAACTTTTTCTGTAGACCTCGTCTGTTTACCTTTAAGAGGTATTGAGGGCATTCTAGGTTTAGACTGGATGTCTAGAAATCGAGTCTTGTTGAATTGTTGTAATAAGACCGTTGAATTTCTACCTCCTACTCCGAAAAAGGAGGTCCAGTTATTGATGTTAAATGCCAATCAAGTTAATAGGGAGTTGAAGAATGGAGTACTTGGATACATTCTCTTGTATTTATCAAACATAGAAGTCGAATCGAAGCTTGATGAAATCCCAATAGCCAACGAGTTTCCTGAAGTATTTTCATAAGATATTCCAGGCTTACCTCCCAAGAGAGAGATTGAGTACTCTATTGATCTCCTACCTGGGATAGGGCCTATCTCTATTGCACCATATCGAATGGCCTCGAAGGAACTACAAGAACTAAAGAAGTAGTTGGAGGAACTATTAGACAAGCAATTCATTAGACCGAGTGTATCACCTTGGGGAGCTCCTGTATTGTTTGTTAAGAAGAAAGACGGGAGCTTGAACCTATGTATAGATTACAGAGAGCTGAATAAGGTGACTATAAAAAACAAGTACCCTCTCCCTAGGATAGATGACTTATTGAATCAATTGAAGGGTGCTTCCATCTTTTCTAAAATTGACTTGAGGTCAGGATATCATCATATTAGGATTAAGGAGGTGGACGTACCAAAAACTCCTTCAGGACTAGGTATGGGCACTATGAGTTTCTCGTAATGCCCTTCGGGTTAACGAATGCACCTGCAATTTTCATGGATTACATGAATAGCATTTTTCGACCCTACCTAGATCAATTTGTTGTAGTATTCATTGATGACATCTTGATATACTCTAAGAGTGAGAAAGAACATGAACAACATCTCCGAATCGTGCTGCAAGTGCTGAAAGAGAAAAAGTTATATGCCAAATTGGAAAAGTGTGAATTTTGGCTGTCAGAGGTAAAGTTTCTCGAACATGTCATCTTTAATAGTGGGGTAGCCATAGATACTAGCAAGACGGTAGCAGTGATTCAGTGGGAGAGACCAAAGATGGTTACGGAAGTCAGAAGTTTCCTGGGTTTGGCAGGATACTACAAGAGGTTTATACAAAACTTCTCTCGTATAGCCTTGCCATTGACTAAATTGACCAGGAAGGGAAGTCCTTTCAAATGGACTGATCAATGTGAAGCTAGTTTTTAGGAGCTTAAGACAAGACTAACCACTCCTCCAGTTTTAATTATTCCAGACCCCACAGGACATTTTGAAGTGTATAGTGATGCTTCAAAGAAAGGGTTAGGGTGTGAGCTAATGCAAGACAAGAGAGTAGTTGCTTACGCCTATAGACAACTAAGAACCCACGAAGGAAACTATCCAACCTATGATCTTGAATTGGCGGCAGTGGTGTTTGCTTTAAAGATTTGGCGACATTACTTATACAGAGCAACCTTTGAAGTATATTGCGATCACAAGAGTCTTAAATATCTCTTTGATCAAAAGGAGTTAAATATGAGGTAACGAAGATGGGTGAAATTTCTCAATGACTACAAGTTTGAGATAAAGTATCATCCAGGAAAGGCGAATATTCTAGCTGATGCCTTAAGTCAAAAATCTTTATACATGGGCCAGATGATGTTGTGCGAGATGCAAATGCTAGAGGAGTTTCAGAATTTGAAGCTGGACAATACTTTTTCCTCAAAGAAGCTAACCATTAATGGTTTAAGTATAGGGTGTGACCTTAGACCCCTGATCAAAGAGGCTCAAGCTCACGACCAATACTTACAGGATCATAAAGACCAAGGTAATTTTTCTGTCATGGAAGATGGAGCAATCATGTATCAGGGAAGGATTTGTGTCCCTCAAGAACGAGAGTTGAGGACTAAGATCCTACAGGAAGCGCATGAGAGTAAATACACAGTCCATCCTGGATGCACTAAAATGTACCAGGATTTAAAAAGGATGTATTGGTGGCCAGGGATGAGAAAGGACATTACCGAGTTTGTGGTGAAATGTCTCATTTGTCAAAAGGTGAAGGTGGAGCATCAAAAGCCAGCGAGATTTCTACAACCTCTTGAGATCCCTAAATGGAAATGGGATAGTATCTCGATGGACTTTGTTGTAGGTTTACCTAAGACTTCAGTGGGACATGACTCTATCTGGGTAATAGTTGACAAATTAACCAAATCTGCTCACTTTTTGCCCATAAAAATTAACTTTTCACTAGATAAATTGGCCCAATTGTACGTCCAAGAAATAGTTAGACTCCATGGGATTCCCTTACATATTGTTTGTGATAGAGATCCGAGGTTCACGTCGAGGTTTTGGAAGGCGTTGCAGGAAGCTTTTGGTACTCAGTTGCAGTTCAATATTGCCTACCATCCTCAGATTGACGGGCAGACAGAACGAACCATTCAAACCCTAGAAGATATGTTGAGGGCCTGTGTGATAGAGCAAGGTAAAGGATGGGATAAGTACCTACCTTTAGTAGAGTTTGCTTATAATAATAGCTATCACTCTAGTATTAAGATGGCCCCCTATGAAGCTTTATACGGTAGAAAGTGCCGATCTCCACTATGTTGGTTCGAGGTAGGAGAAAAGAACTTGTTGGGTCCTGATCTAGTTTAACAAACCATTGAACAAATCAAGATGATACGAAACAAAATACTTACAGCTCAGAGTCGGCAAAAGAGTTACTACGATAAGAGACATAGACCTCTAGAGTTTGAGGAAGGAGACCATGTAATTCTGAAACTTTCCCCGACTACGGGAGTTGGTAGGTCTCTCAAAACAAGAAAGCTAAGTCCGCGATTTTTGGGACCCTACCAAATTCCGAAGAAAGTAGGGACATCAACATATCAAGTTGCTCTCCCACCTAATTTGTCCAACTTGCATAATGTTTTCCACGTATCACAGCTGCGGAAGTATCTTCCAGATTCATCACATGTAATACAGGTTGAACCAATCCAAATAAAGGAGAACATAACATACCAGCTAGTACCTGCATCCATATTGGACAATGACGTGAAGCAACTGAGAAATAAAACCATTCCCCTAGTTAAGGTGTTATGGGAAGGTTTGACTCCGGAAGAAGCAACTTGGGAGCTGGAAGAAGTCATGAGGAAGAAATATCCGCAATTATTCTTATAAGGTAATTTCTGAAATTTTGAGGACAAAATTTCTTTTAGGGCGAGAGAAATGTAACATCCCTAATTTCGTTTCTTTTATTGATAAAAGTACATAAAAATTTAATTAAGGAAATAAAATTTATTAGACAATATTTTAGATATCTAAGGAAATATAATCCTTAGAAATTCTTCACCTTATGTATATGCATAGAAAATGTTTCTAACATTAAGAGAACAAATAAAGAGGGAAAACCTAATAGGAAAGAAATTAGAAATAACATACAAAAGAGATGCAAAATTCTTGGATAAGGAAGATAAATTTTTAGAAACAAGTAAAGGTCATAAAATTTCAAGAACATTGAATTAGGGTAATTTTTCCTAATTTAAGAACTAGAGTTATTAAGTTTAAAATCTTTACCCATACATTGGGCTTTTACCTATGGACACTTCATATAGAGTTTTTCCACTTCACATAAGTTTCTAGTAAGCCATTGGATAACCTAAGTAAGAAATAAAACATAGACTTGGACTAGGATATAGTAATTGGACCGATAGCCCAAAAATTATGAAAATGTGACCAAACCCTCCAAGAAAGGTAGAATTTTATCCAAAGCAAAGAAAATGGGTAGGAATAAGCCCAAATCCAAGAGGAAAAATAAAATAAAATAAAATAAATTAGGTGATGATATAATAATGTAATAATAAAGATTAGGTTACATGGCATTAAGACAAAAATTTAGCAAGTGGTGTGATTCTACATTCATCATTTTGGCAAGTGGCATGATAATACAAGACTTTAGGACAAAAACATCTATCTCCTACACTCATAATTCTAGCAAGTGGTAAGATAATACATGGCATTAGGACAAAACATTCCTATCCCACACAAATAATATCAACCAAATAATGGAGATTCAAGAGCTAGAAATTTGCCACCTAAAAAGGCAAACCTATCATACATGTTTAAGACAAAAGAAAATGGAAAAGAATCCCTAAATCAAAGGGACCTTGTCCCTTATCTTAAGAACATATCATCATAATTTTCAAAATACAAATCTCCTATTCCTATGCATATCTTGACTAAGGAAGAGGAAGATAAGAACATAAGTTGTTGGTTTTCCAAAAATTAAACAAAGTGTATCCTAATTGTGATAAGGTAGACCCATGATCATGAAAGGTGAATTATTTGGTGGTCTATATAAGAAAACCCACCCTTACAACATTAGAATTTCGTCCAAGGGAGGGAGAGGAAAAATAGAAGCAAGGTAGAGTGAGAAAAGGAGAGGAAGAAAGGAAGAAAGAGGAAGGAGAAGTCTAGGGGACTAAGTGCTCCAGGTAAGTTTAACAATATTTCTTTTTGAAGAAAAATTTTGAAACTTATAATATTTATATGAGATTTTGATCTTAGAACTTTTATGATTGGTCATGATGTTGCTATATCATGTTACATATTGATCTTGCATGTGATGTATGTTTGAATACTTAGGTTGGTGTAGATAGTTCTGCATGGGTATAGCTATGTGTGTCATGGATTTTTAGTCACTGTAATCATTCAATTTGGAGTCCATATGAGGAAGATATGAGCTGATTAGTAGTCAAAGGTTAGAAAATGGTTCATCAGGGAAGAATATGTTAGGACAGCTTCTGTATTTTAATTTTTGGGAATTATCTATATGGAATTAAAATAAATGGTTAACATAAGAATTATAGCTATGTGTGTGATGGATTTTTAGCCACTGGAATCATTCAATTTGGAGTCCATATGAGGAAGTTATGAGCTGATTAGTAGTCAATGGTCAGAAAATGGTTCATCAGGGAAGAATATGTTAGGACAGCTTCTGTATTTTAATTTTTGGGAATTATCTGTATGGAATTAAAATAAATGGTTAACATAAGAATTATATATATGTGTGTCACGGATTTTTAGCCATGGGAATTACTCAAGTTGGAGTACATATGAGGTAGATATGGTCCGATTAGTAGGTAGAGGTTAGAACCTATCCAAGAACAAATAACCTGTACATTTAGGGAGTAATATCACCTTGATTTCTTAATATTTCGCTACAATGTTCAACATAATAGTTTTAGATAATTGTTCTATCTTGAAATTGACACTAAGATCACCTACATCGGAGTTCAATTGAGGGATTTATGCTTTGATTTGTAAGAGAAGGTTAGATATGATGAAAACCTACATCAAGAAAATAAAGAAATAAAATTAATATTTAAAAAAGAAGACGAATCTTATAAATGACTAGTATATGCCATAGCCATTTCCATTGTATGAACTTCTTACCATCTTAAGTGTAAAATTCTGACATGAAAATATTTTATAAAGTGTTATTTGAAATGGTTATGTTCATGGCATGATTACCAATGATTTATGGTAATAGTTATATTTTGATGAACATACTTGTTATTGAAAGCATATTTTTTGCTATCATTATGAAAAGAAAAGAAATGAGCACAGTCACATGGCAATCTGTGTGGTGCACCAGTAGGGGACGCCCTACCAACGGTTATGATTATGATTATGAGAAAAGAAAGAGAAAGTGTGCCATGTCGGACGGAGCGAGAAAAGCCCGTACCGGAGAGTAGAGGATATTCTCCCTGACCGGGGTAGCTTGAAATGAGAATAAGTTGTTGGCCATCGTATGATATTCTAAAAATAGTTACTCCTGTCATACATATTATTACTGTATGATTCTTATGTGCATGGATATAATGCATTCATGTGACCAAAGATATTTTCTGTAGTTTATACAACTGAACATGATGTGATGAGCTATATTGATGATGATTTATTGTTGAACTTACTGGGATTTAATTCTCACTATATTTCCATATCATGTTCCGAAAATTAGTTATGTAGATTTTTCTATAGCTCTGGCTTTTAGTGCACGTTGGATCGAGTACTTTATGTTGGGCAGATCCCAAAAGCAAATAAAATGTTTGTGGTCGAGTTGGCTTAGATCCCGGTGAAGGTGCAACCACCCGCACCTGTATCTCCGGAATTGGTCAACCAGAATAAATAAGATGTAGATTTTTATGTGTTTGATATGGTGTATGTATGTTTTGATTAATGACATGTATGTAAACTCTGTATTTTATAAATTAAATAAATGTTATATTGAGTTAAGTTGTAACGAGGTAATAACTTCATGGTATTTTTTTTTAAAAAAAAATTGATACGTAAATGGAGTTGTTACAACCAGGATCTTAGCCAACTCGACACAACATACGCTAAAAGCTGGTCATAGAAAATATCTGCATAACTTAGTTTTCTAAACATGATATGGAAATATAGTGAGAAATAAATCTCAGTAGGTTCAACAATAAATTATTATCAATAATGCTTGTCACATCATGTTCATATGTATAAGCTACATCAATTATCTTTAGGTCACGTGGATGTACTTTATCTATGCACATAAAAATTGTATAGTTATGACATGTATGGCATGAATAACTACTTTCATAGTATCATATGATGGCTATCAACTTGTTTTCATACCAAGCTATCCCGGTCAGGGTGAGTACTTTCTACTCTCCAATATGGACTTTTCTTGCTCCGTCCGACATGTCACTCTTTCTTTTCTCATTAACATAATCATAGTCATTTGTAGGGTGTCCCCTACTGGTGCACCACATGAATCGCCATGTGACCGTGCTTATTTCTTTTATTTTCTTTTCTTTTCACATTAATAACCAAAAATATGATTTTAATAACAAGTATGTTCATTATGCCATAATTTTCATCAAAATATAATCATTACAAAAAATCATTGGTAATCATGCCATAAACATAATCGTTTCAAATATCACTTTATAAAATAATTTTATGTCAAAATTACACACTTAAGATGGTAAGGAGTTCATGCAATGGCAATGGCTATGGCATACACTAGTCATTTATTATTTTCATTTATAAGATTCTTCTTCTTTTTTTAATATTATTTTCCTCTCTTTAATAAATAGAGCATAACACCCTCATTTTAAATCCAATTGAGGTGATCTTGGTGTCAATTGAAAGATAAGACAATCCTCTAAAACACTTATATTTTACGTGAAATCTTAAGTAATAATGGTGTTATTTCTCCCTCAAATTCAATGTTATTTCTTCTCAGGTAGGTTTAGAACTCTACTTACTAATTAAACTATGTCTCCCTCATACAAACTCCAAATTAAGTGATTTCAGAGCCTATAGATCCGTGATACATACATATGTGTGTATATATATATATTATGTTAACAATTTCCTTTAATTCCCTACATATTGTGCCGAAAAATTCAAACACAGAAGCATACTTAACAGATTCTTTCCTGGTTAGCTAGTTTCTGGCCTTTGCTTACTAATCTAACCATATCTCCCTTATATTAATTCAAATTTGAATGAATCTAGTGGCTAAAAATCAGTGAAACATAGATTTACATTGTTTATATTAAGAATTTCTTTTAATTCCTTACAGATATATCCCAGAAATTCAAAAATAGAAGCATGCCTGACAGATTCTTCCTTGGATAACCATTTTCTGATGATTGCTTACATATTAGGAAATATCTCCCTCAAATGGACTCCAAATTAAGTGTTTCTAGTGGTTAAAAGTCCTTAAGACATAGATCTACATTTTTCATGTTAACCATTTCTTTTAGTTCCTAACTGATTCTTCTCAAAATTGCAAAGAAAAAAACAAACGCTTCCCTGGTTACCCTGAAATCTAGTTTCCTAACCAATCCTTTCCTAAGGTTTTAATTCATCATTATATTACATCCTCTTCCATTTTCTTTACATCTAATCATATTCCATCAATTTTTACCACATTTAAATGTACAAAATAGTAGCATAAAAATCATAAAAAAGTTACCGCCCATAGCTATACCTATGTAGAACTTTCCACACCAACTGTAATGTCCAAAACATCCATCATATGCAAAATAATATGTAACATGATATAACAACATCCATGACCAATCATCAAAGTAGCAAATATTGTAAATTTTATCAAAGTTCTAAGATCAAAATCCCACATAAATGTTAAAAATTTCAAAGCTTTTCTTCAAAAAGAGATATTGTTAAACCTACCTAAAGATTTTCCTAGCTCACTTAGTGAATTCTTTTTCTTGTTTCCTCTTGAAGGAAGTAGCAAGATTCCTCCCTTCCCTTAGCTTTTCTAGTAGCTTAAATAAGAGAAGGAGGGTGAGTTTTTGAACCCCAAGGATGAAGAAGAAAGATGGATTCAAGTGGAGATTAAGCTAACTTATCTTGAGTACTTAGTCATCTAGACTTCTCCTTCTTCTTCCTTTCTTCTCCTCACTTTCTCTCCTTTCCTCACTCTACCTTGCTTTTATTTTTCCTCTCCCTCACTTGGATGAAATTATAATGTTATAGGCATGGGTTTTGCTTAAATAGACTATCAAGTGGTTCACTTTTCATGATCCTGGGTTTACCTTATCACAATTAGGATGCACTTGGTTGATTTTTGGAAAAAAAAATCATGTTCTTGTCTTCCTCTTCCTTAGTCAAGATATGCATAGCAAAAGAAGATTTTTATTTTGAAAATTATGATAATATGTTATTAAGACAAGGGACAAGGTCCCTTTGATTTAGGGATTTATTTCCTTTTTCTTTTGTCTTAATCAAGTATGATAGGTTTGCCTTTCTAGGTGGTAAATTTTCAGCCATTGGATGTTCCTTGCTTGGCTGAAATTATTTGTGTAGGATAAGAATGTTTTGTCATAATGCTATGTATTATTATCCACTTGCTAAAATTATGAATGTAGGATATAGATGTTTTGTCCTAATGCCATGTATTATTACCTACTTGTTAAAATTATAAATGTAGGATATAGATGTTTTGTCTTAATGCCATGTGACCTAATCTTGATTATTATTATACTACTATTTCCTCACATGATTCTTAGTTTTTTTCCCTCTTGGATTTGTGCTCATTCTTACCCATTTCCTTTGCTTTGGCTAAAATTCTACCTTTCATGGAGGGCTTGGTCACATTTTCCTAATTTTTGGGCTATCGGACTAACTTCTATATCCTAGTCCAAGTCTATGTTTTATTTCTTGCTTGGGCTATCCAATGGGCTTGCTAAAACCTTATGTGAAGTGGAAAAATTCTATATGAAGTGTCCATAGGTGAAAGCCCAATTTATGGGTAGAGATGTTAAAGTTAGAAATTTTTAACTCTTGAATTAGGAAAAATTACCATAATCCAATCTTCTTAAAATTTTAAGACCTTTACTTACTTCACAAAAATTTATCTTCCTTACCAAATAATTTTGCCTCTCTTTAGTATGTTATTTCTAATTTTTCTTATTAGGTTTTCTCTCTTTACTTGTTCCCTTAATGTTAGAAACATTTTCTACCCATACATATAAGATGAAGAATTTTTAAGGATTATATTTCCTTATATATCTAAAAATTGTCTAATAAATTTTATTTCCTTAATTAAATATTTATGTACCTTTAAAGAAACAAAATTAGAGATGTTACATTAAATATTTATGTACCTTTATTAATAAAAGAAATGAAATTAAGGATGTTACAGTACGAACCCGAAGCATAGCCGTGTTCCAAGTACGCCAAACACGACCACAATATATCAACTAACAACAGAGTGTTTGTCTTTATATGGACTAAGTCTAGTCATATTTAAACCAAGTTTCTTATGCAGTGCAAAGCTAGGCAAGATAAAATACAATTTCTATGTTAAATGCAGGTAGAATTTGCTAGATAGAATGAATAATAGATGGGAATACCAGAGTACACCAGCTAGGACTAATGTGTTAATAGAAAACTTGAAATCCAATCAAACCAATCTATTCAAATTCTAATGAATTATACACAACAAGCTTTGAGTATTCAACCAATGAATTCCAATTCAAGCTTAGCAAATTGACCAATAGTTTCCAAATGATTACAAGCTTAAGCAATCAAAAAAAAATTCTAGCTAAACCAGGCAACTCAAAGTCAAAAATTGAAACATATATGCATAAATTTTTGCCATAATATTCTAGGTAAACCAGTGAAATAATGAAGTGAAGCAAAACTAGTAAGAATTTTAGATAACTTGCAACAAACCAGGGATTAATTCATCTTCACACAGGGCAATGTATGTAACATCCCGTAAGAAAATAACATTTATTAGACAATTTTTAGATATCTAAGGAAATATAATCCTTAAAAATTCTTCACCTAATGTGTATGCATAGAAATGTTCTAACATTAATGAAATATGTAAAGAGAGAAAACATAAGAGGAAAAATTAGAAATAAATATACTAAAGAAAGGTGAAATTCTTGGGTAAGGACGATAAATTTTTGTGAAGTAAATAGAGATATTAAAATTTCAAGAAGATTGGATTAGGGTAATTTTTCTTAATTTAAGAGTTAAAGTTACTAAGTTTAGTATCTCCACCCATAAATTGGGCTTTCACCTATGGACACTTTATATAGAGTTTTTCTACTTCACATGAATTTTTAGCTAGCCAATAGGATAGCCCAAGAAATAAATAAAACATAGACTTGGACTAGGATATAGAAATTGGACCAATAGCCCAAAAATCATGAAAATGTGACTAAGCCCATTATGAAAGGTAGAATTTTAACCAAAGTAAAGAAAATGGGCAAGAATGAGCCCAAATCCAAGAGGAAAAATGAAAATGAAAATAAAAATAAAGTGATGAAATAATGGTGTAATCAAGATTAGGTGATTTGATATTAAGACAAAAATTTAGCAAGTGGTATGATAATACAAGAATTTAGGACAAAACATCAATATCCTACACTCATAATTTTAACAAGTGGGTAATAATACAGAACATTATGAAGAAACATCTTTATCCCACACAAATAATTTCAACCAAATAATGGAGATTCAAGGGCTAGAAATTTGCCACTTAAAAGGGAAAATCTATTATACTTGATTAAGACAAAAGAAAAAGGAAATGAATCCCTAAATCAAAGGGATCTTGTCCCATATCTTAAGAACATATTATCATAATTTTCAAAATACAAATCTCCTTTTCCTATGCATATCTTGACTAAGGAAGAGAAAGACAAGAACATAAGTTGTTTGTTTTCCAAAAATTCAACCAAGTGTAATCTAATTGTGATAGGATAGACCCATGATCATGAAAGGTAAATTATTTGAGGGTCTATTTAAGCAAAACCCACCCTTACAACATTAGAATTTTCGTCCAAGTGAGGGAGAGGAAAAATAGAAGCAAGGTAGAGTGAGGAAAGGAGAGGAAGAAAGGAAGAAAGAGGAAGGAGAAGTCTAGAAGACTAAGTGTTCCAAGTAAGTTTAACAATATTTCTTTTTGAAGAAAAGTTTTGAAACTTATAATATTTATATGAGATTTTGATCTTAGAACATTGATGATTGGTCATGGATGTTGCTATATCATGTTACATATTGATTTTGCATGTGATGTATGTTTGAATACTTAGGCTGGTATAGAAAGTTCTGCATTGGTATGGCTATGGGTGACAAAATTTTAAGCTTCTGTATTTTAATTTTTGGGAATTATCTGTAGGGAATTAAAATAAATAGTTAACATAAGAATTAAATAGATATGTGTCACGGATTTTTATCGACTGGAATAATTTAATTTAGAGTTCATATCAGGTAGATATGTTCTGATTAGTAAACAAAGGTCAGAAAATGGTTAATCAGAGAAGAATATGTTAAGATAGCTTCGGTGTTTTAATTTCTGGGGACATGCTATCAGGAATTAAAATAAATGGTTAACATATGAATTATAGATATATGTGTCACATATTTTTAGCCACTGGAATCACTTAATTTGGAATTCTTATGAGGGAGATATGGATAGATTAGTAGGTAGAGTTTAGAACCTATCCGAGAAGAAATAACCTGTACATTGAGGGAGTATATCACCTTGATTTATTATTATTTCGCTACAATGTTCAACATAATAGTTTTAGATAATTGTTTTATCTTGAAAATAACACCAAGATCACCTATATTGGAGTTAAATTGAGGGAGTTATGCTCTTATTAGTAAGAGAAGGTTAGATGTGATGAAAACCAGCATCAAGAAAATAAAGAAATAAAATTAATATTTTAAAAAGAAGACGAATCTTATAAATGAAAATAATAAATGACTAGTATATGCCATAGTCATTGCCATTGTATGAACTTCTTACCATCTTAAGTGTGAAATGTTGACATGGAAATATTTTATAAAGTGATATTTGAAATGGTTATGTATATGGCATGATTACCAATGATTTTTTGTAATAGTTATATTTTGTTGAAAATACTTGTTATTGAAAGCATATTTTTGGCTATCATTGTGAAAATAAAAAAAATGAGCACGGTCACATGGCAATCCGTGTGGTGCACCAGTAGGGGACGCCTTACCAACGGTTATGATTATGATTATGAGAAAAGAAAGAGAAAGTGTGCCATGTCGGACGGAGCGAGAAAAGTCCGTACCGGAGAGTAGAGGATACTCACCCTGACCGGGGTAGCTTGAAATGAGAATAAGTTATTGGCCATCATATGATATTTTAAAAATAGTTACTCCTGTCATACATATTATTACTGTATGATTCTTATGTGCATAGATATAATGCATTCATGTGACCAAAGATATTTTCTGTAGTTTATATAGCTGACCATGACGTGATAAGCTATATTAATGATAATTTATTGTTGAACTTACTGGGATTTAATTCTCACGATATTTCCATATCATGTTCAGAAAATTAGTTATGCAGCTTTTTTCTATGGCTATGACTTTTAGTGCACATTGGATCGAGTTACTTTATGTTGGACAGATCTCAGAATCGAATAAGATGTTTGTGGTCGAGTTGGCTCAGATCCCGGTGAAGGTGCAACCACCCACACCTGTATCTCTAGAATTGGTCAACCAGAATAAATGAGATGTAGTTATTTATGTGTTTGATTTTGTTGTACGTACGTTTTGATTAATGACGTGTATGTGAACTTAATATTGTATAATAATAAAGAAAAAAAAGGTTGTTACAATGTACTTCAGCAGTGAATTCCAATCCAGAGAAAAGAAATTAAGCAGAAATAGAAATTAACAGGTAGAAATCCATAAGTGATGCCATTAGCAAGGTGAAGCACGAACAAAGAAGTAGAGGGACAATGGAAAAGAGGTAGGTGCTCGGGAATGGACTCGAGATATGCAAAGGAATGCAGCTGAGGAGGTAGAGGCACAGGTGAAAGAAAGGTGGGTTCTTAGGTTTCTAGGTTACGGGTTTAATAATGCTGGAAGGGAGCTGGGTTGATCACGGGAATGAGGGGAAGAAGCAAAGGATGAGATAAGTTGGGTCTCGGGTGGAAGGATTCAAAGTAGGGAATGATGAGATTGGGATTTCGGGAGAAGGGTAGTGGAAATTTTTTTGGTATGAGTAAAGAGTTGCAGAGAGAGAGGGGAATAAGCTGAGAGGGAAGAGAAGATGAGTATTCTAGAAAAGGGAAATAACGCTAAGAGGGAATGGGTTAGAAGGTACTAAATTTGCAGAGAGAGAGGCTACAAAGGAGGGAGATGGGAGCATGGGAGAGGGAATTTCTGAGTGTGGAGAGACAGAGAGGAAAAGAAATGGTTATAGAGAAAGACTCGAGTAGTAGAGTAAGAGGAGGAGATAGAGTTTAAGGTTTAAGGCACGGGAATGGGTTGGGATTTGGAGTTAAAGAAGGCGATAGAGGCAGAGGAGAAGAACATGGGGATTCTGGGTGAGGCACCGACTATGGCATGGGAATGAGTTGAATGAAACACGGGAGGAGACAAGAAGAAGAAAGCATGGGAAAATTCAAACCTGGGCCTGAAGCATGGTAGGGCTGTGTTACGCATTGAAGAGGGGAATTTTTGCTTAAAGCCTGAGGCCAAGCTATGTTCCATAACACGACCTACCCGTGTTGTGGGATGGAGTCCAAAACTTTTGGGTAATGGCCTGTGTTCCTTAACATGGGAGGCTTGTGTTAAAGGTAGGAAGGCCTGGCATGACCATGTTAAGAAGCACGGCTTGCTTGTGTTGCTTGCGGGAAAAACTAAATGCTCCAGAAGACCTCAGGCACTATTGTATCCTAGGACACAACAAACCCGTGTTGGCTACGGGAAAAACTAAATCCTCCAAAATTTTGACCATTCTTGAAGCATGGGTGTGCTCCATGACACAAGTAACCCATGTTGGGTACTGAAAGTCTCTTCTCTTCGAATTTTACCTCAGTTTTTCCCCTACTTTTAGGTTTCTTCGAAATTATTGCTTTCTTTACTCTTAGAGATGAAAATTATAACCTACAAAACACCTAGAAACACTATTAACACATAACCTAAAAAATTAGCTAAAATTAAAGACAAAAACCAAACTATAAATAAAGAAACTAAGCAAAAAGAAACTCAAAATATGGGTTACCTCCCATAAAGTGCTTGTTTAAAGTCATTAGCAGGACTCCCTTGCACTTTATTGAATTGAGGGAGGCTCTAAGAGGGTTTGGGTGACTCTCTTTCAACCAGTTATCCCATGACATAGTGCTTGAGGCGTTGTTAGTTGAATTTAAAAAATCTGGTGGCTTTACTCAATATTTCAACTGCTCCATAGGAAAAGACTTGACTCACTTGGAATGTGCCAGACCAACGAGAATGAAGCTTTCTCGAAAAAAGCTTTAGCCCTGAGTTAAATAGTAGGACCCAGTCGCCTATTTGGAATTTACGCCTTAGTTTGTATTTATCGTGCCATCTTTTTGTTCTTTCCTTGTACAACCTAGCATTATCATACAAATCAAGTCTTAGCTTATCTAGCTTACTGAGTTGCAAGCATATCCTTTTCCAATAGCTCTTAAGTCAAAATTAATCGTCTTTATTGGTCAATATGCCTTTTGTTTGAGCTCTATTAGCAAGTGGCAAGGATTTCCATATGCCAACCGAAAGGGTGTGGTTCCTATAAGAGTTTTATATATTGTTCTGTAGGCCCATAGTGTGTCATCAAACTTGAGAGACCAATCGTTTCTTGCCCTTGACACAATTTTCTCCAAGATAGCTGTGATTTTTCTATTGGGTATCTCAACTTGTCCACTTTTTTGGGGATGATATGCTAAATCCATTTTATGAGTGACTCTATTTCTTAAAGCGGTTCTGAAATTGTTGCTTAGTGAAGTGAGATTTGCCATCACTTATGACAGCTCGGGGCACTCTAAATCTGAAAAAAAAGCACTCTCTTGAAGAGTTTGGCAACCACTCTAGCATCATTAACGGGATATGCCACTGCTTCTACCCACTTAGACATGTAATCCATAGCTTCTAGGATGTACTTATTGCCACATGAAGATGGAAAGGGCCCATGAAGTCAATACCCTAAACATCAAATATCTCATCTTCTAAAATACTATTTAGGGGCATCTCATTCCTCCTTGAGATATTTCCAATTCTTTGACACCGATCACACTCTTTTACAAAGGTATACACATCTTTGAAGAGTGAAGGCCAATAAAAACCAGCTTGAAGAATCTTAGCTGCTGCCTTTGAGGTGTTAGTATAGGCTCCATAAGTTGAGTTATGGCAATGATAAATGACGTTATGTACCACTTCCTCTAGAATACATCTACGGAAGATGCCATATGCACACCATTTGTAAAGACATGTGTTGGGTATCATGCAAAGATGAATACAGTGTCCGAACGCAAGTGCACGTGTCGTGACCAAGTAATAAAGTGATGAGAAAGTATCGTCCCACGATGAGTGAACTAAAACTGTTAAGGATACTTTTGTTGTGTGAAATGCTGTAGCAAAGAGAGGATGGTTTATAAGATAAAATAAAGGTGGAAAAATTAAATACAGCTATAACTAGGATGAGGGGTACTAGGGTGTAAAGAAAATGGAATAGGGAGGTCTAGGGTTGCTCAGGGTTGCCATGAACTATTGCACTCATATTTGCTCCAAGAATTGCTACAGCAATTGTCCTAGGTGCCTAGTTCAGTCTTGAATGGAGTCTTCCCAGACTTTCATTCCTTGCAATTCTGAGGTTTAGACCTGCATCCCTACAGCGGTCTTCACCCCTGAGTTGTGCATAAAGCTCCACTGCTGGGGTAATGGGGGACCATATATTCCTATATTGGCTATCCCCATATATTCAACTTGTTTTTCCAACCTCTATTCCCCTCCCGGGTGAATATAGGCCTCAGACTACCTCCACTAACTTCCGTTATTAGGGGTATTTAAAATATAAACACAGTTGAATGTAAAAATAGTGCTGCAACGAAATGTGTTATACTAAAAGTGTGCTCAAGTTCATTACAACCCTTGTGCAACCCTAGCTGGAAACTAGCCAAGCCTCATGGTTACACTGGTTACAAAAATCCCAGAATCACTGGTATACATCTCTAGTGATAAAAGAAATGCAAGTGCAGTCTTGATAGAAAACAAAAGAAAAATGAAAACACAACAGCGAACAATAGAATTCCGGGATTGCACTCTATCTCGTGCTCTAATGCTTCTGGGCAGTGTGTAGCTGTTCTCTCCTTTACACCCCCACTCTCGTGTCTGCTTTGTCTCCCCCACTTTGTCTTTCTTTATCGTTCAGCCTTGTGGTCCCAGTCAGCTGCCTTGCTTTTGCTGTCATTCCCCCTGCTCTGCAGTCAGCGTCTTTGTGTCAGCTTTTTCCCTCCACTTTCAGTAGTGGATGCCTTTCTGCCTCAGCCCAACCAGCAGCTTGCAGTGCCAGTTGGTTGCTGCTTTCTCCTGCTAGGTGGGTGCTGTACCTGCTGCGCAGCTCTGCTCCTCTGTTACCTGCGCCATAGCAGCAGGATCAATTCCACATGTAAAGACAAAAAGGGACAGCTCACTCAATCTCACTTGTGTTGCTGGCTTAATTGCCACAAATGTTTACAAAATTGCTGCAGCAAATGAGATGGGTGATAGTATATCCAAGGGAGTCATTCCATTTAATTAAGTCCAGGAATAAAAGTGCTCAATGTATCAAAATAGTGCAGTAAACATACTCTAAAACTCATGAAAACTGTAGTAAGTTGCAGTTATCAAATCCCCCCAAACTTAAAGGATTGCTTGTCCCCAAGCAATTTGTTCTGTTCACCACACCTTTCTTTTCAATTAATTTCAAATCTTTTCTCTCCTGCCTAATTCCATATAATCCTGCTGATAGCTCTCAACTCTCAGGATTGTTCCCTATAAGAAATACCACAAGCCTTCTTCCCAATCTCAACCAAAACCCTACTTAAAGTTGTGTGTGTGTGATATGGACAGTTTCCCTAAGAGTCTCTTGGGTCAATATCAGCTAGAGTTCCTAAGATTTTTATGCTAATAGGGGGTAGTTACAGACTTCCATTCTTTCTCTCTCTCTTTTTTCTTTTTTTTTTCAAAATAGATATTGATTAGCCGAGGTCATTAGTGCCTTTTAATGCGAATGCCAACATGTGTTGATGAGGACACCTGGTTACTCAGCCTTATCACCTTTTAACAGCATCCCACTCATACTCTATGTCCCTGTTTTATGCAAAGGCACACATGAGGCTCATGCATACCCCTGGTTACTAAGGAACTACAAAGGCATTGGAGTGTCCACATTTCTCTCTTTATTTTCTACTTCCCCCCCAAACTTAAGCCTTTCTCACAAATAACTTATGCCTCTTTCCTAATTTCACAGAAGACTCTCAATATTGGAGCTAAAAATTTTAAGTCCAATTTCTGAAATTACCAATTTTCTCTTGCAAAAACTGCCCATCTTCTGTGCTCATTAGAAGAAGGTTTTGTGTGTGATTGGGCAAGGGTGTAGGTCTCCTATTCTGGTTTTGTGCAACTTCCAACCCTCCTCATAGAGTATCCCAGAACTATAGTAGGATAAGGCTTATCTCCCTGTGTTTCTCTTTTTTTTTCTTTTTTTTAACACACATGTATACTATATACATCAAAACAAGTAAGTACTAATGCAGACTCATCCAACACAGGCAGGCAGGAACATAAGTAATCAGCAGCACAGAAAAACAACAACATAGATAAGCAAAATACAAAAAAAACAAGTCCATGCTTCAGCAAACTCTATGGTAATAACTAAAGCAACACTAAGCCACAGAAATGCCACAACAAACATTATATAACCACCCCCCAAACTTAAAGGTGAGCAGTGTCCTCACTGCTGATGCAATGGCCAAAAACACAAAAGACACCTAAAAACAGAAGTAGAGGCAAAGGAATTCCAAATGCAGCAGAGAAGGAATAAGAGTTAAAGGAACCTCCTGAGGGTGCTAGCAGGGATGCTGCAGCACCCTAGGGGCATTGACCCCCAGAAAACCTTGAGGAGCTTCTGAGCCCACTTCTGCGCTATGTTGATTGTTGTGTGGCCTTCCCTTTGCTCATCATTGCTGCCCGTTTTGCAATGGGCTCATCATCATCAGAGGACTCAGCTCTCACTGGTGTCTGTTGGGGTTCTGGGTGGGGCTCCTTGCTAGAGGAGGATCCTTCAAAATCCTTTTACTGTTCTGTCTGCGGCTCAGGTGCTGGGCCTGACTCCTCAAAGGTGGTATGGAGCAAGTCAGTGGGAAACTCCGGAAATGGGAAAAATTGTTTATAGTTTTGTTCGAGGGTGGTGTGAAGGGCAAAATCCTTTTTTTGCTCATAACACCAAAACGTTTGCTAAAGTTTCAAAAGCACAGCTTGTTGCCTGAGAATGGTAGCTTGTTGATAGAGGATGAACTGCAAGGTCTTGTCAGCTGGCTGGGGGGTAAAGGAAGAAGCAGAGGGGCTGACAGATTGTGGGGGATCTCGGGAAGCAGCTGGTGGGTGTGGGGCAGCTTTCTCTTGGACAATCCGAGCAATGGTGATAGTAATGATGAGGTTGGTGTCCTTCAATACTTCTTCATCAATGGAGACTCGGACTCCACGATTCTTGCACAGGATAGTGATGAGGGAAGGGAAAAGTAAACTTCCCTTTTTTCAGTTGGCGCATACTTCAATTTGGCCACTGATGATTCGGCCAACGTTAAGTGGTTTGCCGGATATGAGTGCATCAACCATTGTTACTCTGTCTTGGCTCACTGTCTGCCCATGGGTAGAAGGTAGCAAGCGGGTCTTGAGGAAGTGGTACCACACCTTTGCTGCAGGTACCAGAGAGATCCGATTGATGGTGGTGGAGCCCTGAGGGGACTTATCCCAGGTGGTGCCGGGAAGGCATACCCGGGTAAGCATAACGTCCCAGTCCTGGTCTTGCAGACCCTGTAGATAGGCCTCGTACTGGTCTTCTTCATCTGGCAGATTGTAAGCCTTATTTATGGAGGCTTGGTCAAACCGAACCCTAGTCTCCCAAACTGTCACCCACTTCTCATTGTCTGGTGAGAAGTTTGCATAAAATTCCCTAACCAAAGGGATAAGAGCAGTTTGCAGGTGACTGGAAAAATTTTCCCATCCCTCTGTTTGACCATAGTGCCAATGTACATTGGCAGTCCTAAATCCTCCGTGACCGTGAAAGTGAAGCCTTTTTCTGCGCAGAAATTTCGCAGCAGGATTTCCTCATCGTGTCTCTGTTTGCTCTTTTCGGAGGTGAACTTCTTCACCTTACTCGCCTTTCAGGCCACCGTCTTGATTCTCTGAATGGTTGGTACGAGGGTTTGGAAGTGGAGGTTTCTAGTGCGAAGGAGGTGAGGGAGCTGTATAGGTTTTGGGAATTTGGGTGAGGTACTTGAGGGTGAAGGGGGAGGGGGAGTTGCAGAGGTTTAATGAGGGTGGAAGACGTGTTTTTATGACTTATGGGCTTCTGCCTTTTTTCCGCCCCCATTTTGCTTTTGACAACAATTTTTTGAATATATATATATATATATATATATATATATATATATATATATATTATAAGAAGCATAGCAGAGGGGAACTCCTTGATTTAGGGCTGACTGCGTTTGCTGCAGCAACGGTGCAGTAAAAACTGGCTTGCCTAGGATTTTGCTGCAGCAGAGGTGGCTTGTTCTTAATCCTGCTATAGCAAAGCAAGGACTATCTTTCGTATAGTTTTGCTGTAGCAAAACAAAAACTGGTTCTGCAAACTTCTATGCTTCATATCCTGCGTAACAAACACAAATGCTATTAGATTCATGATTTAAACTATCTAAAACTGTCAAATTAATTAACAACAAATTTAAACTTGGGTTGCCTCCCATGAGCGCTTGTTTTAGAGTCAATAGCCTGACTTTCTCCGTGCTCATTCCTCTTACAGGTGGGTTGAGATGTGTTGTCTGTCCACATCACCTCCCAGATAGTGCTTGACCCTTTGTCTATTAACCCTGAATGTCCTTCCTTCTTTTTCTTCCTCCAATTCTACAGTTTCGAAAGGGAAAACCTTGCTAATGCGAAAAGGACCAGACCAACGAGATTTTAATTTTCCAGGAAACAAAGTCAGCCTGGAATTATATAGCAGCACTTTCCGTCCTACTTTGAAGTTCCTTGGTTGTATCTTCTTGTCATGCCATTGCTTTGCTTTCTCCTTGTATAGTTTGGCATTCTCATGAGCCTGCCCTCGGAATTCATCCAGCTCATTTAGCTGTAGCATCCTTTTCTCCCCAGCAGCTTCCAGATTCAGGCTTAAATTCTTCACTGCCCAATATGCTCGATGCTCTATTTCTACTGGCAGATGACAAGCCTTCCCAAACACCAACTTGTATGGTGACATGCCCAGTGGTGTTTTGTAAGCTGTTCTATATGCCCATAATGCATCATCCAACCTTAAGGACCAATCCTTCCTCATGGAGCCTACTGTTTTCTCTAGAATTCTCTTGATCTCTCTATTGGAGACTTCAGCCTGTCCACTCGTTTGTGGATGATAGGGTGTTGTCACCTTGTGCCTTACTCCGTATTTAGTGAGGAGTGCTTTGAACTGCCTATTGTAAAAATGGGTCCCTCCATCGCTGATGATGGCTCTGGGGGTTCCAAACCTTGTAAAGATGTTTCTCTTCAAAAATCTGGTCACCACTCTGGCTTCATTAGTCTGAGATGCACTGGCTTCCACCTATTTTGAAACATAATCGACAGCTACTAGGATGTATTGGTTGTCGAAACTCGAGGGAAATGGTCCCATGAAATCTATTCCCCATACATCAAATAATTCCACCTCTAGGATGTTGTTCAGTGGCATTTCATGTCTGTGAGATATATTCCCTGTCCTCTGGCACCGGTCACATTGCATTACGAAGGAATAGGTGTCCTTGAATAGAGAAGGTCAGTAGAACCCAGCCTGCAGTACCTTGTTTGCAGTTCTTACTCCTCTGAAGTGGCCTCCATAAGGGGAAGCATGGCATTGTTGTAGAATTTGCTCCACCTCTTCTCTGGGGATGCATCTTCTTATCATCTGATCAGTGCACTGTTTGAACAGATATGATTCATCCCAGTAATATGAGTTCACTTCATGCAGAAATTTCTTCTTCTGCTGAAGTGTCAAGTCTAGTGGGAGCAGTTCACTCACCAAGTAATTTACATAATCAGCATACCATGGCACACCATGTTGGGACAGTAAGTAGAGTTGTTCATCTGGAAACCTTTCGTTAATTTCATTTTCTCCTGAGCTGTCCCCTTCCAGTCTAGAGAGATGGTCTGCCCCTTGATTTTCAGTTCCTTTTCTATCCCTGATCTCTAAGTCAAATTCCTGAAGCAAAAGCACCCACCGAATGAGCCTGGGCTTGGAATCCTTTTTCCTAACCAAGTGTTTGATGACAGAATGGTCTGTGTGCACTATCACTTTTGCTCCTACCAGATATGCTCTGAATTTTTCGAAGGCAGACACTATTGCAAGCAATTCCTTCTCTGTCACTGTGTAGTTCAGTTGGGCCCCCTACAATGTTTTGCTTGCATAATATATAGAGTGAAAAAGCTTGTTCCTACGCTGTCTGAGAACAGCTCCCAATGCTGCTTCGCTAGCATCACACATTAGCTCAAATGGAGAGGTCTAGTCTGGTGCAACTATAACTGGGGCTGTACTCAATTTCTTCTTGAGGTCACAAAATGCTGTCATACAACCTTCATCAAAACAGAAAGTTCTGTCCTTCTCGAGAAAACTGCATAAAGGTTTGGCAACCTTAGAGAAGTCTTTGATGAACCTCCTATAAAATCCTGCATGACCCAGGAAGCTTCGGATGCCTTTGACAGAAGTGGATGGAGGCAGTTTCTCAATGATTTCCACCTTGGCCTTATCAACTTTAAGTCCTCTTTGAGAAACTTTGTGCCCCAGAACAATTTCCTCTTTTACCATAAACAAACACTTCTCCCAGTTCAACACCAAGTTTGTTTCTTCACACCGTTGTAAGACTTTAGCAAGGTTTTCCAAACATAGGTCAAAGGAATCCTCGAAGACTGAGAAGTCATCCATGAAAATTTTCACAAATTGCTCAGCCATCTCTATAAAAATTGCCAGCATGCATCGCTGAAATGTTGCTGGAGCATTGCAGAGTCCAAATGGCATTCTTCGAAATGCAAAGGTACCATAAGGACAGGTTAAGGTGGTCTTATGCTGATATTCCGGTGCTATAGCAATCTGGTTGTACCCTGAATAGCCATCCAGGAAACAATAATATTCCCTTCCTGCGAGTCTATCTAACATTTGATCAATGAATGGCAAGGGAAAGTGATATTTCTTGGTGCTTTTGTTTAGCTTCCTGTAATCCATACATATCCTCCAGCCAATCACCACCTTGGTAGGGATGACCTCATTATTTTTGTTTTCCACCACAGTCATACCCCTTTTTTTAGGAACACATTAGACTGGACTAACCCAGGAGCTATCTGATATGGGGTAAATGATTCCAGCATCCAGCCATTTGATGATCTCCTTCTTTACCACCTCCTTCATTATTGTGTTGAGTCTCCGTTGAGGTTCTATGGACCCTGTTTCATTACTCTCCAAAAGGATCTTGTGCATGCAGAATGAAAGGCTGATTCCTTTAATATCAGCTAGTGTCCAACCAATAGCCCTCCTGAATTTCTTCAGTGTCAGGACCAATTTCTCCTCTTGTTCTCCTGTCAAAAGTGCTGAGATAACCACAGGAAGAGTGGTTGTTTCTCCTAAATACACATACTTGAGGTGTGCTGGCAACGGCTTCAGTTCCAAGACCGGTGGGTCTTCCACTGATGTCTTTAGCGGCCTTGATTCTGGTGGGGTCATATATAATGGCTCCTTCACTGGCCCCTGCTTCCTAATGCTATGTCTGACATCAATCCAGGCCCATTCTTTCTCGTTCTCCTCTTCTGAATTTGAGTCTTCTGTCCATGCTACTGATGGTGGGTCCTTGCAGCATTTTCTTAACTACTCTGATGCCAATGTGTCTATCACAGACACAACTGCACACTCTTCTTCTTCACTGGGAAACCTCATGGTTTGGAGTACATTGAATGTAACCTGCTCATCCTGGACTCTCATGGTTAATTCCCCTTTCTGGACATCAATTAATGTCTGGCCAGTTGCTAGGAATGGTCTACCCAGAATAATTGGTACCTCTGCATCAGTTTCATAGTCCAGTATTATGAAGTCTACTGAGAAGATGAACTTGTCCACCTTAACCAGGACATCCTCTATTTTTCCCTTTGGATGGGCAATGGATCTGTCTGCCAATTGCAGTGTGACTATGGTAGGCCTTGCTTCTCCAATTCCTAGCTTTTTAAAGATGGACATTGGCATGAGGTTGATGCTTGCTCCCAAGTCACAAAGTTTCTTGCCAAAATACTGGTTCCTGGTGGAACAAGGTATGGTGAAACTGCCTGGATCCTTAAGTTTGGGTGGCAGCTTATTCTGCAGCATAGCACTGCATTCCCTTGTGAGGGTAACAATTTCAAACTCGCCAAATCTTCGCTTCTTGGTCAGAATTTCCTTCATGAACTTTACATAGTTAGGCATCTGCTCTAGTGCTTCCACCAGAGGAATGTTAATGTGCAGCTGTTTTAGGATGTCTAGGAATCTTCTAAACTACTGGTCATTCTGCTTTTCTGGAATCTTTGAGGGAAGGGGGAGGTAGCTTTGTTTGCTATATGCCTTGCTATGGCAAAGTTGCCAAATTTTACTAAGGCATAACTGCAGCATTTTCTCCAGAGATGGTTGCTTCCTCGCTTACCTCCTCCTCTTGCTGTTGCTTGTATTTCCTTGTCTCCGGGGGTACAGTGGAGTCTTTCTGATTCTGTCTTTTTGCCTTTGGTGCCTCCACCATCTTCCCACTTCTCAGAGCTATAGCCTTGCAGTGCTCTTTCCCTTCTCTCCTAGGGACTTCAGTATTGCTTGGAAGTGTCCCCGGAGGTCTGCTTTTTAGTTCATTGGCAAGCTGTCCCACTTGAGTTTCCAGATTCCGTAATGAGGCTGCTTGACTCTGGATTAGAGCATTATTCCTTGCCATGTATTCCTTCATCAGGGATTCCAATGAAGTGGTGGTTTCGTGAGGCTGTTGTCTCTGTTGATGGAAGCCAGGGGGAGCCTGTGCTCTTTGTGGAGCAGAGTTGCTCCCTTGTCCCACACCATAGTTGCTCCAAGAAAAATTGGGGTGTTGCCTCCATCCTGGGTTATATGTGTTGGAGTAGGGATTGTTAGTGCGATTCATGTTTCCCACGTAGCACACTGATTTTGGGTTCGAGGGATAAGTTTCAAATAGATGTGGTCCATTGCAAAATACACAAGATGGTCCAGTTTCCTAGACTGCATTGGCTGTTTGAGGGGGCTCGGTTGTTGGTTTTTCAAGACATTAACTAGCGAGGCTAGCTGGGCTGTGAGAGAGGTAACTTCACTCACATCATGCATGCCTGCCGTTTTTCTGCTCGTGGAAACTCTGTCTATAGGCCACTGATAGTTGTCACTAGCCATTCTTTCGAGTAGCTCATATGCCTCATTATACATTTTGGACAAAAGTGCCTCGTTAGCTGCTACATCCACTATAGTATGGGTTTGAGCATTAAGGCCATTGTAAAAGGTTTCCATCTGAATGTAGTAAGGAATTCCATGATGAGGGCATCTCTGTAATAGCTCTTTATACCTCTCCCAGGTCTTATACAATGATTCGCCCTCCAAATGTTGGAAAGCAGTGATGTCATTTCTTAATCTGGAATTTTTGGTGGGCGAGAAATATTTCAGTAGAAACTTCTCAGCCAAATCGCTCCAGTTAGCAATAGAGTATGGTGGTAAAGAGTTCAGCCACACTCTTTCTCGATCTCGTAATGAGTAAGGGAACAACTTTAGCCTGAGCACTTCTTCTGTTACCTCATTCATTTTGAAAGCATCCATGACTTCCATGAATACTTTTAAGTGAAGATGAGGGTCCTCTATAGGCATTTCACTGAACTGGCCTGCAGTCTGCAGCATCTAGAACATTACTGGCTTGAGCTCAAAGAGTAGAGCGTCGATCTCTGGTCTCACAATACTCGGGTTCAACCCATTCAGGTTTGGTTGAACATAAGCATTTAGGACTCTATCACTATCGTCCATGTTGTCTGCACCATTCTGATTAGCCATTCCTGCCTATTGCTGAGGTCCTAACTGTCCTCTTTTTCTTCTCAAAAGCGTTCTTTCTATCTCTTGATCTAGAGGCAGAAGTTCTTTGTCAGCTCGGCTCATGCATTGCATTACCTATTCAACAAAATGCCAGAGCGAATGATAGATATAACTAAAAATACTTCACACAGTCAAGTATCTAAGAATAATTTTTAAGTTGACACTCCCCGGCAACGGTGCCAAAAACTTGTTGGGTATCATGCAAAGAGGAATACAGTGTCCGAACGCAAGTGCACGTGTCGTGACCAAGTAATAAAGTGATGAGAGAGTATCGTCCCACGAGGAGTGAACTAAAACTGTTAAGGAGACTTTTGTTGTGTGAAATGTTGTAGCAAAGAGAGGATGGTTTATAAGATAAAATAAAGGTGGAACAATTAAATACAGCTATAACTAGGATGAGGGGTACTAGGGTGTAAAGAAAATGGAATAGGGTGGTATAGGGTTGCTCAGGGTTGCCATGAACTATTGTACTCATATTTGCTCCAGGAATTGCTACAACAATTTTCCTAGGTGCCCAGTTCAATCTTGAATGGAGTCTTCCTAGACTTTCATTCCTTGCAATTCTGAGGTTTAGACCTGCATCCCTGCAGCGGTCTTCACCCCCGAGTTGTGCATAAAGCTCCATTGCTGGGGTAATGGGGAACCATATATTCCTATATTGGCTATCCCCATATATTCAACTTGTTTTTCCAGCCTCTATTCCCCTCCCGGGTGAATATAGGCCTTAGACTACCTCCAATAACTTCCGTTATCAGGGGTATTTAAAATATAAACACAGTTGAATGTAAAAACAGGGCTGCAGCGAAATGTGTTATACTAAAAGTGTGTTCAAGTTCATTACAACCCTTGTGCAACCCTAGCCAAAAACTAGCCAAGCCTCATGGTTACACTGGTTACAAAAATCCCAGAATCACTGGTATACATCTCTAGTGATAAAAGAAATGCAAGTGCAGTCTTGATAGAAAATAGAAGAAAAATGAAAACACAACAGCGAACAATAGAATTCCAGGATTGCACTCTATCTCATGCTCTAATGCTTCTTGGCAGTGTGTAGCTATTCTCTCCTTTACACCCCCACTCTTGCGTTTGCTTTGTCTCCCCCTCTCTGTCTTTCTTTATCGTTCAGCCTTGTGGTCCCAGTCAGCTGCCTTGCTTTTGCCATCATTCCCCCTGCTCTGCAGTCAGCGTCCTTGTGTCAGCTTTTTCCCTCCACTTTCAGTAGTGGATGCCTTTCTGTCTCAGCCCAACAAGCAGCTTGTAGTGCCAGTTGGTTGCTGCTTTCTCCTGCTAAGTGGGTGCTGCACCTGCTGCGTAGCTCTGCTCCTCTGCTACCTGCGCCATAGCAGCAGAATCAATTCCACATGTAAAGACAAAAAGGGGCAGCTCACTCAATCTCACTTGTGTTGCTGGCTTAATTGCCATAAATGTTTACAAAATTACTGCAGCAAATGAGATGGGTGATAGTATATCCAAGGAGGTCATTCCATTTAATTAAGTCCAGGAATAAAAGTGCTCAATGTATCAAAATAGTGCAGTAAACATACTTCAAAAGCTCATGAAAACTACAGTAAGTTGCAGTTATCAACATGGATCATCCCAATAGTAGGATTTGATATCAGAGAAAAATTTCTTTCTCAAACACCAAGTCCCTAAGTACTATTCCTTCCCTTACCATAAAATGACATTTTTTCCAGTTTAGTACTAGGTTGACTTCCTCACATCTTTTAAGAACCTGTGTCAAATTATTTAAGAAATTATCAAATGAGGTACCATAGACAGAAAAATTATCTATAAATACTTCCATTATATCTTCAATAAAATATGAGAAAATAGCCATCATACACCTTTGGAAAGTGGCTAGTGCATTGCATAGTCTGAATGGCATCCTTCTATATGTAAAGGTGCCATAAGGACATGTGAACGTCATTTTTTCTTAGTTTTTGGGATGGATAGGGATCTAAAAGAATCCTAAATATTCATCCAGATAACAAAAATGTGAGTGTTTAGCCATTCATTCCAATAATTGATCAATGAATGGCGAAGGGAAGTGACCTTATAGGTGTCCTTATTCAATTTTCTATAATCAATACAAATATGCTAACCCGTAATAACTCTAGTAGGAATTAATTCATCATTATCATTCTTAATAGCAATTATACCTTCTTTCTTTGGGACTATATGAATAGGACTTACCCACTCACTATCTGAAATAGGATAAATAATACCTGCATCAAGTAATTTGATCACCTCCTTCTTGTCTACCTTTTTTATGTTTGGATTCAATCTCCGTTGGTGCTCTCTAGAACGTTTATGATCATTATCAAGTATAATGCAATGCATGAAAATAGATGGACTAACAACTTTTATGTTATCTATACTATACCCAATCACTTTCTTATGTTTCCAGAGTACATCCAATAACTTACTAGTTTCTTCAGCATTCAACTCAACATTCACAATTACTGGATATGAATAGTTAGGGTTAAGAAATTCATACCTTAAAATGGATGGAAGTGGTTTGAGTTCTGTCACGCCCCTAATTTTAGGGCACGTGAAACACGTATACCATGAACATATATTTTCCATAAACATGACTATTCCAATCCTTTATCATGGAAACAGATACAGATAGGTTCTCCCATACATATCCCATATACAGACAAAGTCCATAAATATTAGAGTAACAACAGAAGTAGGGATCCTACCTGTGGCATATAGAGCATACTCTAAAGTATAATTACAATATAAATAAAAATCTATGAGCCTTGGAAACAAAGTAAGCTCAACCAGAGATCATGTCGTCTAGCTAGTCAAATATATGAAGGGGAAGGACCAAACTTTATATCCTTATCTAAAAATTATATAAATATTGTGTAGTGAGTTTGACAACTTAGTGATCCGATAGTACCTCTTATGACCTCTTAGGTCAACATATAGATGTACTCATATTTTAAAATTTGTCACATTGGAGATATAGTTCGAAAGTGCATCCATATGGGAGCTGCATTTCAAATATTCTCAAATCAAAAGATATTTAGATATTCAAAACCATATATTGTACTGTATAATCATTTAACAAAAGTTGTTATGCATAAAAATATTTCACATGAAAACATTAGGAGGATCCCATATCAGAACCACCATATCAGAGTTCAAGCCCTTCCGTACTTTGTTGGTGTAAGATTTTCCTAAACTCAGCATCCCGCTGAGGTTTGCCCTACCACCATTCAAGAGGACACGCGAAGGGAATCTAATATGGGTATTTCCCAAGCACACATCAAGGGAGACATGTCATATATCATATAGTCGGCATCTTGCCCATATAGGAGGCATTCCGCTCTCTATCATATATCATATCCCATGTGTTGGCCTGCACACGAGTTCAGCACCACCCCTACTAGTTGAGATATCAAGGTGCACCAAGGCTAACATCATCTGCTGTTAGAAAATAATGTTACTAATAGGATTCCTCCACAAAATTATATGCACATACTCCATATCATTTCAAACAGAGCTTTCATTTAAGTATAATACATAATCTTAGTTTCAAAATAGATCATCTGTCACAAATTACCCATTCAGGGTTTATCACATATACATGCCCTTTCTTGAGGCAATCATATAACTTTATAAATCAATGTCACGTGCATAAATATTCACTTTATCATTTAATGAGAAATACATATGAAATCAGATATACCACGAGTTCATAAATCTAATTTCAAAACTATACTCTTCTTGAACCTTATTCCAAATTATAAGCAATTCATATAATTTTAATGCATTTCAAGAACATATAAAAGTATAAATATCTCATAAACATAATCAAATATACGTTTAAAGATCAAGAAGAGTATAGGAAATTCATAGAAAGAATCATCTACTCACAAGGTAAGGCTCCAGATTGGACAGCCTTAAAATAAACTTTTTCAATCTACATTTGAGTAATTATACCTCAAAAACGAGTCCGAAAGGTCCAAAAACCTAGGAAATAACTCCATAATCATGCAATTTGGCCTCAAGGAGCTTGGTCAACTATTAGGGGGCTATTCACGGTTGAAAAATACTATTCACCATCGAAAATCACTATTCACCACTAAAAATCACTATTCATTGCCACACAAAAAGTTGTCAGATGGCTGAAAAAATTTATATCCTATGGTTTATCTAGCTCCTGAATGCATCTACAGTGTCAAATTTTCATTTTGAGGTCTCTAAATAAGAGCTTCAGAGTTTACCTTTTTCTAAGATTTTCTACTTCTGATCTATGACAATTTTGCAGTTGATTTGAAAAACTGTTTGGTCAAAATCATAGTTTTCTTTGTCTTGAATCCAGTGGTACCCTCAGTTTTGAGATCAGAAGCCAATAGGCACTCCAGATCTAGAGATAAAAATAAAAGTTACTATTCACACTATTCATACTATTTATGGTAATCGGATTTCGCATACACTTATCTCCCCCTTTTCTTTCTTTCTTATTTTAAATAATATTTAATTAATAATTAAATATTAAATATTTATTATTATTATTTTGATTATATACGTATAAATACTATTTTTCATCCTAAAATATCCCAAAAATTTCTAAAAATTTACATTCTTATAAAACTTTAGTTGAACTCTTAAATCATGACTTTTCTTGATAAAAATTCTAATAAAACATATTACAAAGTAAATATCTTTATACATAATAAAATAAAGAATATTTCTGAAAATAAAACAAAAATTTATTAAAGGCCAATTAGTTTAAGCAAAACAATAATTATTTTAATTAAAATTATACTTGCTTTTAGCGAAACATGCATAATCATTTTTTTTAAAAAAATATTACTTGTTTATAGTAAAATATTATTTAAAAATAAAATTTACGAGATATTACATTCTTCCCCCCTTAAGAAATTTGGTCTCTGAATTTCAACCCATCCTACCACATGTAGGGAATGAAATTAAGGCATAATTCGGAGTTACCAACCTTATTACTCAAATAGTTGGGGATATCTTTTATGTATATCATTCTTACTTTGTAAGAAATCTCTTCACTTATGTAATTTTGTCATATAACCTTAACTATAGGGATTTCCTTCAACCATAAATTCTTCACTTGTCAATCAACAATAGACATCAATTTTTCCTCATAATTAATCCAAGTTTATGTTCAATTGAATTTCTTGAAATCTGATAACATGAGAAGAATCTGATAGGTACTTTCTTAGCATTGATGCAAGAAAGGTTATATCGACATTAACTAATCCTGATGGCAAGGTTAGATAATGTACTATTATGCCTACTTTGTTTAAGTTTTCAAAAGAGTCTATATACTAAAGTTTAACTTTTTCCTTCTTTCCAAACCTTATTACATCTTCATTTGTGAGTCATTCAAGAATATTTGGTCACCAAATGATAATTTTTAGTGCTCAACATTCATGGTACTTATAGACTTTTGGCCTATATTGAGTTTCTTATATATTTTTTTCTAATCAATTTCACTTTATCAACGACATCTTATCATAAGTTTGACTCCACTGAGTCATCTAACAAAAAATGTGTAACACCTCTTACATAAAGCTTTAAATCATCCAATAACACTTTATTATAGGCAAAGTTTGCTAAGGAATCTCCCACGAAACTTGAAAACATATGCTTGAAGCATGCTCTCCAATTAGCATCTTTAACTTAGGTTAGTCATATTCTATCTATTGCATGATATTCCAAATTAGATTCCAAAAATTTAATCTTATTCAACACATCCACCTATTAAGAGCCTTACAATGTTTAATGTAAAACCTCAAATGGTGCCATTTGTATGTTGGCCTAATAATTATTAATAAGGGCAAGTTCAACTAAGGATATATGTTTTCTCCAAATGTTCACCAAAATTATATAAAAATACCTGAAGCATAACTTCCATTGCATAAACACATCATTTTAATTTACTAGCAGCCATACTATAATCTAACAAAGATCTTTAGGCTTCCTGAATAACTCTGCTGAATTAAAATATTCAATTTTTACTTGCTGACACACCGAACAATGAAAGATATATCACTTATATCTTCTTTTTACCATTATACTAGTACAATTCTTTCATATCTTAGTATATCCTTATTGCCTTGGGTTATCCATATTCACAATCTATGGCTTCTTCTGAAATCTCCTTTCTCAACAATTATTCACACATAAATTTCCAATCTCAACATAATTCACATCGTAGATACTAGACTCAACTTAGCATGGTATAACCCTTAACACAAATATCTTAATCGCTTACATTATTTTTGGACATGGTTCTAAAAATATTCTCCATATTTCCAAATTAAGAGTCCAAAAATTAATTTAAATCCTACTTCCCATATTTTATTCCTTAAGAACTTTAAGACCACTAATTCTCTTGATTACATTCGTCAAAGCACCATTAGGCCATCATCTGTCTATTCCATTCAAACATTTCATTACTTTAACCTACTAACCCCTTGGACACCATAATAACTGAGTTTCAAAGAAAATAAATTAACTTTTTTTTGTTGTAATGAGGGAAAAGAACTTTGCATTTAATTCTAAACATTAATAATGGAGAATGCAGTAGAACAGACAAAAAGTATAATAGAGAACGGTGCTAAAATAGAAAGTCAAAAATTTGAACAAAGTATTGAAAGAAAATTAAAATCGGTGGTCGTAATTCTTGAAAATTTGTAAACAAAATCTAGCTGTTATTTCAGCAAAAATTGGTGGCCGTAAGTTTTGAATATGTGCCAAAATCTACTTTAAAGCTATTGATATTCAATGGAAAAGAAACATTTCTTAGCTTATAAAAGTCTGTGAAAAACAAAGAATACATAGTTAACTGGTAGGATGCAGTTGATTGCTTGAAAATAGATGTAATCAATCAACTGTAAAATAAACCACTCCAAATTAAAAATTCTCAAAATAGCTAGTCCCTCCTCAACAACTAACTGTTTTCATTTTTCACTTTTTTTTTTACAATTACGCCTATCACCTACAACTTTCCTACAAGAATCAAGACATCAATGCTTCATCAAGGACAACAAGGAAAAGACAAATTTCTAGTGATATCTTAACCTTATTCTCTTTATATGCTTAATATGGATCACAATCACAACTACTATACATATGCATGCGTGCCGTCATTATTGTTTTGAAATTTTTACCTTCAATTTAGTTGATATCCACCAACCACTCATATAGCTATTCTAATTATGTCCACCCTATTCACCTTCAACTACTGTACATATGCATGCGTGTCGTCATTATTCTAATTGTAAGTATGCCCTTCTCTAAGTTCTATAAATGCATACATTAGTATCTTTACCTTTATACTCAAAGTTAGGCTAAGTGCAATTATGGAGGGAACCGCGTTCTGTCAGTTTCAAAATATTTATGTCTTTTGTGGTTCTAGTCCTGGAAAAGATGGACAGTATGTGAAAGCAGCACAAAATCTGGGTATGGTGCTGGCTAGGAGAAAGATTCAGTTAGTCTATGGTAGAGGTAACCATAGGTTAATGGGTGCGTGCCTACAGTTGCACATGTAGCAGGATGCCAAGTTCTAGATATTATTCCTACAGCTCTAGCTATATCAAACATCCTAAAAAAACAATTGGGGAAGAATTTAGGGTAGCTTCCATGCATGAGCGCATGGCTAGAATGATGAGCAATGTTTATGCTTTCATTGCCTTACCAGATAGTTTTGGTACTTTAGAAGAGATTTTCCAAATAGCCTCTTGGGCACAACTAAATATGCATCATAAACCGATAGGTTAGTTAAATGTTAACCACTTCTTTTATAGTATGTTTTCTTTTCTTGATCAAGCTGTGGAACGAAGTGATGAATGTGTTTTTTACTCATAAATTAAATATTTTCATCTTATCTTTTTGCCATAATTAAGCATATATATCCCTTACTTGTCTTTAGTTTTGTGTATTTGTTATAGATGGAAAGAAGAATAGAAAAAGGACTCAATTGGAGGAATCAGAGCGAAATTGTGGTTCTTTGAGAATTATGTCTATAAATCAAGCAAGTAAAACAAATCCATTAAGGATGGCTGAGTAAGGAGCATTATCATATTGACTCCTGAGATGCATCCTAATAGATATATGCACAAATTTATTCTTAATTTGTGATCACATTTCTAAAAGAACTAAAATATAAAGATTCAAGGCAAAGCACCCAATGTTGAGAATATGTTTGATGTTTGCAGTCCAGCCCAACCTTGCTATAGTACTTTGGCTATATCTCAGAAAATACATATCTAATATGTATGAAATTTGGTAGGTGGGTAGATGACACAATGGGGTACAACTTTTATGTTCAAGTTGTCATAACATTTGGACATTAAAAGGGCCAAAAGTGGGCTAGAAAAGAATCTGTTTGCTGTTGCAGTCCAGCCCGACTTTGCTCTAATATTTTGATCATAAGTCCCAAATTACATATCCAATTTGTCCAAAATTTGTCTTGACGAAAAGATAATGAAATGTTCTACAACTTTTGTGTTGATGGAGTCAGAAATTTAGCGGATTTCAAGAAGATATGTGTTTTTAGGACCTTCTAAAACCTTGCAAGTTGTCATAGCGTCTGATTTAGATAAAGAACAAGAAGATGAACTCATTAAAATCCTTAGGGAGCAAAGAGAAGCCATAGAATGGAAAATAGCAAACATCAAGGGTATTAATCCATCAATTTGCATGCACATAATACATTTAGAGGATAATGGCAAAATTTCAAGAGAGTCACAAGGACAGCTAAATCCAGGAAAACTACGTTATCGGTGGTCAAACCCATTCATTGTTCATGTTGTTTACCCACATGGTGCAGTTGAGATTGAAAATTCTAAAAATGGTGATGTGTTTAAAGTCAATGGCCAAATATTGAAATCATTTTTGGAATTACGCAACTCAGAGGTAGAGGAGACACTTTTGCATGATCTTGTCTACCAGGATTGATTTTCTTCCTTTGACAGAAGTTGCTACGCACGCTATTTAGGTGCAATCTTTCTTTATTTAGTTTGCATTATTTTATTCCTTGTTATGTTCTTCTAAATTGATGTCATTTTCTTGCTTTTGTTTCTTTTACTTTTCTCTATAAAAAAAAAAGAAAAAAAAAGAATGGAAGACATACTAAAAAATTTGAAAAATCATTTTCCTTCTATTCCACCCAATGCATTAAAAAAAATTTACAAAGCACGGGCTGAAAGATTGAGGTTAATGATGATCATGGGAATACCTGCTAATGTCTATTGGCTAATTGAAGCTAAGGTACGATTATCAGGCAAGTTTGCAAATGGTTTCATCTCTTATATGCCTGGTTTAGGAAAGTGCAGCTTTGTTAAAAAGTGCAGAGCTAAACGAATGGGTGTTTGTCACAAATATGGACGTGAAACTTGCAACAAACGTTGCCGTTCTTTGGGTTGGGTGTTTGTAAATCGGGAAGACAAAATTAAGTTCATTAAGGATGGTTTGAGTAAAGATTCATTGGATGATGACTTTCATCCAATGTCTCTTGAGACGCATCCTAGTGGATCTGTGCATATTGGGATAGTTGGTTTATAGCCCCATTTTAAAAAAGAACAGAAATGGTACAGTTTTGGGAATCTGACGTTAAAAGACCTTGCTTGCCAATTTACAAGAAAATTGGATGGGAAGTATATCCTCGACCCATAGAGGGCGTTTAAACCGTTACTGGATGTAAAACTAGAGGAAGATGTGAGCCACAATCACAACTATTGTACATATGCATGTGTGTCGTCATTTTTGAATTTTTCACCTTTAATTTAGCTGACATTCATATTAGGGAAATTTTTCCTAATTCAAGAGCTAAAGTTCTTAAGTTTAACATCTCCACCCATACATTGAGCCTTTACCTATGGACACTTCATTTTCACTTAACATGAGTTTCTAGCAAGCCAAATAGTATAGCCCAAGCAAGAGATATAACATAGACTTGGACTATAATATAGAAGTTAGACCAGATCTAGAGAAAAAAATGGAAGTTACTATTCATTGTTATGTATCGAGATTTTGCATTTTCGTCTCCCCCTCCCCTTTTTTTCTTTATTTATTTATTATTATTTAATAATTAAATAATTAAAATTTATTATTTTTATTTGTATTATATATGTAACATCCATAATTTTGTTACTTTTATTAATAAAGGTACATAAATATTTAATTAAGGAAATAAAATTTATTAGACAATTTTTAGATATCTAAGGAAATATAATCCTTCGAAATTCTTCACTTTATGTGTATTCATAGAAAATGTTTCTAACATTATTTGGTAAGGAAGATAATTTTTTTTTTGAAGTAAGTAAAGATCTTAAAATTTTAAGAAGATTGGATTAAGGTAATTTTCCTAATTCAAGAGTTAGAAATTTTTAAGTTTAACATCTCCACCTATAAATTGGGCTTTCACCTATGGACACTTCATATAAAGTTTTTCCACTTCACATAAATTTTTAGCAAGCCCATTGGATAACCTAAGCAAGAAATAAAACATATTTTTGGACTAGGATATAGAAGTTAGATCGATAGCCCAAAAATTATGAAAATATGACTAAGCCCTCCAAGAAAGGTAGAATTTTATCCAAAGCAAAGAAAATGGATAGGAATGATCCCAAATCCAAGAGGAAAAATAAAATAAAATAAATCATGTAATGAAATAATAGTGTAATAATAATAAAGATTAGATTACATGGTATTAAGACAAAAATTCAGCAAGTGGTGTAATAATATCTATATCTTACATTCATAATTTTAGCAAGTGGTATGATAATACATGGCATTAGGACAAAACATCTATATCCTACACTTATAATTTCAACAAGTGGATAATAATACAAAGCATTATGAGAAAACATCCTTATCCTACATAAATAATTTCAGCCAAGCAAGGGACATCCAATGGCTAAAAATTTGCCACTTATAAAGGCAAACCTATCATACTTGATTAATAAAAAAGAAAAAGGAAATGAATCCCTAAATCAAAGGGACCTTGTCCCTTGTCTTAAGAACATATTATCATAATTTTCAAAATACAAATCTTCTTTTGCTATGCATATCTTTACTAAGGAAGAAGAAGACAAGAACATGAGTTGTTTTTTTTTCAAAAATCAACCAAGTGCATCCTAATTGTGATAAGGTAGACCCCTGATCATGAAAGATGAACCACTTGATAGTCTATTTAAGCAAAACCTACCCTTATAACATTATAATTTCGCCCAAGTGAGGGAGAGGAAAAAATAGAAGCAAGGTAGAGTGAGGAAATGAGAGAAAGAGAGGAGAAGAAGGAGAAGTCTAGAAGACTAAGTACTCAAGGTAAGTTAGTTTAATCTCCACTTGAATCCATCTTTCTTCTTCATCCTTGAGGTTAAAAAACACACCCTCCTTCTCTTATTTAAGCTGCTAGAAAAGCTAAGGGAAGGGAGGAATCTTGTTACTTCCTTCAGGAGGAAATAAGAAAAAAGAAATCACTAAGTGAGATAGGGAGATCTTTAGGTTGGTTTAACAATATTTTTTTATAGAAAAGCTTTGAAATTAGAAACGTTTATATAGGATTTTGATCCTAGAACTTTGATGAAATTTACTATATTTGTTACCTTGATGATTGGCCATGGATAATAATATAGATCAAATTGAAGAAGAATGCTTTTATTAAATTTGTGAGAACATATGATGAAAATGATATAAGGAAAGTGACTCGAGGCCAAGCATAAAGAATATGAAAAGATAAAAGTAATATTTAAGAAAGAAGAATCTTATAAATAAAAATAATAAATGACTAGTGTATGCGATAGCCATAGCCATTGCATGAACTCCTTACCATCTTAAGTGTGTAATTTTCACATGTAAATATTTTAAAGTGATATTTGAAAATGATTATGTTCATGACATGATTTCATTTTCCAATAATTTTTTATAATGATTACGCTTTGATGTTAAATTATGGCATATATGCATAATGAACATACTTGTTATTGAAATCATATTTTTGGTTATTAATGTAAAAAAAAAGAGACGAGCACGGTCACATGACAGTTCGTGTGGTACACCAGTAGGGGACGCCATACCAATGGCTATGATTATGTTAATGAGAAAAGAAATTGTGCTATGTCGGACAAAGTGAGAAAAGCCCGTACAGGAGAGTAGAAAGTACTCACCCTGACTGGAGTAACTTGATATGAAAATAAGTTGATAGCCATCATATGATATTTTAAAAATAGTTATTCATGCCATCCATGTCATTACTGTACAATTTTCATGTGCATAGATAAAGTGCATTCATATGACTTAAGGTAATTACTGTAGCTTATACAGATGAACATGACGTGACAAGCATTATTGATAATGATTTATTGTTGAATCTACTGGGATTTATTTCTCACTATATTTCCATATCATGGTCAGAAAACTAAGTTATATAGCTATTCTTTATGATCGGCTTTTAGTGTACGTTGGGTCGAGTTGACTAAGATCCTAGTGAAGGTACAACCACCTGCACCCATATCTTCAGAACTAGTCAATATGGATGAACAGTAACTAACATTGACCAAGCTCTCGGAGTCATTTCTTAAGTTTTTGGACTCTCCGAACTCGTTTTCGAGATCTATTTGATTAGATTTGGCTTGGAAAATTACATTTGGGGCTGTCCAACTTGGAGCCCTGACCTGTGAGTAGATAATTCTTTCTATGACTTACCCCATGCTCTTCTTAAACTTAAAATGTATAATTGGTTATGTTTACAAATTATTTATGTTATCATAAGTTTCTAAAATGTGTTAAAATATATATTTTGCTTACAAACTAGTACATAGCTCAAGAAGAGTATAGTATTGTAGATAGGTTTTGAAACTCATTGAATATGTGGTTCTAAATGTATTTATCATTATTTGGTAAAGTGAATATTATGTGCATGAGGCATTGATTTATAAAACTATAAAGTTACTTATTATGATTGAATGGCAAGCGTAAAACTCATGGCGAGTTACTTGATAATTATACATTGCATTTTATGAATATGCATTTTTATATATGTATTTATATGTATAGATGAATATCGATGGGTTGTATGGCTTGTGACGGTACCAAATAAGGGACGCCCTATTAGCCTGAGTGAACCAAGGGAGGGTCGCTTTAACCGGGTGACAATGGTAATGTGAGGAGGCAGATGGGTGATGAACTCACATTCCTTGATCATTATTGTGATTGTAGTCGATCAATCTGCGTATAGCAAATATGTGAATTGAGTGTGTGGTTTGACCAGATCACCGAGTGAGGTAGGTCATTTTAAATTGAGTATGACAGATCGCCGAGTGAGGCAGGTGTATTAAAAGTTGTAACTTTATCTCAAAAACTTAATATTTTACTATAGTTTATACAGTTGAGCATAACAACATTTGTTTAATGATCATATCGTGCTGAATATGGTTTTGGATATCTGAATATCCTTTTATTTGAAAATATTTGAAATACGAGTCCCATAGGGATGTACTTCTAAACTGTATTTTCTATGTGAAAAATTTTAAAACATGAGTATATCCATATGCTGTCCTAAGAGGTCATAGGAGGTATTATTTGCTCACTAAGTTGTCAAACTCACTACACGATATTTCTACATTTTTCATATAAGAATATAGAGTCTGATCCTATAGATAGGTGATAAGTTCGGTGACATATTCTCTGGATGAGTCAACGTTGCTTTCAAGGCTCACAGTTTTGAATTATTCTATGTTTGTATTCTAAAGTGTGCTCTGAATGCCATAGGTAAGATCCTTGCTTCTGTTGTTACTTTTACATTTATAACTTGATCTGTATAATGTATATACATGAGAGAATGTATATGTATCTATTTCTATGAGAAAGAATAGTGTTTCTGCGAGAAAAAAAATGTTTGTTTCACCTGCTCCTAAATTGAGGGTGTTACATGATTCCACAAGGATTGCCAATTGAGAGAAAATCTAATTCAGATCGAAAATAAATATATCTAACCTAGTTGCCAAGATTTTCTTTTGTGAGAAGAATTTTAAGCAAAGTATACAAGAAATAAAATATTAAGATTATATAGGAATGTATTTAAAGTAAAGAAATATGCTAAGGTTAGGGGATCCATTCTTGGTATATCAAATAAAAATAAATTTTAACTTTTTTATTACTTAAATGGAATCTTCACATAAATGAGGTTCTATTAGGAAGATATGTTACCTTAAACTCACTTTGGTTTATGTATGAAGTGTATTTGCCTTCTTTTTATTGTATTACTAATAACAAAACAACTCTTGTAAAATAGATTCAAGTATATAACATGTCAATCATTATATTGTCTACAATAAACCAAAAATGATTCAAGCATTTATAGTGCCAAAGATTGTCTACAATGTATAAAGATTCACATTTTACAAAATTAAAAATGAAAAGATGTAAAAGGAAGAAAAAGATAACAACAAATAAGTGGCAAAGTCAATAATAATAATATAAAGTAGGCAGTAAAACCAGCCATTAAGAAATAAAATAACAAGAAAATAAATAATAGAGTGGTAACAAAGCCATCATCTAAGAAAGAAAATAACAAGAAAATAAATAATAGAGGGGCATAAAATAAATAATAGAGGAGAGACAAAGCCATCCTCTAAGAAAGAAAATAACCAGAAAATAAATAATAGAAGGGCGACAAAGCCATCCTCTAAGAAAGAAAATAACAAGAAAATAAATAACAGAGGGGCAGAAAATAAATAATAGAGGGATGAAAAAACCATCATTTAAGAAAGAAAATAACAAGAAAATAAATAACAGAGGGGCAAAAAATTCATCCTCTAAAAAAGAAACTAAGAAGAAAATAAATAACAGAGGGGCAACCATGCCATCCTCTAAAATGAAAAATAATAACAGAGGGGTGACAAAACCATTCTCTAAGAATGAAAATAACAAGAAAATAAATAAGAAGATAAATACAACATCAAATATAAACATTGAAATTAAGAGTTAGATAAATTATTATTTTCATACCAAGAGTTTCACCATTTCACCTTAGCATTATGAGGTTAGCTCTCCATAATCAATGTAAGAAAGAAAATTGAACATTGAAGAAGCATGATAATATTATGAAGGAAGGTAATGATACAAAATGTCTAAAGAGAGAAAAATATTACAAGCACTTAGAACTCCAACAAAAATTTCCCAAGTTCACTCTCTAGCCTTTATCCTCCCTCTCTAGCTCATAAGATCTCTCTATTTATAGATGCAACAAAGGGGGTAGGTGACAAAAATTATGGGTAGCAAATTGCCCTATAGTTGACAAGTTGTATTGTATTATGAGCACCGAAAGTAATCATGAGATATCTAATAACTTCAAATCACTGCAATTTTTGTATGCTTTCCGAGTGTGTTTATTGTGCTGTTTTGATTATTAAGCATTCTTATTCTCGGATCTAACCGAATGTGATGACTCCCTTAGATGCAATATCATCCACCCTGTGTGTTGTAGCAATGTAGTGTGCATATGTGGCAATCTTGGCAGCAAACCAAGTGATATTAAGTAAAGCTGCTCCTTTTTTCCTGCAAGGCACTGATTCTATTTTATTTAGTGCAGGTGGCAGGGGAGCAGAGCTACGCAGCAGGTGTAGCCACCACCTAGCAAGAGAAAGCAGCAAGCTAACACAGTAGGCTGCTGGTTGGGTTGGTGCAGAATTGCCTCCACTACTGAAAGTGGAGAGGAAAAAGCTGAAAGTAGAGATGCTGGCTGCAGAGCAGGGAGAATGTCAAAAAACCTGGACACTTTACTGGGACCACAAGGCCTGATTATAAAAGGGAAAAAAGCAAAGTCGAAGAGAGGAGGAGAAAAGGAAGAAGAACAGCGACAGATTACATAGAAGCATTAGAGCACGGGATAGTTGGCAATTTTTGATTTCCATTGATCATTGTTGTGTTTTCCTTTTTCTTCTGTTTTTATAAAAAAAACTGCACTTGTATTTTTATCACTCGGGATGCATACCAGTGATTCTGGGATATTTGTAGCCAGTGTAACCATGAGGCTCGGCTAGTTTCCAGCTAGGGTTGCATAAGGGTTGTAATGAACTGAAGCACATTTTTAGTAAAAACACATTTTGCTGCAGCATTGTTTTGACATTCAACTGTGTTTATATTCTAATTTCCCCTGTTAACGGGAGTTTAGTGGAGGAAGGCTTAGGCCAAAATTTACTTGGGAGGGGGATGGAGGCTGGAAAAATAGTTGAATATATGGGATTAAGCCAATATAGAAATATATGGTTCCCCATTACCCCAAGAGTGGAGCTTCATGCACAATTCCGGGGTGAGGACTGATGCAGGAATGCATGTCTAAACTTTAGAATTGCAAGGAATGGAAGTCTGGGAAGACTCCATTCAAGACTGAACTTGGCACTTAGAGTAGTTTCTGCAGCAATCCCTAGAGCAAATACGAGTGCTGTAGTTCATGGCAACCCTGAGCAACCCTAGACCTCCTATTATCATTTTCCTTTACATCCTAGTACCCCTCATCTTAGTTATAGTTGCATTTAATTGATCCACCTTTATTTTATCTTTTGAGCCATCTTATCTTTGCTACAACATTTCACACGGTAAAAGTCTCTTTGATAGTTTTAGTTCACTCCTCGTGGGACGATACTCACTCATCACTTTATTACTTGGTCACGACATGTGCACTTGCGTTCGGACATTGCATTGATCTTTGCATGATATTCAACAAGTTTTTGGCGCCATTGTCGGGGAGTGTCAACTTAAAAATTGTTCTTAGTTACTTGACTGTGTGAAGTGTTTCTAGTTATATCTATTATTTACTCTGGTGTTTTGTTGAACAGGTAACACAGTGCATGAGTCGGGCTGACAGGAACTTCTGTCTCTGGATCCAGAGATAGAAAGAACGCTTTTGAGAAGAAAAAGAGGGCAGTTAGGACCTCAGCAGCAGGCAGGAATGGCTAATCAGAATGGTGCAGACAACATGGACGATAGAGATAGGGTCTTAAATGCTTATGTTCAACCAAACCTGAATGGGTTGAACCCAAGTATTGTGAGACTAGAGATCGAGGCTCTACACTTTGAGCTCAAGCCAGTAATGTTTCAGATGCTGTAGACTGCAGACCAGTTTAGTGGAATGCCTATAGAGGACCCTCATCTTCACTTAAGAGTATTCATGGAAGTCACAGATGCTTTCAAAATGAATGGGGTAACAGAAGAAGTGCTCAGGCTAAAGTTGTTCCCTTACTCATTAAGAGATCGAGCAAGAGCGTGGCTAAACTCTCTGCCACCTGATTCTATCACTAACTGGAGCGATTTGGCCGAAATTTCTGCTAAAATACTTCCCGCCCACCAAGAATGCCAGATTGAGAAATGACATCACCTCTTTCAATCATTGTATGAGACCTGTGAGAGGTATAAAGAGCTATTACGGAGATGCCCCCATCACGGAATCCCTTACTGCATTCAAATAGAGACCTTTAAAAATGGCCTTAATGCTCAAACCTGCACCATAATGGATGCTACTGCTAATGGGGCACTATTATCCAAAACATATAATGAAGCGCATGAGTTGCTTGAAAGGATGGCTAGTAACAACTACCAATGGCCAATGGACAGAGTTTCAACGAGAAAGAAAGCAGCGGGCATGCATGAAGTAAGTGAAGTTACTTCTCTCACAGCCCAGCTAGCTTCACTAGTTAATGTCTTAAAAAGCCAGCAAGTGAACCGCCCTTAAGCAGCCAATACAGTCCAGGAGACTGGACCATCTTGTGTTTTGTGCAATGGACCACATTTATTTGAAACTTGTCCCTCAAACCCAGAATCATTGTGTTACGTGGGAAATATGAATCGCAATAACAATCCCTACTCCAACACGTATAACCCAGGATGGAGGCAACACCCTAATTTCTCCTGGAGCAACTATGGCACGGGACAAGGGAGCAACTCTACTCCACAAAGACCACAGGCTCCCCCTGGCTTCCATCAGCAAAGACAGCATCCTCATGAAGCCCCCACATCACTGGAATCCCTGATGAAGAAAAATATGGCAAGGAATAATGCTCTAATCTAGAGTCAAGCAGCCTCATTACGGAATCTGGAAACTTAAGTGGGACAGCTTGCCAATGAACTAAAAAGCAGACCTCCAAGGACACTTCCAAGTAATACTGAAGTCCCTAAGAGAGAAGGGAGAGAGCACTGCAAGGCTATAGCTCTGAGAAGTGGGAAGATGGTGGAGGCACCAAAGGCAAGAGGGCAGGACCAGAAAGACTCCACTGTACCCCCGGAGAAAAAGAAAGACAAGCAAAAACAAGAAGAGGAGGTAAGCGAGGAAGCAACCATCTCTGGAGAAAATGCTGCAGCTATGCCATAGCAAAATTCGGCAACTTTGCCGCAGCAAGGCATGCAGCAAACTAAGCTACCTCCCCCCTTCCCTCAGAGATTCCAGAAAAAGCAGAATGACCAGCAGTTTAGAAGATTCTTAGATGTCTTGAATAGCTGCACATTAACATTCCTCTAGTGGAAGCACTAGAGCATATGCCTAATTATGTAAAGTTCATGAAGGACATCCTGACCAAGAAGAGAAGATTTGGCGAGTTTGAGACAGTTGCTCTCACAAGAGAATGCAGTGCTGTGCTGCAGAATAAGCTGCCACCCAAACTTAAGGATGCAGGCAGTTTCACCATACCTTATTCTATTGGGAACCAGTATTTTGGCAAGGCACTTTGTGATTTGGGAGTAAGCATCAACCTCATGCCAATGGTCATATTTAAAAAGCTAGGAATTAGAGAAGTAAGGCCTACCACAGTCTCACTACAACTTGCAAACAGATCCATAGCTCATCCAAAAGGAAAAATCGAGGATGTCCTAGTTAAGGTGGACAAGTTCATCTTCCTAGTAGACTTTATAATACTGGACTATGAAGCTGATGCAGAGGTACCAATTATTTTGGGCAGACCATTCCTAGCAACTGGCAGGACATTAATTGATGTTCAGAAAGGGGAATTAACCATGAGAGTCCAGGATGATCAGGTTACATTCAATGTACTCCAAACCATGAAGTTTGCTAGTGAAGAAGAGGAATGCACAGTTGTGTCTATGATAGACGCATTAGCATCAGAGTAGTTAGAAAAATGTTGCAAGGGCCCACCACCAGTAGCATGGACAGACAATTCTGATTCAGAAGGGGAAGATAAGAAAGACATGGCATTAGGAACAGGAGCCAATAAGGGAGCCATTATATGTGACCCCACCAGAATCAAGGCTACTGAAAGCATCAGTGGAGGAACCACCAGTCTTGGAAATGACGCCTCTGCTAGCACACCTCAAGTATGCGTATTTAGGAGAAACAACCACTCTTCCTGTGGTGATCTCAGCATTTTTGACAGAAGAACAAGAGGAGAAATTGGTCCTGACATTGAAGAAATTTAGGAGGGCCATTGGTTGGACACTTGCTGATATTAAGGGAATCAGCTCTTCATTTTGCATGCATAAGATCCTCTTGGAAAACAATGAAAGAGGGTCCATAGAACCCCAACGAAGGCTCAACCTGATAATGAAGGAGGTGGTTAAGAAAGAAATTATTAAGTAGCTAGATGCTGGAATTATCTACCCCATATCAAACAGCTCCTGGGTTAGTCCGGTCCAATGTGTTCCTAAGAAAGTGGGTATGACTGTGGTGGAAAACGAAAACAATAAGCTTATCCCACCAAGGTTGTGACTGGTTGGAGGATTTGCATGGATTATCGGAAATTGAACAAGAGTACCAAGAAAGATCACTTTCCCCTACCATTCATTGATCAAATGTTAGATAGACTTGCGGGAAGAGAGTATTATTGTTTCTTGGATGGGTATTCAGGGTATAACCAGATTTCTATAGCACCAGAAGATCAACATAAGACCACATTCACATGTCTTTATGGTACCTTTGCATTTCGAAGAATGCCATTCGGTCTTTGTAATGCTCCAGCAATGTTTCAGCGATGCATGATGCCAATTTTCACAGAAATGGCTGAACAGTTTGTGGAAATTTTCATGGATGACTTCTCAATTTTCAAGGATTCCTTTGACCTATGTTTAGGAAACCTTGCTAAAGTCTTACAACGGTGTGAGGAAACAAACTTGGTGCTGAACTGAGAGAAGTGTCAGTTTATGGTAAAAGAGGAAATTGTGCTGGGGCATAAAGTTTCTCAAAGAGGACTTGAAGTTGACAAGGCCAAGGTGGAAATCATAGAGAAGCTGCCTCCTCCCACCTCTGTCAAGGGCATCCGAAGCTTCCTGGGTCATGCAGGATTTTATAGGAGGTTCATCAAAGACTTCTCTAAGGTTGCCAAACCTTTATGCAATTTGCTCGAGAAGGACAGAACTTTCTGTTTTGATGGAAGTTGTATGACAACATTCTGCGACCTCAAGAAGAAATTGAGTATAGCCTGTAACAACTCCATTTAGAAACATTTTCTATGCATATACATAAGGTGAAGAATTTAAGGATTATATTTCCTTAAATATCTAAAATATTGTCTAATAAATTTTATTTCCTTAATTAAATATTTATGTACTTTTATCAATAAAAGAAATGAAATTAGGGATGTTATATTTCTCTCCCCCTAAAAGAAATTTTGTCCTCAAAATTTCAGAAATTACCTAATAAGAACAATTGCGGATATTTCTTCCTCATGACTTCTTCCAGCTCCCAAGTTGCTTCTTCCGGAGTCAAACCTTCTCATAACACCTTAACAAGGGGAATGGTTTTATTTCTCAATTGCTTAACATTAGTGTCCAATATGGATGCAGGTACTAGCTGGTATGTCATGTTGTCCTTTATTTGGATTGGTTCATCCTTTATTATATGTGATGAATATGGAAGATACTTTCGCAGCTGAGATACATGGAAAACATTATGCAGGTTGGACAAATTAGGTGGGAGAGCGACTTGATATGCTGATGTCCCTACTTTCTTCAGAATTTGGTAGGGTCCCAAAAATCGCGGACTTAGCTTTCATGTTTTGAGAGACCTACCAACTCCAGTAGTCGGGGAAAGTTTTAGAAATACATGGTCTCCTTCCTCAAACTCTAGAGGTCTATGTCTCTTATCATAGTAATTCTTTTGCTGACTCTGAGCTGTAAGTATTTTGTCTTGTATCATCCTGATTTGTTCAGTGGTTTGTTGAACTAGATCAAGACCCAACAAGTTCTTTTCTCCTACCTCAAACCAACATAGTGGAGATCGGCACTTTCTACCATATAAAGCTTCATAGGGGGCCATCTTAATACTAGAGTGATAGCTATTATTATAAGAAAACTCTACTAAAGGTAGGTACTTATCCCATCCTTTACCTTGCTCTATCACACATGCCCTCAACATATCTTCTAGGTTTTGAATGGTTCGTTCTATCTGCCTGTCAGTCTGAGGATGGTAGGCAGTACTGAACTGCAACTGAGTACCAAAAGCTTCCTGCAACGCCTTCCAAAACCTCGATGTGAACCTCAGATCTCTATCAGAAACGATATTTAAGGGAATTCCATGCAGTCTAACTATTTCCTGGACGTACAATTGGGCTAATTTATCCAGTGAATAGTTAATTTTTATGGGCAAAAAGTGAGCAGATTTGGTTAATCTGTCAATTATTACCCAGATAGAGTCATGTTCCACTGAAGTCTTAGGTAATCCCACAACACAGTCCATTGAGATACAGTCCCATTTCCATTTAGGGATCTCAAGAGGTTGTAGAAATCCAGCTGGCTTTTGATGCTCCACCTTCACCTTTTGACAAATGAGACATTTCGCCACAAACTCGGCAATGTCCTTTTTCATCCCTGGCCACCAATACATCCTTTTTAAATCCTGGTACATTTTAGTGCATCCAGGATGGATTGTGTATTTACTGTGATGCACTTCCTGCAGGATCTTAGTCCTCAACTCTCATTCTTGAGGGACACAAATCCTTCCCTGATACATGATTGCTCCATCTTCCATGATAGAAAAATTACCTTGGTCTTTATGATCCTGTAAGTATTGGTCGTGAGCTTGAGCCTCTTTGATCTGGGCTCTAAGGTCACACCCTATACTTAAACCATTAATGACTAGATTCTTTAGAGTAAGAGCAGTGGCTAGCTTCAAATTTCAAAACTCCTCTAGCATTTACATCTCATACACCATCATCTGACCCATGTGCAGAGATTTTCGACTCAAGGCATCTGCTACAACATTCAACTTTCCGGGATGATACTTTATCTCAAACTTGTAGTCATTGAGGAATTCTACCCATCTTCGTTGCCTCATATTTAACTCCTTCTGATCAAAGAGGTATTTAAGACTCTTATGATCACAATATACTTCAAAGGTTACTCCATACAAATAGTGTCGCCAAATCTTTAAGGCAAAAACCACTGCCACCAATTCAAAATCATGGGTTGGATAGTTTCCTTCGTGGGGTCTCAGTTGCCTAGAGGCGTAAGCAACTACTCTCTTATCTTGCATCAGCACACATCCTAGCCCTTTCTTTGAAGCGTCATTATACATTTCAAAATGTCCTGTAGGGTCTGGAATAATTAAAACAGGACAAGTGGTCAGTCTTGTCTTCAGCTCCTGAAAACTAGCTTCACATTAATCAGTCTATTTGAAAGGACTTCCCTTCCTGGTTAATTTAGTCAATGGCAAGGCTATACGAGAGAAGTTTTGTATAAACCTCCTGTAGTATCCTGCCAAACCCAGGAAACTTCTGACTTCCGTAACCATCTTTGGTCTCTCCCACTGAATCACTGCTTCCATCTTACTAGGATCTATGGCTACCCCTCTATTAGAGATGACATGTTCGAGAAACTTCACCTCTGACAGCCAAAATTCACACTTCTCCAATTTGGCATATAAATTTTTCTCTTTCAGCACTTGCAGCACGATTCGGAGATGTTGTTCATGTTCTTTCTCACTCTTAGAATATATCAAGATGTCATCAATGAACACTACAACAAATTGATCTAGGTAGGGTTAAAAAATGCGATTCATGTAATTCATGAAAATTGCAGGTGCATTCGTCAACCCGAAGGGCATTACGAGAAACTCATAGTGCCCATACCTACTCCTGAAGGTAGTTTTTGGTACGTCCTCCTCCTTGATCCTAATCTGATGATATCCTGACCTCAAGTCAATTTTAGAAAAGATGGAGGCTCCCTTCAATTGATCCAATAAGTCATCTATCATAGGGAGAGGGTACTTGTTTTTGATAGTCACCTTATTCAGCTGTCTGTAATCTATGCATAGTCTCAAGCTCCCGTCTTTCTTCTTAACAAACAATACAGGAGCTCCCCAAGGTGATACACTTGGTCTAATGAATTGCTTGTCTAATAGTTCCTCCAACTACTTCTTGAGTTCCTGTAGTTCCTTCGAGGCCATTCGATATGGTGCAATAGAGATAGGCCCTGTCCCAGGTAGGAGATCAATAGAGAACTTTATCTCTATCTTAGGAGGTAAGCCTGGAATATCTGATGGAAATACTTCAAGAAACTTGTTGGCTATTGGAATTCCATCAAGCTTCGATTTGACTTCTAGGTTTGATAAATACAAGAGAATGTATCCAAGTACTCCATTCTTCAACTCCCTATTAACTTGATTGGCATTTAGCATCAATAACTGGATCTCCTCTTTCGGAGTAAGAGGTAGAAATTCAACGGTCTTGTTACAACAATTCAGCAAGACTTGATTTCTAGACATCCAGTCTAACCCTAGAATGACCTCAATACCTCTTAAAGGTATACAGACGAGGTCTACAAAAAAAGTTTTCTCCTGGATGGTGGCTTGACAGTCCTTACATACAGAGGAAGTTAATATCCGTTCCCCTGTAGGGGTTACTACGGATAACTTATAGGGAGTTTCAAAAATAGGAAACTAAAACATCCTAATACATTCTTCCGATATAAATGAATGACTAGCACTAGAGTCAAATAACAACATAAGAGCAAATCCATAGATATAGCATGTACCTTGAATCATTTCAGAAGATTGAGCTGCCTCTTGGCTGCTCAGGGTGAAAACTCTTCCTTTCACCTAAGGCCTCTGTTCTGGTTGCTTCCCCACATTTTGTGGGCAGTTTCTCGCAAAACGTCCCTTTTGTCCGCAATTGAAGTAGACATCTTGACCCATGTAGCATAGCCGGTTACCAAGCATACGTCCGCACTTAGCGTACTTGACTGGGGCAAGGTCTTGTTGAAAAGGTCTAGGACCCGCAATCAATGGCCTCTTACCATCTCCATATCCACTTCTACTCACGTTCTTTCCAGGGTTGGGAAAATTTTTCTTCCTCTTCCATAGGTTTCACCTTTGCTTCTTGTCCTCTACTACCCTTAAACTCTTTTCCAGGAGTCTGCATTTATTTATCAGAGGTATAAACTCCTTGATCTCCATAGCTATAACAACATTCTTTATCTTCGGGTTTAGTCCCGCTTCGAACTTAACTGCCTTCCATGCTTCATCTGGGTTATGTCGCAGATAAGAGGAGAACTTAGACAGCTCTTTGAACCTTGCAATATACTGGTCCACGATCATGCTGCCTTGCCTGAGTTGGAGAAATTCGATCTCTTTCTCTGCCCGTACAGTACTTGGAAAGTACTTTTCAAAAAAAATGTCCTTGAACACTTGCCAAGTGATCTATCTTCCCTAATGAGCTAAAAGTTCTCTAGCTCCACGCCACCAATATTCTGCTTCATCCTTTAACATATATGTAGCAAAAATAACTTGCTGCTCTTCAGTACAGCCCATCACTTCAAAGATTTTCTCTAATTCCCTTATCCACCTTTCGGCTACCGTTGGGTCATAGACACCTTGGAAACAAGGTGGTCTTGTCCTCAAGAACTCGGATATGCCATTATCTTTTCCAGCCATCCGGTTGTTAGCACCATTCTCACCATTTGGGTTATTAGCATTCTGGAGATATTGTAAAATTTGGTTGGTGGTCATGACTTGGTCTCGAATTGCCGTGGCCAGGTTGTGCAGGGTTTCCTCTGCATTGGTTGCTAGATTCTTCCTTGGTGGTGTCATTTCCTACTCTGGCAAAACAAATTTATGCTGCTATTGAGGTGATCAAGCCCAATAGTTAGTTCAAAAATATTTAATAGCAGTCATAACACCACCTCGACATATAGATAGGAAACACTAGTAATTTCTTACCTATATGAATCACTGATCCCCTACACAGCACAACCACAACATACTCAAGACACTATAAGATCGATTCAGATAACCATCCACCCACTGGCCATCTAGGATCGACCTTCTCTGATACCAATTATGTAACAACTCCATTTAAGTATCAAATTTTTTTTTTAAAATACCATGAAGTTATTACCTCATTACAACTTAACTCAATATAACATTTATTTAATTTATACAATACAGAGTTCACATACATGTCATTAATCAAAACATACGTACAACATATCAAACACATAAAAATCTACATCTTATTTATTCTGGTCGACCAATTCAGGAGATACAGGTGCGGGTGGTTGCACCTTCACCGGGATCTAAGTCAACTCGACCACAAACATTTTATTTGCTTCTGGGATCTGCCCAACATAAAGTACTCGATCCAACGTGCATTAAAAGCTAGAGCTATAGAAAAATCTGCATAACTAATTTTCTGAACATGATATGGAAATATAGTGAGAATTAAATCCCAGTAAGTTCAACAATAAATCATCATCAATATAGCTCATCACATCATGTTCAGCTGTATAAACTACAGAAGATATCTTTTGTCACATGAATGCATTATATCTATGCACATAAGAATGATACAGTAATAATATGTATGACAGGAGTAACTATTTTTAAAATATCATATGATGGCCAACAACTTATTCTCATTTCAAGCTACCCCGGTCAGGGTGAGTATCCTCTACTCTCCAGTACGAGATTTTCTCGCTCTGTCCGACATGGCACACTTTCTCTTTCTTTTCTCATAATCATAATCATAACCGTTGGTAGGACATCCCCTACTGGTGCACCACACGGATTGCCATGTGACCGTGCTCATTTTTTTTCTTTTCACAATGATAGCCAACCATAAATCATTGGTAATCATGCCATGAACATAACCATTTGAAATAACACTTTATAAAATATTTCTATGTCAGAATTTTACACTTAAGATGGTAAGAAGTTCATACAATGGCAATGGCTATGGCATATACTAGTCATTTATAAGATTCATCTTCTTTTTTAAATATTAATTTTATTTCTTTATTTTCTTGATGTAGGTTTTCATCATATCTAACTTTCTCTTACTAATCAGAGCATAACTCCCTTAATTAAACTCCGATATAGGTGCTTTTAGTGTCAATTTCAAGATAAAACAATTATCTAAAACTATTATGTTGAACATTATAGCGAAATATTAAGAAATCAATGTGATATTACTCCTTAAATGTACAGGTTATTTCTTCTCAGATAGGTTCTAACCTCTACCTACTAATCGGATCATATCTACCTCATATGGACTCCAACTTGAGTAATTCCAGTGGCTAAAAATCCATGACACACATAGCTATAATTAATATGTTAACCATGTATTTTAATTCTATACAAATAATTTCCAAAAATTAAAATACAGAAGCTGTCCTAATATATTCTTCCCTGATGAACCATTTTCTGACCTTCGACTACTAATCAGCTCATATCTTCCTCATATGGACTCTAAATTGAATGATTCCAGTGGGTAAAACTCCATGACACACATAGCTAAATTATTATGTTAACCATTTATTTTAATTCCATAAAGATAATTCCCAGAAATTAAAATACAGAAGCTGTCCTAACATATTCTTCCCTGATGAACCATTTTCTGACCTTTGACTACTAATCAGACCATATCTATCACATATGGACTCCAAATTGAATGATTCTAGTGGCGAAAAATCTGCGACACATATATCTTTAATGCTTATGTTAACCATTTATTTTAATTCCCTACAGATAATTTCCAAAAATTAAAACACAGAAGCTATCCTAACATATTCTTCCCTACTGAACCATTTTCTGACTTTTCTTACTAATCGGACCATATCTACCTCATATGGACCCCAAATTGAATGATTCCAGTGGTTAAAAATCCGTGACACATATATCTTTAATTCTTATGTTAACCATTTATTTTAATTCCCTTCAGATAATTTCCAAAAATTAAAACACATAAGCTTAAAATTCTGCCAACCATAGCCATACCCATGCAGAATTAACTACACCAACCTAAGTATTCAAGCACCACACGGATTGCCATGTGACCGTGCTCATTTCTTTTCTTTTCACAATGATAGCCAACCATAAATCATTGGTAATCATGCCATGAACATAACCATTTCAAATAACACTTTATAAAATATTTCCATGTCAGAATTTTACACTTAAGATGGTAAGAAGTTCATAAAATGGCAATGACTATGGCATATACCAGTCATTTATAAAATTCGTCTTCTTTTTTAAATATTAATTTTATTTCTTTATTTTCTTGATGAAGGCTTTCATCATATCGAACCTTCTCTTACTAATCAGAGCAGAACTCCTTCAATTGAACTCCGATGTAGGTACTCTTAGTGTCAATTTCAAGATAAAACAATTATCTAAAACTATTATGTTGAACATTGTAGAGAAATATTAAGAAATCAAGGTGATATTACTCCCTAAATGTACAGGTTATTTCTTCTCATATAGGTTCTAACCTCTACCTACTAATCGGACCATATCTACCTCATATGGACTCCAACTTGAGTAATTCCAGTGGCTAAAAATCCATGACACACATAGCTATAATTAATATGTTAACCATGTATTTTAATTCTATACAGATAATACCCAAAAAGTAAAATACAGAAGCTGTCCTAACATATTCTTCCCAGATGAACCATTTTCTGACCTTTGACTACTAATCAGCTTATATCTTCCTCATATGGACTCTAAATTGAATGATTCCAGTCGCTAAAACTCCATGACACACATAGCTATAATTCTTATGTTAACCATTTATTTTAATTCCATATAGATAATTTCCAGAAATTAAAATACAGAAGCTGTCCTAACATATTCTTCCCTGATGAACCATTTTCTGACCTTTGACTACTAATCAGACCATATCTACCTCATATGGACTCTAAATTGAATGATTCTAGTGGCTAAAAATCTGTGACACATATATCTTTAATTCTTATGTTAACCATTTATTTTAATTCCCTACAGATAATTCCCAAAAATTAAAACTTAGAAGCTATCCTAACATATTCTTCCCTGATGAACCATTTTCTGACTTTGCTTACTAATCGGACCATATCTACCTCATATGGACCCCAAATTGAATGATTCTAGTGGCTAAAAATCCGTGACACATATATCTTTAATTCTTATGTTAACCATTTATTTTAATTCCCTTCAGATAATTCCCAAAAATTAAAACACATAAGCTTAAAATTCTGCCACCCATAGCCATACCCATGCAGAATTATCTACACCAACCTAAGTATTCAAGCACCACACGGATTTCCATGTGACCGTGCTCATTTCTTTTCTTTTCACAATGATAGCCAACCATAAATCATTGGTAATCATGCCATGAACATAACCATTTCAAATAACACTTTATAAAATATTTTCATGTCAGAATTTTACACTTAAGATGGTAAGAAGTTCATACAATGGCAATGACTATGGCATATACTAGTCATTTATAAGATTCGTCTTCTTTTTTAAATATTAATTTTATTTTTTTATTTTCTTGATGTAGGTTTTCATCATATCTAATCTTCTCTTACTAATCAGAGCAGAACTCCTTCAATTGAACTCCGATGTAGGTGCTCTTAGTGTGAATTTCAAGATAAAACAATTATCTAAAACTATTATGTTGAACATTGTAGAGAAATATTAAGAATTCAAGGTGATACTACTCGCTAAATGTACAAGTTATTTCTTCTCATATAGGTTCTAACCTCTACCTACTAATTGGACCATATCTACCTCATATGGACTCTAACTTGAGTAATTCCAGTGGCTAAAAATCCATGACACACATAGCTATAATTAATATGTTAACCATGTATTTTAATTCTATACAAATAATACCCAAAAATTAAAATACAGAACCTGTCCTAACATATTCTTCCCTGATGAACCATTTTCTGACCTTTGACTACTAATTAGCTTATATCTTCCTCATATGGACTCTAAATTGAATGATTCCTGTGGCTAAAACTCCATGATACACATAGCTATAATTCTTATGTTAACCATTTATTTTAATTCCATATAGATAATTCCTAAAAATTAAAATACAGAAGCTGTCCTAACATATTCTTTCCTGATGAACCATTTTCTGACCTTTGACTACTAATCAGACCATATCTACCTCATATGGACTCTAAATTGAATAATTCTAGTGGCTAAAAATCTGTGACACATATATCTTTAATTCTTATGTTAACCATTTATTTTAATTCCCTACAGATAATTTCCAAAAATTAAAACACAGAAGCTATCCTAACATATTCTTCCCTGATGAACCATTTTCTGACTTTGCTTACTAATCGGACCATATCTACCTCATATGGACCCCAAATTGAATGATTCTAGTGGCTAAAAATCCGTGACACATATATCTTTAATTCTTATGTTAACCATTTATTTTAATTCCCTTCAGATAATTCCCAAAAATTAAAACACATAAGCTAAAAATTCTGCCACCCATAGCCATATCCATGCAGAATTATCTACACCAACCTAAGTATTCAAGCACCACACGGATTGCCATGTGACCGTGCTCATTTCTTTTCTTTTCACAATGATAGCCAACCATAAATCATTGGTAATCATGCCATGAACATAACCATTTCAAATAACACTTTATAAAATATTTCCATGTCAGACTTTTACACTTAAGATGGTAAGAAGTTCATACAATGGCAATGACTATGGCATATACTAGTCATTTATAAGATTCGTCTTCTTTTTTAAATATTAATTTTATTTCTTTATTTTCTTGATGTAGGTTTTCATCATATCTAACATTCTCTTACTAATCAGAGAAGAACTCCCTCAATTGAACTCCGATGTAGGTGCTCTTAGTGTGAATTTCAAGATAAAACAATTATCTAAAACTATTATGTTGAACATTGTAGAGAAATATTAAGAAATCAAGGTAATATTACTCCCTAAATGTACAGGTTATTTCTTCTCATATAGGTTCTAACCTCTACCTACTAATTGGACCATATCTACCTCATATGGACTCTAACTTGAGTAATTCCAGTGGCTAAAAATCCATGACACACATAGCTATAATTAATATGTTAACCATGTATTTTAATTCTATACAGATAATTCCCAAAAATTAAAATACAGAAGCTTTCCTAACATATTCTTCCCTGATGAACCATTTTCTGACCTTTGACTACTAATTAGCTCATATCTTCCTCGTATGGACTCTAAATTGAATGATTCTAGTGGCTAAAAATCCATGACACACATAGATATAATTCTTATGTTAACCATTTATTTTAATTCTATACAGATAATTCCTAGAAATTAAAATACAGAAGCTATCCTAATATATTCTTCCTTGATGAACCATTTTTTGACCTTTGACTACTAATCAAACCATATCTACCTCATATGGACTCCAAATTGAATGATTCCAGTGGCTAAAAATCCGTGACACATATATCTTTAATTCGTATGTTAACCATTTATTTTAATTCCCTTCAGATAATTCCTAGAAATTAAAACACAGAAGCTATCCTAACATATTCTTCCCTAATGAACCATTTTCTGACCTTTGCTTACTAATCGGACCATATCTTCCTCATATGGACTCCAAATTGAATGATTCCAGTGGCTAAAAATCCGTGACACATATATCTTTACTTCTTAGGTTAACCATTTATTTTAATTCCCTTCAGATAATTCCCAAAAATTGAAACACATAAGCTAAAAATTCTGCCACCCATAGCCATACCCATGCAGAACTATCTACACCAACCTAAGTATTCAAACATACATCACATGCAAGATCAATATGTAACATGATATAGCAACATTATAACCAATTATAATGTTGTAAGGTTGGGTTTTCTTATATAGACCACCAAATAATTCACCTTTCATGATCATGGGTCTACCTTATCACAATTAGGATACACTTTGTTGAATTTTTGGAAAACAAACAACTTATGTTCTTATCTTCCTCTTCCTTAGTCAAGATATGCATAGAAAAAGGAGATTTGTATTTTGAAAATTATGATGATATGTTCTTAAGAAAAGGGACAAGGTCCCTTTGATTTAGGGATTCTTTTCCATTTTCTTTTATCTTAAACAAGTATGATAGGTTTGCCTTTTTAGGTGCCAAATTTCTAGCCCTTGAATCTCCATTATTTGGTTGATATTATTTGTGTGGGATAGGAATGTTTTGTCCTAATGCCATGTATTATCATACCACTTGCTAGAATTATGAGTGTAGGATATAGATGTTTTTGTCCTAAAGCCTTGTATTATCATGCCACTTGCCAAAATGATGAATGTAGAATCACACCACTTGCTAAATTTTTGTCTTAATGCCATGTAACCTAATCTTTATTATTACATTATTATATCATCACCTAATTCATTTTATTTTATTTTTCCTCTTGGATTTTGGCTTATTCCTACCCATTATGGGCTTATTCTTACCCATTTTCTTTGCTTTGGATAAAATTCTACCTTTCTTGGAGGGCTTGGTCACATTTTCATAATTTTTGGGCTATTGGTCCAATTACTATATCCTAGTCCAAGTCTATGTTTTATTTCTTGCTTAGGTTATCCAATGGCTTGCTAGAAACTTATGTGAAGTGGAAAAACTCTATATGAAGTGTCCATAGGTAAAAGCCCAATGTATGGGTAAAGATTTTAAACTTAGTAACTCTAGTTCTTGAATTAGGAAAAATTTCCCTAATTCAATGTTCTTGAAATTTTAATACCTTTACTTGTTTCTAAAATTTTATCTTCCTTATCCAAGAATTTTGCATCTCTTTAGTATGTTATTTCTAATTTCTTTCCTATTAGGTTTTCCCTCTTTATTTGTTCTCTTAATGTTAGAAACATTTTCTATGCGTATACATAAGGTGAAGAATTTCTAAGGATTATGTTTCCTTAGATATCTAAAATATTGTCTAATAAATTTTATTTCCTTAATTAAATATTTATGTACTTTTATCAATAAAAGAAACAAAATTAGGGATGTTACAATTATCATGCCACTTGCCAAAATTATGAATGTAGAATCACACCACTTGCTAAATTTTTGTCTTAATGCCATGTAACCTAATCTTTATTATTATTACATTATTATATCATCACCTAATTTATTTTATTTTATTTTTCCTCTTGAATTTGGGTTTATTCCTACCCATTTTCTTTGCTTTGGATAAAATTCTACCTTTCTTGGAGGGCTTGGTCACATTTTCATAATTTTTTGGCTATCGATCCAATTACTATATCCTAGTCCAAGTCTATGTTTTATTTCTTGCCTAGGTTATCCAATGGGCTTGCTAGAAACTTATGTGAAGTGGAAAAACTCTATATGAAGTGTCCATAGGTAAAAGCCCAATGTATGGGTAAAGATGTTAAACTTAGTAACTCTAGTTCTTGAATTAGGAAAAATTACCCTAATCCAATGTTCTTGAAATTTTAAGACCTTTACTTGTTTTCTAAAAATTTATCTTCATTATCCAAGAATTTTGCATCTCTTTAGTATGTTATTTCTATTTTTTTTTTCCTATTAGGTTTTCCCTCTTTATTTGTTCTCTTAATGTTAGAAACATTTTCTATGCATATACATAAGGTGAAGAATTTCTAAGGATTATATTTCCTTAGATATCTAAAATATTGTCTAATAAATTTTATTTCCTTAATTAAATATTTATGTACTTTTATCAATAAAAGAAACAAAATTAGGGATGTTATATAGCCCCAGTTATTGTGGCACCAGACTGGACCTCTCCATTTGAGCTAATGTGCGATGCTAGTGAAGCAGCATTGGGAGCTGTTCTCAGGCAGCGTAGGAACAAGCTTTTTCACTCTATATATTATGCAAGCAAAACACTGCAGGGGGCCCAACTGAACTACACAGTGACAGAGAAGGAATTGCTTGCTGTAGTTTTTGCCTTTGAAAAATTCAGAGCATATCTGGTAGGAGCAAAAGTGATAGTGCACACAGACCATTCTGCCATCAAACATCTGGTTAGGAAAAAGGATTCCAAGCCCAGGCTCATTTGATGGGTGCTTTTGCTTCAAGAATTCGACCTGGAGATCAGGGATAGAAAGGGAACTGAAAATCAAGTGGTAGACCATCTCTCCAGAATGGAAAAGGACAGCTCAGCAGATAATGAAATTAATGAGAGGTTCCCAGATGAACAACTCTACCTCCTGTCCCAAGAGGATGTGCCATGGTATGCTGACTATGTAAATTATCTTGTGAGTGGACTGCTCCCACCAGACTTGACGTTACAATAGAAGAAAAAATTTCTACATGAGGTGAACTCATATTACTGGGATGAACCATACCTTTACAAGCACTGTGCTGATCAGATGATAAGGAGATGCATACCCAGCGAAGAGATGGAGCAAATCTTACAGCAATGCCATGCTTCTCCTTATAGAGGTCATTTTGGAGGAGTTAGAACTGCAAACAAGGTACTGCAGGCCGGATTCTACTGGCCCTCTTTATTTAAGGACTCCCATTCTTTTGCAAAGGAATGCGACCGATGTCAGAGGACAGGGAATATATCTCGCAGACATGAAATGCCACTGAACAACATCTTAGAGGTGGAATTATTTGATGTATGGGGAATAGATTTCATGGGCCTATTCCCTTCGAGTTTTGGGAATCAATACATCCTAGTAGCCATAGACTACGTCTCAAAGTGGGTGGAAGCAAGTGCATCTCAAACTAATGAGGCAAGAGTGGTGACCAGATTTCTGAAGAGACACATCTTTACAAGGTTTGGAACCCCCAGGGCCATCATCAGTGATGGAGGGACCCATTTTTGCAATAGGCAGTTCAAAGCACTCCTATCCAAATATAGAGTGAGGCACAAGGTGGCAACACCCTATCACCCACAATCGAGTGGGCAAGCTAAAGTTTCCAACAGAGAGATCAAGAGAATCTTAGAGAAAACAGTAGGCCTCACGAGGAAGGATTGGTCCTTGAGGTTGGATGATGCATTATAGGCATATAGAACAGCCTACAAGACACCACTAGGCATGTCACCATACAAGTTGGTGTTCGGGAAGGCTTGTCATCTACCAGTAGAGTTAGAGCATCGAGCATATTGGGTAGTGAAAAAGCTAAACTTGAATCTAGAAACTGTTGGTGAGCAAAGGATGCTGCAACTTAATGAGCTAGATGAATTCCGTGGTTAGGCTTTTGAGAATACCAAACTATACAAGGAGAAAGCAAAGCAATGGCATGACAAGAAGATACAACCAAGAAACTTCGAAGTGGGATAGAGAGTGCTGCTGTACAACTCCAGGTTGACCTTGTTTCCTAGGAAGTTGAAATCTCGTTGGTCTGGCCCTTTTCGCATAAGCAAGGTCTTCCCTTTTGGAACTGTTGAATTGGAAGAAGAAAAGGAAGGGAGGACATTCAGGGTAAATGGACAAAGAGTCAAGCACTATCTGGGAGGTGATGTGGATAGACAGCACACCTCCATCCATCTTCAAGAGGAATGAACAGGAAGGAAGTCAGGCTGATGACTCTAAAACAAGCGCTCATGGGAGGCAACCCATGTTTAAATCTGTTGTTGGTTAATTTAGTAGTTTTAGAAAGTTTAATTTCAGAATTCATTCGCAGTTATGTTTATTACGCAGGTGAGGAAACATAGTAATCTGTAGGACAGTTCTCGCTTTGCTGCAGCAAAAACTAGGTGGAAGTTAGACTTTGCTCTGCTGAAGCAAGATTTTGGGCAAGCCATCTCTGCTGCAGCAAAATCCTAGGCAAGCCAATTTTTGCTACAAAAGTTGCTGCAGCAAATGCATTCAGCCCTAAATCAAGGGGTTCCCCTCTGCTATTCTGAAAAAAAAATTTCAAAAATTGTTGTCAAAAGCAAAATGGGGGTGGGAAAAAGGCAGAAGCCCATAAGTCACGAAAATACGTTCCCCCACCCTCATTACACTCTGCAACTCCCTCACCCCCTTCACCCTCGAGTATCTCTCCCGAGTTCCCAAAACCCCTACAACTCCCTCACCTCCTTCGTACTAGAGACCTCCACTTCCAAACCCCCGTAACCAACCATGCTGAGAATTAAGACGGTGGCCCGGAAGGCGAACAAGGTGAAGAAGTTCACCTCCGAGGCGAGAAAACAGAGACACGATAAGGAGATCCTGCTGCGAAACTTCTGCACAGAGAAGGGTTTAACTTTCACGGCCATGGAGGATTTGGGACTGCCAATGTATGTTGGCACTGTGGTCAAACAGAGGGGTTGGGAAGCTTTCGCTAGACACCCGCAAACAGCCCTTATCCCTTTGGTACGGGTGTTCTACACAAATTTCTCACCAAGCAATGAGAAATGGGTGACAGTCAGGGAGACTAGGGTCTGGTTCGACCAAGCCTCCATTAACAAGGCGTACAATCTACCAGACGAGGATGACTAGTATGAGGAATATCTACAAGCTTTGACGGACCAGGACTAGGACGCTATGCTTACCCGGGTATGCCTTCCCGGCACCACCTGGGATAAATCCCCACAGGGCTCCACCACCATCAATCGGGTCTCTTTGGTACCGGCAGCAAAAGTGTGGTACCACTTTTTCAAGACCCGCTTGCTACCTTCCACCCATGGGCAAATAGTGAGCTGACACAGAGTAGCAATGGTTAACGCACTTATATCCGGCAGACCACTCAATGTTGGCCGAATCATCAGTGGCCAAATCGAAGTATGCGTCAACCGGAAAAAGGGAAGCTTACTCTTCCCTTCCCTCATCACTATCCAGTGCAAGAATCGTGGAGTCTTAGTCTCCATTGATGAAAAAACATTGAAGGACACCAGCCTCATCACCGCCATCACCATTGCCTGGATTGTCCAAGAAAAACCTTCCCCACACCCACCAGCTGCCTCCCGAGATCCTCCACAAGCTGCCAGATCCTCTGCTTCTACCTCTGCCCCCAGCCAGCCGACAAGACCCTTCAACTCATCCTCTAGCAGTAAGCTACAATCCTCAGACAGCAAGCAAAGTTTTTGCAGCATCAGCAGACGTTTTGGCGCTATGAACAGAAGAAGGATTTCGCCCTCCACACCAACCTGGAGCAGAATTACAAACAATTTTTCCCATTTCTAGAGTTCCCCACTGAATTACTCCATTCCACCTTTAAAGAGGAAGGCCACGCACCGGAGCCCCGGGCAGAAGAGAATCAGGAGTCTCAAGACTCCTTACACAGCAAAGAGCCACAACCAGAACCCCATCAGACTCTAGTAGGCACTGAGTCCTCAGAAGATGATCAACCCATTGCAAAACGGGCAGCAGTGATGTGCAAAGGAAAGGCCCCACAACAATTAACATAGCGAAAGAGTGGGCTCAGGAGCTCATCAAGGTCTTCTGGGGGTCAATGCCTCTAGGTTGCTGCAGCATCCCTACAGGCACCCCCAGGAAGGTCCCTTCTCTCTTATTCCTTCTCTGTTGCATTTAGAATTTCTTTGGCCCTGCCTCTGTTTTTGCCTAGTGCCCCTTCTGTTTTTGGAAATTTACTCAACAGTGGGGACACTACTCACCTTTAAGTTTGGGGGGGTGATATAATGTTTGTTGTGGTATTTGTGGGACTTAGTGTTGTTTTAGTTATTGCTGTAGAATTTGTTGAAGCATATGTTAGGCTTGGACTTGTTTATTTGTGTTCTGTTTATCTGTGTTGCTGTTCATTTTTGTTTCTGCCTGACTGTATTGGATAAGACTGCATTAGTACTTGCTGCTGCCTATCTTACTGTCTGTTTCGATGTATATAGTTATATATATAAAAACAAAAGAGAAGAGAGAAATGTAGAGAGAGATGAGTCTGCACATTGTATAGCCTGTTGTAAGCTCTGTGATACTCCATGAGGAGGATCGGGAACTTCACAAAAAACCAGAATAGGAGACCTGCACACCTACCCAATCACACACAGAACCTTCTTCTAATAAGCACAGGATCATGGGCAGTTTGCCAAAAGAAATTTGGTAATTTTCATGGAAGATGACCTAAGTTTTAGAGTTAATATTGAGAGTTTTCTGCAAAATTATAAAAGAGGCATACGCATATGGTCAGTAATGCTTAAGTTTGGGGGGGAAGTAGGGAAAGTAGAGAAAAAATTTGGACACTCCAATGCTTCTGTAGTTCCTTAGTAACCAGGGGGATGCATGAACCCCATGTGTACCCTTGCATAAAACAGGGACATAGAGTATGTGTGGGATGCTGCTTAAAGGTGATAAGGCTGAGTAACCGGGTGCCTGCATCATACATGTTGGCATTCGCGTCAAAAGGCACTAATGACCTCTGCTAGAATAATAAACAAAAATAAATAAATAAAAAAAGAGAAGATGAAGATGAAGAGAAAATATATATACAAAGGAAGAAAGGAAATCAGTGAGCTACCCCCCCAGTATTTGCTGCCCTGGCTGCACCTATGATGCATGCCAACTTGTCCAAAAAGGAAGCTCAATATATTAGCAAGAAAATCTCAGGAACTCTGGCTGATTTGGAACCAAGTAGCTCTTTGGGAAACTGTCCATGTCACACACACAACTTCAAAGAAGGTCTTGGTTGTGATTGGGAGAAAGGCTTGTGGTGTCCCTTGTATAGAAGCAATCCTGAGAGTTTAAAGCTATCAACAGAACTACATGAAATCGTGCAAGAGAAAGGGCTAGAATCATTTGGTAGGGTTGTGGTGAACAGAGCAGATTGCTTGGGGACAAGCAATCCTTTAAGTTTAGGGGGATTTGATAACTTCAAATCACTACAATTTTTGTATGCTTTCTGAGTGTGTTTATTGTGCTGTTTTGATTATTAAGCACTCTTATTCTCGGATCTAACCAAATGTGATGACTCCCTTAGATGCAATATAATCCACTATGTGTGCTGTAGCAATGTAGTGTGCATATGTGGCAATCTTGGCGGCAAACCAAGTGATATTGAGTAAAGCTGCTCCTTTTTTTCCTACAAGGCACTGATTCTGTTTTATTTGGCACAGGTGGCAGGGGAGCAGAGCTATGTAGCAGGTGCAGCCACCACCTAGCAGGAGAAAGCAGCAAGCTGACACAGCAGGCTGCTGGTTGGGTTGGTGTAGAACTGCCTCCACTACTAAAAGTGGAGAGGAAAAAGCTGAAAGCAGAGATGCTGGCTGCAGAGCAGGGAGAATGTCAGAAAACCTGAACACTTTACTGGGACCACAAGGCCTGATTATAAAAGGGCAAAAAGCAAAGCCAGAGAGAGGAGGAGAAGAGGAAGAAGAACAACGACAGATTACATAGAAGCATTAGAGCACGGGATAGTTGGCAATTTCTGATTTCCATTTATCGTTGTTGTGTTTTCCTTTTTCTTCTGTTTTTATCAAAAAAAACTGCACTTGTATTTTTATCACTTGGGATGCATACTAGTGATTCTGGGATATTTGTAGCCAGTGTAACCATGAGGCTTGGCTAGTTTTTAGCTAGGGTTGCATAAGGGTTGTAATGAACTGAAGCACATTTTTAGTAACAACACATTTTGCTGTAGCATTGTTTTGACATTCAACTGTGTTTATATTTTAATTTCCCCTGTTAACAGGAGTTTAGTGGAGGAAGGCTTAGGCCAAAATTCACCTGGGAGGGGGATGGAGGCCGAAAAAATAGTTGAATATATGGGATTAAGCCAATATAGGAATATATGGTTCCCCATTACCCCAAGAGTGGAGCTTCATGCACAATTTTGGGGTGAGGACTGATGTAGGAATGCATGTCTGAACCTCAGAATTGCAAGGAATGGAAGTCTGGGAAGCCTCCATTCAAGACTGAACTTGGCACTTAGAGCAGTTGCTGCAGCAATCCCTAGAGTAAATATGAGTGTTGTAGTTCATGGCAACCCTGAGCAACCTTAGACCTCCTATTATCATTTTCCTTTACATCCTAGTACCCCTCATCTTAGTTATAGTTGCAATTAATTGATCCACCTTTATTTTATCTTTTGAGCCATCTTATCTTTGCTACAGCATTTCACACAGCAAAAGTCTCTTTGATAGTTTTAGTTCACTCCTCGTGGGATGATACTCACTCATCACTTTATTACTTGGTCACGACACGTGCACTTGCATTCGGACATTGTATTCATCTTTGCATGATATTCAACAATATCTCCTTGATATCCACCTAATCTGCTGATCCCATCAACATAAAAATTGTAGATATTTTCATTATCTTTCCAGCCATATAAAGTAGAGAAACCTTGGCTACGTATTTTTGTGATTGATGACCAAAATATTGGAGCAAGGTTAGGCTGGACTGCAACATTAAACATGATCTCTTCTAGCCCAATTTTGGCCCTTTTAATTTCCATATTGGCTGGTCACATTAACATGAAAGTTGTAGAAAATTGTATCTAATATTCACCTATCAAATGTTATATGTATTGAATATGGTTTTTCTTAAATAGGTCTCAAATACTATAGTAAGGTTGCCGTGGACTATAATAGTGAACATGTTCTCTTCTAGCCTAATTTTGGCCCTTTGGATGTCTGAATTTGCTGATCATATAAATATGAAAGTTGTATGAAATTGTGTCAACTATTCATCTACCAAATTTTGTACTTAATATATACGTATTGTCTAAGATATAGTCAAAATACTGCAGTAAGATCAAGTTGATAAGCAAGCAACAAACAGATTTTTAACATTGGGTGTTCTACCTTGAATCTTTTTTTCAATTCTTTTAAAAATATAGTCATAAATCAAGATTTAATTTATGCATATATCCATTAAGATGCATCTCAGGAGTCATAAAGATAATGCTCTTTACTCAGCCATCCTCAATGAATTTATTTTGTCTGCTTGATTTATAGACATCATTCCCAAATAATCACAATTTAACTTTTATTCCTACAATTGAGTTCATTTTCTATGCTTCTCTCCATATGTTAAAAATAGACAAAAATAAAGAAAAATATGGGAGATAAATGGTTAATTAATGCAAAAAGATAAGATGAAAATATTTAATTTATGAGTTTAAAACTCACTGATCATAGGGTGTCCCTTACTCAGTATCGTCTCAAAGCCGTACTACCTATTTGGTCACCTTACTACCATAAGGTATCGTATGTCGCTAGGTCACCTTGTTGAGTTAAAGGGTCATCCCAAAACTTTTCACTGGGTCACTTTACTGCCACAAGGGTCATCCCGCATGTCGTCGGGTCACCTTGTGCCACAGGGTGCCATAAGTATCTGTCTACTTCTCATATTTAGCTACATGCATAACTTCAACCTCTTTATCATCAATACAATATGTGATTCCATCTGATCACCATACCAAATATGCATCTCATCAACATCTCAAGCATGCATCTCATCAATATATCATGTATGCATCTCATCAACATCTCAAGCATGCATCTCATCAACATATTAAGCATACATCTCATTAACATATCAAGTATGCATCTCATCAACATATTAAGCATGCCTCTTATCATCATATTAAGCATACATCTCATCAACATATCAAGTATGCATCTTATCAACATATCAAGTATGCATCTCATCAACATATTTAGTATACATCTCATCAATATATTAAGCATACATCTAACCAACCATATTCATCACTAACATAATGCTTGCCACTGTCATCACATCATTTAACAATTATGTATTGAGACATTTTTCATCATGTAACAATGTATACATCATACATCTAATCATCATGCATTGATACCATAATGTATGCATCATACTCTCTAATCATCATCACCGCCATGATAAGGTTATGCATTAGTCAAGTACATAATCTTCATCATACTTATTATCATCCTCACATCATTATTTAACAAATATGTATTAATACACTTACTATCATATAACATTGCATACATCATATTGTCTAATCGTCATGCATTGATCTACTAGAATATGCATCACATCATCAACTTCATAATTTAACAAATATGTTTTACTACACAATGTATGTCATGCTTGTGATTACAAGAACTAGTGAAAACTAGCATCGTATTGCAAAAATTATAAGGCATTATTCTTCAATTTAGTTTTCCTAATTATCATCTAGTTAATGGGATTCATTTAATGCCATTTATAGCTAAAACAAGGCAAAAATAACTTTGAACACGGCCTGGCCATGCTAGACATTGTCTCAACCGTGCTGTAGCCTCTCAAACAGCTCGAAACACGACTTGGCCATGCCTTCAAACACAGTCATGTTTTAAACTGCAAGTTCTCGACCAGTCTGACCTTTCCTCACTATTGTAGCCATAAATCCCTTATTTTAACTCTGATTGAGGTGATTTATACAACGTTTCTGTTACCACTTTAACAAATTAAAACTATAATAAAGCATAAAAGTGTCCTAAAATCAACATCATGATTCTGCGTGTTAGATCTGACCTCTCTTCACTCGTTGGGGCATAACTCTCTCATATGAGATCGAACAGAAGTAATTCTAGAGGGATTTTAACTATAAGACATAGGTCTACAACTTGTATGTTGAAAACATCATCTAATTCAACACAAATCATGACATACATAACCATCTATTTAGAGCATCGAATTTCATCCATTCAAAGTCAAATTTCAACACAAAACATATATTACATATGCATTCAAACTTTCACTCTACATGGACAATCCAAAATATGCATCATGCATCATCAAAATATGAGATTTAAAACACTTTAGGTCTTCCAAAAGACATGGAATTTCAATGATAAATTAATGTTAAACCTACCAAAAACCAAGAAATCTTTTCTATTCTCAAAACCCTCCTTGGATTTCTTTCTCTTTTGATCACTTCTCTTTCTTCCTTTCCCTACAATTTCCTGCACTTTCACCATAGAAAATTAGTTCTTAAAGCATCTAAGATGAAGAAAAAAGTGTATTTTAGAATTAAACATGCAAGAATCACCTTAGTTCTTCTCATGACTCTCTCTCTCTCTCTCTCTTTTCTCTCTCTCTCTTCTTTTCCTTCTTCTTCTTCTCTTAATTTTTCTCTCTTTCTTTTCTCCCTTAGCCACTGATCCCCTTGGATATTCTCCCTTAGTCGACTTCCTTAAGAAGTCATCTAGAATATATTAAAATATAAAACCTTCTATAAGCTCATATCCTTCTTCCAACTATATTCCCCAACTAGAACTTATTTACAAGTTTGCCACTCCATTAGATTGTGACTAACCCCTTGACTAAGGCCTTGTTTGGCTTCCTCAAAATCTCCAAATGGTTTAATTCCTCTTTTAGGAAGATGCCAATGAGTTTTGGGGTCACACCTAAAACATATCTATAACTCATTTCTTAATGTTCGATTCTAACCCCAAAGAATTAGGGCATTACCATTTCTCTCCTTCTAGATTTCCTTTTTTTCATTTAGTTACTTTATCATTTTCTAGGGTTTATTCAATGTAACATTTCATTCTCTTTCCTTTCTTTCACCACTAAAAGTTATTTTCTATTTGATAAAATTGGGGATGTTATAGAAAACTTCTTTACACTGCCCTAGGTTCCCATCCTTCTTGATACTGAAATTTCTTTTCTTATTAATTCTTAGGGTTATGCTTAGCTATTCTAAATATCCAAAATTCCAATTACTCAAACTTCAATTCCCTAATGAAGTTCACTCTTTTATCCATTTATTCATCTTCAATTTCAACCTCATCAATTTCTAAATATTTACCTATCCCTACTACATCAGTCAACTTCACATCACTAATAACTATTATATTTTCATGTATGGCCATCACATTAAGTTTTCCCCTAAGCTAAGCCTTGGTACTTCAACAAATTCTTAGTGTTTTCAATGGCATTCTTAAACATTCCTTAATCCTTAACTTTTGGCGGTTTCTCCTCCTTCTCTTGTAATATATTTTCTTATATTGACATTTTGATGCAAATTTTAGTTATATCTATTTCTCCAAAATTCCACCTTCTTGATCCTAGGTTATCACGTCATCTCCTACTTATTTTTCAAGGTGCCATTGACTAATCTTTTTCCTAAAATCCTTTCTTATAACTTATCATTTACATAAAATCTTTTATATGCTTTTTTTTTCTAGTGACATTAATCTATATAGAAATTTTAAAGCATTAAAATATTTAGGTTATAATGGAGTCAGACCTTTTAATACTAATCATATCATAACTCACTCATTTAAACTCGGACTGTGGTGATTATAGAGCTTATAGAAATATAAGACAATTATCCACAACGTTCATGTTGACCATCTAGGAAAATTCCTAAGAAATGTTGGAGTTATAATGCTCTCAAAATCAATGTCACTACAACACGAGTTGATTCTAACCTGTCGTTACTAATCATACGATATCTCTATCATACGGTCTCCAAATTGGGAAATTTGAAAACCTGAAGAACCATAAAACATAGAGTTATAATTCTTAAGTTAACTATTTCTTCAATTTTAATACATATTTTACCCAAAAATCTGAAAACAGAACGCATTCCTACACTGTCTAGGGTTCCAGCTTCTTACTACTTTCATTTTTTTTTCTTATTTTTTTTTATCATTATACCTAGGCATATTGTGTATCCAAACTTTCCAATTATTCATATGTTAGCCTCTAGATTTCTCCTATAACAATTTTTAGCTGCATTTATCTCACAACCATCTATTATAACATATTCCATCATCTATTTCTTCTAAAAACTAGAATTTATTAACAACAATATCAAGAATGTTCCAAACACCAAAACTTCCAAGGGTTGTCCCTAGATTTCAAGGCTTCACTTATTTAGCAACATAAAATTCTTCCATCAAATATTCTATAGCTAATTCAATTAAAAGAATGCATTATAACATCTCTAAAATTTTACCAACCATAGCCTTTCATGCAGAAATTCAAGACCACCCTGAGCAAGCATACAACCATCACATGCAAGATTCACATATAGTAAGATATTGACATCCTTAGCCAATCATTAAAAGTATTAAAAGTAAAAATTTATCAAAGCCCGAGGGTTAAGAAACCCATGTTAAATTACAAATTTTCAAAGCTTTCGTCAAAGGAAATATTGTTAAACCTACCTACAATTCTTCCAAAGCTTACTTAGCTAGTGCTTTCCTCTTGCTTTCTCCTTGAAGTGGAGAGATTTTCCCCCTTCCCCTTACTGTTCTAGAAGCATATATGAGAGGAAAAGAGAAAGTTCTAATCCCTAAATGTGAAGAAAAAGAAAGGATTGAGGTGGTGGTCTTACTACCTTACCTTGGGCTCTTGGTTTTCCTACACTTCTTTCTCTTCTTCTCCTCAGTTCCCCCTTTCTTGCTTCTACTTTCTTTTCCTCTCTATTTGGCCGAAATTCTTCCCTAATAGAATGGCCAAGGACTTTAAAACTTAGGTGGTCAATGGTTCTAATTATGAGTTCAAAGGTCGTCCAAGCATTACATCACTTTCTTTTCTTATGGAACACTCCAAGGGTACATCATTAGGGTTCATTATGATTGCTTCTTGTGGTATGCAAAGTCTTGGTTATCTCTCCTTCTCCCTTGGCTAAGATATGAATAGAAAAATAGGAAATAAAATGCTTTAATATAGGGATAATGTAGGCTTGAGACAAGTGGATTAGCCCCTCAAAATATGTGATCCATTTCTTTGCTTATAGCTCACTCAATGGGGCATGATTAGGGCTCATTAATTCACCATGAATGGAACTATTCTTCGTCATAAATTTCAGCTCCTCTCCCCTCTCTAACTTGGCCAAAATTCACGTGTCATGGGTGGGAAGTTTTTTCTCAATTTCATCTAATCATTTTCCTTGTTTATTACTCATTAGTCTTACTTATAACACACTCAATTGACTTACTCATTTTGCACTCAAAAGAAGGTCATGATTGCTCATGATTCTACTATATTATTTCCCTATATGAGCCTCTATTTTCTCCCTTAGGTTTGGGCTCTTCCCTTCCTTTCTTGCTTGGGCCGAAAGGCTCCCTAGAGATGGGAGGCTTAGCCTTCACATGCATGTAAACTTGGATTTGGTCTACTTCCTTTGGCCTAGCCTAATTCTGTGGTGTGTTTCTCCATTGCACCATCCATGTGACTTACCAACAACTCATGTGAGGTGGAAAATCCTAGATGAAGTGTATATGATTTGGCATCCTAGGTGGAAGCCAAATGGTGTAGGGTGAGGTGTCAAGCTTAGGGAATTTAGCTCTATAATTCAACTTTTTGAAATTCCAAAACCTCCATCCAACTACTAAAATTAAACTTCTTGCCTAAGAATTTTGCCTCTCCTTAAGAAAACGTTTCTAAATTTTTTCTTCCAACAAATCTCCCTTTTCTTTTCCAGAGCCTATAGGAAAATCTCTTGGCTTATACATTAAATTAGGGTTTCTAATGTTCATATTTTATTAGATATCTCTTTAGGAATTGCTTGAGAACTTTTCCTCATTCCTTTAAATTAACATTTTCATGCCTTTTTAATAGATGAAAATTAGGGATTAAATATGAACTAAAAACTTAGACACAAGATTGGGAAACTTAGACATAAGGCTTGTTTCTATAAGCTTATAAGGATTAGAATAATTTCTTCATAGTAAAAGATAAGATTATTCTTTATCATGGTAGGATATATATGCTACAAAAGATAAACTTGAAAGCCAAAAATTCTAGAAGAAGTTCGTTAAAGAAAATGAGCTACTCATCTAGAATCCATCGAAATGTATCCGAAAAGAATATCTTGGTGATAAGGGATGAAGAGGAATATCACTGAATATGTGGCTAAATTCCTAACTTGTTAGAAAGTGAACATAGAACATTGAAAACCATCTAGACTATTGTAACCTCTTAGAAATTATGGAATGAAACTGGGATAACTTACTCATTAACTTTATAATTTGCCTACCTGGGACATCATTTTGGTGCGATGCCATGTGGTTAATAGTAAACAGATTGACTAATTCTACTCACCTTTTTTCAATCAAGATTAGTTATCCACCAAATAGACTAGCCCAACTATATATACAGATAATTGTTAGTTAACATGGAACCCATCCTAACATCATTTTTTACAAAGACCTTAAATCTTCTTCTAGGCTCTAGAAAGCACTTCAAGAAGTATTTGGTAGCAAGTTACATTGTAACACTACATTCTGTCCCTAAATGAGTAGACAAATTGAAAGAATTATCTAGACCTTAACATATGCCAAAGACTTATGTAGTGGAACAAGGAAAATGATAATATAAATACCTACCACTGATGGAATCTGAATCTAATAACAGCTACCTTTCAAATATTGGAATGACACTATATGAAGTCTTATAGGGTAGAAAAGCAGAATTTCACTTTTATTAGTATAAAGTAAGAGAAAGAAATTCATTAGGTCCTGAATTAGCACAACAAACCCTAGAACAAACATAGATTATTAGAAATAAAAGGCTTATTGTCCAAAGTAGACAAAAAGGTTATTTTGATAATAGAAGACTTAACATAATGATTAGTATTTGCATCCATTAATGATACAGACGTGAAGGAATTAGAATATAAGACTATTCCTCTAATGAAAGTGGTATGGAAAGGCTTCAACCTTGAAGAAGCTATTAGAAAGGTAGAGAAATTAATGAGATAAAAAATATTCTCAATTATTTGAAATAGTTAATTCTCAAATTTTGAGGACAAAATTTTTTAAGGAGAGGAGAATTATAACATCCTCAATTTTATTTACTAAATATTACAAAAAGTATGCTTCCTTATGAGTAAAGAGGGGAAATTAAGCAATAAAAAGTAGTGGAAAATTGGTAAAGAAAAATGCACTAAAAGTTTATCAGTAAAATATAGCGATGTTTAAATGACAAAAATGGCTAGGGAAAAGGGGAAGAATTAATAAGAACAATTTTCTTGAGATAGAATAAGGTGTTTTGACCCTAATATTCCTAGGAAATAATTTCTAAAGAAGGAATGTTTAAGATGGATATATAAATAAGAACTTAAAGTGTAAAGAAAGGTTGGAATTTTTTTAAAACATAATGTTTAAGATGAATAATAAAAACTAGATGAAGGATGTAAGATAAATTGATAACTAGAATTAAGATAAATTAAATAAAAAATAGAATTAAGGTGTTAAAACAACTTTACATAAGGACTTTTTTTGGGCTCTTAGAATTAACATGAAATAACCTGACATATAAAATAAATCAACAACACATAATAGAAAAATATTATATATATTTCATTAACTTCTTTTTCAAAACTACATTAGTGATTAGCCTTACGTACACGTGTAACCTTAGGTACTAAGCATTACACCAAAAGGCAAAGTACCATTTTAGTTTACACATAAAAAATGGATCACTTTTTCTAGTTACATAATTTTATACTAACTACATAGTAGCTTCATACGGCACATCACCCCTAGGGTGCGAAGGGTGGAAGAGGTGGCGCCGGTACTGGGATCTCGATAACATTCACCACAATAATATTAGATATTATGGTGAATTATCCCAAGTATAGGACCTTTACTCACTGAATCTCCAAGATTAGCGATAGGAACACTGCCGGCATCTTACTCATTCTTATCTAAACATAACACCCAAAATAAAATAGTGAGAATAGACGTCCTAGTAAGTTCAATATTAACATATATATGAAAGATAAATAAAACTACACAAGTTATGTCCAGCTGTATAAATTATAGAAAACATCTTCCATTTTATAATACAGATATAACATGGGTAATGCATGAATAAAAAATTAAGCTTGCATGCTTGATAATTGCAATTATGTTATACATAAATAGTATACATAGTGGCTGATCATCTGTAATTTCATCTTTGTTTAACAACAGGATAATGTGAGCCATTTTTCTGCCCACTACTCACACACCACTATTACTTGGTTGGAGTGGCAATACTCCTCTTCAACTCACTTAAAGCTAATAGGGCGTCCCCTATTCAATATCGTCTTAAGCCATACAACCTTGTCAAGTCACCTTACTATTGCAAGGGTCATCCCATGTCTTATATTGTCTTTTATTTATCTAGTTACACTCATAATATTATCATCAACAACATTCAACAATATGCATTAGCATCATATATCCATGTATTCATCATATCTCACAAGTATAATCAACATCATCTTATGTGTGCATTGCATGTATCATCAAGTTAATCCCTATACTTTGAATTATTATGTAGTAATCCACAATCTGAATCATATCTAACATGGATAGAATAAGGAAACTAGCATTGTATTACATCTATATTTAAGGAATTTAGCTTTGATTTAGGTTCTCTAATCACCCTCCACTTATTATGGTTCATTTGGGACAGAGAATAGCTAAAATCAAGCTGAAACAGCCCTGGAACATGGCCATGCTCTAGATGCACAAAATCTATACCCATATAGAACACTGCTATGTTCTGGGTACGTCCAATCTCCCTCTTGCATTACACACTTCTATTCAGCCAACTAATCACTAAAATAGCTAACAATGCAAACATACATAAAAATGCAGGTGTTTAATTGATCATATACACAAGTCTACAAGGTTCTATTAACTCAAAAACCCATGAATGATTTTCCTTTATCCATCTTCTAACGTATACATCTACTATACATATGGTCAAATTTCCAACCCATTTCCAAACTCCATCATCTATGTTCAAGAAGCAAGCACATGACCAAATATACATACATATTTTATCTTTATATGCAAAAGTTCAAGATTGGGTCAATGTGAAACTTACATATTCCAACTTTCCTAGCTTTTTCTCCTTTAATTATTTGAGGTCTTCCTTTCTCCTCCACCACAAGTTTTGCATATTCAACCCCCAAAACATCTTTTAGGAAGCTTATCAAGAGAAAAAAAGCAGGTTATAGAGGTTAATCCATAGGAATTTTACCTTGGTCTTTCTCTCTTAGCTTTCTTTCTCCTATTTTTCTTTCTTCTTCTTCCTTGGTTGGCTGTGGATAAATTTCCCCTTTCCCCCTTGCTAGTTGACTTCATTATAAAGTCCATGCAAAAATAATATAATATGTAAGCTTGTCCAAGAAGCCGCTAATTCCATGCCAACTATGTCCCCTAACCATATAAAAATTACAAGTCTGCCATCCTTTAAGATCCTAAATGATCATTAGCTAAGGCTATGTTTTGGCTAGTGCAAATTCTAAAATAATTTAATCTTATCTTGAAAAGGCCATTAATAAGCTTTAGTGTTACATTCCTCACATGTCTTCAACTCACTTCTTGTCGCTTGGTCCCAATCCAAAAAGACGGGAAATTACCATTTTACCCTTAAGATTCTTCAACAAAGATAATAATTATCTTCTTCATCTTCTGTAAGCATTTACTTAGGAAATAATAAAACTAACTCATTTTGACTCCTCTTCTTATGATATTTAGCTTAAAAATAGAAAATTGGGGGATGCTACAATTTTCCACCTAAAGAGAATTTTGTCCCCAAAATTCAAAGTTTACCTATCTTCAAAGAGCTGAGGATATATCTGTATCATATCATCTTCTTTTTCCTATGAAGCATCTTCTTCATGTAATCCTTGTAATAGCCATTTTTTGTATATTATTGGATTTCGTATATAAAATATACTACAATTAATCTCCCAACAACACACATAAGTAAAGCATTACATATCTCATTATCATTATGTCAAAAGAGGTTACATAAGTGATTAATGTTTATACATGAGTAACACTGGGTACTACTCATAGAATCAAAGCAAAGAAGTACCAGGGGTTACTCCCTCAAAAGGGTACACTGAGTTACACACTATATAGTGTACATTCCACTACTATTTAGCTTTGGCCTAGCACTTTACCCCTAAGGTGCATAGGTTGGAGGAGGGGTAGTGCAGGCGCTAAGATTTTCACTACATTTGCTACTAATATGTCTTGAAAGATGGTGAATTAACCCAAGTAAGGTATTTCTACCACTTGAATCTCTAAGACTAGAGTCAAAAGGACTATTGGCATCTTAACTGCTTTTATCTAAACATATCACAAAAATTAATGAGAAAAAAAATCTCAATAGGTTCAATATTAACATATGATATAATGAGTAGAAATCAGGGTGTTATGTTCAGTTGTATAAACTATAGAAAATATCATTCTTTAAGGTCAAGGCATAAAGATTACATATAACATGAATAACTATATATGCATAAATCATTAATAAACACAATTATAATATATTTAGCATCGTGTATAATAACTGATTATTCGCCACCCGTCTATATTTTAGTAGTGGGGTAATATAAGCCATTTACCCTTCTGCTACTTATATACCACTGCCACTCGGTCAGAGTGGCCATACTCCCCCTCGACTCACTCAAGGCTAATAGGGCATTGTAACAACTAGTTTTTTTAACACACTATGATATGATCACAGAAGAAAACACAGGAATCAGCAAACCAAAACATATACATCATATATATATATATATATATATATATATATATATATATATATATATATATATATATATATATATATATATGCATACACATTAGAACTACATCAATGATTAGTTTGTATATACATGTGTAACCCTAGGTACTAAGCATTATACTCAAAAGGCAAAGTACCATATGGTTACACCAAAAATGGGTTAGCCCATTTACTACATATTTCTTAGTCTATTGTACAGCTACCCCTATGACCCCATTACTCTTAGGGTATGGCTGGTAGAGGAGGTGGCCCTGATGTTGGTATCTCTACCATATTAATCACTATTAGACTGGCAATGATAGTGAACTGGCCCAAGTAAGGGACCTCCACTGTCTGCATCTCTAGAAGTAGGGTCAGGATCTTGAAAGGCATCTTACTTGTCCATATCTGAACATAACACCAAAAGAAATATAATGAGAATAAATCCGAATAAGATCAACACTTAAAAATCTAAACATATGCTAGGAAAACTTACAGTTATGTCTGCCTATATAAACTACTGGAAACCTTTTCTCTTTGTGTATAATAAGATAAAAAGAATGTATTTCATATTTGCATGTTAAGTAGACAGGTTGTGCATCAATATCATACATGCACAGTATATAGGTTATGCATCAATATCACACATGTATAATAACCAGGTTATACTTCAATATTATACTTGTACACATATACTTGCAGTGGCTAATCATTTATGAATTTCATCTTCATCCAACAATAGGGTGGTGTGAGCCCTATCCCTCTCGCTACTTACCCACCATTGTGTTCCTAGTTGAAGCTTCCCTTCCCACATTGGCCACTCTAAGGTAATAGGGCGTCCCCTATTTCAATATTGTAACAACTCCATTTTTTTAACATACATACATATATATATATATATATTTAAAATCACATGAAGTCATTACCTCTTTACTTCTAACTATTTAACTCATAATAACATTCAAATAAATTCACCAAGCTAAAGATTATGGTATACCATTAACACTAATACAATTCTAGATTCACATACACATCATTAATTAAAAACGTCCGTACAAAAAAAAACACATATATGTCTACATCTTATTCATCCATATTGATCAATTTCGTGGATACGGTTGCGGGTGGTTGCACCTTCATCGAGATCTTAGCTAACTCAACCACAAATACCTTATTAATTTTTGGGATCTGCTCAACATAAAGTAACTCTATCCAATCTGCACTAAAAGCTAGAGCCATAGAAAAATCTGCATAACTAATTTTCTAAACATGATATGAAAATATAGTGAGAATTAAATCCCAGTAGGTTCAAGAATAAATCATAATCATCATCAATATTGCTCATCACGTCATGTTCATCTGTATAAGCTCAGCAAATATCTTAGGTCACATGAATGTACTTTATCTATGCAGATGAAAATCATACAGTAATGACATGAATGGCATGAATAACTATTTTTATAATATCATATGATGGCTTTCAACTTATTTTCATATTAAGATACCCCGGTTAGGGTGAGTATTTTCTACTCTCTGGAATAGGCTTTTCTCACTCCATCTAACATTGCACACTTTCTCTTTCTTCTCTCATTAGCATAATTATAGCCGTTAGTAGGGCGTCTCCTACTGGTGCACCACATAGACTGCTTTGTGACTGTGTTCATTTCTTTTCTTTTCACATTAATAGCCAAAAATATGATCTCAATAATAAATATGTTCATTATACTCACATGCTATAATTTATCATCCAAACATAATCATTACCAAAAATCATTGGTAAAATGAAATCATGCCATGATCATAACCATTTTCGAATATCACTTTATGAAATATTTTCATGTCAAAATTTCACACTTAAGATGGTAAGGAATTCATGCAATGGCAATGGCTAGGGCATACACTAGTCATTTATTATTTTCATTTATAAGATTCTTCTTCTTTCTTAAATATTATTTTCATCTTTTCATTTTCTTTATGCTTGGCCTCTAGTTACTTTTCTCCCACTTATATCTTTTCCAACACATGTTCTCACAAATTTTATAGGGAATTCTTCTCCAATTTAGTTTCTATTATTACCCTATAGTTAAAGAGCTTTATTTAGGGTTGAAAAATATTAAAAATAAGCTTTACCAGTTCCCAACACGGCCTGGACCTGTTCTAGGACACGACCATACTTGAAAAATACTTCAAACGTACTCAAAAATAGCCTTGAACACGGCCTACCGGTGCTGAAGCAACCTAGAACACAGTTTGGATGTGTTCTGTGAACTTTTCTCACTTATTCAATCATATCTCTTGCCTACAAACTCCAATTGAATTGATCCCAAAGCCTATAAAAATTTAAGACATTTTTCTACAACTTTCGTGTTTATCATTTCTTTTGATTCCTTACGAATTATTCTCAAAAAATAAAAAACAAAAATGCTTACATTTACCGCCCTGGATTCTAGACTAATTCTAACCTCTACTGATTATTCAGCCATATCTCCCTCATATAGACTCCAAATTAAGTGATTTCAGAGGCTATAGATCTGTGAGACATATATCTATATTTATTATGTTAAAAATTTCCTTTAATTCCCTACATATTTTTCCCTTAAATTCAAACAAAGAAACATACTTAATAGATTCTTCCCTGGTTAGCTAGTTTTTGACTATTGTTTACTAATCTAACCATATCTCCTTCATATGGAATCCAAATTGAGTGCTTTCAATGCCAAAAAAATCTATGAGACATATATCTACATTTTTTATGTTAACCATTTCTTTTATTTCCTAACCAATTCTTCCTATAATTCCAAAAATAAAAGCTTCCTTGGTTACTACAAAATCCAGTTATCAAACCAAACCCTTCCTAAGTGTCTAATTCATCATTTTATTATGTCCTTTTCTATTTTCTTCCTAATTTACATCTAACCATAAGATTACTCATTTCAACATTTTAGTTAGATTCCTAACACTTAATTTAACATATTCCATCATCTACTTCTCAAGAAAATAGAAATAAAATCATGTCTTATTAAGGGGGGTTTCTTAACAAAAATGTCTCATTCTCTTCTTCTAAGTGTTAAAGGCCATATTCATTTTATCAATTTAACCATATCCCATCAATTTTTCACCATATTAAAATATTCATAACAGCAGCTTAAAACCCTAAAATTTTGCCACCCATAGCCATACCTATGCAGAACTTCCCACACCAACTGAAATGTTCAAAACATCCATCGTATGAAAGATAACATGTAACATGATATAGTAACATCCATGACCAATCATCAAAGTTGCAAAAATTGTAAATTTCATCAAAGTTCTAAGATCAAAATCCCATATAAATGTTACAAATTTCAAAACTTTTCTTCAAAAAGAGATATTGTTAAACCTACCTAAAGATATCCCTAGCTCACTTAGTGAATTCTTTTTGTTGTTTTCTCTTGAAGGAAGTGGCAAGATTCATCCCTTCCCTTAAGTAAGAGAAGGAGGGTGATTTTTGAACCCCCAGGATAAAGAGAAAAGATGGATTCAAGTGGAGATTAAGCTAACTTACCTTGAGTACTTAGTCCTCTAGACGTCTCCTTCTTTTTCCTTACTATTTTCTCCTCTCTTTCTCTCCTTTCCTCACTCTACCTTGCTTTTGTTTTTCCTCTCCCTCACTTGGACAAAATTATAATTTTATAATAGTGGGTTTTGCTTAAATAAACTATCAAGTGGTTCACCTCTCATAATCGTTGATTTACCTTATCACAATTAGGATGCACTTGGTTGCTTTTTGGGAGAAGACAACTCATATTCTTGTCTTCCTTTCCCTTAGTCAAGAAATGCATAGAAAAAGGAGATTTATATTTGAAAATCATAATAAAATGTTCTTAATTCAAGGGACAAGGTCACTTTGATTTAGGGATTCATTTGCTTTTTCTTTTGTCTCACTCAAGTATGATAGATTTTCCTTTCTAAGTGGCAAATTTCTAGCCCTTGAGTCTCCCTTGCTTGGTTGATATTATTTTTGTAGGATAGGGATATTTTGTCCTAATGCCTTGTATTATTACCTACTATATCATCACATGGCTTGTTGAAATTATTAATGTAAGACATAGATGTTTTATCTTAATTCCATGTATTATTACCTACTATATCATCACATGGCTTGCTAAAATTATTAATGTAAGATATAGATGTTTTGTCATAATGTCATGTGACCTAATCTTGATTATTATTACACTGATATTTCTTCACATGATTCTTATTTTTCCTTCTTGGATTTGGGCTCATTCTAGCCCATTTCCGTTACTTTGGATGAAATTCTACATCTCATAAAGCGCTTGGTCATATGTTCTTGATTTTTGGGTTATCGATCCAACTTCTATATCCTAGTCCAATTCTATATTATATATCTTACTTGAGCTATCCAATTGGCTTTCTAAAAACTCATGTGAAGTGAAAAAACAAACTCTATGAAGTGTACATAGGTGAAGGTCCAATGTATGGGTGATGTTAAACTTAGGAACTCTAACTCTTGAATTAGGAAAAATTACCCTAATTTAATCTTCTTGAAATTTTAAGACCTATACTTTTTTTCAAAAATTTATTTTCCTTACCCAAGAATTTCGCTTCTCTTTAGGATGTTATTTCTAATTTTTCCTATTGGATTTTCTCTCTTTACCTATTCCCTTAATGTTATAAACATTTTCTATGCATACACATAGAATTTCTAAGGCTTATATTTTTTTCTTAGATATCGAAAAATTGTGTAATAAGTTTTAATATTTATGTACCTTTATTAATAAAAGAAACGAAATTAGAGATGTTACAAGTACCGTCTTAAAGCAAATGACCCCTCAATCGCCTTACCTCCACAAGGTGCCAAATATCGCCGAGTCACCTTGGTTGGGTAAGGGTCATCCCAAAAATATTCATTAGTCCCCTTAACACAACAAGACGCCGCATGTCGCTAGGTCACCTTGCTTCGGAAAGGGTCATCCTGACATCTCATATATCTTTTAAAACATACAACCATATTTCATCAACATCCAAATATCAATAAACATCATATGCATGCCTATCATAACTCTTGTGCATGTGTTATATCTCTCAAACATACAGAGCATCTTGAAACATACATGCATTAACACTTTTTTCATGGTATTTATCAATTAACCCTTCACTATAATGCAATTTATGGCTTAGATAAGAGAAGTGTAGCAAAAATTAAAGCAAACAATGTTATGTTACACCTATTTATAGATCATAAATCTGTAACTTTAGTCTTCAACTCATTAGCTCATGGTTAGAATTCAAATAGAGTAAAAAATAAGCAAATTCAAGCTAGGACAGCACACAACACGGCTTGGCCATGTCACGAAGCCTGGCCATACTTTGCTCGAGCCCTACTCCAGCTTTTCCCAATCTCACCCATAATGGCACGACCATGCTTTGGGCATGTACAAACATACTATTTTTTCCACATTTCCAACGGCAAAAAATCCTCCAAAATCAACCAATATATAGATCATAGACATGTTATACAAGTTATATACATCATTTTCCCTCAAATTTCAAGAGTTATAAACTCCAAAATCTACCCTTCATAAGTGTTCCTACTTATCTCCCTCACTCATATTCATGAAAGTCAAACACAAAACCATCATAGATCTCATCAATGTAACCCAACCACCAAACATTTATTCCATCATTAATGCTTATATGTACATACACACCTTCATTTAAACTAGAATTAAGAAAAGGTAGATGTTAATCTTACCTTCCTACACACCTTAAGCTCTTTCTCTCTCTAACTTGAACTTTGTCTCTCTCTCATTTCACTCGAAGAACTACATATTTTCCACCATTAGAAGGCTTTAAGAAGTTTCATTAGCAGCAAAACAATAATAGGGTGAGTTAGAAATTTCCAAACCTCACATTCTTCCTTCTCCTTTCACTTTCTCTCTCTCTCTTTTTCTTTCCTTCTCTTCCTTCTCCTCCTTCTCTTTGTACCATGAACTTTTCCTTCCCCCTTCTTTCCTTATGCCAGCCGACTTCTCCTCCAAGTCAAGGGAAAATATATTTTATTCTCATCTGTCTAGAAGGTTGCTTATCTTAACTAAGGCCCTTCCTTTCCCTAACAATTACAAGAATGCCATGCCATTAAAGTGTGACTATGCCATTGACTAGGGCCATGTTTGGGTGAATACAATTAGCCAAGTGGTTTAATCCTCTCTTGAGTCAAATGTTAAGGAGCTTTTGTGTCATACTTTCCATGGTTCCTCACTCCACCTCTTACTACCTGGCTCCAGCCCTAAAAGTAAAGAAATTATTATTTCTCCCTTTAGGATTTTTCTCTAAAAATGAGAATTATTTTCTCTATTACTTATAATTATACTTATAAATGTGATCCATTTAATTCCTTTTGACCCTTCCTAACACATTATTTCATAAAAAGAGATAGAAAATCGAGGGTGTTACAATTCTCCCCTGTTAAAAGGAATTTTGTCCTCAAAATGCAGAATTTACTTGCCCTCGAAGAGCTATGGATATATGCATCTCATATCATCTTCTCTTTCCCACGTGGCCTCTTTCCCGGATAGACCTCTCTAAACTACTTTTACTAATGGGACAACTTTACTCCATAGTTGTTTTATATCTCTGTTCAAAACTGCAATTGGCTTCAGTTGGTAAGTTAATTTCTCATTTACCATTACTGATTCTTCTTGAATCATATGCGATGGGTCCAGCAAATAGTTATAAAGTTAAGAGACGTGAAACACATCGTGAAGATTTAACAATTTTGGGGGTAAAGATATCTGATATGCCGATGGCCCAACTTTTCTAAGTATCTGATAGGGACCTCTATAACATGGGCTTAGTTTTCTAACCTTTATGGCTCGACCAATTCTCATAGTAAGAGAAATTCTTAAAAACACATGCTATCCCTCTTGAAATTGCAACGACTTCTTTTTTTTTTACCTTAATATCTGTTCTGTCAACTCTAAGAAGGTCGCATGTCGTCTTAAATCATCTGTATTTACTTTGTAGTGTGTTGTACTAGACTAGGGCCATGTTTAGGTGAATGAAATTAGCCAAGTGGTTTAATCTTCTCTTGAGTCAAATGTTAAGGAGATTTTGTGTCATACTTTCCATGGTTCCTCACTCCACCTCTTGTTACCCGGCTCTAGACCTAAAAGTGAAGAAATTACTATTTTTCCCTTTAGGACTTTTCTCTAAAAATGAGAATTCTCATATATTCATATCAACCCAAAAATCAAAAAGAAGGAGCTGAGTTCTCATAAATTCTATCCAGCCATTTCCATTCCCTACATTCCTTTAGTTCCCTCCAGCCTCACTGTCATTGTTATTATTGTTCTACATATGCCACAAGATTTGATTCGTGGTAGACATCTGGTCTCAAATAACTGCAGTCAGTTCATGGAAGGTAGCTTCCGCACTACTTGTCATATTTCTTCTTGGTGGTACTATCATCTACTATATTAATTAAAAAAATCAGTCACTATTGAGGTAATCAGGCTCAACAGTTGGTGAAACATTTTACAATAGTCATTACACCACTCAAGTATGCAGCTAGGAAACACTAGTAATTTCCTTATTGACACTATATGCTATCTTACACAACATAGCCACATTCTTAATCAAGACATCCTTAAATCGATACAGGCAACCTTCCACCCCCACAATCACTTAGGATCAACCTGCTCTGAGTCTTCCTTACTTGGCTGAAATTATTTGTGTAGGATAAGGATGTTTTATCATAATGCCATGTATTATTACCTACTATATCATCACATGGCTTGCTGAAATTATAAGTGTAGGATATAAATGTTTTGTCCAAATGTCATATGAACTAATCTTTATTATTATTACACTATTATTTCATCACATGATTCTTATTCTTTTCTCTTGGATTTGGGATCATTTTTGCCCATTTCCTTTGCTTTGGCTAAAATTCCTACCTCTTATAGAGGGCTTTACCACACTTTCATGATTTTTGGGCTATTGGTCCAACCTCTATATCTTAGTCCAAGTCTATGTTAATTCTCTTGCTTTAGGCTATTACTTGATATGATACATTCTATCTTAGTAGGAATGCAGAGTTAATGAAGGCTTCCATAAATACAACCTTAAATGTGTTGTCTTCTTCTGTAATCTGTTTCCTTTCTATTGTGTTGTTCTTCTATTGGAAAAAGAAATTAGAAAGGATAAATTTTCTATCTTATTGCTTGATATAATACTTTTGAGTTGAGAATGAAATAAGTTTTTTTTGGTATCTATAGGATTTTAAATGTGTTAGTCACATCCCCTTATTTTTAGGTCCTCTGTAATTTGGTTCTTGCCTTTATATTGAATACATAATGTTATACTAGATGCTAATTTTTCTTACTGTTCTTTTCCTTTAGGCGTAAGGCTTTGATTTATTATTGTGGTAAGTTATACTGTTGTAACAAATGCACAAGGCTATCAAAAAAAAATTTCAGTAAATTATATTTCTATCGAGTTTTATACTGTTGTGTCAATGGTGTATTTGACCTACTCACATCTTTTTTTTCTTTTTTTTTGTTACATTCTTTCAATAACTTATGTTTAATTTTTGTGATTTTTTCCTCATTTCTTGTAGAATATCATATCATCAAAAATATACGACTAAATTATTATTTAATTAAAACCAAATAAATGAAAAAAGACGTTAAAAATTCTATATAAATTGAAGCCTTAATTGTAATATCTCGTAATTTTGAAATAATAATGTTTTACGATAAAAAATATACTTTATTTTAAATGATTATGTTTTGCTAAAAGTAAATATATTTTTAATTAAAATAATTTTTTTTGCTTAAAATAATTATATTGGTCTTTAATAAATTTTTGTTTTACTTTTAGAAATATTCTTTCTTTTATTATGTATAAAGATATTTATTTTGTGATTTTTTTTATTAAAATATTTATCAAGAAACGTTATGATTTAAGCGTATAACTAAAGTTTTATAAGAATGTAAATTATTAGAAATTTTTGGAATATTTTAGGATGAAAAATAGTATTTATATGTATATAATAAAAAAATAATAAATTTTAATTATTTAATTATTAAATTATAATAAATAAAAAAGAAAGAAAAAAGGGGAGGGCGAGACGGAAATGCAAAATTTCGATTCGTAATCGATGAATAGTATGAATAGTAACCTCTATTTTTTTCTCTAGATCTGGAGTGTCTATTGGCTTTTGATCTCAAAACTAAGGGTATCATTGGATTCAGGATGGAGAATACTACGATTTTGACCAAACAATTTTTCAAATTAACCGCAGAATCACCGTAGATCGAAAGTAGAAAATCTCAAAAAAAAAAGGTAAACTCTGAAACTCTTACTTAGAGATTTCAAATTGAAAATTTGACACCGTAGATAGATTCAGGAACTAGATAAACCTTAAGATATAAATTTTTTCGGCCATCTGATAACTTTTTGTGTGTCGTGAATAGTGATTTTCAGTGGTGAATAGCCTTAATTGCGCGATTTTGGAGTCATTTCTTAGGTTTTTGGACCCTTCGAACACGTTTTTGAGGTCTATTTAATCAAATGTCGATTTAAAAAGTGCATTTTAGGGCTGTCCAACTTGGAGCCTTACCTTGTGAGTAGATGATTCTTTTTGTGACTTGCCATATACTCTTCTTGATCTTTAAATGTGTAATTGATTATGTTTATAAATTATTTACACTTTTATATGTTTCTAAAATGGATTAAATTATCTGAATTGTTTACAAGCTGAAATATAGTTCAAGAAGAGTATAGTTTTGAAAATAGATTTCTAAACTCATAGTATATTTGATACTACATGTATTTCTCATTAAATGATGAAATGAATATTTATGCACGTTATACTGATTTATAAAGCTATATGTTTGCCTCGAGAAAGGGCATGTATATGTGATAAATCCTGATTGGGAAATTTATGACAGATGAGTTGTATTGAGACTGAGATTCTATATTATACTGAAAGCTCTGTTTTGAATGATATGAAATATGTGCATATGATAATTTTGTGGAAGAATCCTATTAGAAACATTGTTTGCTAACAACAGATGATGTTAGCCCTAATGTACCTTGATACCTCAGCTAGCAGGGGTGGTGCTAATCTCGTGTGAGGGCCAACACACGGAATATGATATGTAATGGAGAGTGGGATGCCACCTATATAGGCGAGATGCTGACTATATGATATGTGACTTTCCTCCCTTGTTATGTGCTTGGAAAATACCCATATTAGAGTCCCTTCGTGTGTTCTCTTAAATGGTGGTAGGGCAAACCTCAATGGGATGCTGAGTTTAGACAAATCCTACACCAACAAAATACAAAAGGGCCTGAACTCTGATATGGTGGTTTTGATGTGGGATCCTCCTAATGTTTTTATGTGAGATATTTTGATGCATAACAATATTTTTTAATGATCATACAGTATAGTATATGGTTTTGGATATATGAATATCCTCTGTTTTGAGAATATTTGAAATGTGGGTCCAATATGGATGTATTGCCGAACTGTATTTCCTATGTGACAAATTTTAAAATATGAGAACATCCATATGTTGACCTAAGAGGTCATAGGAGTGATTATCTGCTCACTGAGTTGTCAAAATCACTACAGTTATTTATATGTTTTCAGATAAGGATATAGAGTTTGGTCCTTCCTCTTCAGATAGTTGACCAGTTAGACCACATGATCTTTGGGTGAGCCTACTTTATTTCCAAGACTCATAGATTTTGATCATATTGTACTTGTACTCTAGAGTATGTTCTAAATTCCACAAGTAGGATCCCTGCTTCTACTGTACTAATGTTAAGTGTAGTTTTGGCATGTATAAATAGCTATACTAGAAACTTGTAAACGTATGTTATTTTTCGGATATGTGGTATTGTAAAGCCGTTTGCAAATAAATAAGGGTTAAGTTATCTGTTAGTGGTGTTATTCACGTTCCTTTAAATTGGGGCATTATGATAAACTAATCTCATGTGCAAAAAAACTACGAATGAAGTATGACTTAGCCATTGTATGCTTTGTGTTTATAAACTACGAATGAAGTATTATTTAATATGTTTTGTGTTTATTAGATTAAATATTGAAATAGTTTTGCCTGAAAAATTCTTGGAATAAATTAGCATTGGTCAATTTAACCTATTTCCTATTAAATAATGTCTTCCAATTCTTTTTTTTTTCAAGATATGATGGTATAATCATGTATTTTTAGTTATCATATTCTTGGCTATTGCATAATGTTGTTTTTCAATTGTGTTTGGCTATAGAAATTTTCTTACATGATATTGTTTTGTTTGTATTAATTTTCAAATTATATTAATTTGTTACATTTGATTAAACATGGACAACTTCCAATAACACTCCTGAGTAGTGCTCCCCCAACCATTGTAGCTAATACGACAAGTACTGCAGCACCAACATCGCAAAATAAAGCACTGAGTTGATTGTTTTTGTTAATATTTAGCTGTGTATTTCTTTCTTTTTAGTTGACATAATTTTCTTTTGGACATGGAATTGACATTATGTTAGTGTATAATATTTTCTACATTTGATATATTTAATATTATCATTTTATCAATAATTTTATTGATCTTGATTTTTATTAAGGTTTTAATTGTTATAATACAAAAAGATAAATTTATTAAAAAAAGGTTTTCACTGAACCTACGATGGCGACCTCTTTAGGTCGCCACTGAATCCCAGAGGACAAATTTTGAATATTGAGACCTTTTGTGGCGACAAAATCACCACATAAAGTTATTTTTAGTGGCGACCTCTTTTCGTCGCCACTAAAATCCTGAAGATGAAAAATGAATATTAAAACTTTTGGTGGCGACATATGGTTGCCACGAAAAATAATTTTTAGTGGCGACCTCTTTTTGTCGCCACTCAAACCCAGAAGATGAAAAATAAATATTGATACCTTTGGTGACGACTGTAAGTCGCCACCAAAATTATCTTCCCTTTCAGGGCAACTAGAGGATCTAACGCGGCAATATTCATTGGATTCGATGGCAACTCTGTTATGTCGCCACTAAAAATTTTTAGCAACAACATTATCAGCAACGGTTAAGCAGTGACTAAAAGTGGCTGCTAAAGCCTTTTAGCAACAACTTTTGCACTTTCAGCAGCCACTTTAGTCGCCGCTGAAAGCCTTTTTTTTGTAGTGGGTGAAGATGTTAAACTTAGGAACTCTAACTCTTGAATTAAAAAAAATTACCCTAATCCAATCTTCTTGAAATTTTAAAACCTTTACTTCCAAAAAAATTTCTTCCTTATCCAAGAATTTTGCCTCTCTTTAGGATGTTATTTGTAATTTTTCCTATTAGGTTTTCTCTCTTTACCTATTCATTTAATGTTAGAAACATTTTCTATGCATACACATAAGGTAAAGAATTTCTAAGGCTTATATTTTCTTAGATATTTAAAAATTGTTTAATAAATTTTATTTCCTTAATTAAATATTTATGTACCTTTATTAATAAAAGAAAAATAATTAGGGATGTTACATAAACAGCCCGAAACACGGCATTGCCATGTCCTAGAACACGGCCATGTTCTGGGCTGTCCTACATTTTTGTCCATCCTGATCTCCGCTCATTAAAAAGACCATAACTCCCTCATTTTAACTCTAATGAAGGTGATTTAGGTTTTTGTGGAAATCTGAGACAATAAGATACAACTTTTATGTTTACCACTTTGACAAAAGAGGATTAAAAGTAGGTGTAAAAGTTGTTCAAAAATAGTGTCGTAACTCAACGTGTTAGATCTAACCTCTCTTGACTCATTAAGGCATATCTCTTTCATTTCAAATCCAATTAAGGTGATTCCAGAGACCTTAGAAAGCTAAGAAACATGGATATAACTTATGTGTTAAACATATTTCCAACTTTGACATAAATTATTACTTATAGAACCAATCATTTAGAGCATCAATTTTCACTCTTTTCAAGCCAAATTCAGCACAAAACATGTATTACATATGCATCCAAACTTTCACTCTATTGGGATCATCACAAATATGAATCATGCATCATCAAAATATGAGATTTAAAACACTTTAGATCTTCCAAAAGACATGGAATTTCAATGAAAATTAATGTTAAACCTTTCAAAAATCTAGAAATCCTTTCTATTCTCAAAACCCTCCTTGGATTTCCTTTTCTTTTGAGCACTTCTCTTTAATCCTTTCCCCACAATTTCATGAACCTTCACCATAGAAAATCAGTTCTTGAAGCATCTAAGATGAAGAAAAGAGTGGATTTTAGGCTTAGACAGGCAAGAATCACCTTAGATCTTTTCCTTGTTGCCTTTCTCTCTCTCTCTACTCCTCTTTCTTCTTCTCTTAGTTTTTCTCTCTTTCTCTTCTCCCTTGGCCACTACTCCCCCTGGATATTTTCCCTTGGTCAACTTCCTCTCCAAGTCAAGGGAGAAAGCATATTTTAATCTAAGCCTTCTAGAAGCTTACTCCTCCTTAACAAGAGCCCCCAAAAAGCCTAACTATTACAAAAATGCCATGCCATTAACTAAGGCCATGTTTGGATAAATGTAATTAACCAAGTGGTTTAATCTCCTCTTGAGAAAAATTCCAAGGAACTTTTGTGCCACACTTTCCATGGTTCCTCATTCCACCTCTTGCTGCCTGGCTCCAGCCCTAATAGTGAAGAAATTACTATTTCAACCTTTAGGACATTTCTTAAAAAAAGAAAATTCCCTTCTCCACTAAAAATTATTTTCTATTTATTAAAATTGGAGATGTTACACCTAGCCTCAACTTGAGATTTTCCACTATAACTACAAGTTTACAATGGGTATTTATGAGCCACTATAAATCATCAACTTAAAGGGTTGGTATAAGGGTTTCTCTTCCCCTTACAAGGATTCTCCCAATTCCAAACTTCAAGGGAACCTCTTTTGAACAATCAACTCACAAAGTGAAAGGTAGAAGGTTTAGTACAAAGCAAATTTTCCCAGTAGAGTGGATATTATATATTAAAGCAATCTAGCAGAGGTTTAAAAACAAATTAGTTCAATATATAGACAGAAGATTTAGGCTTATTTTTAATGCCTAGTTACTTAGAAATCCTTCTATTTATAGGGCTTTGATGAATATAGTCATAAATGAACCCCAGCTTGTAAAATGAATAAATTATTATTTCACCCTTTAAGACTTTTCTGAAAAAAAAACATTCCCTTCTCTACTAAAATTTATTTTCTATTTATTAAAATTAGGGATGTTACACCAAGCCTCAACTTGAGATTTTCCACTATAACTACAAGTTTACAATGGGCATTTATGAACCACTATAAATCCTCAACTCAAAGGGTTGGCATAAGGGTTTCTCTCCCCCTTACAAGGATTCTCCCAATCCCAAACTTCAAGGGAGCCTCCTTTGAACAATCAATTCACAAAGTGAAAGGTAGAAGGTTTAAAACAAAGCAAATTTTCTCAGTAGAGTGGATATTATATATTAAAGCAATCTAGCAAAGGTTTAGAAACAAATCAACTCAATATATAAATATAAGATTTAGGCTTATTTTTAATGCCTAGTTACTTATAAAGCCTTGTATTTATAGGGCTTTGATGAATATAGTCAGAAATAAACCTTGTAACATCCCTAAAAAAATTAGTAATTATCATTTATATATGGATTAATAAAAGAAATAAAGGAGTTAGGATGTAATTGAAATATTTTAAGGATGAAAATGAAAACATATTAATATTTTTGGGGTCAAAATGTAATTTCCTAAAAGTTTAAGGGTCAAAGTGTAAATAATAAAATTTGCAAGGACTTCCTCCAACAATTAGCAAACTGCTATTTGGTCCCTCCATCATTTTAAAAAAAATATTCCATATGTTTATCAGGAGATTACTATTTACTCTTTCCCCTCCATTTTCTCTACCTAGATCTAAAGTACTTTCGAGCATCCGATCTCAAAAGTAAGGGTACCATTGGATTTAGGACAGAAAGTACTACAATATTGGCCAATGTTTTTTTCAAATTGGCCGAAGAATCACCGCAGATCGGAAGTAGAAAATTTTAGAAAAAGGTAAACTCTGAAACTCCTATTTAGAGACTTTAAATTAGAAATTTGACACTGTAGATAGATTCAAGAGATAGATAAATTATAAGATATGAAAAATTTCATCCATTTGACAACTTTTTGTACGTCGTGAACAGTAAATCCACCGGGCATGAATAGTATTTTCAGTGGTGAATAGTATTCCCAACCGTGAATAGTATCCCATCAGTTGACCAGTGTTGACCAAGCTACTATAGGTCAAATTTTGCGATTTCGGAGTAATTTCCTAAGTTTTTAGACCCTCCAGACCCATTTTTGTGTTCTATTTGATCTGATTTGACTTTTAAAAAAATACATTTGGGGCTGTCCAACCTGGAGCCCTAACTTGTGAGTAGATAATTCTTTCTATGACTTACCCCATACTCTTCTTGAACTTAAAATATATAATTAGTTCTATTTACAAATTATTTATGCTATCATAAGTTTCTGAAATGTGTTAAAATATCTATTTTGTTTACGAATTGGCACATAGTTCAAGAAGCGTATGGTTTTGCAAATAGATTTTGAAACTCTTTGAATATGTAGTTTTAAATATATTTATCATTATTTGGTAAAGTGAATGTTATGTGCACGAGGCATTGATCAATAAAACTATAAAGATGCTGGTTATGATTGAATGGCAAGTGTAAAGCTCATGGCAAGTTGCTTGATAATTATACATTGCATTTAATGAATATACATACATATATATACACACACACACACATATATATATATATATATATATATATATATATATATATATATATATATATATATATATATATATATATATATATATATATATATATATATATATATATATATATATATATATATATATATATATATATATATATATGTATGTATGTATAGATGAGTATCGACGGGTTATATGGCTTGAGACGATACCGAGTAGGGGACCCTATTAGCTTGAGTGAGCCAAGGAAGGGCCGCTCCAACTAGGTAGAAGTGGTAATGTTGACAACTTTTTGTACGTCGTGAACAGTAAATCCACCGGGCATGAATAGTAATTCCAGTGGCGAATAGTATTCCCGACCGTGAATAGTATCCCATCAGTTGACCAATGTTGACCAAGCTACTATAGGTCAAATTTTGCGATTTCGGAGTAATTTCCTAAGTTTTTAGACCCTCCAGACCCGTTTTTGAGTTCTATTTGATCTGATTTGACTTTAAAAAAATACATTTGAGGCTGTCCAACCTGGAGCCCTAACTTGTGAGTAGATAATTCTTTCTATGACTTACCCCATACTCTTCTTGAACTTAAAATATATAATTAGTTCTATTTACAAATTATTTATGCTATCATAAGTTTCTGAAATGTGTTAAAATATCTATTTTGTTTACGAATTGGCACATAGTTCAAGAAGCGTATGGTTTTGCAAATAGATTTTGAAACTCTTTGAATATGTAGTTTTAAATATATTTATCATTATTTGGTAAAGTGAATGTTATGTGCACGAGGCATTGATCAATAAAACTATAAAGATGCTGGTTATGATTGAATGGCAAGTGTAAAGCTCATGGCAAGTTGCTTGATAATTATACATTGCATTTAATGAATATACATACATATATATATATATATATATATATATATATATATATATATATATATATATATATATATAGATATGTACATATATATATAGATATGTACATATATATATATATACATATGTATATATATATGTATATATATATATGTACATATCTATATATATATGTACATATATATATATATGTACATATCTATATATATATGTACATATATATATATATGTACATATCTATATATATATATATATATATAGATATGTACATATATATATATGTACATATATATATAGATATGTACATATATATATATATATATATATATATATATATATGTATATATATATATACATATATATATATATATATATATATATATGTATGTATGTATAGATGAGTATCGACGGGTTATATGGCTTGAGACGATACCGAGTAGGGGACCCTATTAGCTTGAGTGAGCCAAGGAAGGGCCGCTCCAACTAGGTAGAAGTGGTAATGTGAGGAGGCAGATAGGTAATGAACTCACATTCCTTGATCACTTATTGTGACTGTAGTCGATTGGTCACTATGCGTATAGCAAATGAGTGAATTAAGTGCAATTAGAGCTGTAACATGTTTGAGCATTATGTAAAAAGAGTAGATGTTCAGTGCATATATAGTATGTTAATTATGCATTAACAAAAGTTATGATTTTATCTCAAAAGCTTGATATTTTTCTATAGCTTAAACAACTGAACATATCACTAACCCTTATTGTGTGCTTAAGATTATTTGATGGTTCTAATATGGGATTCTCCTAATGTTTTCATGTGAAATATTTTGATGCATTACAATATTTCTTTTATTATCACACCGTGCTGAATATGGTTTTGGATGTAACAACTTTTTTTATTTATTATTATTATACAATATAGAGTTCACATATACATCATTAATCAAAACATACGTACAACATATCAAACACATAAATATCTACAGCTTATTTATTATGGTTGACCAATTCCGGAGATACAGGTGCGGTTGGTTGCACCTTCACCGGAATCTAAGCCAACTCGACCACAAACATTTTATTTGTTTCTAGGATCTACCCATCATAGACTAACTCGATCTAATGTGCATTAAAAGCCAGAGCCATAGAAAAATATGCATAACTAATTTTCTGAACATGACATGGAAATATAGTGAGAATTAAATCCCAGTAAGTTCAATAATAAATCATCATCAATATAGCTCAACACGTCATGTTCAACTGTATAAACTACATCAAATATCTTTGGTTACATGAATGCACTTTATCTATGCACATGAAAATCGTATAGTAATGACATGTATGACAGGATTAACGATTTTCAGAATATCATATGATGACTATAAAGTTATTCTCATATCAAGCTACCTCAGTTAGGATGATTATTTTCTACTCTCTGATACGAGATTTTTTCGCTCTGTCTGACATGGCACACTTTCTCTTTCTTTTCTCATTAACATAATCATAACCATTGGTAGGGCGTCCCCTACTGGTGCACCACACAGATTGCCATGTGACTGTGCTCATTTCTTTTCATTTCACAATAATAGCCAAAAATATGATTTCAATAACAAGTATGTTCATCAAAATATAATTAATACAAAAAATCATTGGTATTCATGTCATGAACATAACCATTTCAAATATCACTTTATAAAATTTTTCCATGTCAAAATTTCACACTTAAGATGGTAAGAAATTCATGCAATGGCAATGGCTATGGCATATACTAGTCATTTATTATTTTCATTTCTAAGATTCTTCTTCTTTTTTAAATATTATTTTTATTTCATTATTTTCTTGATGCAAGTTTTCATCCTATCTGACCTTCTCTTACTAATCAAAGCATAACTCCCCAATTTTACCTCAGATTTAGGTGATCTTGGTGTTAATTTAAAGATAAAACAATTATCTAAAACTATTATGTTGAATAGTTTAGCGAAAGATTAAGGAATCATGGTGATTTTAATCCATCCATTTACAGGTGATTTTTTCTTGGGTAGATTCTGACCTCTACTTACTAATATATCCATATCTCCCTCATAAGAATTCCAAATTGAGTGATTTCAGTGGGTAAAAATCCATGACACATACAGCTATAATTTTTATGTTAGCCATGTGTTTTAATTCCCTACAAAATATTCCCGTAAATTAAAACACAGAAGCTATCCTAACATATTCTTCCCTGATTAACCTTTTTCTGACCATTGCTTACTAATTGGACCATATCTTCCTCATATGGACTCTAAATTGAGTGATTCCAGTGGCTACATATCTGTGAGACATAGATCTACATTTTTCATGTTAATTATTTTTTTTAAATTCCTTACCTATTCTTCCCAAAATTTTAAAAATAGAAGCTTAAAATTATGCCACCCAAAGCCATACCTATGTAGAATTATCTACACCAGCCCAAGTATTCAAACATACATAATATGTAACATGATAAAGCAACATCCATGACCAATCATCAAAGTTCTAAGGTCAAAATCTCACAAAGATGTTGCAAATTTCAAAAAATTTCTTCAAAAAGAAATATTGTTAAACTTACCTTGAGCACTTAGTCCTCTATACTTCCCCTTCCTCTTTCTTCCTTTCTTCCTCTCCTTTCCTCACTCTACCTTGCTTCTATTTTTTTCCTCTCCCTCACTTGGATGAAATTATAATGTTATAAGGGTGGGTTTTGCTTAAATAGACTATCAAATAATTCAACTTTCATGATCATGGGTCTACCTTATCACAATTAGGATACACTTGGTTCATTTTTTAGAAAACAAACAACTCATGTTCTTGTCTTCCTCTTCCTTGGTCAAGATATGCATAGGAAAAGGAGATTTGTATTTTGAAAATTATGATAATATGTTCTTAAGATAAGGGACAAGGTCCCTTTGGTTTAGGGATTCATTCCATTTTTCTTTTGTCTTAATCAAGTATGATAAGTTTGCCTTTTTAGGTGGCAAATTTTCAACCCTTGAATCTTCCTTACTTAGCTAAAATTATTTGTGTAAGATAAAAAGGTTTTGTCATAATGCTATGTATTATTAACCACTTTCTAAAATTATGAGTGTAGGATATAGATGTTTTGTCCTAATGCCATGTATTATCATACCACTTGCTAAAATTATGAATGTAGGATATCACACTACTTGCCAAATTTTTGTCTTAATGACATATCACCTAATCTTGAGTACACCATTATTTCATAACTTTATTTTTATTTTTATTTTTCCTCTTGGGTTTGGGCTCATTCTTGTCCATTTTCTTTACTTTGGTTAAAATTCTACCTTTCATAATGGGCTTGGTCACATTTTCATGATTTTTTGGGCTACCGGTTCAATTTCTATATCCTAGTCCAAGTCTATGTTTTATTTCTTCCTTGGGCTATCCTATTGGCTTGGTAAAAATTTATATGAAGTAGAAAAACTCTATATGAAGTGTCCATAGGTGAAAGCCCAATTTATGAGTGGAGATACTAAACTTAGTAACTTTAGCTCTTAAATTAGGAAAAATTACCCTAATCCAATCTTCTTGAAATTTTAAGACCTTTATTTACTTCATAAAAATTTATCTTCTTTACTCAAGAATTTCACCTTTCTTTAGCATGTTTATTTCTAATATTTTCTCTTAGATTTTCTCTCTTTATCTATTCCATTAATGTTAGAACATTTTTATGCATACACGTAAGATAAAGAATTTCTAGGGATTATATTTCCTTAGATATCTAAAAATTATCTATTAAATTTTATTTCCTTAATTAAATATTTATGTATCTTTATTAATAAAATAAATAAAATTAAGGATGTTACATTGGATATCTAAATATCCATTGATTTTATAATATTTGAAATGCGGGTCCCATATTGATGTACTTTCGAACTTTATTTTCTATGTAACAAAATTTAAATATGAGTACATCCATATGTTGACCTAAGAGGTCATAGGAGATATTATCTGCTCACTAAGTTGTCAAACTCACTACACAATATTTTCACATTTTTCATATAAGAATACAGAGTTCGGTCCTTCCCCTTCATATTAGTTCACCAGCTAGACGACATAATCTCTAGATGAGCATACTTTATTTCTAAGGCTCATAGATTTTTGGTTATATTGTAATTGTACTCTAGAGTATCCTTTGAACGCCACAGGCAGGATCCCTACTTCTATTGTTACTTTGACATTTATAACTTGGTCTGTATAATGTGTATACATAATACTTCTATTGTTACTTTGACATTTATAACTTGGTCTGTATAATGTGTATACATAAGAAAACCTATATGTATCTATTTCCATGACAAAGAATAGTGTTATGCATGTTATGGAAAATATTTGATTGCGCAAAAAAAAAATATTTGTTTCACGTGCTCATAAAGAGAGGGTGTTACAAATTGGTATCAGAGCATTAAGTTTTTCTGTGGCTATCAGAGCAAAGGATTCTTTAGTAGGACATTTAGTATGGATATAAGCCGGATATATTTATACTTTAGGTGCTGCTGAGGGATTCTATAGGATTTCAATTTCCTTTTTATTCCAAGTTTGCTAAATTTCTTAGTATTAGATTAATCAAATATTTTGGCATTTTAAAAAGTATTTATAGGTCAATTTTTACTTAAAAATAAAAGGGATAGGCATGCTAGAGAATTTAAAGAATTGATGGGATATTGAGAATAGATTGGTTGCCATCATGTCATGCCATTTTGGAATGTCATATTAAGGTAATTAAATTAAATATTCTTAAAGAATCTTCTTTCGTGATACAAGGAGACCGTAGTGAAGTACCCAGTGATTTAATTTCAGCTTTAGCAGCCTATAAGTTATTACAAAAAGGTGCCAAAGATATTTGGCAGTGATGAGAGATATTAATATAAAGTATACTAGTGTAAATCAAGTTCCAGTAGTTAGAGAATTTTCTAATGTGTTCCTTGAGGAATTGTCAAGATTACCCCGAAACGAGAAATATAATTTGATATTGATTTACTTCCTGGAACCTAACTAGTATCTATATCCCTACATAGAATGATATCGATTGAACTTAAAGAACTATAAAAAAAATTAGTTACAAGACTTGTTAGACAAAGGATTTATACGTCCTAATACTCTCCTTGAGATGATCTGGTCCTATTTGTGAAAAAGAAGGATGGATCACTGCCGTCATGCATAGATTATAAATAATTGAATAAAGTGACAGTGAGTAATAAATACCAATGACCTCGTATAGATGATTTGTTTGACCAACTATAGTGTGCTCAATATTTTTTAAAAAATTGATTTGAGATCTGTATATCATCAATTAAGGATAAGGAAAGAGGATATTCTGAAAATTGCTTTCAGGGATCGGTATAAGCACTAAGAGTTTTTAGTGATGTCATTTAGTTTAACAAATGCCCCAGCTACATTTACGGACTTTATAAATATAGTACTTAAGCCATTCTTGGATCAAATTGTAAATGTATTTATTAACGATATATTAATATGTTTCAAGAGTTCAAAGGACCATAAGCGACATTTGAGGATAGTTTTACAAACTCTAAGGGAGTATCAGCTATATGTTAAGTTTTTAAAATGAGAATTATAACTTAGTAGTGTTACTTTCTTAGGGCATGTGGTTAGTAAGGATGGTATTCAAGTAGACTCTAAGAAAGTAGAAGCGGTACATTAATGTCCACGTCTTACTATAGCTATAGATGAAGATCCAAGTCCAACTTGCGCTTTTCGTAGTTATCTGTCTTCCAATCTATTTGAGCTATAGTTGGATCAGGTACATGAACAAATGCTTGTAAAGCATCAATAAACTCCTCAGCATTTGAAACTGAGATGATAATTCATCGTGCTAAGTGTGAGATAAACCTTTGTTCCACAACTTGATCAAAAAAAGACAACAAACCATCAAAGAAGTTGTTAACATTTAACAAAACTATTGGTTTGTGATGGATATTCAGTTGTGCCAAACAGACTACTTGAAAAATATATTCTAAAGTACTAAAACCCCCTGGTAAAGCAATGAATGCAGCATCATTGCTCATCATTCTATCCATGCACTCATGCATGGAAGCTACTCTAAATTCTTCCCCAATTTTCTTTCCTATAATGTTGAATGCAGCTAGAGTTGTGGGAATAATATCTAAAACTTGACATCCTCGTATATAAAAAGCTACAGATATACACCCCATTAATCCACGGTTACCTCACCATAGACTAAATGAATTTTTCTCCTGGCCAACACCATACCCAGATTTTGTGCAGCTTTCATATACTCTCCATCTTTTCTAGGACTGGAACCATAAAAGACACAAATATTTCAAAATTGACAGAATGCGGTTCCCTCTATAACTACATTCACCCTAACTTTGAGTATGAAGGTAAAGATACTAATGTGTGCATTTATAGAACTTAGAGAAGGGCATACTTATGATAGCTATGCGAATAGGCCGGACATAATTAGAACAGCTATGTGAGTTTTTGGTGGATATCAGCTAAATTAAAGTTAAACATTTTAAATATATGTATGTATATATATATATATATATATGTATGTATATATATATATGTAGTATGTATATATATGTATGTATGTATGTATATATATACATACATACATATATATACATACATATATATATATACATATATATAAATTCCATGAAGTCATTACCTCTTTACTTCTAACTATTTAACTCATAATAACATTCAATTAAATTAACTAAGCATAATTAAGGTTTATGGTATACCATTAACACTGATACAATTTCAGGTTCACATACACATCATTAATTAAAAACATCCGTACAAAAATTAAACACATATATGTCTACATCTTACTCATCCATATTAATCAATTTTAGGGATACGGGTGCGGGTGGTGGCACTTTCATCGGGATCTTAGCCAACTTGACCCAATGTACGCTAAAAGCCAATCATAGAGAATATCTACATATTTAGTCTTTTAAAAATAATATGGAAATATAAAGAGAATTAAATCTCAGTAGGTTTAACAATAAATCATAATTATCATCAATAGAGCTCACCATGTCATGTTCATCTGTATAAGCTACAACAAATATCTTAGGTCACATGAATGCACATTATTTATGCACATGAAAATCGTACAGTAATGACATGTATGGCATGAATAACTATTTTCATAATATCATATGATGGCTATCAACTTTTTTTCATATCATGCTACCCCGGTCAAGGTGAGTACTTTTTACTTTTCGGTATAGGCTTTTCTTGCTCCGTCTGACATGACACACTTTCTTTTTCTTTTCTCATTAATATAATCATAGCTATTAGTTGAGTGTCCCCTACTGGTGCACCACACAGAATGCCATGTGATTGTGATCGTCTCTTTTCTTTTCTTTTCTTTTCACGTTAATAGCCAAAAATATGATTTCAATAACAAGTATGTTCATTATACTCACATGCCATAATTTATCATCAAATAATAATCACTACAAAAAATCATTGGTAAAATACAATCATTTCATGATCATAACCATTTTTGAATATCACTTTACAAAATATTTCCATGTGAAAATTATACCCTTAAGATGGTAAGGAGTTCATGCAATGGCAATGGCTAGGGCATACACTAGTTATTTATTATTTCTATTTATAAGATTCTTCTTCTTTTTTAAATATTATTTTCATCTTTTCATTTTCTTTATGCTTGGCCTCTAATTACTTTTCTCCTACTTATATCATTTTCAACACATGTTCTCACAAATTTTATAGGTTATTGTTCTCCAATTTGGTTTCTATTATTACTCTATAATTAATGAGGTTCATTTAGGGTAGAAAAGTGTTAAACATAAGCTTTACCAGCTCTCAACATGGCCTGGTCATGTTTTCAGACACAGCCTTGCTTGAAAAATACTTCAAACATACTCAAAAATAGCCTTGAACATGGCCTACCTGTGCTGAAGCAACCTGGAACACGGCTTGGCCGTGTTCCGTGACCTTTCCTTACTTATTCTACCATATCTCCCACATAAGAACTCCAATTGAGTTGATTCCAAAGTCTATAAAAAGCTAAGACACTTATCTATAATTTTTTTATTTATCATTTCTTCAGATTCCTTACGAATTATTCCAAAAAAATCGAAAACGAAAATGTTTACACTTACCACCCTGGATTCTAGACTAATTCTAACCTCTACTCATCAATCAGCCATATCTCCCTCATATGGACTCTAAATTAAGTGATTTCAGACCCTATAGATCCGTGAGACATATATCTATATTTATAATGTTAACAAGATCTTTTAATTCTCTACATATTTTGAACAAAAATTCAAACATAGAAGCATACTTAATATATTCTTCCCTGGTTAGCTAATTTCTGACCACTGCTTACTAATATGACAATATCTTCCTAATATAGATTCCAAATTGAACGATTCTATTGACTCAAAATTCTTGGGACATATATATATATATATATATATATATATATATATTGAACAAAAATTCAAACACAGAAGCATACTTAATAGATTCTTCCCTAGTTAGCTAGATTCTGACCACTACTTACTAATATGACCATATCGTCCTAATATGAATTCCAAATTGAACGATTCCAACGATTCAAAATTCTTGAGACATATATATATATATATATATATATATATATATATATATATATATTTCATGTTAACGATTTATTTTAGTTCCCTACAAATTGTTTCCAGAAATTCAAACACAGATGCTTACCTAACAGATTCTTCCCTGGTTAACCATTTTCTGACCACTTCTTACTAATCAAAACATATCTCCCTAATTTGAACTTAAAATTGGGTGATTTCAGTGGCTAAAAATCTTTGAGACATATATCTACATTTTTCATGTTAACAATTTCTTTTTATTCCTAACCGATTCTTCCCAGAATTTAAAATATAGAAGCTTCCCTAGTTACTCTGAAATCCAGTTTTCTTAGCCTAGCCTTTCCTAAAGTTCTAGTTTATCCTTTAATTAATTCATCTTCTATTTTTCTTCCAAATTTCCACCTAACCATAGAATTACTCATCTCAATATTTAATTATATTTCTTACCTAATTTAACATATTTCATCATCCACTTCAAAAGAAAAATAGAATCAAATTATGCATCACTAAGGGTGTTTCTCAACAAAAATTTCTCCTGGTTTTTTCCTAGGTATTTAAGGCCATACTTAATTTTCCAACCTAACCGTCTTCCATCCATTTTTACCATATTCAAATATACATAACACCAGCATTAAAGTCCTAAATTTTTGCCACCCATAGCCATATCTATGCAGAACTTTCCATACTAACTAAAGTATTCAAAACATCTATCACATGCAAGATCAATATGTAACATGAAATAACATCCATGGCCAATCATCAAAGTAGCAAATATTGTAAATTTCATCAAAGTTCTAAGATCAAAATCCCATATAATATTAGAAATTTCAAAGTTTTCTTCAAAAAGAAATATTGTTAAACCTACCTAAAGATCTCCCTAACTCACATAGTGAATTCTTTTTCTTGTTTCCTCTTGAAGAAAGTAGCAAGATTCCTCCCTTCCCTTAACTTTTCTAGCAACTTAAATAAGATACGGAGGGTGAGTATTGAACCTGAAGGATGAAGAGAAAAGATAGATTCAAATGGAGATTAAGCTAACTTACCTTGAGTACTTAGTCCTCTAGACTTCTCCTTCTTCCTTCCTCTCTTTCTCTCCTTTCCTCACTCTACCTTGCTTCTATTTTTCCTCTCCCTCACTTGGACGAAATTATAATGTTATAAGGGTGAGTTTTGTTTCAATAAACTATCAAGTTGTTCACCTTTCATAATCATGGGTATACCTTATCACAATTAGGATTCACTTTGTTGTGTTTTGGGGAAAGATAACTCATGTTCTTGTCTTCCTCTCCCTTAGTCAAGATATGCATAGAAAAAGGAGATTGGTATTTTGATCATCATGATAAAATGTTCTTAAGACAAGGGACAAGGTTCATTTCATTTATGGATTCATTTCCTTTTTCTTTTGTCTCACTCAAGTATGATAGGTTTGCCTTTTTAGTTGGCAAATTTTCAGCCATTGAGTCTCCCTTACTTGGCTAAAATTATTTGTGTAGAATAATGATGTTTTGTCATAATGCCATGTATTATTACCTACTTGGGCTATCCTATTGGCTTGCTAGAAACTTATGTGAAGTGGAAAAACTCTATATGAAGTGTCCATAGGTGAAAGCCCAATGTATGGGTGGAGATGTTAAACTTAGGAACTCTAGCTCGTGAATTAGGAAAAATTACCATAATCCAATCTTCTTGAAATTTTAAGACCTTTACTTACTTTCTAAAAATTTATCTTCCTTACCCAAGAATTTCGCCTCTCTTTTGTATGTTATTTCTAATTTTTCCTATTAGGTTTTCTCTCTTTACTTATTCACTTAATGTTATAAACATTTTCTAATGCTTATATTTTCTTAGATATCTAAAAATTGGCTAATAAATTTTATTTCCTTAATTAAATATTTATGTACCTTTATTAATAAAAGAAACAAAATTAGGGATGTTACAGAATAATATTAAGATATCACCATAAAGTTTCCTTTTCCTTGTTGTCCTTGATGAAGCATTGATGTCTTGATTCTTGTAGGGAAGTTATAAGTGATAGGCATTATTGTAAAAAGAGAGAATAAAAATGCAAACCAGTTAATTGTTAAAGAGGGACAATCAAATGATTTATCTTGTATTCCCAATGTTCTTGCCAGTTAACTATCAATATTATTAAGTTAATCAACTATTTTGAGAATTTTTAATTTTGACTGGTTTATTTTATAGTTGATTGATTATATCAATTTTAAAGCAATCAACTGCATTCTACCAGTTAACTACATGCTCTTTGTTCTTCACAAACTTTTATAAGCTCAAAAATGCTTCTTTTCCATGTGCTATTTTTCCACCGAATAATAGCAACTAGGATTTATTTACAGTTTTTCAAGAATTATGGCTACCGATTTTAATTTTCTTTCAATGCCTTGTCTAAACTTCTAACTTTCTATTTTGGCACCATGCTCTATTATGGATTCTTCTTTTTCTGCTGCGTCATCCTTTATTAATGTTTGGCATTAAAGGCAAGGTTATTTTTCCTTATTATAAGGAGGGTTAATTTATTTTCTTTGAAACTTAGTTATTATGGTGTCTAAGTGGTTAGTAGATTAAAGTAATGGATATTTTGAAAGGATTTATTTAACAAAGAACGTACTTGAAAAACAAATCTTTATATCAAGTATGTATAACTATGTAAGTTGGTAGACTATGTACAAATTAGAAAGAAAAATAAGTTTACAGTATATATTGATTGAGTATTAAGGTATGAAGAACACCTAAGTTTATCTAATGTAGTTGAGTAAGGAAAGGAGAATATTTCGAGAACCATGTCCGAGAATAATGTAAAGCGATCAAAGTATTTGTGTTAATGGTTTATACCATGATAAGTTGAGTCTAGTATTTAGGATGTGAATTATGTTGAGATTAAAAATTCACGTGTGAATAATTGTTGAGAAAGGAGATTTTGGAAGAAGCCATAGATTGTGAATATGGATAACCCTAAAGCAATAAAGATATATAAGATATGAAAGAATTATACTAGTATGAAGGTAAAAAAAAGATACAAGTGATATTTTTTTTATTGTTTGGTATATCAGCAAGTAAGAATTGAATATATTGATTTAGGAGAGTTATTCAGAAAGCCTTACGATTTTAGCTAGATTATATTATAGCTGATAGTAAATCTAAATGATGTGTTTACGAAGTTATGCTTTAAGTATCTTTTTATAATTTTCGTGAATGTTGAGCACCAGAAATTATCAGTTAGTGACCAAATATTCTTGGAAGACTCACCCATAAAAGAGATGATGAGGTTTAGCAAGAAGAAAAAAGTTCAGCTCTAGTATATAGGCTCATTTGAAATCTTGAATAAAGTGGACATAGTAGTATATTTTCTAGCCATGCCATCAAGGTTAAGTGATGTTAATACAATCTTTCTTGTATCAATGCTAAGGAAGTACCTATCAGATTCTTCTCATGATATTTAATTCCAAGAAATTCAATTGGACAAAAAGTTGGCTTAATTATAAGGAAAAACCAATGTCTATTGTTGATCGATAAGTGAAGAACTTATTGTTCAAGGAAATCCCTAGGGTTAAGGTTATATGGTAAAATCACTCAAGAGAAGAGACTTCTTAGGAAGTAAAGATGATATACAAAAGAGATATCCTCAGTAGTTTGAGTAGTGAGGATAATAATTGTAATTTATGTTTTGGTTTCATTTCCTACTTGTGATAGGATGGTTTGAAATTCGGGAACTAAATTTCTTAAGAGGGGAAGAATGTAACATCCCTAAAAAAATTAGTAATTCTCATTTATATATGGATTAATAAAAGAAATAAAGGACTAGGGATGTAATTGAAATGTTTTAAGGATGAAAATGAAAACTTATTAATATTTTTAGGGTCAAAATGTAATTTCCTAAAAGTTAGGGATCAAAGTGTAAATAATGAAATTTACAAGAACTTCTTCCAACAATTAGCAAATTACTATTTGGTCCCTCCATCTTTTTGAAAAAAATCTTCCGTAAGTTTATCGGGAGATTACTATTCACTCTTTCTCCTCTATTTTCTCTCTCTAGATTTGGAGTACTTTCGAGCATCTGATCTCAAAACTAAGGGTATCACTGTATTCAGGATGGAGAGTACTACAATACTGGTTAAACAATTTTTTAAATTGGCCTAAGAATTGCTGTAAATCGAGAGTAAAAAATCTTAGAAAAAGGTAAACTTTGAAACTCCTATTTAGAGACTTTAAATTAAAAATTTGACATCGTAGATGGATTTAGAAGATAGATAAACTATAAGATATGAAAATTTTTAGCTATCTGACAACTTTTTTATGCGTTGTAAACAGTAAATCCGGTCAGTATGAAAAGTGATTCCAATAGTGAATAGTAATTCCAACCATGAATAATCTCCCATCAGTTTACCAGTGTTGACCAAGCTCCTGGAGGTCAAATTTCACGATTCCAGAGTCATTTCCTAGGTTTTTAAACCCTCCGGACTTGATTTTTAGGTCTATTTGATCTAATTTGACTTGAAAAAATACATTTGGTGCTGTCCAACCTAGAGCCCTGACCTTGTGAGTAGATGTTGAATATCATGCAAAGATGAATGCAGTGTCCAAACGTAAGTGCACGTGTCGTGACCAAGTAATAAAGTGATGAGTGAGTATCGTCCCACGAGGAGTGAACTAAAACTATTAAAGAGACTTTTACCGTGTGAAATGATGTAGCAAAGATAGGATGGCTCACAAGATAAAATAAAGGTGGATCAATTAAATGCAACTATAACTAAGATGAGGGGTACTAGGATGTAAAGGAAAATGATAATAGGAGGTCTAGGGTTGCTCAGGGTTGCCATGAACTACAGCACTCGTATTTGCTCTGGGGATTGCTGCAGCAATTGCTCTAAGTGCCAAGTCCAGTCTTGAATGGAGTCTTCTCAGACTTCCATTCCTTGCAATTCTGAGGTTCAGACACGCATTCCTGCTTAGTCCTCACCCCAGAATTGTGCATGAAGCTCCACTATTAGGGTAATAGGGAACCATATATTCCTATATTGGCTTAATCCCATATATTCAACTATTTTTCCAGCCTCCATTCCCCTCCCAGGTGAATTTTGACCTAAGCCTTCCTCCACTAACTTCCGTTATTTGGGGAAATTAAAATATAAACACAGTTGAATGTTAAGACAATGTTGTAGCAAAATGTGTTGTTACTAAAAATGTGCTTAAGTTCATTACAACCCTTATGTAACCCTAGCTGAAAACTAGCCAAGCCTCATGGTTACACTGGTTACAAAAATCCCAGAATCACTGGTATGCATCTCAAGTGATAAAAACACAAGTGCAGTTCTTGATAAAAACAGAAGAAAAAGGAAAACACAACAGCGATCAATGGAAATCAGAAATTGCAAACTATCCCGTGCTCTAATGCTTCTATGCAGTCTGTCGCTGTTCTTCTTTCTATTCTCCTCTGGTCTCCCCCCGTGGCTCTTGCTTTCTGCCCTTTTATAATAAGGCCTTGTGGTCCCAGTAAAGTGTCCAGGTTTTCTGACATTCTCCTTGCTCTGTAGCCAGCATCTCTGCTTTCAGCTTTTTCCTCTCCACTTTCAGTAATGGAGGCAGTTCTGTACCAACCCAACCAACAGCTTGTAGTGTCAGCTTGCTGCTTTCTACTGCTAGGTGGTGGCTGCACCTGCTGCGCAACTTTGCTCCCCTGCCACCTGCACCATATTGATGTGCTGTAAAGTTTTACCAAATAACCGCAAGCGCACGGCGTAGCTGTAGCTAGTCCGACGAGTACGGGTCGTATTCCACAGAGAGCAATGTCAACTACTAGAACGGTGCAAAACGAGCTATCTAGATCGATGTAAAGCGATAGAGAGTTTGTCACAATGAAATAGATGCAAATAACTAATTAAACAAAGTCTAGGGTTATGGTTCACCACACTTATGATACTCAACATCCAAATTATACCTCTAATTGCAATTATCTAGGTTATTAGGGATGGTTTAGCCTTAATTAACTAGCAATCTCTTTCAAGCATTACTAATCGTACCTAGGTCAATCCAATTACCTACTTTCGTGGTTCTTAGTTCAACCTAGGTCCATTAAGTTCTATGCCAACCATGGAATACAATTAATCGGTTTTCTCGTGCCCATTAATTGATTCATTCCTAGAGAATCTCAAACTACTTTTGTGATTAAGAAATCCCTAATTAACCATTGGGTTCCGGCATTAGTTTTCACCTTTCAGTCCATCAACTAATATCCTAAGACGTGATAAATTGTTGGCCAAACATTCATCAACTCATATAACCAATGCATAATAGCCAATCCTAATTAACCATGGATAACAACAATTAGGGTTCTAATAATTCAATGTACAGAGTGTATCATCACATCATAAGTGGGTTTACCAAAATCCTAGATCAAAACTACTCACACATTATCAAAACAAGAACCAGAACCATATTCATTGAACAATTCATAGCAATTCAATACAATTAAGAAGTAAAAGAACAAGTAAATGCAGAAGTAGGAAGATAGAACCTGATGTGCAGAAACATATAGATGAATTACAACCTTGAAAGCAATAAAATCAACTCTAGAACATCAAATCCTTCAAAGAACTATGTAAATACCTAATCTAAATGTGTTTCCTAAGGCTAGAAAGTGTTTTCCTAAGGTCTTCCACGGTTCTCCCTTTTGTAGCTGCGGAACCCCAAGCCTATATATGCATTTGGGCATCCAAAACCCTAATTTTAGCGCTCCTTACGGTCCCCGAAGCACGGCCGTGGTCCAGGACACGGCCTGGCCGTGCTTATGGCTGGAATTTGGGGAGCTGCTGCAGCATCCGCCCACAGCACGACCAGGCCGTGTTGCAGGCCACCAAGCACGGCCTGGCCGTGCTAGGGCCGTGCCGCCCTAAATCGTCCGAATTTGCCAAAGTTCCGAACATCAAAGTTGTAGCTCTATGTCTCTTCTTTCCACAGCCACTTGAATCACCTTAATATAATCTATATTGAGGGAGATATGACTAAATTAGTAACCAAAGGTCAGAATTCATCCCACTGCACTGTGATCTTGAATTGAGAGCTCTGTAAGGCCATGAAATATCCCAAATATGACTAAGTGTTCAACATAAAAGTTGTATATTATTGTGTTAGCTTTTCACACCAACTTGAATCACTTTGATTGGAGGTCATAAGATGGAGATATGCTCAAAACAGTTCTGAAAGGTCAAATGTTGGGGGCTGCCATGCTTCTTTTTGGTTGAATTTTGGTAAGCTTCCTCCTTGCTTCCTTCTCATCATGGTTCCATATTCTTTTGGCATTTTTCATGAATGTTTTCCCTTGCTTCTTGGCCTCTTTTGCTCACCTACAAGCATAAAAACAACAAAGCAGTATCCAAAGCAAAACATAACCAAAAGCGGGGGAATAATCACAAGTTTACTATGAATTAAGGGATAAAATATATCCGTTAAGTACTCAAAATACCCCTTTATCAACTCCCCCATGCTTAAACCTTTGCTTGTCCTCAAGCAAATAACATATCATATCAGGAAGGGGGGAAAGATGCAATCAGATTCTAGAGGATAGAAAAATGCAACATAGATAATATGTCACTCAATCAATGTGCACACAATAGGCATATGAATAGACATTTGCAAGATAGTCTCTATTCTTATAAAACTAAACCAAAATTCTCCTATTATATATCTGCTTCCATTGTTACCATTGGTTGTATGCATCAAATTGATTTTTGTACACTCAAGTAGGCCACCTCATCCTTTAGATCTCCCTATGTTGCCTTACCCTTATTTCTATTTTATCACTCTGGTTATCATTCAAACTCTTTTACTTTCCATCATTTGTTTTTCATTCATCATTTTTTTTAGAAACATGCAGTGAGTGCATTTTATGCTCCATCTCACTAAGGTAAAGGCATTTAGGTACTCATACTAAGGCCTTTTTGGTGCCTTGAAGGGGTACTCATAGTGAAAACTTTTTGGGGTGGACATTCCCTCATTTTTCACCTCTCCCTTCCTCCACACTCTCATAGTGTTAAAAATCAAAAATAGCATACAATTCGCAGCACAATAGAGAGATATTTTTCAAAAAAATTAGAGGTTTAATCCTAGAAGAGAGAGACTAAAGTTTAAACTACCTATTTTATACCCTATTGTGCATCACATGTTCATGAGTTAGATCAACTTATATTATGCCAATCTATCTCTAAAATAGAAAACTTTATGATTATACAATGAAACACGACATAAAATATGCAACCAGTAAAAACCACAATCCTAAAGTCACTCCCCCATGCTTAAACTTGACATTGTCCTCAATGTCAATATCAATGAAAGTACAGGCAAAGGGAGAAGTAACTTACTTGTTTACATGGCTCACTTATGCTTTTGTCTGGAGGACCCTTCTTTTTTTTTTTCAGGTACCTGGGGCACGGCCATGTCCTAGGACACGGCCTACCCGTGCTTCTCGCGGGTTTCTCCAGATTTTGCAGCTTTCTGGCCGTGCTTGCAGCACGGCCGTGGTGGAGGACATGGGCAGCCCGTGTTGTGGGCTGGAAGCTGCAAATCTTCAGTTTTTGCTTCAGCTTTTGACTCTCTTTGAGCTCCTTTGATCCTAATCCTTTGATATCACTTTGAGCACATGGGATTGAACCTAAGATACATGAGGAAACACTCATTAAACTATAAGCTAAGAAATCAACTGAATTAAAGATAAAAACTAAACTAAAAACTGGAAAACAAAACCAAAGGAAACTTTAAAAATTAAAATGTGGGTTGCCTCCCACAAAGCGCTTGTTTAAAGTCATTAGCTCGACTCCCTTTTCATGCTTTCCACTCAAGGAGGCTTGAAGAGAGTTTTAATAACTCTCTTTTCTATCCATTGCCTCTTAGTGTGGTGTATGAGGCTTTTCCTATTTCCTTTGAAGGGTCCTTTTGGCTCATTCTTTTCCTTCTTAGCTCCATTCAAGCTTTGAGGAGGTGGTTTGGGTTTAAGCTGTGTATCTTTTATTTCCTCCTCAATTTCTTGCTTTTCTCCCCCCTGTTTGACATGAACACAAGAGCTTTCCATAGAGTATAACTCAAGGGGGTCAGAAGGAGAAAAATTCAAGGCATAATCATCCTTATTTGGTTTAGGTAAACCAATCATACAACAAGATTCATTTAGGGATGGAGGGTTCATTGTATCATTCAAATTAAATTCTACTATTTCATCCCCTACGTTCAAGGAAAGCTTTCCGTCTCTCACATTTATATTGGCACCAGTCGTAGCTAGGAAAGGCCTTCCAAGAATGATGGGGATTTTATCATCTTCCTCCATCTCTAAAATAACAAAATCAACCGGTATGAAAAATTTACCTACCTGTAGAGGGACATCCTCTAATATACCTACCGGATGCTTGATGGATCGGTCAGCCAAGTGAAGAGAAAGGGTGGTAGGCTTTAAGTCACCCATCTAAAGCTTTTTGCACACCGAGAGAGGCATGAGGCTGACACTTGCTCCAAGGTCACATAGGGCTTTATCAATCTTCATATCTCCTATGGAGCAAGCAATGGAGAAGCTCCCGGGATCCTTAAGCTTTTGAGGAAGCTTATTCTGGATTAATGCACTAGATCCCTCTGTTAGTGCCACCACAGCATGCTCATCAATCTTCCTCTTGTTTGAGAGGATCTCTTTCAGGAACTTTGCATAGGATGGCATTTGGGAGATGGCTTCTAGAAATGGGATATTGATATTCAGCTTCTTCAGCACATCCAGAAATCTCCCAAACTGCTTCTCTTGCTTAGCTTTAACCAATCTTTGAGGAAAAGGGATTGGTGGCTTGTATGGTTCAGGAGCCACATATTTTGGCTCTTCTTCCTTATTTTCCTCTTCTTCTGGTTCCTCTTCTATTTTCTTCTCAGATGAAGCCTCAGATTCATTTTTCTGTACCTCCCTACTTCTCTCAGATTCAGCCAACTGCTTACCACTCCTTAATGTAATGGCATTACAATGCTCTCTGGGGTTCTCAGTTTGGCCTGGAAGTCTGCCAAAGATCTTGTTAGATAGATTTGCCTGCTGTGCTATCTGAGTTTCCAACATCTTGCTATGAGTAGCAAGCGAGTCTACCTTGGAGGTTAAATATTTAATAGCCTCATTCATAGAATAATTCTGGGCTCTAAATTCATCATTCTGCTTACTCTGTGTAGTGATGAAATTTTCCATTAGAGCCTCCAAATTTGACTTTGGCTGAGGAGCTGGGTTGAATGGCCTCTGATTTTGGAACCCAGGAGGTTGTCTAAAGTTATTCTGAGGCTGCTGATTTGCATTCGGCTTATATGAGAGATTTGGGTGGTTTCTCCAACCTAGATTATAAGTGTTGCTGTAGGGATTGTTTTTTTTATTATCATTCACAAAGTTCACCTGTTCACAATCCTGAAGTGCAGAATTTCCAAGTTGACAATTACTGGCCATATGGCCAACACACCCACAGATCTCACATGTAGAAGATGAAGAAGAACCAACAGCATTGATGCTCAATTTATCTAACTTTTAAAACAATGCATCAACTTTAGAAGTAAGATGATTAAACACATCTACTTCATACATACCTGCTGGTTTCCTCGGCTGTCTTTCACTAGACCATGAGTAGTGATTTTGAGCCATATCTTCAATCAGCTCATATGCCTCATCTACAGTTTTATTCATAATGGCCCCTCCAGCTGCAGCATCCACAGACATACGGGTGCTGTAGATTAGTCCATTGTAGAAGGTATGGACTATAAGCCATTTCTCCAACCCATGGTGTGGGCATATTCTGAGGAGCTCTTTAAATCTTTCCCAAGCCTCATACAATGACTCACCATCTTTTCTGAGCAAAAGTGGTGATCTGGTTCCTCAAATGGGCTGTCTTGCTCGGTGGGAAATACTTGGCCAGGAAAGCTTGAAAAAGCTGTTGCCAAGTGGTGATGGACCCAGATGGAAGAGAATGCAGCCATGCACGGGCCTTGTCCCTCAAGGAGAAAGGGAATAGTCTTAACCTGATGGCATCTGAGGATATCCCATTCAGCTTCAAGGTGTCACAGTACTCCAAGAAGATTGACAAGTGGAGATTTGGGTCTTCAGTAGGTGACCCTCCAAATTGATTCTACTGAACCATCTGCAAAAGAGAAGGCTTCAGCTCAAAGTTGTTAGCTTCAACTACTGGCCTGACTATGCTAAGACTCAGGCCATGTGTATCTGGGGCGGTGAAATCTTTAAGAGATCGGTTATCTCTCTCACCCATTGTAGCTGCAGAATTTTCTTGTTACTGTATTCTTCTTCTCCTCCGAAGGGTGCGCTCAATTTCTGGGTCAAATTCAACAAGGACTTTGTCCCCTCTTTGCATATAATAGCCACACACCTATGAAGGATGAAAAAGGTGCAAAAACCAGCAAAAGAAAATTATGCAGAAAAGAAAAAAAAATAGAAAAGAAAAAAAAATAGAAAAGAAAATGATCTAGTCTAGCAATTTCGCAATATATCTAATATTAACGATTGCTCCCCGACAACGGCGCCAAAAACTTGATGTGCTGTAAAGTTTTACCAAATAACCGCAAGCGCACGGCGTAGTTGTAGCTAGTCCGGCGAGTACGGGTCGTATTCCACAGAGAGCAATGTCAACTACTAGAACGGTGCAAAACGAGCTATCTAGATCGATGTAAAGCGATAGAGAGTTTGTCACAATGAAATAGATGCAAATAACTAATTAAACAAAGTCTAGGGTTATGGTTCACCACACTTATGATACTCAACATCCAAATTATACCTCTAATTACAATTATCTAGGTTATTGGGGATGGTTTAGCCTTAATTAACTAGCAATCTCTTTCAAGCATTACTAATCGTACCTAGGTCAATCCAATTGCCTACTTTCATGGTTCTTAGTTCAACCTAGGTCCATTAAGTTCTATGCCAACCATGGAATACAATTAATCGGTTTTCTCGTGCCCATTAATTGATTCATTCCTAGAGAATCTCAAACTACTTTTGTGATTAAGAAATCCCTAATTAACCATTGGGTTCCGGCATTAGTTTTCACCTTTCAGTCCATCAACTAATATCCTAAGACGTGATAAATTGTTGGCCAAACATTCATCAACTCATATAACTAATGCATAATAGTCAATCCTAATTAACCATGGATAACAACAATTAGGGTTCCAATAATTCAATGTATAGAGTGTATCATCACATCATAAGTGGGTTTACCAAAACCTTAGATCAAAACTACTCACACATTATCAAAACAAGAACCAGAACCATATTCATTGAACAATTCATAGCAATTCAATACAATTAAGAAGTAAAAGAACAAGTAAATGCAGAAGTAGGAAGATAGAATCTGATGTGCAGAAACATATAGATGAATTACAACCTTGAAAGCAATAAAATCAACTCTAGAACATCAAATCCTTCAAAGAACTATGTAAATACCTAATCTAAATGTGTTTCCTAAGGCTAGAAAGTGTTTTCCTAAGGTCTTCCACGATTCTCCCTTTTGTAGCTGCGGAACCCCAAGCCTATATATGCATTTGGGCATCCAAAACCCTAATTTTAGCGCTCCTTACGGTCCCCGAAGCACGGCCGAGGTCCAGGACACGGCCTGGCCGTTCTTCTGGCTAGAATTTGGGGAGCTGCTGCAGTATCCGCCCACAGCACGGCCAGGCCGTGTTGCAGGCCACCAAGCATGGCCTGGCCGTGCTAGGGCCGTGCCGCCCCAAATCGTCCGAATTTGCCAAAGTGCCGAACATTAAAGTTGTAGCTCTATGTCTCTTCTTTCCACAGCCACTTGAATCACCTTAATATAATCTATATTGAGGGAGATATGACTAAATTAGTAACCAAAGGTCAGAATTCATCCCACTACACTGTGATCTTGAATTGAGAGCTCTGTAAGGCCATGAAATATCCCGAATATGACTAAGTGTTCAACATAAAAGTTGTATATTATTGTGTTAGCTTTTCACACCAACTTGAATCACTTTGATTGGAGGTCATAAGACGGAGATATGCTCAAAACAGTGCTGAAAGGTCAAATGCTGGGGGCTGCCATGCTTCTTTTTGGTTGAATTTTGGTAAGCTTCCTCCTTGCTTCCTTCTCATCATGGTTCCATATTCTTTTGGCATTTTTCATGAATGTTTTCCCTTGCTTCTTGGCCTCTTTTGCTCAACTACAAGCATAAAAATAACAAAGCAGTATCCAAAGCAAAACATAACCAAAAGCGGGGGAATAATCACAAGTTTACTATGAATTAGGGGATAAAATATATCCGTTAAGTACTCAAAATACCCCTTTATCACATATCAAACAGAATCAGTGCCTTGCTAGAAAAAGGGAGCAACTTTACTCAATATCACTTGGTTCGCTGCTAAGATTGCCATATATGCACACTACATTGCTATAGCACACAGGGTGGATGATATTGCATATAAGGGAGTCATCACATTCAGTTAGATCCGGGAATAAGAGTGCTTGATAATCAAAACAGCACAATAAACACACTCGGAAAGCATATAAAAATTGCAGTAAATTGAAGTTATCAAATCCCCCAAATTGAAAGGATTGCTTGTCCCCAAGCAATCTGCTCTGCTCACCACACCCCTACCAAATGATTCTAGCCCTTTCTCTTGCACGATTTCATATAGTTCTGCTGATAGCTCTCAACCCTCAGGATTGCTTCCATATAAGGGATACCACAAGCCTTTCTCCTAATCACACCCAAGACCTTCTTTGAAGTTGTGTGTGTGACATGGACAGTTTCCCAAAGAGCTACTTGGGTCAAAATTAGCCAGAGTTCCTGAGATTTTCTTGCTAATATATTAAGCTTCCTTTCTTAGGACAAGTTGGCATGCATCATAGGCGCAGCCAGGGCAACAAATATAGGGGGAGGTAGCTCACTGATTTCCTTTCTTTCTTTGTTTTTATATAGATTTTTCTTTTTCTCTCTCTTCTCTTTTTTTTATATATTATTCTAGCAGAGGTCATTAGTGCCTTTTGATGCGAATGCCAACATGTACGATGTAGGCACCTGGTTACTCAGCCTTATCACATTTAAGCAGCATCCCACTCATACTCTATGTCCCTATTTTACGCAAGGGTACACATGGGGCTCATGCATACCCCTGGTTACTAAGGAACTACAAAGGCATTGGAGTGTCCAAATTTTTCTCTACTTTCCCTACTTCCCCCCCCCAAAGTTAAGCCTTTCTGACCATACGCGTATGCCTCTTTCATACTACTGCAGAAAACTCTCAAAATTAGCTCTAAAACTTAGGTCCTATTTCTAAAAAATCTCCAAATTTCTTTTGGCAAACTGCCCATGATCCTGTGCTTATTAGAAGAAGGTTCTGTGTGTGATTGGGTAGGTGTGCAAGCCTCATATTCTAGTTTTTAAGTGAAGTTCCCAATCCTCATCATGGAGTATCACAAAGCTTACAACAGGCTATACAATTTGCAGACTCATCTCTCTCTACATTTCTCTCTTCTCTCTTTTTTTTTATATATAAATATATACATCGCAAACAGACAGTAAGACAGGCAGCAGCAAGTACTAATGCAGTCTTCTCTAATACAGTCAGGCAGAAACACAAATAAACAGCAACACAGATAAACAGAACACAAACAAACAGAACACAAATAAACAAGTCCAAGCCTAACATATGCTTTAGTAAACACTACAGCAATAACTAAAACAACACTAAGTCCCACAAATGCCATAGCAACATTATAAGTCCCCACAAACTCAATAATGAGCAGTGTCCCCACTGCTGAGTAAATTGCCAAAAACAGAAGGGACACCAAGCAAAAACAGAGGTAGGGCCAAAGAAATTCTAAATGTGACAGAGAAGGAATAGGAGATAAGGGAACTTCCTGGGGGTGCTTGCAGAGATATTGCAGCACCCTAGGGGCATTGACCCCCAAAAGACCTTGAAGAGCTTCGAAGCCCACTCCTTCGCTGTGTTGATTGTTGTGGGGCCTTTCTTTTGCGCATCACTACTGCCCATTTTACAATGGGTTCATCATCTTCTGAGGACTCAGTGCCTACTGGATTCTGATAGGGTTCTGGTTGTGGCTCTGTGCTGTTTGAGGAGTCTTGAGACTCCTTGTTCTTTTCTGCCTGCGGCTCCTGTGATTGGCCTTCCTCTTCGAAGTTAGCATAGAGTAAGTCGGTGGGAAACTCTGGGAATGGGAAAAATTGTTTATAATTCTGCTCAAGGGTGGTGTGGAAGGCGAAGTCCTTCTTCTGTTCATAGAGCCAAAACATCTATTGATGTTGTAACAGCTTTGCTTGCTGTCTGAGTATGGTAGCTTGTTGCTGAAGGATGAGCTGAAGGGTCTTGTCAGTTGGCTAAGTGGCAGAGGTAAAATCAGAAGGTCCGGCAGCTTGTGGAGGATCTCAGGAGGCAGCTGGTGGGTGAGGGGCAAATTTTTCTTGGACAATCTGGGAAATGGTGATTGCGGTGATGGGGCTGGTGTCCTTCAATGTTTCTTCATCAATGGAGACTGGGACTCTATGATTCTTGCACATGATAGTGATGAGGGAAGGGAAGAGTAAGCTTCCCTTTTTTCGATTGGCGCATACTTCGATTTGGCCACTGATGATTTGGCCAACGTTGAGTGGTCTGTCGGATATGAGTGCATCAACCATTGCTACTATGTCTCGGCTCATTGTCTGCCTATGGGTTGAAGGTAGCAAGCGGGTCTTGAGAAAGTGGTACCACACCTTTGTTGCCGGTACCAGAGAGACCCGATTGATGGTGGTGGAGCCTTGTGGTGATTTGTCCCAGGTGGTGCCAGGAAGGCATACTCGGGTAAGCATTGCGTCCCAGTCCTAGTCCGTCAGACCCTGTAGATAGTCCTCATACTAGTCTTCCTCGTCTGGCAGATTGTAGGCCTTGTTTATGGAGGCTTCGTCAAACTGAACCCTAGTCTCCCTGATTGTCATCCACTTCTCATTGCTTGGTGAGAAGATTGCATAGAATTCCCGAACTAGAGGGATAAGGGAAGTTTACGGGTGTCTTGCAAAAGCTTCCCAACCCCTCTGTTTGACCATAGTGCCAACATACATTGGCAGTCCCAAATCCTCCATGGCTGTGAAAGTGAAACCCTTCTCTGCGCAGAAATTTCGCAGCAGGATCTCCTCATCGTGTCTCTGTTTGTTCGCCTCAGAGGTGAACTTCTTCACCTTGCTCACCTTCCAGGCCACCGTCTTGATTCTCGACATGGTTGGTTACGGGGGTTTGGAAGTGGAGGTCTCTGATATGAAGGAGGTGAGGGAGCTGTAGGGGTTTTGGGAACTCGGGAGAGATACTCAAGGGTGAAGGGGGTGGGGGAATTGCAGAGGTGTAATGAGGGTGGGGGAACGTGTTTTCGTGACTTATGGGCTTCTGCCTTTTTCCCGCCCCCATTTTGCTCTTGACAACAATTTTTGAATTTTTTTTTATAGCATAGCGGGGGAACTCCTTTTTTTAGGGTTGAATGCATTTGCTGTAGCAAATTTTGCAGCAAAAACTGGATTAGCAGAGGTGGCTTGCCCAAAATCTTGCTTCAGCAAAGCAAAGACTAACTTCCACCTAGTTTTGCTGCAACAAAGCGAGAACTGTCTTGCAGATTACTATGTTTCCCCACCTGCGTAACAAACACAAATGCAATTAAATTCACAAATTAAACTTTCTAAAACTGCTAAATTAACCAACAACAGATTTAAACGTGGGTTGCCTCCCATAAGCGCTTGTTTTAGAGTCATCAGCCTGACTTCCTTCCTGTTCATTCCTCTGTACAGTAGCACTCTCTATCCCACTTCGAAGTTCCTTGGTTGTATCTTCTTGTCATGCCATTGCTTTGCTTTCTCCTTGTATAGTTTGGCATTCTCATAATCCTGACCACGGAATTCATCTAGCTCATTAAGCTGCAGCATCCTTTGCTCACCAGTAGCTTCCAGATTCAAGTTTAGCTTTTTCACTGCCCAATATGCTCGATGCTCTAACTCTACTGGTAGATGACAAGCCTTCCCGAACACCAACTTGTATGGTGACATGCCTAGTGGTGTCTTGTAGGCTGTTCTATAGGCCCATAATGCATCATCCAACCTCGAGGACCAATCCTTCCTCGTGGGGCCTACTATTTTCTCCAAGATTCTCTTGATCTCTCTGTTGGAAACTTAAGCCTGCCTACTCGATTGTGGGTGATAGGGTGTTGCCACCTTGTGCCTCACTCCATATTTGTTTAGGAGTGCTCTGAATTGCCTATTGCAGAAATGGGTCCCTCCATCGCTGATGATGGCTCTGGGGGTTCCAAACCTTGTAAAGATGTTTCTCTTTAGAAATCTGGTCACCACCCTTGCCTCATTAGTTTGAGATGCACTTGCTTCCACCCATTTGGAGACATAGTCTACGGCTACTAGAATGTATTGATTCCCAAAACTCGAAGGGAATGGGTCCATGAAATCTATTCCCCATACATCAAATAATTCCACTTCTAAGATGTTGTTTATTGGCATTTCATGTCTACGAGATATATTCCCTGTCCTCTGACATCGGTCGCATTGCTTTGCAAAAGAGTGGGAGTCCTTGAATAGAGAGGGCCAGTAGAATCTGGCCTGCAGTACCTTGTTTGCAGTTCTAACTCCTCCAAAGTGGCCTCCATAAGGGGAAGCATAGCATTGCTGCAAGATTTTCTCCATCTCTTTGCTGGGTATGCATCTCCTTATCATCTGATCAGCACAGTGCTTATAAAGGTATGGTTCATCCCAGTAATATGAGTTCACCTCATGTAGAAATTTTTTCTTCTGTTGTAACGTCAAGTCTGGTGGGAGCAGTCCACTCACAAGGTAATTTACATAATCAGCATACCATGGCACACCATCTTGGGACAGGAGGTAGAGTTGTTCATATGGGAACCTCTTGTTAATTTCATTTTCTCCTTAACTGTCCCCTTCCAGTCTGGAAAGATGGTCTGCCACTTGATTTTCAATTCCCTTTCTATCCCTAATCTTCAGGTCGAATTCCTGAAGCAAAAGCACCCACCGAATGAGCCTGGGCTTGGAATCCTTTTTCCTAACCAGGTGTTTGATGGCAGAATGGTCTGTGTGCACTATCACTTTTGCTCCTACCAGATATGCTCTGAATTTTTCAAAGGCAAAAACTACTGCAAGCAATTCCTTCTCTATCACTGTGTAGTTCAGTTAGGCCCTTGCAGTGTTTTGCTTGCATAATATATAGAGTGAAAATCTTGTTCCTACATTGCCCGAGAATAGCTCCCAATGCTGCTTCACTAACATCACACATTAGCTCGAATCGAGAGGTCTAGTCTGGTGCCACGATAACTGGGGCTGTACTCAATTTCTTCTTGAGGTCACAAAATGTTGTCATACAACTTTCATCAAAATAGAAAGTTATGTCCTTCTCGAGCAAACTGCATAAAGGTTTGGCAACCTTAGAAAAGTCTTTAATGAACCTCCTATAAAATCCTGCATGACCCAGGAAGCTTCGGATGCCCTTGGCAGAGGTGGGAGGAGGCAGTTTCTCTATGATTTCCACCTTGGCCTTGTCAACTTCAAGTCCTCTTTGAGAAACTTTATGCCCAGCAAAATCCCCTCTTTTACCATAAACTGACACTTTTTCCAGTTCAGTACCAAGTTTGTTTCCTCACACCGTTGTAAGACTTTAGCAAGGTTTTCTAAACATAGATCAAAAGAGTCCCCGAAGACTGAGAAGTCATCGATGAAAATTTCCACAAACTGTTTAGCCATTTTTATGAAAATTGCCATTATGCATCGCTGAAACGTTGCTAGAGCATTGCAAAGCCCGAATGGCATTCTTCGAAATGCAAAGGTACCACAAGGACATGTGAATGTGGTCTTATGCTGATCTTCCAGTGCTATAGGAATCTGGTTGTATCCTGAATATCCATCCATGAAACAATAATATTCTCTTCCTGCAAGTTTATCTAACATTTGATCAATGAATGGCAAGGGAAAATGATCTTTCCTGGTGCTTTTGTTCAGTTTCCGATAATCCATGCAAATCCTCCAACCAGTCACAACCTTGGTGGGGATAAGGTCATTGTTTTCGTTTTTCACCACAGTCATACCCCCTTTCGTAGGAACACATTGGACCGGACTCACCCAGGAGCTGTCTGATATGGGGTAGATAATTCTAGCATCTAGCCACTTAATAATTTCCTTCTTAACCACCTCCTTCATTATTGGGTTGAGCCTTCGTTGGGGTTCTATGGACCCTGTTTCATTGCTTTCCAAGAGGATCTTATGCATGCAAAATAAGGGGCTGATTCCCTTAATATAAGCAAGTGTCCAACCAATAGCCCTTCTAAATTTTTTCAATGTCAGGACCAATTTCTCCTCTTGTTCTTCTGTCAAAAATGTTGAGATAACCCCAGGAAGAGTGGTTGTTTCTCCTAAATACACATACTTGAGGTGTGCTGGCAAAGGCTTCATTTCCAAGACTGGTGGTTCCTCCACTGATGCTTTCAGCAGCCTTGATTCCGGTGGGGTCACGTATAATGGCTCCTTCCTTGGCTCTGGTTCCTAATGCCATGATTGACATCAATCCAAGCCCATTCTTTCTCGTCTTCCCCTTCTGAATCTGAGTTATCTATCCATACTATTGGTGGTGGGCCCTTGCAACATCTTTCTAACTGCTCTCATGCTAATGTGTCTATCATAGACACAACTGCACATTCCTCTTCTTCACTAGCAAACTTCATGGTTTAGAGTACATTGAATGTAACTTGCTCATCCTGGACTCTCATGGTTAATTCCCCTTTCTGAACATCAATTAATGTCCTACCAGTTGCTATGAATGGTCTACCCAAAATAATTGGTACCTCTGCATCAGCTTCATAGTCCAGTATTAAAAAGTCTATTCGGAAGATGAACTTATCCACCTTAACCAGTACATCCTCGATCTTTCCTTCTGGGTGAGCTATGGATCTGTCTACAAGTTGTAGTGAGACTGTGGTATCCAATTCCTAGCTTTTTAAATATGGCCATTAGCATGAGGTTGATGCTTGCTCCCAAATTACAAAGTGCCTTACCAAAATACTGGTTCCCAATAGAACAAGGTATGGTGAAACTGCCTGGATCCTTAAGTTTGGGTGGCAGCTTATTCTGTAGCACAGCACTGCATTTTCTTGTGAGAGCAACAGTCTCAAACTCGCCAAATCTTCTCTTCTTGGTCAGGATATCCTTCATGAACTTTACATAGTTATGCATCTTCTCTCGTGCTTCCACCAGAGGAATGTTAATGTGCAGCTGTTTCAGGACATCTAGGAATATTCTAAACTGTTGGTCATTCTGCTTTTTCTGGAATCTCTGAAGGAAGGGGGGAGGTAGTTTAGTTTGCTGCATGACTTGTTGTGGCAAATTTGCCGAATTTTGCTATGGCATAGCTGCAGCATTTTCTCCAGAGATGGTTGCTTCCTCGCTTACCTCCTCCTCTTGCTTTTGCTTGTCTTTCTTTTTCTCTGGGGGTACAGTGGAGTCTTTTTGGTCCTATCCTCTTGCTTTTGGTGCCTCCACCATCTTCCCACTTCTCAGAGCTATAGCCTTGCAGTGCTCTTTCCCCTTTCTCCTAGAGACATCAATATTGCTTGGAAGTGTCCCTGGAGGTCTGCTTTTTAGTTCATTGGCAAGCTGTCCCACTTGAGTTTCTAAATTCCGTAATAAGGCTGCTTAACTCTGGATTAGAGCATCATTCCTTGCCATATATTCCTTCATAAGGGATTCCAGTGAAGTGGTGGTTTCGTGAGGCTACTGTCTTTGCTGATGGAAGCTAGGGGGAGCCTGTGGTCTTTGTGGAGCAGAGATGCCATATAATCTAGTATAAAATTCTCAATATAATGTAGACTTTCAGTCTCAGTACAGATTCATCTATCATAAATTCCTCATTCAGGGTTTATCACATGTACATGCCTTTTCTCGAGGCAATCATATAGCTTTATAAATAATGCCACATGTATAAATATTCACTTTATCATTTATTGAGAAATACATGTGAAATCAGGTACATCATGAGTTCAGAAATCCATTTTCAAAACTATACTCTTCTTGAACTATATTCCAAATTGTAGGTAATTCAGATAATTTTAATGCATTTTAGAAACATCAAAAGTGTAAATATCTCATAAACATAATCATATACATGCTTAAAGATCAAAAAAAGTATAGGGTAAGTCATAGAAAGAATCATCTACTCACAGGGTAAGGGCTCCAGATTGGACAACCCCAAAATACACTTTTCCAATCAATATTTGACTAAACAGACTTCAAAAACATGTCCGGAGGGTCCAAAAATTAAGAAAATGACTCCAAGAACTTGGTCACTATCCATGGCCAGAAAATACTATTCATTGCCGAAAAATACTATTCATCCCCGGAAGTACTATTCACCCAGAACAAAAAGTTGTCAGATTGCTGAAAAATTTCATATTCTAAGGTTTATCTAACTCTTAAATCCATCTACAATGTCATATTTCCAATTTAAAGTCTCTAAGTAGGAGTTTCAGAACTTACCTTTTTCTAAGAAATTTAATAAAAAAAAGGAAAGAAAATAAAAAGGGGAAGTTGGAATTAGAACGGAGACGGAGTGAAGATTTTTGAAAAAACGGATGAATAGTGAGTGAATAGTGAATAAATAGCAACCTTTAATTTATTTTTTAGATCTGGAGTGCCTATTGGCTTTCCGATCTTAGAACTGAAGGTGTTACTGGATTCAAGACGAAGAATACTACGGTTTTAACCAATCAATTTTTCAAATCAGCCGTTGAGTCATCGTAGATCTGAAGTAGAAAATCTCAAAAAAAGGTAACTTTTGAAACTCTTACTTAGAGACCTCCAATTGGAAATCTAACACCGTAGATAGATTTAAGAGCTAGATAAACCTTAGGATATGAAATATTTCAGCTATCTGACAACTTTTTATTCTTGGTGAATAGTATTTTCTGACGATGAATAGTGTTTTCCACTGTGAATAGTGACCAAGCTCCCTGAGTCATTCTTTAAGTCTTTAGACCCTCCGGACACGTTTTTGAGGTCTAATCGGTTAAATTCATATTGGAAAAGTACATTTTAGGGCTGTCCAACCAGGAGCCCTACCTTGTGAGTAAATATTTCTTTCTATAACTTGTCACATGCTCTTCTTGAACTATAAATGTATTATTGTTTCTGTTTATAAATTATTTATGCTATTATAAGTTTATTAAATGTGTTAAAATATCTGTTATACTTACAAACTGGCACACAGTTCAAGAAGAGTATAATTTTAGAAATATATTTTGGACCTCATTGAATATGTGGTTCTAAATGTATTTATCATCATTTGATAAAGTGAATATTATGTGCACAATGCATTGATTTGTAAAGCTATATACTTGTGAAAATGATGTATGTCATATTATAAATGAGATTGAATGGCAAGCGTAAAGCTTATGGGGAGTTGCTTGATAATTTTACATTGTATTTGATGAATATGCATTAATATATATGTATTTATATGTATGGATGAATATCGATGAGTTGTAAGACTTGTGATGGTACCGAATAGGGGACGCCCTATTAGCCTGAGTGAGCCAAAGGAGGACCGCTCCAACCAGGTGACAGTGGTAATGTGAGGAGACAGAAGGGTGATGAACTCACATTACCTAATCACTTATTGTGACTATAGTCGATCAGTCACTATGCACATAGCAAATTACATTGACCAGACGCCGAATGAGGCAGGTCATTTTACATTGAGTGTGCAGGTTATTTTTAAATTAAGTGTGCCAGACCGCCGAGAGAGGCAGGTGCATTAAAATTGATGATTTTATCTCCAAATCATAATATTTTACTATAGCTTATACAGCTGAGCATAACAACATTTATTTAATGATCATACCATGGTGCATATAGTTTTGGAGATCTGAATATCCTTTGATTTGAGAATATTTGCAATACGGGTCCCATATGGATATACTTCTGAACTGTATTTTCTATATGACACATTTTAAAATATAAGTACATCCATATGCTGACCTAAGAGGTCATAGGAGGAATTATTTGCTCACTGAGTTGTCAAACTCACTACACGATATTTCCACATTTGTTTTCAGATAAGAATATCAGAGTTCGACTTGGCAGATAGGTGGCATATTCTCTGGGTGAGTCTACGTTGTTTCCAAGGCTCAGTTTTTGAATTATACTGTTGTCGTATTCTAGAGTGTGCTCTGAATGCTACAGACAGGATCCCCGTTTCTGCTGTACTATGATGTTTATAGACTTGGTCTGTATATTGTGTATACATGAGAGATCCTATATGTATCTATTCCCATCATAAAGTATTGAATTATGCATAGGAAGGGCCGCTCTAACTGGATGACAGTAGTAATGTGGGGAGGCAGGAGGGTGATAAACTCATATTCCCTGATCACTTATTGTGACTATAATCGATCGGTCACTATGCGTATAGCAAATTGCATTGACCAGACGCCGAGTGAGGCAGGTCATTTTTAAAGACCGCCGAGTGAGGCAGGGGTATGGGTTGACTAGATCGCTGAGTGAGGTAGGTCATTTTTAAATTAAGTGTGTCAAACCACCGAGTGAGGCAGGTGCATGGGTTGACCAGATCGCCGAGTGAGGCAGGTCATTTTTAAATTGTGTGCCAAATCGCCGAGTGAGGCAGGTGCATTAAAAGTGATGATTTTATCTCCAAATCATAAAATTTCACTATAGCTTATACAACTGAGCATAACAACATTTGTTTAATGATCATACCATGGTGCATATGGTTTTGAATATCTGAATATCCTTTGATTTCAGAATATTTAAAATATGGGTCCCATATGAATGTACTTCTGAACTGTATTTTCTATGTGACACATTTTAAAATATAAGTACATCCATATGCTGACCTAAGAGGTCATAGGAGGAATTATTTACTCACTGAGTTGTCAAACTCACTACACGATATTTTCACATTTTTCAAATAAGAATATCAGAGTCTGATTCGGCGCATAGGTGACATATTTTCTGGGTGAGTCTACGTTGCTTCCAAAGCTCACAGTTTTTGAATTATACCGTTTTTGTATTCTAGAGTATGTTCTGAATGCTATAGGTAGGATCCTCATTTCTGCTGTACTGTGATGTTTTAGACTTGGTATGTATATTGTGTATACATGAGAGAAATGGCAAAGAATTGAATTGTGCATCTTTGTAGAGATTATCTGATTGCGAGAAATAAATAAAAATGTTTATTTTACGTAACATAAATTGGGGGCATTACAAGTTGGTAATAGTATTTTCTTTTATATATATTCATATAAATTCCGTTTTTCATCTTAAAATATCTCAAAAATTTCTAAAAATTTACATTCTCATAAACCTTTAGTTAAACTCTTAAATCATTATTTTTCTTCATAAAAATCTTAATAAAAAAATCACAAAATAAATATCTTTATACATAATAAAAGAAAGAATATTTCTAAAAATACAACAAAATTTATTAAAGGCCAATATAATTATTTTAAGTAAAACAATAATTATTTAAATTAAAAATATACTTGCTTTTAGCAGAACATAATCCTTTTTAAACAAATAAAAATATATTTGTTTATAAAAAAATATTATTATGGAAAAAAAATTTACGGGAGTTACATTCTTCCCCCTTAAGAAATTCAGTCCCCGAATTTCAGCCCATCCTACCACATGTAGGGAATGAAATCAAGGCATAATTCAGAGTTACCAACCTTATTACTCAAATAATTGGGGATATCTTTTATGTATAACATCTTTACTTTTTAAAATGTCTCTTTACTTGAGTGATTTTGCCATATAACTTAACCATAGGGATTTCTTTTATCCATAAGTTCTTCACTTGTCGATCAACAATAAAAATTAATTGTACCAATAGTTAAGCTAAATTTTTGTCCAATTGAATTTCTTGAAATTAGGTAACATAAGAAGAATCTAATATGTACTTCTTTCCGAACCTCATTACCTCTTTCATTGCTGATTCCTTCAAAAATATGTGGTCACCAACTGATAATTTCTAGTGCTCAACATGCATGATTCCTTTAGACTTTTGGCCTGTATTGAATTATTTGTATTCATTTTTCTAATCAATTTCGCTTTATATCCTCAAGCTCGCATGGATATATCTATGAATCGATATTAGAAAACACACTCATAAAAGAACATATTCACATCCATATTGGGGTAACTATCTTTTCTTATTCCAAACTTCTATCAAGTCATCGTTGATTCTCACACGTCAACATCATCCCATGAATAGCATCATCTGAATCTATCATATATTTTTATCCTAAAATCCATTAATCAATATGTTAAATATACATAGCAATAAATCCACCAATCCTTTTTGACGTTTATGTACCATTGGCACATGTCTAACAATTCTAACTTACCTCATCACAGTAACTCTATACCTTTTTATTAACACCAATAAATTCATTATCAAAAATATCAAATCTTTCCTCTATCATATTTAAAAGTATCTCATTCTAACTTATATCAATGCTGTTTAATTCACCCAATTATTTCAAGAAGATTTTTCCTAACAATTATTCATACATGAATTCTTAATTTCAACATAATTCACATCCTAGATACTAGACTCAATTTAGTATAATATAAACCTTTAACACAAATATCTTAATCACTTACATTATTTTCAAACATGATTCTCATAGTATTCTCCATATTTCCAAATTAAAAGTTCAAAGATTAATTTAAATCATACTTCCCATATTTTATTACTCAAGAACTTCAACAACATTAATTCTCTTGATTACATTTGTAAAAACACCATAAAGTCATCATCTGTCCACTCCTTTCAAAATTTCTATTACTTTAACCTACTAACCAATTGGACACCATAATAACTGAGTTTCAAAGAAAAGAAATTAACTTTCCTTATAATATGGAAAAAGAATCTTGCATTTAATACCAAATATTAATGTAGGATAATGCAGCAGAAAATGTAGAATACTTAATAGAACATGGTGCCAAAATAGGAAGTTAGAAATTTGGACAAAGCATTGAAATAAAATTAAAATCAGTGGCCGTAATTCTTGAAAATCTGTAAAAAAATCTAGCTGTTATTTTGACAAAAATTGGTGGCAGCAAATTTTGAATATATATGCCAAAATTTAATTCAAAGCTACTGTCATTCGGTGAAATAATATCACATAGAAAAGAAGCATTTCTAAGCTTATAAAAGTTTGTGAAAATCAAAGAATACGTAGTTAACTAGTAGGATGCAGTTGATTGCTTCAAAATAAATATAAGCAATCAACTTAAAATAACTAGTCCAAATTAAAATTTCTCAAAATAGTTAGTCAACTTAATAATACCAATAGTCAACTAGCAAAAACATTGGGAAAACAAAATAAATCATTTGATTGTCCCTCTTCAACAACTAACTTGTTTGCATTTTCAATTTTTTTTTTACAATTACACCTATTACTTATAACTTCCCTACAAGAATCAAGACATCAATGCTTCATCAAGAACAACAAGAAAAAGAAATTTTTTTGGTGATATCTTAACCTTATTCTCTTTATATGCCTAATATGAGCGACTATTACAACTATTGTACATATACATGCTTGCTGTCATTTTTGAAAATTTCACCTTCAATTTAACTTATATCCACTAATCACTCACATAGTTGTTCTAATTATACTTATCCTATTTGTATATCTATCATAAGTATGCCCTTCTCTGAGTTCTATAAATACACACATTAGTATCTTTATTTTCTCATACTCAAAGTTAGGGTGTGTGCAACTATGGAGGGAATTGCATTCCGTCAATTTCGAAATATTTGTGCCTTTTGTGGTTCCAGTCCTGGAAAGGATGGAGAGTATGTGAAAGCTGCACAAAACCTGGGTATGGTACTAGCCAGGAGAAAAATTCATTTAGTCTATGGTGGAGGTAACCGTGGATTAATGGGGTGTGTGTCTACAACTGTCCATGTAGGAGGATGCCAAGTTCTAAGTATTATTCCTACAGCTCTAGTTGCATCTAACATCGTAGGAAAGACAATTGGGGAGGAGTTTAGGGTAGCTTCCATGCATGAGTGCATGGCTAGAATGATGAGCAATGCTGATGCCTTCATTGCCTTACCAAGGGGTTTTGGTACTTTAGAAGAAATTTTCCACATAGTCTCTTAGGCACAACTAAATATGCATCACAAACTGATAGGTTTGTTAAATGTTAACCACTTCTTTGATGGTCTGTTGTCTTTCCTTGATCATACTGTGGAACAAAGGTTCATCTCACACTCAGCACGATAAATTCTCATCTCGGTTTCAAATGTTGAGGAGTTGATTGATGCTTTACAAGCATATGTTCATGTACCTGATCCAACTATGGCTCAAATAGAATGGACGGCAGACAAATGCAGGAAACGCAAATTGGATTTTGATCTTCATCTTTAGATGTAGTAAAATGTAGCTATTATTGTACCACTTTTACTTTCTTAGAGTCTACTTGGATACCATCTTTACCAACCACACTCCCTTAGAGTTGGTAAAACTATCTTTTCATGTTGCTTATGATCCTCTGAACTTTTGAAATATTCTAGTATATCATCAATAAATATAATAACAAGTTGGTATAGGGATGACCTAATTACTATTCATTAAATCTATGAATGCAGCTAGGATATTTGTCAAACTAAATAACATAACCAAGGACTCATAATGCCTATAATGAGTTCTAAAAGAAAATTTTCGTACATCCTTTTCTCTTATCCTCAATTAATGTTACTCATATCTCAAATCAATTTTTGAAAAATATTGAGCACCTTCCAACTCATCCATCCAAAAAGAGATTTAAATCTATTTTCAAAACACTCCCTTTATTTCAAATCATTATCTTGGAGTTAACAATCTCAATCACATCATAACCCACTATCAATGTTATATTAGCCATTCGTCATATTGTTTCACATAAGCAAATCAAACAATCAATTCAAACCTTCTTGACATCCAAACAAGCCATTCCGTTTGTGTTCAGATAGAATTTTCTTATTTTCAGCTAATTTCCTAAGAGGGTTCTCTTTATCATTTTTCGTCAAAACAAGTTTAAAAGCTGAACTAGTAGTCCACACACAAAAGGTACCATCTAGGACATACGCATAGATATTTAAACCTCGCATATTGAAGGAAAAAAAATTAGAAGGAAGAAAAGGATGACACCCTATAGAATTTCACAACAGCACCGTGAGTATAAATATGTTTGCAGTTACATACCCATACTCAAAGTCCTACTACAAAATTCTTTGCTCTGTTAGCCACAGGGAAACCTAATGCTCTGATACCAACTTGTAACGCCCCCAATATACGTTACGTCAAATAAACATTTTTTATTATGTTCGCAAACAGATATTCTCCATAAAGATGCATAATTCAATTCTTTATCATAGGAACAGATATATATAGGATCTCTCATATATACACAATATACAGACCAAGTCTATAAACATCATAGTACAGCAAAAACGGGGATCATGTCTGTAGCATTCAGAGCACACTCTAGAATACAACAACAGTATAATTCAAAAACTAAGCCTTAGAAACAACGTAGACTCACCCAGAGAATATGTCACCTATCTACCTAATCAGACTCTGATATTTTTATCTAAAAACAAATGTGGAAATATCGTATAGTGAGTTTGACAACTTAGTGAGCAAATAATTCCTCCTATGACCTCTTAGGTCAACATATGGATGTACTTATATTTTAAAATGTGTCACATAGAAAATACAATTCAGAAGTACATTCATATGGGACCCGTATTTCAAATATTCTCAAATTAAATGATATTCAATTATCCAAAAGCATATGCACCATGGTATGATCATTAAACAAATGTTATTATGCTCAGCTGTATAAGCGATAGTAAAATATTATGATTTGGAGATAAAATCATCACTTTTAATGCACCTCCCTCTCTCGACAGTCTGGCACATTTAATTTAAAAATGACCTGCCTCACTCGGCGATTTGGTCAACCTATGCAACTGCCTCACTCGGCGGTCTGGCACACTTAATTTAAAAATGACTTGCCTCACTCGGTGATCTGGTCAACCCATGCACTTGCCTTACTCGGCGGTCTAGCACACTTAATTTAAAAATGACCTGCCTCACTTGACGATCTGGTCAACCCATGCACCTGCCTCACTCGGTGGTCTGGCACACTTAATTTAAAAATGACCTGCCTCACTCGGCGATCTGGTCAATGCAATTTGCTTTACGCATAGTGACCGATTGACTACAGTCATAATAAGTGATTAAGGAATGTGAGTTCATCACACTCCTGCCTCCCCACATTACCACTGTCACCTAATTGGAGCGGCCCTCCCTTGGCTCACTCAGGCTAATAGGGCGTCCTCTATTCAGTACCGTCACAAGTCATACAACCCGTCGATATTCATCCATACATATAAATACATATATATTAATGCATATTCATCAAATACAATGTAAAATTATCAAGCAACTCGCCATGAGCTTTATGCTTGCCATTCAATCTTATTTATAATATGACATGCATAATTTTCACAAGTATATAGCTTTACAAATCAATGCATCGTGCACATAATATTCACTTTATCAAATGATGATAAATACATTTAGAACCACATATTCAATGAGTTCCAAAATACATTTCTAAAACTATACTCTTCTTGAACTGTGTGCCAGTTTGTAAGTATAACAGATATTTTAACACATTTAATAAACTTATAATAGCATAAATAATTTATAAACAAAAACAATAATACATTTATAGTTCAAGAAGAGTATGGGGCAAGTTATAGAAAGAAGTATTTACTCAAAGGGTAGGGCTCTTGGTTGGACAGCCCTAAAATGTACTTTTACAATCCGAATTTGACCGATTAGACCTCAAAAATGTGTCCGGAGGGTCCAAAGACTTAAAAAATGACTCTAGGAGCTTGGTCACTATTCACAGTCGAAAAACACTATTCATCGCCGATAAACACTATTCACTACTGGAAAACATTATTCACGAAGAACAAAAAGTTGTTAGATAGCTGAAAAATTTCATATCTTAAGGTTTATCTAGCTCATGAATCTATCTACGGTGTCAGATTTCCAATTGGAGGTCTTTAAGTAAGAGTTTCAAAATTTACCTTTTTTCTGAGAGTTTCTACTTCAGATCTACGGCTATTCAACGGCTAATTTGAGAAATTAATCGGTTAAAACCGTAGTATTCTTCATCCTGAATCCAGTAGCACATTCAATTTGAGATCAAAAGCCAATAGGCAGTCCAGATCTAGAGAAAAATTGAAGGTTACTATTCACTCACTATTCATCTGTGTTTTTAGAAATCTTCACTCCGTCTCCATTCTAATTCCAACTTCCCCTTTTTTTAATAATAATAATAATAATTTAATAATTTAATAATAGGATTTTCTTTTATATATATTCATATAAATTCCGTTTTTCATCCTAAAATATCCCAAAAATTTCTAAAAATTTACATTCTCATAAACCTTTAGTTAAACTCTTAAATCATTATTTTTCTTGATAAAAATCTTAATAAAATAAATCACAAAATAAATATCTTTATACATAATAAAAGAAAGAATATTTCTAAAAATACAACAAAATTTATTAAAGGCCAATATAATTATTTTAAGCAAAACAATAATTATTTTAATTAAAAATATACTTGCTTTTAGCAGAACATAATCCTTTTTAAACAAATAAAAATATATTTTTTTATAACAAAACATTATTATTGAAAAACAAAAATTACGGGATATTACACCCACCACGTGTAGGGAATGAAATCAAGGTATAATTCAGAGTTACCAACCTTATTACTCAAATAATTGGGGATATCTTTTCTTTATATTATCTTTGTTTTTTAATATGTCTCTTCACTTGTGTAGTTTTGCCATATAACTTAACCATAGGGATTTCTTTTATCCATAAGTTATTCACTTATCGATCAACAATAAACATCGATTGTACCCATAGTTAAGCCAAATTTTTGTCCAATTAAATTTCTTGGAATTAGGTAACATAAGAAGAATCTAATACTTCCTTAGCATTGATACAAGAAAAATTGTATCTACATTACTTAAACATGATGGCAAAGCTAGGCAATGTACTACTATGTTCAAATTTTCAAAAGAGTCTATATACTAGAGCTCAACTTTTTCCATCTTTCCAAATCTCATTACCTCTTCCATTGATGCGTCCTTCAAGAATATGTGGTCACCAACTGATAATTTCTAGTGCTCAACATTCGTGGTCCTTATAGACTTTTGGCCTGTATTGAATTGTTTGTATTCCTTTTCTAATCAATTTCACTTTATACAAAGTACTCAACGGATTATATATATATACATGTAAGAAACTCTTAAACCATTGTATATCTCATGCCTTTATATCCTCAAGCTCACATGCATATATCTATAAGTCAATATTAGGAAACACACACATAAAAGAACATATTCACATCCATATTGGGTAACTATCTTATCTTGTTCCAGACTTCTATCAAGTCATCTTTGATTCTCACATGTCAACATCATCTCATGAATATCATCATTTTAATCTATCATCTATTTTTATCTTAAAATCTATTAATCAATATGTTAAACATACGTAACAATAAATCCATCAAATATTTTATAACATTTATATTCTATTGACACATGTTTAACAATTCAAACTTACCTCATCACAGTAACTCTATATCCTCTTATTAACAACAATAAATTCATTATAAAAAAATATCAAGCCTTTCTTCTATCATATCTAAAAGCACATCATTCTAACTTATATCAATCTCGTTTAATTCACCCAATCATTTTAAGAAGATTTTTCCCAACAATTACTCATACATGAATTCTCAATTTCAACATAATTCACATCCTATACTAGACTCAATTTAGCATAATATAAACCTTTAACATAAATATCTTAATCACTTATATTATTTTCAGACATGATTCTCATAGTATTCTCCATATTTCCAAATTAAGAGTTCAAAGATTAATTTAAATCCTACTTCCCATATTTTATTCCTCAAGAACATTGACACCACTGATTCTCTTGATTACATTTGTCAAAGCACCATAAGGCTATCATTCGTCTATTCTTTTTAAAATTTTCATTACTTTAACCTACTAACCACTTGGACACCTTAATAATTGAGTTTCAAATAAAATAAATTAACTTTTCTTGTAATAAGGGAAAAGAACTTTGCATTTAATGCCAAACATTAATAAGGGAAAATGTAGTAGAACAGATGAAAAGTATAATAAAGAATGGTGCCAAAATAGAAAGTCAAAAGTTTGGACAAAGCATTGGAGAAAGTTAAAATTGGTGGCCGTAATTCTTGAAAAGCTATAAACAAAATTTAGCTATTATTTCGGCAAAAATCGGTGGCTGCAAGTTTTGAATATATGTGTTAAAATCTACTTTAAAGCTATTGGTATTCGGTGGAAAAATAGTACATGAAAAAAAAAATTTTGAGCTTATAAAAGTCTATGAAATATAAAGATCACGTAGTTAACTAGTAGGATGCAGTTGATTGCTTCAAAATATATGTAATCAATCAACTGTAAAATAACCAGTCCAAATTAAAATTTCTCAAAATAGCTAGTCGACTTAATAATACCGATAGTCGATTGGCAAGAACATTGGGAAAACAAGAAAAATAATTTAATTGTCCCTCTTCAATAATTATTTGGTTTGCATTTTCACTCTTCTTTTTTTACAATGACGCCCATCACCGACAACTTCCCTACAAGAATCAAGACATCAATACTTCATCAAGGACAACAAGAAAAAGGAAATTTTCTGCTGATATCTTAACCTTATTCTCTTTATATGCCTAATATGAGTAACTATCACAACTACTGTACATATACATGCTTGCCGTTATTTTTGAAAAGTTCACCTTCAATTTAACTGATATCCACCTACCACTTACATAGCTATTGTAATATGCCACCGGCCTATTCACATAGCTATTGTAAGTATGCCATTTTCTAAGTTCTATAAATGCACACGTTAGTATCTTTACCTTCATACTCAAAGTTAGGGTGTGTGTAGTTATGGAGGGAATCACATTCCGTCAATTTCGAAATATTTGTGTCTTTTGTGGTTCCAGTACTGGAAAAGATAGAGAGTATGTGAAAGCTGCACAAAACCTGGGTATGGTACTGGCCAGAAGAAAAATTCATTTAGTCTATGGTGGAGGTAACCGTGGGTTAATGGGGTACGTGTCTACAACTGCACATGCAGGAGGATGTCAATATCTAGGTATTATTCTTATAGCTCTAGCTGCATCCAACATCATAGGAAAAACAATTGGGGAATAATTTAGGGTTGCTTCCATGGATGAGCCCATGGCTAGGATGATGAGCAATGCGGATGCCTTTATTGCCTTACCAGGGGGTTTTGGTACTTTAGAAAAGATTTTTCAAATAGTCTCTTGGGCATAACTAAATATGCATCACAAACAGATAGGTTTGTTAAATGTCAACCACTTTTTTGATGGTTTGTTGTCTTTTCTTGATCATGCTGTGAAACAAAGGTTTATCCCACACTCAGCACGACAAATTCTCATCTCAGCTTCAAATGCTGAGGAGTTGATTGATGCTTTACAAGTATATGTTCATGTACTTGATCCAATTACAACTCAAATAGAATGTACAACAGACAATAGCAGAAAGCGTAAATTGGACTTGGATTTTCATCTGTAATTGTAGCAAGATGTGGACAATGTTGTACCACTTTTACTTTCTTAGGATCAACTTGGATACCATCTTGCTAGCCACATACCTTAAGAAAGTAATATTACTAAGTCAAAATTCGTATTTTGAAAACTTAGCATATAGCTGATACTCCCTTGGAGTTTGTAAAACTATCTTTAATTATTGCTTATGATCCTCTGAACTCTTAGAATATTCTAGTATATCATCAATAAATATTTCAGAGATGACTTAATTATTATTCATTAAATCTATGAATGCAACTGTGGGATTTGTCAATCCACATGACATCACCAAGAATTCATAATACCCATAATGAGTCCTAAAAGAAATTTTCTGAATACCCTATTCCCTTATCCTTAATTGATGATATCTAGATATCAAATCAATTCAATTTTTGAAAAATGTTGAGCACCTTGTAACTGGTCAAACAAATCATCTATATGAGGTAATGGGTTTTCATTGCACTCTATCACCTTATTCAACTGTCTATAATCTATGCATAGTCATAAGGATCCATCTTTCTTTTTCAAAAATAGAACTGTAGCACTCTAAGTAAAAGTACTAGGGCATTTAAATCCCATTTCTAACATTTCTTGTAACTATTTCTTTTTCAGATCCTTAAGTTCAGTGGGTGCCATTCTATATGGAAATATAGACACTGGTTAAGTTCCAAGAAATAAATCAATATACCAAATTCTATTTATCGTTTCGGGATAATTCTGAAAATTCCTTAGGAAATACATTAGAAAATTCTCTAATCACTGGAACTTGATTTACAATGGTATACTTTATATCAACATCTCTCACCACTGCCAAATATTCTTGGCACCTTTTTGTAATGACTTATAGGCTACTAAAGTAGAGATTAGATTAGTAGATACTTTGCTACGGTCTCCTTGTATCAAGAAAGAAAATTCTTCAGAAATATTGAATTTAATCACCTTCAAATGACATTCCAAAATGGCATGGGATGATACCAACCAATCCATTCTCAGTATCACATCAAAGTCTACCATTTCTGGACAACCGGGTAAAACGGATGTCACATTCAAAAACCATCATATTTGGTATATGTCTCAATTTTATAAATTCCTTGGCACGCCTATCCTTTTCACTTCTAAGCAGAAATTGACCTATAAATATTTTTTTTAGATGCCACAATATTCAATCTATCTTATACTAGAAACTTTATCAACTTCGAATAGAAAGGAATTTGAAACCCTACAGAATCCCTCAGTAACACCTGAAGTATAAATATGTCCAGCTCATATCCATACTAAAGGTCCTACTAAAGAATCCCTTACTTCGATAGCCACAGGGAAACCTAATGCTTTGATACCAACTTGTCATGCCCCTAATTTTAAAGCACATGAAACACATACTTTACGATCATATATTTTCCATAACATGTATAATACACTATTTTACAGATATGTATTTCCATATATATACCAAATCTATAAACATCATAGTACAGCAGAAGCAAGGATCCTGCTTGTGGCGTTCAGAGCATACTCTAAAGTACAAATACAATATAAATCAAAATCTATGAGCCATGGAAACAAAGTAAGCTCACCCAGAGATCATGTCTTCTAGCTGGTCAACTATCTGAAGGGGAATGACCAAACTCTATATCCTTATCTGAAAAAAAAATATAAACATCGTGTAGTGAGTTTGACAACTCAGTGAGCAGATAATACCTCCTATGACCTCTTAGGTCAACATATGGATGTACTCATATTTTAAAATTTGATACAGAAAATACAGTTCATAAGTACATTCATATGAGACCCGCATTTTAAATATTCTCAATTCATATTGTAACAACTCCATTTAAGTAAATGTAACAATTTTTTTTTATATTTAAAAAAAATATTCCATGAAGTTATTACTACTTTAATTCTAACCATTTAACTCGTAATAATAATCACTTTAACCAAGCATAATTGTTATTAACAGTGATACAATACTTATAATACAATACTTAGTTTCCATACACACCATTATTTTACAAACATTTGTACAAAGATACATAGTAGCTCTAGTCATCTATGTCGACTACTTCCAGTGACAGTGGTGCGGGTGGCACGTCCACCGGAATCTCAGTCACATCTACGACACATACATCTGATATAGTTGGTAGTTGCCCAAGGTAGGGCACCTCGATCCAACGTACAGTAATAATAAGTGTCATAGAGAAAATCTGCATATTATTCTTCTGAACATGATATGGAAATATAGTGAGAATTAAATCCCAGTAAGTTCAATAATAAATCATAATTTACCATCAATATAGTTCATCATGTCATGTTCAGCTGTATAAACTACAGAAAATATCTTTGGTCACATGAATGCATTATATCTATGCACATAAGAATCATACAGTAATGATATGTATGACATGATTAACTATTTTCAGAATATCATATGATGACTATCAATTTATTCTCATATCAAGCTACCCCGGTCAGGGTGAGTATTTTCTACTCTCCGGTACGAGCTTTTCTCACTCCGTCCGACATGGCCCACTTTCTCTTTCTTTTCTCATTAACATGATCATAACCGTTGGTAGGGCGTCCCCTACTGGTGCACCACACGGATTGCCATGTGACCGTGCTCATTTCTTTTCTTTTCACAATGATAGCCAAAAATATGCTTTCAATAACAAGTATGTTCATCAAAATATAACTATTACCAAAAATCATTGGTAATCATGCCATGAACATAACCATTTCAAATATCACTTTATAAAATATTTCCATATCAAAATTTCACACTTAAGATGGTAAGAAGTTCATACAATGGCAATGGCTATGGCTATACTAGTCATTTATTATTTTCATTTATAAGATTCATCTTCTTTTTTAAATATTAATTTTATTTCTTTATTTTCTTGATGCAGGTTTTCATCCTGTCTAACATTCTCTTACTAATCAGAGCATAACTCCCTCAATTTAACTCTGATGTAGGTGATCTTGGTGTCAATTTCAAGATAAAACAATTATCTAAAATTATTAGAGATCAAGGTGATATTACTCCCTAAATGTACAGGTTATTTCTTTTTGGATAGGTTCTGACCTTTATCTACTAATATGTCCATATCTCCCTCATAAGAATTCCAAATTAAGTGATTCCAGGGGCTAACGATCCGTGACACATATATATATATAATTCATATGTTAACTATTTATTTTAATTCCTTATAGAATGTTCCCAAAAATTAAAATACCGAGGCTATCATAACATATTCTTCCCTGATTAACCTTTTTTCTGACCATTGCTTACTAATCGGAACATATCTACCTCATATGGACTCCAAATTGAATGATTCCAGTGGGTAAAACTCCGTGACGCACATAGCTACAATTCTTATGTTAATCATTTATTTTAATTTCATACATATAAGTCCCAGAAATTAAAATACCGAAACTATCCTAACATATTCTTCCCTGATGAACCATTTTCTGACCTTTGCTACCTAATCGGATCATATATACCTCATATAGACTCCAAATTGAATGATTCCAGTGGCTAAAAATTCGGGACACACATATCTACAATTTGTATGTTAACCATTTATTTTAATTCCATACAGATAATTCTCAGAAATTAAAATACCAAAACTATTCTAACATATTCTTCCCTGATGAACCATTTTCTGACCTTTGCTACCTAATCGGCTCATATCTACATCATATGGAATCCAAATTGAATGATTCCAGTGGCTCCAAATCCGTGATACACATATCTACAATTCTTATGTTAACCATTTATTTTAATTCCATATAGATAATTCCTATAAATTAAAATACCGAAGCTATTCTAACATATTCTTCCCTGATGAACCATTTTCTGACCTTTGCTACCTAATCGGCTCATATCTACATCATATGGACTCCAAATTGAATGATTCCAGTGGATAAAAATCCGTGACACACATATCTACAATTCTTATGTTAACCATTTATTTTAATTCCATACAGATAATTCCCAGAGATTAAAATACCGAAGCTATCCCAACATATTCTTACCTGATGAACTATTTTCTGACCTTTGCTAACTAATCGGACCATATCTACATCATATGGACTCCAAATTGAATGATTCTAGTGGCTAAAAATCCGTGACACACATAGCTACAATACTTATGTTAACCATTTATTTTAATTCCATACTGATAATTCCCAGAAATTAAAATACAGAAGCTTAAAATTTTGCCACCCATAGCCATACCTATGCAGAACTTTCTATACCGGCCTAAGTATTCAAACATACATCACATGCAAGATCAATATGTAACATGACATAGCAACATCCATGACCAATCATCACAGTTCTAAGATCAAAATCTCATATAAATATTATAAGTTTCAAAAGTTTTCTTCAAAAAGAAATATTGTTAAACTTACCTAAGAATCTCCCTAGCTTACTTAGTGAATTGGTTTTCTTGTTTCCTCTTGAAAGAAGTAGCAAGATTCCTTCCTTCCTTTAACTTTTCTAGCAGCTTAGGTAAGAGAAGGAGGGTGAATTTTTTGAACCTTAAGGATGAAGAAGAAAAAATGGACTCAAGTGGAGATTAAGGTAACTTACCTTGAGTACTTAGCCTTCTAAACTTCTCCTTTTTCTTTCTTCCTTTCTTCTCCTCTCTTTCTCTCCTTTCCTCACTCTACCTTGCTTCTATTTCTCTCTCTTCCTCACTTGGACAAAATTAAAATGTTGTAAGGGTGGGTTTTCTTATATAGACCACCAAATAATTCATCTTTCATGATCATGGGTCTACCTTATCACAATTAGGATACACTTTGTTGAATTTTTGGAAAACAAACAACTTATGTTCTTGTCTTCCTCTTCCTTAGTCAAGATATGCATAGGAAAAAGAGATTTGTATTTTGAAAATTATGATGATATGTTCTTAAGATAAGGGACAAGGTCCCTTTGATTTAGGGATTCATTTCCATTTTCTTTTGTCTTAAACAAGTATGATAGGTTTTCCTTTTTAGGTGGAAAATTTCTAGCCCTTGAATCTCCATTATTTGGTTGATATTATTTGTGTGGGATATGAATGTTTTGTCCTAATGCCATGTATTATCATACCACTTACTAGAATTATGAGTGTAGGATATAGATGTTTTTGTCCTAAAGCCTTGTATTATCATGCCACTTGCCAAAATTATGAATGTAGAATCACACCACTTGCTAAATTTTTGTCTTAATGCCATGTAACCTAATCTTTATTATTATTACATTATTATATCATCACTTAATTTATTTTATTTTATTTTTCCTCTTGGATTTGGGCTTATTCCTACCCATTATGGGCTTATCCCTACCCATTTTCTTTGCTTTGGATAAAATTCTACCTTTCTTGGAGGGCTTGGTCACATTTTCATAATTTTTGGGCTATTGGTCCAATTACTATATCCTAGTCCAAGTCCATGTTTTATTTCTTGCTTAGGTTATTCAATGGGCTTGCTAGAAACTTATGTGAAGTGGAAAACTATATATGAAGTGTCCATAGGTAAAAGCCCAATGTATGGATAAAGATTTTAAACTTAGTAACTCGAGTTCTTGAATTAGGAAAAATTACCCTAATACAATGTTCTTGAAATTTTAAGACCTTTACTTGTTTCTAAAAATTTATCTTCCTTATCCAAGAATTTTGCATCTTTTTAGTATGTTATTTCTAATTTCTTTCCTATTAGGTTTTTCCTCTTTATTTGTTCTTAATGTTAGAAACATTTTCTATGCATATACATAAGGTGAAGAATATCTAAGGATTATATTTCCTTAGATATCTAAAATATTGTCTAATAAATTTTATTTCCTTAATTAAATATTTTTGTACTTTTATCAATAAAAGAAACGAAATTAGGGATATTACACATATCACATTCAGATATTTAAAATCATATGCAATACAGTATGATCATTATTTAAATATTGTAATGCATCAAAATCTTTCACATGAAAACATTAGGAGGATCCCATATCAGAACCACCATATCAGAGTTCAAGCTTCTCCGTACTTTGTTGGTGTAGGATTTGCCTAAACTCAGCATCCCACTGAGGTTTTCCCTACCACCATTCAAGAGGACACGCGAAGGGACTCTAATATGGGTATTTCCTAAGCACATAGCAATGGAAGGCAAATCACATCTCATATAGTTGGCATCTCACCCATATAGGAGGAATCCTGCTCTCCTTTACATATAATATCACGTGTATTGGCCGACACACGAGGCTAGCACAACCGCCTGCTAGTTGGGTTATCAAGGTGCACTAGGGCTAACATCATCTGATGTTAGCAAACAGTGTTTCCAATAGGATTCCTCCACAGAAAATACCATATGCACATATGCCATATAATCTAGTATAAAATTCTCAATATAATGCAGACTTTTAGTCTCAGTACAGATTCATCTGTCATAAATTCCTCATTCAGGGTTTATCACATGTACATACCATTTCTCGAGGCAATCATATAGCTTTATAAATAATGCCACATGTATAAATATTCACTTTATCATTTAATGAGAAATACATGTGAAATCAGATACATCATGAGTTCAGAAATCTATTTTCAAAACTATACCCTTCTTGATATTGGGTAAGTCATAGGAAGAATCATCTACTCATAGGGTAAGGGCTTCATATTGGACAACCCTAAAATGCACTTTTCCAATCAACATTTGACTAAACAGACTTCAAAAACATGTTCGGAGGGTCCAAAAATCAAGGAAATGACTCCGGAAACTTGGTCACTATTCATCGCCGAAAAATACTATTAACCAAGAACAAAAAGTTGTTAGATAGTGATGTGATCTTAATTAAGCATGATATTAATACCTTTAAACTTAATTTTTGTTTGATTTAAGTAAAATATAATTAGGAATTAGCTTAGTTTTGTGTTTTGTGTTGTAGTTACAAAGGAAGAAGAAAAGAGAAGAAAAAGATAAGAAATTCATAGAAAAATGTTACATTGCAGCGATTCCAGACCTTTCAGAACTGTTTTGAGCATATCTCCCTCTTAGGAACTCCAATCAAAGTGATTTAAGTGGCTGTGAAATGATAACACAATCCTCTACAACTTTTATGTTGAACACTTGGTCAAATTCAGGAGATTTCATAGCGTTATAGAGCTCGTAAATCAGAATCATAGTGCAGCAAGGTGAATTCTGACCTTTGGTCACTAATTTTAGTATATATCCTTCAATTTAGATTAGATTAAGGCGATTCTAGCGGCTATGGAAAGAAGGGACATAGAGATACAACTTTCATGTTCGGTACTTTGGCAAATGCTAGAGCTTTCTAAGCGCCGTGGCGCTGTGTCATTGTAGGTTTGGAGGGCTGCGGCGCTCCCTAGCGCGCCGCGGCTTTTGTTGCCCAGAAGCACCGGGCACCGCAGCACCCCGTCATAAGGTTTTTGGAGCGCCACGGCACCCGTGTAGCGTGCCACTGTGCCCGCCGCTGCACCAATTCGTTGAATTTGCGATTTTTAGGGTTTCTTGACTCCAATTGAAGCCCGATGGGCCGGGATTTGACCTAGAAACACTCCTACTTCGATTAGGAGGAGTTAATATATAAAAATGAAGTAAAGCAAGCAGAGAAGTCATCCAATCTTTCATCTAAGTTCTATGTTACATTCTTCAATTCTTCTTTTAATTTTCTTATGGCCCTACGTGGCTAGTTCTTTTTAGTTGGTTGAGGTAGATTGAAACCTCAAGGAATTTTCATACATTGTGATATTTGGATTTGATTTTATTGTTTCAATTTGAATTGAGTATTGATTATTCATCTGTTCTTCTTCTTAATAATTATTCATATGATTGCTAGAAGGCCTATTAGTATATTGTCTGTCTAAATCTACCGTTGAATTGTGTTTTGAACAAAGTCTTCAATTCTGCGATTCATGAGGCAAATAGGTTTGAGGATTTTGGATGATAAATCATTGAATCTATGATGAATGATTAACTAAATTAGATATAGCCAATGTGTTTATATTTGTTTAGCTCTGTCAGTTTCTCTAGTTCTTCATGCGGTTAACAAGTTATGTTTTACCGATGTGCTAAAGGATTGCTTGTTAATTAGGGTTTAATTAGTGCAATTGTCATTAATTTACTAGACTTAAGGAGAAACAGGGTTAGAACCCCAATGATAGATATTCAATTACAGATTGATTATGTTGTCAATGATCAATGTAATCCTTTGACGGTGGATATCAACCGAAACTAACGTCTTTATCATTAATTACTTTCTCTTAATTACTTTCATTATTGTCTACTTGATTTTATTTACAATTATCAATTCCCCCCTTTTTCAATCACATAAGGTAATATCAGTCTCTGTGGGATCGACCCTTAGTCCCACTACTACAGGTTAATTTTGAGGTAAGGTATCAATTTAGGTGTACTTACGACAGTGCACACCAGATAGCTGAAAAATTTCATATCCTCATGTTTATCTAGCTCATAAATCCATCTACGGTGTCAGATTTCCAATTTAAGGTCTCTAAGTAAGAGTTTCAGAACTTACCTTTTTCTAAGATTTTCTACTTTCGATTTGCGGCAATTCAACGGTTGATTTGAAAAATCATTCGGTCAAAATTGTAGTATTCTTCATCTTGAATCCAGTGGTACCCTCAATTTTGAGATCGGAAGCCAATATACACTCCAGATCTAGAGAGAAAAATGAAGGTTACTTTTCACACTATTCACACTTTCGTAGAGTTCGATTTACATCTCCGTTCTGTCTCCCCCTTCCCCTTTTCTCTTCTATTTTTTTATAATAATAATAATAATTATTTAATAATTGCATAATAGGATTTTATTTTATATATATTCATATAAATTCCGTTTTTCATCCTAAAACATTCCAAAAATTTCTAAAAATTTATATTATTGCAAAACTTTAGTTGCAATATCAACTCATGACTTTTCTCGATAAAATTTTAATAAAAAAATCACAAAATAAATATATGTATGTATAATAAAAGAAATAATATTTTTAAAAATAAAACAAAGATTTATTAGAGGCCAATATAATTATTTTAAGCGAAACAATAATTATTTTAATTAAAAGTATACTTGCTTTTAGCAAAACATAATCATTTTTAAATAAATAAAAATATATTTGTTTATAGCAAAAAACTATCATTTAAAAATAAAAATTATGGGATATTACATTTTGTAATATGATTTCCCTATAAAACAATGTTAAACTAAAAAATTCTCACAACACTAACTGACGTGTTTCTCTCAAAATTAATGGCACTCAGACTCGTGTTTACTCAAATGTGGTTTTTACACTCCTATATGCTCACACTCTCTTGTATTCTTCCTCTCTTGGTCTCCTCTTTCCATTCTTTATTGAACTCAAACAAAACATTTTCTTGCAACAATTCAAACTCAACTAATAGAATTCAAAGAGTAAAGAAAAAATAGATTTTGAAGAAGCAAAGGGAACAAAGAACTTTAGAAAAGAAAATTGAAGACAAGATAAGCAATTGAATAAGAAAATCATAGCAAGAAATTGTAACATTCTAAACCTTTAATAAATTTACATAAATTTAAGAATAAGTAGAAAACACATATGAAAAGTAAATTAAGATGCTTAGTTATGTGACAATAAGGCAAGTATAAAATAGGTGACATACTTAATATTGAATCATATAAATAAAATTCTTAGGATCATAATGGATGGAGAGAGGACACAAATACATTTTTTTAGACATTACTAATCTAGGATTAGTAATAAATTAAGACATATATGAACAAGAATTAAAATGTGTAGTTGTTGACAATAAAGTCTTTATAAAATATGTGGAACCATTTCATGGTTAGAAGTAATATAAATTAAAAAAATTGGAGCATAAATGAGAGGAATATGATACAAAGATATTCCTTAGGATGCTACTAATTTAGGATTAGCAACATAATAAGGAAGGAAGAAGCATCACGTGTATATATATATATATATATTTCTTCTCCACCTCCACCATGCATATTCTAATATATATATTTACATATGCAAAAGTAGAAGCATTACGTATATATATATATATATATATATATATATATATATATATATATATATATATATTTCTTCTCCACCTCCACCATGCATATTCTAATATATATATTTACATATGCAAAAGTAGAAGCACTACGTATATATATATATATATATATATATATATATATTCTTCACCTCCACCATGCATATCATAATGCATGCACATGAGAACTTGAAACAAGCACCAAAGAACTTGAAACAAGTACCAACAGATTTAAATACATATACAGCGGTTGGAATACAAGCAGGAACACGCCCCCATCTGTAGTAGAATTCATGCCCATCTTTGCTCAGCAGAAACACGCTCCACATGCAGCAGAATCACGCCCCACATGCAACAAAAACACGCCCCACAAAGCAGCAAAATTCATGCCCATCCTTGCTCCATAAAGCAAGCAGAAACACACCCATCATCGAATTTATAAGGCAGTAGAAACATGCCCCCATCTGCACTATAAAGCAGCAGAATCATGCCACCTTTGCTCCATGAGACAAGCAGAAGCTTACATGCATGCAAGTTATATGGCAAGATATGTTTCCTTTATGTATTATCCATATACTTTCACCCACCCCCACTGAGCATATTATAATATATATACATATGCATGCACTTACGTGGAGGAGCAGTAGGAAACTTACCTCCTTGCCCTGCAGAACCCAGGGAATCCCTGCAACCATGGCAACCACATCCTTGCATTTCAGTAATGGGGCAACAGGCTCACACTAGCTTTGCCTCACGCCAACAGTAGAAATGGGAGAGGGAAGGTAGTCAAAAACTTAAGAGACAAGAAGAAGGAAGAGAGAGAGAGCAACCAGGAAGAAGAAGAAAATCTAAGAGAGGAGGAAGAGAGAGAAAGCAATCAGAAATGGTGAGAGTTCCTTCTTCTTTCTTCCCTCACCATAAGGCAGTGAGAGTGAGAGTGAGTGCTGAGATTTGAAGCTTTGCTCATCCCATATTTTGTGCAAAAAAACGTGGCGGAGTTGCAAGGGAAACCAAGAGGAGAAGCAAGCTGCAAATTGAGAGCCATAGGAGTAGGTTTGCACAAGGTAAGTTTGGCTTCTTATAAAACTCTGGTTTAGAGTTTATTAGGCTAAATTTAGGCTCTGCATGGACGAATTTCTGTCTAAAATATGAAAACATGTTCAACATAGAAGTTGTAGCCCTTTTTCTTAGGTTTCCATATCATTTGGAATCACATGAATCATACTTAAAAGCAGAGATTTATACTCCATGGAGTGATGAGAGGTCAAAATCGGGTCTGGAATTCAGACTCGTGAGAATAGCTTCTTTTTTTGAATTTTTGGTACTAACCTATAAGGAATATGAAGACATGGTTAACAGGAAAACTGTAGATATATTTCTTACAGTTACAAAGCCACTAGAATTACCTAATTTTGAGTCTATATGAGTAAGTTATGGTCTAATTAGTGAGTAAAGGTCATAGAGCACAGAAGGGTTAGGTTGAGAACACATAAACCTTTTTGTACCTAAAAATATTGGCTTAGTAAATTGGGTAAATGGCCTTTAAATTCTCTAATTTTTGGTGAGAAAAGTCTTAAAATGTTTGTAATCAATTCTGAAAATTTTTGTGATTTTTGAGAACCTACAACTAGGCCTTTTACAATCAAAATAGTGCTGAGAATAATCTGCTGGACATCTTAGGCTATTGATGGAAAAACTAAAAATTGAAGGTGTTAGATTCGTATGAAATTTTTATGACATGTTAGAGGGATCCTAATTAAGGATCCCACCAAAGTTTATAGAAATCTGGGAAGGTTAAAGCACATAATAAAATATAGAAATTTGGTGGGATAGGAAGTGAGTTAGAACAGACCATAACTAGGGACAACCTTTAAAACTTAGGTTATTCGAGGGGTCAAATGAATTATTTTTTATTTTATGGTGATTATATAACATATCTAGGATGCTTCATATAAAATATTACAAATTTTGAAGAAGTTTTACCAATCGAAAGGAATGCAAAACAGAATAGAAATGGAACTGAAACCAATCTGCATTGTTCTGGGTTATGGAGGTAGTTCTTGGGGTTGAATGGAAGAGTTAAGGGCTGAGAGAACCACAAAATAAAATACACATGTAAAGGTACCTCCATACAAAATTTTAGAATTTTTAGAGAACTTTTGTCATATTTAATAATAACCCCAAATCTCAACAGAATCATAGTTTGGTTTTGGGGTGCAAAAGCTCTTAAACTATATATTTATGACTTTAGGTGCTAATATGCATGCATTAACCAAGATCTCTTATATGTTTTAGTTTGAGTTACTGGTACTATAACCTTGGCAGCCTTGGAAAGGAAGTGATTGTGTTGGAATTGAGGTAGCTATCTTTTCCTTAAAACACTCTTTATGTTTATAAACTTGAATTTATCAATTTTCACTGGTTGCCTGACTTTTATGCTATGATGAATGATAGTCTAAAGATATGTTATGTATGCATTCTAGAAAATTAAAGGGGTGCCCAAAGTGTGCCAAGTAAGCCCCATTTTCCCCATGATTGGCCAATAATAGGATATGCATAACCCTTTACAAGTATGGCCGTATGTGACTACATTGGGTAAGTAGACCATAATGTTATAGGTCCCTAGTGTGACAAAAGATGATGTATGTATGTATGTATGGTCAGTACTTATATTTTAGTGAAATAAATTGAGATGTTTTAAGGAATGGAATGTATACAGTTTTTTTAAAAATTTTGCTAGCTATTGAGATGGTCATCTCATTTTTTTATGCCCACATAATCACATTTCAGGTACTCTAGCAAGAAGTGAGCAACAGGGGTCTCAAGGTTGAACCATCTCATTATGGATTGTATTTTCTTTGGTTGTGTAATATATGTGGAATGGCCTAGATGAGCGTTAATTCCCTTTTAGACAGCTTATAATGTGATATAAAATAAGTTATGGACTGTACCCTTTTTCTTTATGGTATAAGATCCTTTTTGCTGTAAGTAATGCATATCATGCCTAGTTAGTTGCCTATAAGGAATTGAAATTTGAAAATGTTTAGAATAGCCTGAAGCACTTTCATGCTTATCCAAGAAAGATAACAAACAATATAAGTGAATAGGTTAATTTATGGGCTAGGTAGACATTGCTAGAAGTTTATAGATGAGAAAAAAATGTATAATACTAAATTCTCTTAAGTGGAATATTCTATGATGTGGATGTATGAAATAAGATGCTAGTCAGTAGGGTGTGACAGAAAACAACTAGAATAAAAAGAAATCTAAGACTAGAAGAAAGAAAACAATTGAGATAGAAAAATAATCTAAGTAAGAAAAGAAAATGAAATGAAAGATCAAAGTAAGAAAAAAAAATTATGCAATTAGAATAATTGGTTCTCTTTTTTTTTTTAAGACCAGATTGTAAAAACTACATGGAAAACTTGAAATTCAATAATACTGAATTCTAACTATTTTTTTTTAAATTTCTCTTTTTCTATGTTTTCATAATTTTACACTTTTTTTCTTTATTTTTATTACGAATTTTTTTCTTTTTTTTTCTCAAATATTTTTTCAAATATGTACTTAAACGAAGATTACAAGAAATCAATAAAAGATAAGAAGAATGTAGAACACAAGAAAAAAAAATCTCAATTTAGCAAGATGGAATAATAACGAGAAAACAAGTAAATAAGATATATCAAACTTGACTTAGAACTTAGGCTTTGATACCAAATGACGTGAACCCTTGATATGAACCTCACCAAGAATAGTGAGACCTAGAAACAATATAGGATCCAATTTGAAAGATTGTGTTATAACAAAACATAAGAAAAAAATGACCTTAACCCGTTATCTATAAATAGATAAGAACTAAAGGTATACGAAAATATTGCAAACTTATCACTCAAAATCTTCTTCCATTTCTTGAGTGTGGCGTTTGCAATATTTTCTTATACCTTTTGTTTTGATCTCTTTATAGATAATGGGTCAAGGTCCTTTTTTCTTGTTTTTTTTGTTATAAATTTAAATTAGAACACAATCCTTCAAATTGGACCGCCAAATGATTCAGGTTCTCACTACTCTTGATTAGGTTCATATTAGGGGTTCACATCAAATAGGAAACAATAATAATTTAGAAGAAAAATGAATAGTATAAGATGAAAGGATCTTACCTATTTCTCTTGCTTTTGGAGATTATCTTTCATCAAACAATAAAGGGAACTACTTCTTTGAATGAGTCACTCGAACTTAGCTTTAGATAAGTAACTTATGTAATAATTGTCTAAGTACCACCTACAAAACACATTGTTTCTTTCTTATAAGTACCCAAGTCTTTTTGAGTCCTTGAGAGTTAGAAGCATCAATGGTACCATCAGGTACCTATTTCATTTTGTTCCCATATATATGATCATTCTTATAAAATCATTTATTTGCATTATGACCCTTTTTACATCAATAAGAACAAGTTATATTTGGATTTCTTGACATGGTAGTAGGCACAAAGTAATTCTTGTAATATTTTTCTTTGGTTTATAACCTAGAAAAACCTTATCAAACACACAACTTTGATTTCCAAGCAAAATATTATAATTATCTCTCTCTTTAGTGAATTTAGCAAGCACATTATTCAAGTTCACTTTATCTTTTTCTAGTTTCTTAAAATTAGTACAAGAAAGAGAGACACATGCACTTTTCTTTAGAGAAGCAATTTTTTATTTTAAAGAGACATTTTCATCTTTTAAAACATAATTATTTTCTTTTAAAGAATCATTTTCTTTTTCAAAATCATAAATCTTCTTTTAAAAAAAAGGATACTTATTTTTCAATAAAGTAAGCATTTTAGTAATAATAATATATTCATCATGTAACTCATTAAAAGCTTGTTGCAGTTCATCATAAAAAGAGTTGTGAAGTACTTACCTCACCCTTTGCCATCAAATAGAGATTTGCTTCCTCATCTTCATTAGAATTAGGATAACTATTTCCCCAAGGGGCCACAAACCATTTTCTTCCTTTATCTTTCTCTTTTCTTCTCTTTTTATAATATGACTCTTGTTTCTTTAAGAATTTTGTGCATTCCCATTTAATGTGTCATGGCTTCCCACACTCATAGCAAGTAATAGGATCTCTACCTCGTCCTTCTTGGTTTCTTTACAAATGTGGCCTTCTTATTTGCCCCTTTCTTACGAACCTGTCAAACGTTTTAACAAACAAGGTAAGATTGTCAAGTGTAAGCTCAAAATTACTTGTAGAGTTTTTGTCATGCCCATAATTTAAGGGCACGTGAAAAACATATATCACAAGCAGATATTTGCCATAACATGCATAATGCAATCCTTTATCATGGAAACAGATATATAAAGGTTCTCCCATGTATATACAATATACAGACCAAGTTTATAAACATCAGAGTAACAATAGAAGTAAGGATCCTGTCTATGGCATACAAAGTATACTCTAGAATACAAATATAGTACAATCCAAACAATGTGAGCCTTGGAAGTAGCATAGGCTCACCCAGAGAGTATGTCACCTAGCTGATCACCTATCTGTAGGACCAGACTCTGTATCATTATTTAAAAAATATATAAATATCATATAGTGAGTTTGGCAACTCAGTGAGTAGATAAAACCTCTCATGATCTCTAAGTCAGAAAATGGATGCACTAATATGATAAAATTGTCACATAGAAAATACAATTCAGAAATGCATCTATACGGGACCCGCATTTCAAATATTCTTAATTCAAAAGATAGTAAGATATCCAAAACCAGATATAGTATGGTATGATCATAAAATAAATATGGTTATGCATAAGAATATTTCACGTGTAAATATTATGAGGATCCCATATCAAAACCACCGTATCAGAGTTCAAACCCCTTTTCGTACTTTGGCGGTGTAGAATTTGTCTAAACTCAGTATCCCAGCTGAGGTTTGCCCTACCACCATTCAAGAGGACACACGAAAGGACTTTAATATAGGTATTTCCCAAGCACACAGCAAGGGATGGGCAATCATAATCACACAGCATTCTACCTCTTTTACAGAATTCATATCATGTATGTTGGCTGACACACACGTGACTAACAACACCCTTGCTAACTAAGGTTTGAAGGTGCACCAGGGCTAGCATCACCTACTGCTAGCAAACAGTGTTTCCAATAGGATTCCTCCACAGAAAAGTAATTGCATAAGTACAATATCATTCAAATCAAAAGTTACAGTCTAATACAGAAATTTCAGTCTGAGTTCAGTCCTCCGTCAAAATTTTCCAGTCAAAGTTTAACACATAACCATGCCCTTTTTTCAAGGCAACCTTATAGTTGTACAGATCAATGCTACATGCACATAAATATTCCTTTTCAAAATTATGAGAAATTTATTTAGAAACACATGTTCAATGGGTTTAAGAATCAATATGCAAAACTATACTTTTCTTGAACAATATGCTAACTAGTAAGAAAATCTGATAATTTAACTTATTTCAAAGACTTATAATAGTACAAAAACTTGTATACATAACCAACTATACATTTAAAGTTCAAGAAGAGCATAGGATAAGTCATAGAAGGAATTATCTACTCACAAAGTTAGGGTTCCAAGTTGGACAGCCCCAAAATGCATGTTTCCAATCCAAATCTGGCCAAATAGACCCCAAAAATAAGTCCAAAGGGTCCAAAAACTTAGGAAATGACTCCAAAATTAGGAAATTTAGCCTCCAGGAGCTCAGTCAATGCAGGTCAATGCAGCAAGGTTCTAGGCCATGCGTTGCACGCACCGTTTGTAGGGGGCTGCACATGGGATACACATGTAGATGAATAAGCCACGAGTGGGGGTATGTGAAACACAACCTCGGCCTGAAATTTGTGATCCTAAGGTTTTGCTACTTGTTGGATCTATCTACGGTGTCAGTTTCTGGGTTTGAGAACCATAGATAGAAGTTTCGAAGCTTACCTCTTTAGGTGGTTTTTCCTTCCATATTCTAGCCCAATTTTCTAGAAACTAATCGGATGGATTTTTAGATCTCGTCATTTTGAATCCGTTGGCGGTAGTGGTATCAAAATTCGAGATCTAGAAGAGCTAGAATTCTAAAAAAAAGTTTTGGAGTTTCTAGGGAGACAGAGATAGAGAAAGATTTTTCCCAGTTGTTCATGCCACTTTTACTACAAGTTTTCCTAAAAATATCAGGGGGACCATTCTGCAAAAATTCAATTTTTGAGGGAGGTCCTTGCAAATTTTCATTATTTACATTTTGACCCCTAAACTTTTAGGAAATTTCCATTTTGACCCCAAAACTTAAGTCCTCATATTATCTTTATATTTCTTTAACCCATGTGATAAATAAACATATTTCCAATAGTACTTGTCTCCATTTATCATAACCTTCTCTTACATTCATATTTTTTCTTTAATTTAGGGTTTCTCATTTATTTAGGGTTTTTCTTTCATTTACGGCTATTACAATTTTCATTACCTTCATCGCTATCTGGTGGGTATTGTCATGGGTGCACCAAATTAATATCTTACCTCAATGCTAACCTGTAATGGCAGAAGTAAGGGTTGATCCAATAGAGACTAGTATTACCTTTTGTAAAATAGAAAGGGGGTTGAATTCTATAAATAAATTAGCAAAGTAAAAAGAGAATGATCACAAATATCCATGTTCCTCCTTAGGTTTAGTTAATTGATGATGATTGCCTCAACTAACCTTAATTAAAAAGAAACCTTTAGCACATCAATAAAGTTTAACTTATTAATCACATGAAGAATTAGAGAAATTGATAGAACTAAAACGACACAAATACATCGGTTGTATTTAATCTAATTAATCATTCACCATAAGTTTAATAATCATAATCATATAATTATTGATCATATCTGCCTCTTAAATTACAATGATGAAAACTTTGTTCAATATATGATTTAGTAGTAGATTAAAGAAAACAATATACTAGTAGGCCTCGTAGCAATTATATGAATGATCATGGAGAAGAAAAGTAGATGAATAATCAATACTCAATTAAAATTAAACTAATAAACTCAAATCCAAATCTCACAATGCATAAAAGATCATTGAGGTTTCAATCTCCCGCAACCAAAATTAATGATTGGATCCTTCGATGATCTTTTTCAACTTGCTTTCTCTCTTATTTATAGATTGGAGAGTCCTAAATGAAGTAAGATTGTTTCTAGGTTAGTTCCCAGGCTTTGGGCTTCAATTGAAGTTAAAAAAATCCTAAAAATCACATTAAAATTTGTGCTATGACAGTGATCACTGCGCGATACGGACAGCTTTATCAGCTGTGTTGATTGGTGGGCATCGTGGCACTTTATTTTTCCAAAATTTGAAAATATAGTCAACACAAAAGTTGTAGTTCTGTCTTTTAGCTTTCCACAACCCCTAGAATTACCTTAATATGATCTAATATGAGAGACATATACTCAATTAGTGATAAAAGGTCAGGATTCAACTTGCTGCATTACATTTCTATTAGCAACGCGGTGCTTTATCTTTCTAGAAATTGCAAAGTTGAGAACACAAAAGTTGTATCTCTATCTCTTGGCTTTCCATAAATGTTGGAAGAACCTTAATCTCAGCTGATATGAGAGAGATATATCCCAATTATTGATTAAAGGTCAGGATTCACCTTCTTGCACTCTGGTTCTAAATTTTGAGCACCGTAGTGCTCTGATTTCTCCCGAATTCACCAAGGTTCTCAACATAAACATTGTAGATTATTGTCTTATATTTTCCTAAGAACTTTAATCACTTCAATTGAAGTTTATATGAGGGATTTATGGTCTGATTAGTGCCAAAAGGTCTGGAATCACTACAATTCAGCATTTTTTCATGAATTTCCTATCTTTTTCTCCTCTTTTCTTCTTCCTTTACTCCTACAACACAAAATAAAAACAAAGCTAATTCCTAATCATATTTTACTTAAATCAAACAAAAATTAAGTTTAAAGGTATGGAAATCATGCTTAATTATACACACATTAAATACCCTCACATTCAACCTTTTACTTGTTCTCAAGCAAAATAATCCCTAAAGACAAAAACAAAAATCAATATATGTAGTGAGTGTTTGGCTTACCAAGGTTTTGGCTCATAACATAAAAATATGCTTAAGAAAAATTTTGAAAGATCATAACCATACACAAAATTAACTCAAATGCAATCCATAATTTTGTTCTCTTGAACCTTGCGTATGTGTGAGTATGTTTTTTTAGTCAATTAATTTCCTTTACCTAGATCATTTTATATATCTCAAAATTTGGATGTAGATCTCTAATTAAGGTAGGATTTCCATATGCTTATTTTTCATGCCACTCTCTACTAATGTAGGCTAAAATTACCTCTATGATCAATAAGACTTTATTCATCTTGTAGTGTGGCTAGGGTATAGGGTAAGATAGAGGATATAATTTTAGACTCAATCACCCAGCACTACATAATTACTTCTAATCTCTTGAGCTTTCTCAAATTTGGGAGATTTTCCCCCATACTCATGTTCTTGCTTCAATTAAATTCAATTTGTTCTTTTCCTTAGTTCGCTATTTTTTTCTTTCACCCACTACAGAGGACTTCATCCTTTCTTTTGAATTTTTCCTTTTCTTTTCTATGGTCCACCATTCCACCCATTGGTCAAGAAAGCTCTACAAAATAAATGTTCAAAAAAATAATGATAGAGTGAGTGAATATGGTCAAAAATAAGGATATTTATCACAAAATCTAGCTCTTGGCTCTTTTGTGGATATAGAATAAAAAGTTAATTAAACATAAATAAAGGAACTAAGGATATATAATTGCCTTGAATTAGGCTTGAAATGCTTAATTTATCAAATAATCCATACATTATCTCTTAAATAATAGTATTAACCTAGGATTTTGCCTCAAGTAGCATTCAAATAAGTTCTAGAATCCTATTAAGATCATAAAATATTTTTGAGTTACATAAATCTTTTGTAAGTAAAAGATAGATTACATGCCAAAAAAAAGTTGTGCAAAAAGGGTTTTAGGATTCTAAAGTCAAAAATAAATTGTAAAAGAGTTAAAATTGAGCACAACCATGAATTTCTACATTTTTCAAGAGCTAAAAAATTTTGGGTAGTCATATCATTAACTATTGGTTGTGCCTAACAACACAAAACATTGAAACACTCACACAATCGCTTAACTTGTTAAATATGATAAAAATGAATTACTAGTGAAAAAAAAACTTTATGCTAAAATAGGGTCACAATCTTTAAGTCAAATATATTTCCATCCCCACACTCAAACTTTACATTGTCTTCAATGTAAAATAAAGATGAAAATACAGAGGGAGATATGAAGAGATATGAGATAAGTGAACTTTCCTGATTTTCATGTTATTATTTGGGGTGGGATGAGAGTGCTGCATTACTGAACCCTGAATTATTTTTATTTCCACCTCTCTTTTCTTTCAAAAAGAGATTGTTGGGTTGCCTCCCAATAAGCGTATTTATTTAATGACGTTGTCTCAACTTGAAGCTCCCTATGTCATTCATGGAAGATACTTGATGTCCATTTCGAATTGGCATGCCTTTTGTGAAATAGAAAAGGGGGGTTTAAATGCTAAAAGTAAATTAATAAAGTAAAAAGAGAATGATTGCAAATAATAAAAGAGTGATTAATGATGAAAGAGTTAGTTTCAGTTGATATCCACCATCAAAGAATTACATTGATCGTTGACAACATAATCAATCTTAAATTGAGTATCTACCATTGGGATATTATCCTTCTTCCTCCTTAGGTTTAGTTAATTGATGATGGTCACCTCACTAACCCTAATTAACAAGAAACTTTTAGCATATCAGTAAATTTTAACTTATTAATTGCATTAAGAATTAGAGAAATTGATAGAACTAAAACAATAGACACATCAATTGTGTTTAATATAGTTAATCATTCACCATAAGTTTAATAATTCATAATCATACAATTATTAATCCTATTTGCCTCTTAAACCACAACGATGAAAACTTTGTTCAATATATGATTCAACAGTAGATTAAAGAAAATAATATACTAGTAGGCCTCGTAGCAATTATATGAATAATCATGGAAAAGAAAAATAGATGAATAATCAATATTCAATTAAAATTAAACTAATAAACTCAAATTCAAATCTTATCATTCATAAAATATCCTTGAGGTTTCAATCTCTATCAACCAACAAAAGGAAATTATCCACATAGGGCCATAAGACAATCTAAGAGAATAAGATAAGAGAATGCTTGAGAATTTGATGATTTGAACCTTCGATGATTGTTTACTACTTGCTATAACATCCCTAATTTCGTTTCTTTTATTAATAAAGGTACATAAATATTTAGTTAAGGACATAAAATTTATTAGACAATTTTTAGATATCTAAGGAAATATAATTCTTAAAAATTCTTCACCTTATGTCTATGCATGGAAAATGTTTCTAACATTAAGGGAATAAGTAAAGAGAGAAAAACCTAATAGGAAAAAATTAGAAATAACATACTAAAGAGAGGCAAAATTCTTGGGTAAGGAAAATAAATTTTTGGGAAGTAAGTCAAAGTCTTAAAATTTCAAGAAGATTGGATTAGGGTCACTTTTCCTAATTTAAGAGTTAGAGTTCCTAAGTTTAACATCTCCATCCATACATTGGGCTTTCACCTATGGATACTTCATATAGAGTTTTTCCACTTCACATAAGTTTCTAGCAAGCCAATAGGATAGCCCAAGCAAGAAATAAAACATAGACTTAGACTAGGATATAGAAATTGGACCGATAGCTCACAAACCATGAAAATGTGACCAAGCCCTCCATAAAAGGTAGAATTTCAGGCAAAGCAAAGAAAATGGGTAAGAATGAGCCCAAATCTAAGAGGAAAAAATAAGAATTATGTGAGAAAATAGTAGTGTCATAATAATCAATATTAGGTCACATGGCATTAAGACAAAACATCTATATCCTTCATTCAAAATTTCAACAAGTAGCTAATAATACATGGCATTAGGACAAAACATCCATATCCGACATTCAAAATTTTAACAAGTGGAAAATAATACATGGCATTATGACAAAACATCCTTATCCTACACAAATAATTTCAGTCAAGCAAGGGAGACTTAAGGGCTAGAAATTTGTCACCTAGAAAGGCAAACCTATTATACTTGATTAAGACAAAAGAAAAAGGAAATGAATCCCTAAATCAAAGGGACCTTGTCCCTTGTCTTAAGAGCATTTTACCATAATTTTCAAAATACAAAGCTCATTTTGCTATGCATATCTTGACTAAGGGAGAGAAAGACAAGAACATGAGTTGTCTTTCCCCAAAAAACAACCAAGTGCATCCTAATTGTGATAAGGTAGACCCATGATTATAAAAGGTGAACCACTTGATAGTTTATTTAAGAAAAACCCACCCTTATAACATTATAATTTTGTCCAAGTGAGGGAGAAGAAAAACATAAGCAAGGTAGAGTGAGGAAAGGAAAGAAAGAGAAGAGAAGAGAGGAAGGAGAAGTCTAGAGGACTAAGTACTCAAGGTAAGTTAGCTTAATCTCTACTTGAATCCACCTTTTCTCTTTATCCTTAGGGTTCAAAACTCACCCTCCTTCACTTATTTAAGCAACTAGAAAAGATAAGCAAAAGGAGGAATTGCTACTTCCTTCAAGAGAAAACAAGAAAAAGAATTCACTAAGTGAGCTAGGGAGATCTTTAGGTAGGTTTAACAATATCTCTTTTTGAAGAAAAGTTTTGAAATTTGTAACATTTATATGGGATTTTGATCTTAGAACTTTGATGAAATTTACAATATTTGCAACTTTGATGATTGGTCATGGATGTTACTATATCATGTTACATGTTATCTTTCATACGATGGATGTTTTGAACATTTCAGTTGGTGTGGGAAGTTCTGCATAGGTATGGCTATGGGTGGCAAAATTTTATGATTTTTATGCTGCTATTTTGTATATTTGAATATGGTGAAAAATTGATAGAACATTATTAGATGTAAATTAGTAAGAAAATGGAAGATGACGTAATATAATGATGAACTAAAACAATAGGAAAGGTTTGGTTAGTAAATTGGATTTCAGAGTAACCAAGGAAGCTTCTATCTTTGAAATTTTGGGAAGAATTGGCTAACAATTAAAAGAAATGGTTAACATGAAAAATATAGATCTATGTCTCACGGATTTTTAACCACTAGAATCACTTAATTTGGAGTATAGAAGAGGGAGATATTATCTTATTAGTAAGCAACGGTCAGAAAAAGGTTAACAAGGGAAGAATTTGTTAGGTATGCTTCGGTGTTTGAATTTTTGGGATAAATATATAGGAAATTAAAAGAAATACTTAACATGATAAATATAGATATATGTCTCATGAATTTGTAGCCACTAGAATCATTCAAATTGGAATCAATATGAGGAAGATATGGTCAGATTAGTAAGAAGAGATCAAAAACTAACTAACGAGGGAAGAATCTGTTAAGTATGCATATGTGTTTGAATTTTTGGGCAAACTTTGTAGGTAATTAAAGGAAATTGTTAACATAATAAATATAGATATATGTATCATGGATTTATAGGCTCTAAAATCACTTAATTTGGAGTTTATATGAGGGAGATATGACTGATTAATGAGTAAAGGTCAGAATCATTCTAAAATCTAGGGTGGTAAATGTAAGCATTTTTGTTTTCTATTTTTAGAGAATAATTAGTAAGGAATTTGAAGAAATTATAAACATTAAAGTTGTATATAAGTGTCTTTTTTTCTAAAGATTTTGGAATTACCTCAATTGAAGTTTGTATGAGGGAGATATGGTCAAATTACTAAGTAGAGGTCTGAACCTACCCGAGAAGAAATAACAGTAAAATTGAGGGAGTAGTAATACCACGATTACTTAAGATTTCACTAAAATATTCAACATAAGGGTTTTAGATGATTGTCTTTTCTTTCAATTGACAGCAAGATCAACTCAATCAGATTTAAAATGAGGGTGTTATGCTCTATTTAGTGAGAGAGGAAAATAATATTTTAAAAAAAAGAATCTTTTAAATGAAAATAATAATTGACTAGTGTATGCCATAGCCATTGCCATTGCATGAACTCCTTACCATCTTAAGTGTGTAATTTTGACATGGAAATATTTTATAAAGTAATATTTGAAAATGATTATGTTCATGGAAAGATTGTATGTTACCAAGGATTTTTGGTAATGATTATATTTTGATGATAAATTATGGCATGTGAGTATAATGAACATACTTGTTATTAAAATCATATTTTTCGCTATTAACGTGAAAAGAAAAGAAAAGAGATGAGCATGATCACATGGGGGTTCGTGTGGTGCACCAGTAGGGGACGCCCTACTCACGGTTATGATTATGTTAATGAGAAAAGAAAGAGAAAGTGTGCCATGTTAGACGGAGTGAGAAAAGCCCATACTAGAGAGTAGAAAGAACTCACCCTAACTAGGGTAGCTTGATATGAAAATAAGTTGATAGCCATCATATATATTTTGAAAATAGTTATTCATGCCATACATGTCATTACTGTACGATTTTCATATGCATAGATAAAGTGTATTCATGTGACTAAAGATTTTTGTTGTAGCTTTTACATATGAACATGACACGATGATCTATATTGATGATAATTATGATTTATTGTTGAACTTACTGGGATTTAATTCTCACTATATTTTCATATCATGTTCAGAGGACTAGATATGCAGATATTCTTTATGACCGGCTTTTAGCGTACGTTGGGTCGAGTTAGTTAAGATCCCGATGAAGGTGCAACCACCCGCACCCGTATCCCTAGAAATGGTCAATATGGATGAATAAGATGTAGACATATATGTGTTTTATTTGTGTACGAATGTTGTTAATTAATGATGTGTATGCGAACCCATAATTGTATCAGTATTAATGGTATACCATAAACTTTAATTATGTTTGGTTAATTTAATTGAATGTTATTATGAGTTAAATAGTTAGAAGTAAAGAGGTCATGACTTCATGGGATTTTAAATATATATATATATATATATATATATATATATATATATATATATATATATATCTCTCTCTCTCTCTCTCTCTCTCTCTCTCTGTGTGAAAAAAGTGGAGTTGTTACATTTGTTCTCTCTCTCTTATTTATAGATAAGAGAGTCCTAAATGAAGTAGGATTGCCTCTAGGTCACTTCCCAGGCTTTAGGGCTTTAATTGGAGTAAAAAAACCCTAAAAATTATGTCAACACCTAACGACTAGCATCTTATTTTATACATCCACATCATAGAATATTCCCCTTGAACTTTTTTGTATTGTGTATATATATATTTTTTTCTTATCTATAAATTTTTAGCAATGTCTACCTAGCCTATAAATTCACCTATTCACTTATATTGTTAGTTATCTTTCTTGGATAAGCATACAAGTGCTTCGAGCTATTCCCAGCATTTTTAAACTTCATTTCCTTATAGGCAACTAACTAGGCATGATATGCATTACTTACAACAAAAAGGCTCTCATGCCATAAAAGAAAAGTGTACAGGCCATAACTTATTTTACATCACATTACAAGCTATCTAAAAGGGACCTCGCACTTAACTAAGCCATCCCACATATATTACAGAACAAGAAAATATACAATCCATATCCATATTCAAATGAGTCAACCTTGAGACCCTTATTGCTCACTTCTTGTTGGAGTACCTGAAATGTGATTATGTGGACATAAAAAGATGAGATGACAATCTCAATAGCTAGCAAATGTTTTAGAAAAAAATTATACATTCCATTCCTTAAAATATCTCAATTTATTTTATTGAAACATAAGCACTAACCATACAGACATACATCATCTTGGTCACATTAGGGACCTATAAAATTTTTGTCTATTTACCCAATACAGTCTCATACCTGCAAAAGGGTTATGCATCTCCTATTATTGGCCAATACGTGGGGGAAATGGGACTTACTTGGCACACTTTGGGCACCCCTTAATTCCTAATTATGCATACATAATATATCTTTAGACCATCATTCATCATAGCATAAAAGTCAGGCAACCAGTGAAATTGTTAAATTCAGGTTCATAAACATAAAGAATGTTTTAAGGAAAAGCTAGCTACCTCAATTCTTGCACAATCACTTCCTTTCTAAGACTACCAATGTTACTACTAGCAACTCAAACTAAAACATAGAAGAGCTTTTGGTTAATACATACATATTAGCACCTAAAATCATAAGTCTCTAGTTTAAGAGCTTCTGCTCCCCAAAACAAACCTGTCATTCTGTTCAGATTTAAGGTTATTATTAAATATAAAAAAAGTACTCTAAAAATTATAAAATTATTACATTTTAATTTTATTTTGTAGTTCTCTCAGCCCTTAACTCTTCCATTCACCCTAAGAACTACCTCCATAACCCATAACAACGCATATTGGTTTCAATTCCATTTCTATTTTTTTTTTCATTTCTTTGGATGGGTAAAACTTCTTCAAAATTTGTGATATTTGAAATGGAGAATCATAGATATGTTATATAATCACCATAAAAATTTCAAGTAAAAACTAAGTCATTTGACCCCTCAAATAACAAACTTTTTATGGTTGTCGCCAGTTCTAGTCTATTCTAATTCACTTCTGTCCCACCGAATTTCCATATTTTATTATATGCTTTAATCTGCCCATAATTCTATACAATTTGGTGGGGTCTTTAATTAGGATCCCTATATCATTCCATAAAATTTACATATGAAAATTAAGCACCTAATCCCTTTAATGTTTAGTATTTCCATCAACAGTCTAAGCTATCTAGCAGATTGTTCTCAGCATTGTTTTGATTGTAAATGGACTATTTGTAGGTTCTTAAAAATCACAAAAAATTTCACAATTGATTATCAATATTTCAAGACTTTTCTCACCAAATATTAGAGAATTTAAAGGCCATTTACCTAATCAAACAGTCCAAGAACACGGGGCCTAAAAATTTTAAATGTAGAATGTGTGGTGCTTCAGCATGTTTGTTACTTAGATGGCAAAGATTGTTCCCTGCCACAAGAGTTTCATGTTTTCAACTTTAACATCTTGCATCTCATGCTCAAGAATCACCCATGCAGAACCCAAAATGAGCTCAACTCATTACAAACCAACTTTCCTCAATAAGGGAAACTCACCTTATGCAGAAATACTCCTATGGCTCTCAAATTTCAGCTTGCTTCTCCTCTTGGTTTTCCTTGCAACTTAGCTATGTTTTTTTTTCTGGTTTCTCTCCCCCTTTGACTCTAAGTTTTTTGGCTGCCTTCTCTCCCTCTAGGATGCTAATTACATGAGGAAAGGGGTTTGAATTTGCTGCCCAAAATAATACCTAGACAACATGATTCTTGGCTGCTAATATCCACCACTCAAGAGGAAAAGAAGAACTGTGTTTTGTAGGGATTCCCTTGTGTCTTTGTAGGGATTCCTTTGGGGTTTCTGTAGGGAGTGTAACATCCCGTAATTTTTAGATATTTTCCTTAGAAATTCTTCACCTTACATATATGCATAGAAATGTTCTAATATTAATGGAATAGGTAAAGAAAGAAAACCTAGGAGGAAATATTAGAAATAAACATGTTAAAGAAAGGTGAAATTCTTAGGTAAAGAAAGATAAATTTTTGTGAAGTAAGTAAAGGTCTTAAAATTTCAAGAAGATCGGATTAGGGTAATTTTTCTTAATTTAAGAGCAAAAGTTACTAAGTTTAGTATCTCCACCCGTAATTGGGCTTTAACCTATAGACACTTCATATAGATTTTTTCTACTTCACATGAATTTTTAGCAAGCCAATAGGATAGCCCAAGGAAGAAATAAAACATAGACTTGGACTAGGATATAGAAATTGGACCGGTAGCCCAAAAATCATGAAAATGTGACCAAGCCCATTATGAAAGGTAGAATTTTAACCAAAGTAAGGAAAATGGGCAAGAATGAGCCCAAACCCAAGAGGAAAAAAAAAATTAAAGTGATGAAATATTGGTGTAATCAAGATTAAGTGACATGGCATTAAGACAAAAATTTAGCAAGTAGTGTGATTCTACATTCATCATTTTGGCAAGTGGCATAATAATACAAGGCTTTAGGACAAAAACATCTATATCCTACATTCATAACTTTAGCAAGTGGGTAATAATACATAGCATTATGACAAAACATCATTATCCTACACAAATAATTTTAGTTAAGTAAGGAAAATTCAAGGGCTAGAAATTTGCCACTTAAAAAGGTAAATCAATCATACTTGATTAAGACAAAAGAAAAAGGAAATGAATCCCTAAATCAAAGGGATCTTGTCCCATATCTTAAGAACATATCATCATAATTTTTAAAATACAAATCTCATTTTTCTATGCATATCTTGACTAAGGAAGAGGAAGACAAGAACATAAGTTGTTTGTTTTCCAAAAATTCAACAAAGTGTATCCTAATTGTGATAAGGTAGACCCATGATCATGAAAGGTGAATTATTTGGTGGTCTATATAAGAAAGCCCACCCTTACAACATTAGAATTTCGTCCAAGTGAGGGAGAGCAAAAATAGAAGCAAGGTAGTGTGAGGAAAGGAGAGGAAGAAAGGAAGAAAGAGGAAGGAGAAGTCTAGGGGACTAAGTGCTCCATGTAAGTTTAACAATATTTATTTTTGAAGAAAACCTTTGAAACTCATAATATTTATATGAGATTTTGATCTTAGAACTTTGATGATTGGTCATGGATGTTGCTATATCATGTTACATATTGATCTTGCATGTGATGTATGTTTGAATACTTAGGTTGGTGTAGATAGTTCTGCATGGGTATGGCTATGGTTGACAGAATTTTAAGCTTCGGTATTTTAATTTCTGGGAACAATCTATAAGGAATTAAAATAAATGGTTAACATAAGAATTAAAGATATATGTGTCACGGATTTTCACCCACTGGAATCATCCCATTTGGAGTCCATATGTGGTAGCTATGGCCTGATTAGTAGTCAAAGGTCAGAAAATGAATCATCAGGGAAGAATATGTTAGGATAGCTTCGGTAATTTAATTTCTGGGAATTATTGGTAGGGAATTAAAATAAATGGTTAACATAAGAATTAAAGATATGTGTGTCATGGATTTTTAGCCACTGGAATCATTCAATTTGGAGTCCACATGTGGTAGATATGGTCCGATTAGTAAGCCAAGGTCAGAAAATGGTTCATCAGGGAAGATTATGTTAGGACAGCTTTTGTATTTTAATTTCTGGGAATTATCTGTATGGAATTAAAATAAATGGTTAACATTAAAGTTATATATCTATGTCTCATGGAAATATACCCACTGGAATTATGCAATTTGGAGTTCATATGAGGTAGATATGATCCGATTAGTAAGCAGAGGTCAGAAAATGTTTATTCCGGGAAGAGTATGTTATTAATGCTTTAGTTTTTGAATTTCTGGGAATATTCTGTAGGGAATTAAAATAGCACGCCAACATAACAATTATAGATATATGGCTCATGGATTTTTACCAACTGGAATAACTCAATTTGGAGTTCCAATTTGGGCGATATGGTCTAATTAGTCAGTAAAGGTCAGAACCTATCCGAGAGGAACTATCCTGTACTTTGAGGGAGTAATATCACCTTCGTTTCTTAATTTTTCATTACAATGTTCAACATAATAGTTTTAGATAATTGTTTTATCTTGAAATGGACACCAAGATCACCTACATCAGAGTTAAATTGAGGGAGTTATGCTCTGATTAGTAAGAGAAGGTTAGATAGGATGAAAACCTGCATTAAGAAAATAAAGAAATAAAATTAGTATTTAAAAAAGAAGATGAATCTTAATAAATGACTAGTATAGCCATAGCCATTGCCATTGTATGAACTTCTTACCATCTTAAGTGTGAAATTTTGACATGGAAATATTTTATAAAGTGATATTTGAAATAGTTATGTTCATGGCATGATTACCAATGATTTATGGTAATAGTTATATTTTGATGAACATACTTGTTATTGAAAGCATATTTTTGGCTATCATTGTGAAAAGAAAAGAAATGAGCACGGTCACATGGCAATCCGTGTGGTGCACCATTAGGGGACGCCCTACCAACGGTTATGATCATGATAATGAGAAAAGAAAGAGAAAGTGGGCCATGTCGGACAGAGCGAGAAAATCCTGTACCGGAGAGTAGAGGATACTCACCCTGACCGGGGTAGCTTGAAATGAGAATAAGTTGATGGCCATCATATGATATTTTGAAAATAGTTAATCATATCATACATATCATTACAGTATGATTCTTATGTGCATAGATATAATGCATTCATGTGACCAAAGATATTTTCTGTAGTTTATACAGCTGAACATGACGTGATGACCTTTACTGATGATAATTTATTGTTGAACTTACTGGGATTTAATTCTCACTATATTTCCATATCATGTTCAGAAAATTATTTATGCAGCTTTTGTTTCTAAGGCTCTGGCTTTTAGTACACATTGGATCGAGTTGCTTTATGTTGGGCAGATTTTAGAATCAAATAAGATGTTTGTGGTCGAGTTGGCTCAGATCCCGGTGAAGGTGCAACCACCCGCACCTGTATCTCCGGAATTGGTCAACCAAAATAAACAAGATGTAAATATCTATGTGTTTGATATGTTATACGTCTGTTTTGATTAATGACATGTATGTGAACTAAATATTGTATAATAATAAAGGAAAAAAAAAGAGGTTGTTACAGGGAGGGCATAAAAATGTAGAGCATGGTGTTGGGCAGCAGCCTTTGCATTATTTTTCTAATTGTGGGCAGAAATATAGCTGAAGTGGTGGTAGTTTCTTGGCTGAAATATGGCTGAAATATGGCTGAAATGTTTACAGCGATGTGGCAGGATTTCCTTGTTGAAATGTAGCATTTTTCTTGACTGATTTTGGCTGAAGTTTTTATGGCTATGTGGCATGCTTTGGTAGGTGCAAGGTGACTGCAAGGTGGCTGCAATTTTATGGTCAATGTAGCATGCTATGTGGCATGCTTTGATAGGGGTAAGGTGGCTACAATTTTGTGGCCAATGTGGCATGCTATGTGGCTACAACTTTGTGGGAAATATGGCATGCTTTGGTAGGTGCAAGGTGGCTACAATTTTGTGGGCAATGTGGCATGCTATGTGGCTGCAACTTTATGGGCAATGTCTCATGCTTTGGTAGGTGCAAGGTGACTGCAAGGTAGCTACAATTTTGTGGCCAATGTGGCATGTTGCGTGGCTGCAACTTTGTGGGCAATGTGACATGCTTTGGTAGGTGCAAGGTGTAACAACTTCATTTTTTTAGATATATACATATATATATATATATATATATATATATATATATATATATATATATATATTTAAAAATCTCATGAAGTCATTTCCTCTTTACTTTTAACTATTTAACTCATAATAACATTCAATTAATTTAACAAAGCATAGTTAAGGTTTACACATCATTAATTAACAACATCCATACACAAATCAAAGACATATATGTCTACATCTTATTCATCTATATTGACCAGTTTTGGGGATATGGGTGTAGGTGGTTGCACCTTCACCGGGATCTTAGCCAACTCGACCCAACGTACACTAAAACTCGATCATAGAGAATATCTACATATCTCTGAACATGATATGGAAATATAGTGAGAATTAAATCGCAATAGGTTCAACAAGAAATCATAATTATCATTAATATAGATCATAATATCATGTTCATCTATATAAACTATAGCAAATATCTTACGTCACATGAATGTACTTTATCTATGCACATAAAAATCATACAGAAATGACATGTATGGCATGACTAACTATTTTCGAAATATCATATGATGACTATCAACTTATTTTCATATCAAGCTACCCTGGTCAAGGTGAGTACTTTCTACTCTTTGGTATAGGCTTTTCTCGCTCGATCCGACATGGCACACTTTCTCTTTCTTTTCTCATTAACATAATCATAGCTGTGAGTAGGGCGTCCCCTACTTGTGCACCACGCGGACCACCATGTGATCATGCTCGTCTCTTTTCTTTTCTTTTCAGGTTAATAGCCAAAAATATGATTTCAATAACAAGTATGTTCATTATATTCACATGCCATAATTTATCATCAAAGCATAATCATTACCAAAAATTATTAGTAAATATAATCTTGCCATGAACATAATCATTTTCAAATATCACTTTATAAAATATTTCCATGTCAAAATTACACACTTAAGATGGCAAGGAGTTCATGTAGTGGCAATGACTATGGCATACACTAGTCATTTATTATTTTCATTTATAAGATTCTTCTTCTTTTTTAAATATTATTTTCCTCTCTCACTAAACAGAACATAACACCCTCATTTTAAATCCAATTGAGGTGATCTTGGTGTTAATTGAAAGATAAGACAATCCTCTAAAACTCTTATGTTGAACATTTTAGTGAAATCGTAAGTAATTATAGTGTTACTACTCCCTCAAATTCAATGTTATTTCTTCTCGAGTGGGTTCAAACCTCTACTTACTAATCTGACCATATATGCCTTATAAAAACTCCAATTGAAGTGATTCCAAATCCTATAGAAAGCTAAGACAATTATATACAACTTTAATGTTCATCATTTCTTCAGATTCCTTACTAATCATTCCTTGAAAATCGAAAACCAAAACACTTATATTTACCACCCTGGATTCTAGATTGATTCTAAACTCTACTCATTAATCAACCATATCTCCCTCCTATGGACTCTAAATAGCTTTGGCCCAAAAATTCAAACAAAGAAGCATACTTAACATATTCTTCCCTGGTTAGCTAGTTTCGGACCTCTGCTTACTAATCTAACCATATCTCCCTCATATTGATTCCAATTTGAATGCTTCCAGTGGCTAAAATTTTTTGAGACATATATCTATATTTATCATGTTAAGAATTTCTTTTAATTCCCTACTGCTTTATCCCAAAAATTCAAACACCAAAGCATACCTAACAGATTCTTCCCTGGTTAACTATTTTTTAAAAACTTCTTACTAATTAGACAATATCTCCCTCATATGGACTCCAAATTAAGTGATTCCAGTGGCTTAAAATCCGTGAGAAATATATCTACATTTGGCTTGTTAACCATTTCTTTTAATTCCTAACTGATTCTTCCAAGAATTTCAAAAATAGAAGTTTCCTTGGTTACTCCAAAATCCAGTTTCCTAACCAACCTTTCCTAAGGTTTTAGTTCATTATTATATTATGTCCTCTTCCATTTTCTTCCTAATTTTCATCTAATCATATTCCATCAATTTTTCACCACATTCAAATATACAAAATAGTAACATAAAAATCTTAAAATTTTGCCACTCATAGCCATACATATGCAAAACTTTTCATACCAGCCGAAATGTTCAAAACATTTATCATATGCAAAATAACATGTAACATGATATAGCAACATCCCTAATCAATCATCTAAGTAGCAAATATTATAAATTTCATCAAAGTTCTAAGACCAAAATCCCATATTAAATGTTACAAATTTCAAAAAATTTCTTCAAAAAGAGATATTGTTAAACCTACTTAAAGATCTCCCTAGCTCACTTAGTGAATTCTTTTTCTTGTTTCCTCTTAAAGGAAGTATCAAGATTCCTCCCTTCCCTTAGCTTTTCTAGCAACTTAAATAAGAGAAGGAGGGTGAGTTTTAAACCATAAGGATGAAGAGAAAAGATGGATTCAAGTAGAAATTAAGCTAACTTACCTTGAGTACTTAGTCTTCTAGAATACTCCTTCATCTTCCTTCCTCTCTTCTCCTCTCTTTCTCTCCTTTCCTCACTCTACCCTGCTTAGGTTTTTCCTCTCCCTTACTTGGACAAAATTATAATGTTATAAGGGTGGATTTTTCTTAAATAAACTATCAAGTGGTTCACCTTTCATAATCATGGGTCTACCTTATCACAATTAGGATGTACTTGATTTTCTTTTTGGAAAGACAACTCATGTTCTTGTCTTCCTCTCCCTTAGTCAAGATATGCATAGCAAAAGGAGATTTGTATTTTGAAAATTATGATAAAATGTTCTTAAGACAAGGAACAAGATCCCTTTGATTTAGAGATTCGTTTTCTTTTTCTTTTTTCTCACTCAAGTATGATAGGTTTTCCTTTCTAGGTGGCAAATTTCCAGCCCTTGAATCTCCCTTGCTTGGCTGAAATTATTTGTGTAAGATAAGGATGTTTTGTTATAATGCCATGTATTATTACCTACTTGTTGAAATTATAAATGTAGGACATAGATGTTTTGTCCTAATTTCATGTGAACTAATCTTAATTATTATTGCATTATTATTTCCTCACATGATTCTTATTTTTCTCTCTTGGATTTGGGTTCATTCTTAACCATTTTCTTTGCTTTGGTTGAAATTCTATCTTTCATGGAAGGCTTGGTCATATTTTCATGGTTTGTGGGCTATCGGTCCAATTTCTATATCCTAGTCCAAGTCTATGTTTTATTTCTTGCTTGGGCTATCCTATTGGCTTGCTAGAAACTCATGTGAAGTGAAAAAACTCTATATGAACTGTCCATAGGTGAAAGCCCAATGTTTGGGTGGAGATGTTAAACTTAGGAACTTTAGCTCTTGAATTAGAAAAAATTACCCTAGTCTAATCTTCTTGAAATTTTAAGACCTTTATTTACTTCCCAAAATTTTATCTTACTTACTCAAGAATTTTTCCTCTCTTTAGTATGTTATTTCAATTTTTTTCCTATTTGGTTTTCCTCTCTTTACTTATTCCCTTAATGTTAGAAATATTTTCTATCCATACACATAAGGTGAAGAATTTCTAAGGATTATATTTCCTTAGATATTTAAAAATTTTCTAATAAATTTTATTTCCTAAACTAAATATTTATGTACCTTTATTAATAAAAAAACAAAATTAGGGATGTTACACAAGGTGGCTGCAAGGTGGCTGCATTTTGGGGGCAATGTGGCATGCTTTGGTAAGTGCAAGGTGGCTGCAATTTTGTGGGCAATGTGACATGATGTGTGGCTGTAACTTTTTTGGGCAATTTTGCATGTTATGTGGCTGCAACTTTATGGGCAATGTGGCATGTTTTGGTAGGTGCAAGATGGCTATAATTTTGTGGGCAATGAGGTATGCTATGTTGCTGAAATTTTGTGGTGCTTTTTGGTAGCTCCTTAGTTGTTTTATATTTCCTTAATTTACTACTAATCTTATATTAGTAATGTCTTAAAAATGTATTTGTATATTCTACCTATCCATTATGCTCCTAAGAATTTTATTTATATGATTCATGATTAACTATATGTTACCTATTTTATAAATGCCTTATTGTTACATAACTAAACATTTTAATTCTTTGTCATATGTACTTTCTACTTATTCTTAGATTTATCTAACTTTATTAGAGATTTAGGATGTTACATTTTCTTCCCCCTTAAAAGAATTTTGTTTGCAAAATTCAACATACCTTATTCAAACATATGTGGATAGGTCCTCTTTATTTTTTCTTCTGTCTCCCAAGTTGCTTCCTCAAAGGATAGTCCCTTCCAGACCACTTAAACCAGAGGGATGTTCTTATTCCTCAATTGTTTAGTCTTAACGTCAATGATCCAATCTGGCCTTACAATGTATGACAAATTATCTTGTAAATGCATTGATTCGTGCTCTATGATATGTGAAGGTTCTAGGTTATACTTTTTAAGCTAGAAAACATAAAATACATCATGAATCTGAGAAAGGTTTGGAGGAAGTGCAAGTTTATAAGCTACTGATCTGATTCGATTAAGAATTTGGAAAGGACTAATGTATTTGGGACTAAGATTTTTGGTTTTCAAAGACCTCCCCACACCTGTGAATAGAGTTACCTTAAGGAAAACATGGTCGCCTATTTTAAATTCTAGGGGCCTTCTTCTTTTATCTGCATAGCTCTTTTGTTTACTTTGGACAGCTAGCAGTCTCTCTCTAATAAGTTCAATGAGTCTTGTGGTTTGGTCAACCAAATTAGGGCCTTGAAGACTCCTCTCCCCTAGGTCTACCCTACACAGAGGTGACCTACACTTTCTTCCATACAAATCTTCAAAGGGAGCCATCTAGATACTATAATGGTAACTATTATTATAAGCAAATTTAGCTAAAGGTAGATACACATCCTAGTTTTCTTTTATTTCTAACACACAAGCCTTTAGCATATCCTCTAAAGTTTAAATTGTTCTCTCAGTCTGCCCGTCAGTTTGTGGATGGTAGGCTGTGCTAAACCTAAGTTTAGTACCTAAGGCATCTTGCAAGGATCTCCAAAATCTAGAAGTAAACTTGGGGTCTCGATCAGAAACAATACTGGTAGGTATCCCGTGGAGTTTGACAATTTTATGAACATAAACTTGTGCCAACTTGTCCAGAGAATAGGTAAACTTAATGGCTAAAAAGTGGGCAAACTTGGTTAGTCTATCCACATTTACCCAACTTGCATCATAGCTAGAAGATGTCCTCAGCAAACCCATGACAAAATCCATAAAGATGCTATCCCTTTTCCACTCAGGAATATCTAAGGGTTGAAGCAATCCCCCAGGCTTTTGGTGTTCTACCTTGACTTTCTGACATACTAAGCACTTAGACACATAACGGGTTATGTCCATTTTCATCCTAGACCACCAGAAACTCTTTTTAAGTATTGACACATCTTAGTGGCTCTAAGATGTAGGGTATAGCTACTCTTATGAGCTTTAGCTAGGATACTATCTCTCAATTCCTTCACCTCAGGTACACACAGCTGCTCTCCAAAATTTATAAGCCCATCCTCAAAATTGTGAAATTCTGTAGACTTGCCCTAGGATATCTATTCTCTAATGTCCTTCAAGTATGGATCAGAAACTTGAGCATCTTTAATTCTATCCTTGAGATCATTATGAATCCTTAATTCACTCATGAGGAGGCTACTAGGCTATGGAGAAATGGAGAGATTCAAATCTCTCATGCCCATAATTAGGTCTTGCTCCTTGAGCATCAATGATGCCACATGGAGGGATTTCCTGCTCAAGGCATCAGCAACCACATTTGCCTTGCCCAGATGGTAATTAAGGGAGTAATCATAATCTTTTAGAAATTCCATCCATCTTCTTTGCCTCATATTTAAATCGTTTTGGTAAAAAATGTAACAACATTTTTTTTATGTAACAACTCCAATTTTTTTTTACACATATATATATATTTGTCCCCATGAAGTCATTACCTCTTTCTTTTTAACTATTTAACTCATAATTGTAACATCCTTAATTTCATTTTTTTATTAATAAAGGTACATAAATATTTAATGTAACATCCCTAATTTTGTTTCTTTAAAGGTACATAAATATTTAATTAAGAAAATAAAATTTATTAGACAATTTTAAGATATCTAAGGAAATATAATCCTTAGAAATTCTTCACCTTATGTGTATGCATAGAAAATGTTTCTAACATTAAGGGAACAAGTAAAGAGAGAAAACCTAATAGGAAAAGTTAGAAATAACATACTAAAGAGAGGCAAAATTCTTTGGTAAAGAAGATAAATTTTTGTGAAGTAAGTAAAGGTCTTAAAATTTTAAGATGGTTGAATTAGGGTAATTTTTACTAATTCAAGAGTTAAAAATTTCTAAGTTTAACATCTCCACCTATAAGTTAGGCTTTCACCTATGGACACTTCATATAGAGTTTTTCCACTTCACATAAGTTTCTAGCAAGCCCATCGGATAACCTAAGCAAGACATAAAACATAGACTTGGACTAGGATATAGAAGTTGGATCGATAGCCCAAAAATTATGAAAATATGACCAAGCCCTCCAAGAAAGGTAGAATTTTATCCAAAGCAAAGGAAATGGGTAAGAATGAGCCCAAACCCAAGAGGAAAAATAAAATAAAATAAATCATGTGATGAAATAATAGTGTAATAATAATAAAGATTAGGTTATATAGCATTAAGACAAAAATTCAGCAAATGGTGTGATAATATCTATATTCTACATTCATAATTTTAGCAAGCGGTATGATAATACATGGCATTAGGACAAAATATCTATATCCTACACTCATAATTTTAGCAAGTGGTATCATAATACATGGCATTAGGACAAAACATTCCTATCCTACACAAATAATTTCAGCCAAGTAAGGGAGATTCAAGGGCTAGAAACTTGCCACTTAGAAAGGCAAACCTATCATACTTGATTAAGACAAAAGAAAAAGGAAATGAATCCCAAAATCAAAAGGACCTTGTCCCTTTTCTTAAGAACATATTATCATAATTTTCAAAATACAAATCTCCTTTTGCTATGCATATCTTGACTAAGGAAGAGGAAGACAAGAACATGAGTTGTTTGTTTTCCAAAAATCAACCAAGTGCATCCTAATTGTGATATGGTAGACCCATGATCATCAAATTTGAACCACTTGATAGTCTATTTAAGCAAAACCCACCCCTATAACATTATAATTTCGTCCAAGTAAGGGAGAGAAAAAATAGAAGTAAGGTAGAGTGAGGAAAGGAGAGAAAGTGAGGAGAAGAAAGGAAGGAAGAAGAAGGAAAAGTCTAAAGGACTAAGTACTCAACGTAAGTTGTCTTAATCTCCACTTGAATCCATCTTTCTTCTTCATCCTTAGGGTTCAAAAACTCACCCTTCTTCTCTTATTTAAGCTGCTATAAAAGCTAAGGAAAGGGAGGAATCTTGCTACTTTCTTCAAGAGGAAACAAGAAAAAGAATTCACTAAGTGAGTTAGGGAGATCTTTAGGTAGGTTTAAAAATATTTCCTTTTAGAAAAGATTTGAAATTTGTAACATTTATGTGGGATTTTGATCTTAGAACTTTGACGAAATTTACAATATTTGCGACTTTGATGATTGGTCATGGATGTTGCTATATCTTGTTACATGTTATTTTGCATATGATGGATGTTTTGGACATTACGGTTGTTGTGGAAAGTTTTGCATAGGTATGGCTTTGGTTGGTAAAATTTTTATGATTTTTTTATTCTACTATTTTTTATATTTGAATGTGGTAAAAAATTGATGGAATATGATTAGATGTAAAGAAAATGGAAGAGGATGTAATATAATGACGAACTAAAACCTTAGGAAAGGATTGGTTAGGAAATTGGATTTTAGGGTAACTAGGGAAGCTTCTATTTTGAAATTCTGAGAAGCATTGGTTAGGAATTAAAAGAAATAGTTAACATTAAAATTGTATATCTATGTTTCACAGATTTTTATCCATTGGAATCACTTAATTTGGAGTCCAGATGAAGGATATATTGCCCGATATGTAAGCAGTTGTTAGACAACGGTTAACCAGAGAAGAATCTGTCAGGTATGCTTTTATGTTTGAATTTTTGGAATAACTCTGTAGGGAATTAAAGGCAATGCTTAACATAACAAAAGTAGATATTTGTTACATGGATTTTTAACCACTGGAATCATTCAAATTGGAATCAATATGAGGGAGATATGGTTCGATTAGTAAGCAAAGGTCAGAAACTAGCTAACCAGGGAAGAATCTATTAAGTTTACTTCTGTGTTTGAATTTTTGGGCAACATATGTAGAAAATTAAAGAAAATTGTTAACATAATAAGTATATATATATATATATATATATATATATTAATCACGGATCTATAGGCTCTGAAATCACTTAATTTGGAGTTCATATGAGAGAGATATAGCTGATTAATGAGTACAGGTTAGAATCAGTATAGAATCCGAGTGGTAAATGTAAGTGTTTTTTTTTTGATTTTTTGGGAGTAATTAGTAAGGATTCTAAAAACATGATAAACAAAAAAGTTGTATATAAATGTCTTAGCATTTTATAGTCTTTGGAATCACCTCAATTGATGTTTGTATGAGGGAGATATGGTTTAATTAGTAAATAGAGGTCTGAACCTATCCGAGAAGAAATAACATTGAATTTTAGGGAGTAGTAACACCATGATTACTTAATATTTCACTAAAATATTGAACAAAAGGGTTTTAGAGGATTGTCTTATCTTTCAATTGACATCAAGATCACCTCAATCGGATTTAAAATGAGGATGTTATGCTCTGTTTAGTGAAGAGAGAATAATAATATTTAAAAAATAAAAAGAATCTTATAAATGAAAATAATAAATGACTAGTGTATGACATAGTCATTGCCATTGCATGAACTCCTTACCATCTTAAGTGTGTAATTTTAACATGGAAGTATTTTAAAGTGATATTTGAAACGATTATGTTCATGGCATGATTACTAATGATTTTTTGGGTAATGATTATATGAAAAATTATGGCATCTAAGTATAATGAACATACTTGTTATTGAAATCATATTTCTGACTATTAATGTGAAAAGAAATGAAATGAAATGAGCACGGTCACATGACGGTCTGTGTGATACACCAGTAGGGGATGCCCTACCAACAGCTATGATTATGTTAATGAGAAAAGAAATTATGCCATGTCGGACGGAGCAAGAAAAGCCCGTACCAGAGAGTAGAAAGTACTCTCCCTAATTGGGGTAGCTTGACATGAAAATTAGTTGATAGCCATCATATGATATTTTGAAAATAGTTATTCATGCCATCCATGTCATTACTGTACAGCTTTCATGTGCATAGATGAAGTGCATTCATGTGACCTAAGGTAATCGCTGTAGCATATATAAATGAACATGACATATAGAACTATATTGATGATAATTATGATTTATTGTTGAATCTACTGGGATTTAATTCTCACTATATTTCCATATCATGTTAAAAAAATTATTTTTGCATATTTTTCTTTAGCTCTAACTCTTAGTCTACGTTGGATCGAGTTACTCTATGTTGGGCAGATCCCAAAAATTAATAAGGTGTTTGTGGTCGAGTTGGCTAAGTTTCCGGTGAAGGTGCAACCACCAGCACCTGTATCTCCAGAATTGGTCAATAGGGATGAATAAGATGTAGACATATATATATATATATATATATATATATATATATATATATATATATATATATATATATATATATATATATATATGTTTGATTTCCTTACAGATGTTGTTAATTAATGATGTGTAAACCTTAATTATGCTTCGTTAAATTAATTGAATGTTACTATGAGTTAAATTAAGGTAATGACTTCATGCGACTTTAAAAAAAATTATAAATATGTGTAGATGTAAAAAACATGGAGTTGTTACAATAATAACATTCAATTAAATTAATCAAGCATAATTAAGGTTTATAGTATAGCAATAATATTGTTACAAATCTGAGTTCACATACACATCATTAGTTAAAAACATTCGTACAAAAATCAAACACATATATGTACACATCATATTCATCCCTATTGACTAGTTCCAGGGATATGGGTGCGAGTGGTTGCACTTTCACCGGGATTGTAGCCAACTCGACCCAATGTATGCTAAAAGCCAGTCATGGAGAATATCTGCATATCTAATCTTCTGAACATGATATGGAAATATAGTGAGAATTAAATCCCAATAAGTTCAACAATAAATCATAATTATCATCAATATAGCTCATCATGTCATGTTCATTTGTATAAGCTACAACAATTACCTTAGGTCACATGAATGCACTTTATGCACATGAAAATCGTACAGTAATGACATGGAAGGCATGAATAACTATTTTTATAATATCATATGATGGCTATTAACTCATTTTCATATCAAGCTACCCCGGTCAAGGTGAGTACTTTCTACTCTCCTGTATGGATTTTTCTCACTTCGTCCGACATGGCACACTTTTTTTCTCATTAACATAATCATAGTCGTTGGTAGGGAGTCCCCTACTGGTGCACCACACGGATTGCCATGTGACCGTACTCATCTCTTTTCTTTTCTTTTATTTTTACATTAATAGCCAAAAATATGATTTCAATAACAAGTATGTTCATTATGCTCATATGCCATAATTTAACATCAAAGAATAATCATTGTCAAAAATCATTGGAAAAATGCAATCATGCCATGAAAATAATCATTTTCAAATATGACTTTAAAATATTTACATGTCAAAATTACACACTTAAGATGGTATGGAGTTTATGCAATGGCAATGGCTATGGCATACACTAGTCATTTATTATTTTTATTTATAAGATTCTTCTTCTTTTTTAAATGTTTTTTTTATCTCTTCATTTTCTTTATGCTTCGCCTCTAGTCACTTTCCTCCTACTTATATCATTTCTATCACATGTTCTCACAAATTTAATATGACATTCTTCTTCAATTTGATTTCTATTATTATCCTATAGTTAATGAGGTTCATTTAGGGTAGCAAAATGTTGAAAATAAGCTTTACTAGCTTCCAACACGGCCTAAACGTATCATGTAACATATTGACCATTTCCTGTAAAATATTCATGCTTTTGGCTTCAAAATTCCATTTTTAGCACCGAACACAGCCTGGCCGTGCCTTGGAACACGGCCATGCTCTATGTTATGTTATTCCTTGATGTACGTTTTCGTCCTACCTGACCTTCTCTCACTAATCAGAGCATGACTCCCTCATTTTAACTCTGAATTAGGTGATCTTGGTGTCCATTTAAATATAAAACAATTATCTAAAACAATTATGTTGAACATTTTAACTAAATCTTAAGGAATCTTGGTGATATTACTCCCTCAATTTAAACATTATTTCTTTTCGGATAGGTTCTGATCTCTACTTACTAATCTGACCATATCTCCCTCATATGAATTCCAAATTGAGTGATTTCAGTGGCTTAATTTACGTGCGACATATATCTATTTTTTTTATGTTAACTAGTTATTTTAATTCCCTACATAATTTTTCCAACAAGTCAAACACAAAAGATTTCTTAACAGATTCTTCCTTGGTTAACCATTTTCTTACCACGGCTTACTAATCTTACCATATCTACCTCATATGGACTACAAATTAAGTGATTCTAGTGGTTAAACATCCGTGAGACATATATCTATAGTTTCATGTTAACAATTTCTTTTAATTCCTAACCGATTCTTCTCAGAATTTCAAAAATAGAGGCTTCCCTAACTACTCCGAAATCCAGTTTCCTAACCAGACCTTTTCTAAGTTTTTAGTTCATCATTTTATTATGTCCTCTTCCATTTTCTTCCTAATTTACATCTAATCATATTCGATCAATTTTTCACCGCATTTAAATATACAAAATAGTAGCATAAAAATCTTAAAATTTTGCCACCTATAGGCATACCTATGCAGAACTTTTTACACCAACCTAAATATTCAAACATACATCACATGTAAGATCAACCAATAACATGATATAGCAACATCCGTGGCCAATCATCAAAGTAACAAATATTGTAAATTTCATCAAAGTTCTAAGATCAAAATCCTATATAAATGTTTCTAATTTCAAAGTTTTTCTTTAAAAAAATATTGTTAAACCTACCTAATGATCTCCCTAGCTCACTTAGTGAATTCTTTTTCTTGTTTCTTCTTGAAGAAAGTGGCAAGATTCCTCCCTTCCCTTAGCTTTTCCAACAACTTGAATAAGAGAAGGAGGGTGTGTTTTGAACCCCAAGGATGAAGATAAAAGATGGATTCAAGTGGAGATTAAGCTAACTTACCTTGAGTACTTAGTCCTCTAGGCTTCTATTTCTTCTTTCTTCCTCTCTTCTCCTCTCTTTCTCTCCTTTCCTCACTCTACCTTGCTTCTATTTTTCCTCTCCCTCACTTGGACGAAATTCTAATGTTATAAGGGTGGTTCTTGCTTAAATAAACTATCAAGTGGTCCTCCTTTCATAATCATGGCTCTACCTTATCACAATTAGGATGCACTTGATTGCTTTTTGAGGAAAGACAACTCATGTTCTTGTCTTCCTCTCCCTTAGTCAAGATCTGCATAGTAAAAGAAGATTTGTATTTTGAAAATCATGATAAAATTTTCTTAAGATAAAGGACAAGGTCCCTTTAATTTATGAATTCTTTTTCTTTTTCTTTTGTCTCACACAAGTATGATAGGTTTGCCTTTCTAAGTGGCAAGTTTCTTGCCCTTGAATTTCCCTTACTCGGCTGAAATTGTTTGTGTAGGATAGGAATGTTTTGTCCTAATGCCATGTATTATTATACCACTTGCTAAAATTATGAGTGTAGGATATAGATATTATCACACCACTTGCTGAATTTTTGTCTTAATGCTATATGACTTAATCTTTATTATTATTACACTATTATTTCATCACATGATTTTTTTTCCTCTTGGATTTGGGCTTATTCTTGCCTATTTCCTTTGCTTTGGCTGAAATTCTACATCTCATGGAGGGCTTGGTCACATTTTAATTATTTTTGTACTATTAGTCCAACTTTTCTATCCTAATCCAAATCTATGCTATATCTTGTTTGGCCTATCCAATTAGCTTGCAAGAAACTCATGTGAAGTAGAAGAACAAACTATAAGGAGTGTCCATAGGTAAAGGCCCAATGTGTAACAACTTCATTTAAGTATCAATTTTTTTTAAATACCATGAAGTTATTACCTCGTTACAACTTAACTCAAAATAACATTTATTTAATTTATACAATACAGAGTTTACATACATGTCATTAATCAAAACATACGTACAACATATCAAACATATAAAAATCTACATCTTATTTATTCTGGTTGACCAATTCCAGAGATACAGGTGTGGGTGGTTGCACCTTCACCGGGATCTAAGCCAACTCGACCACAAACATTTTATTTGCTTCTGGGATTTGCCCAACATAAAGTACTTGATCCAACGTGCACTAAAAGTCAGAGCCATAGAAAGAATCTGCATAACTAATTTTCTGAACATGATATGGAAATATAGTGAGAATTAAATCCCAATAAGTTCAACAATAAATCATCATCAATATAGCTCATCACGTCATGTTCAGCTGTATAAACTACAGCAAATATCTTTAGTCACATGAATGCCTTATATCTATGCATATGAGAATCGTACAATAATAACATGTATGACAAGATTAACTATTTTCAGAATATCATATGATGACTATCAATTTATTCTCATATCAAGCTACCCCGGTCAGGGTGAGTATTTTCTACTCTCCGGTATGGGCTTTTCTCGCTCCGTCCGACATGGCCCACTTTCTCTTTCTTTTCTCATTAACATGCTCATAACCGTTGGTAGGGCGTCCCCTACTGGTGCACCACACGGATTGCCATGTGACCGTGCTCATTTCTTTTCTTTTCACAATGATAGCCAAAAATATGCTTTCAATAACAAGTATGTTCTTCAAAATATAACTATTACAAAAAATCATTGGTAATCATGCCATGAACATAACCATTTCAAATATCACTTTATAAAATATTTCCATGTCAAAAATTCACACTTAAGATGGTAAGAAGTTCATACAATGGCAATGGCTATGTCATATACTAGTTATTTATTATTTTCATTTATAAGATTCTTTTTTTAAAAAAATATTAATTTTAATTCTTTATTTTCTTGATGCAGGTTTTCTTCCCATCTAACATTCTCTTACTAATTAGAGCATAACGCCTTCCATTTAACTCCGATATTGGTGATCTTGGTGTCAATTTCAAGATAAAACAATTATCTAAAACTATTATGTTGAACAGTTTAGCGAAATATTAATAAATCAAGGTGATATTACTCCCTCAATGCACAGGTTATTTCTTCTCGGATAGGTTCTGACCTCTGCCTACTAATCGGTCCATATCTCCCTCATAAAAATTCTAAATTAAGTGATTCCAGTGGCTACAAATCTGTGCCAAATATATATATAATTTATATGTTAACTATGTATTTTAATTCCCTACAAAATGTTCCTAGAAATTAAAACATAGAAGCTATCCTAACATATTCTTCCCTGATTAACAATTTTCTGACCACTGCTTACTAATAAGAACATATCTACCTCATATGGACTCCAAATTGCATAATTCCAGTGGCTACAATTGCGTCACACATATATCTATAATTCTTATGTTAACCATTTTTTTGAATTCCCTACATAATATTCCCAAAAATTAAAACACAGAAGTTATCCTAACATGATCTTCCCTTATTAACAATTTTCTAAACACTGCTTACTAATCAGACCATATCTACCTCATATGGACTCCAAATTGAGTGATTCCAGTGGCTAAAAGTCCGTGACACATATATCTATAATTCTTATGTTGCCATTTGTTTTAATTCCCTATAGAAAGTTACCAAAAATTAAAACACAGAAGCTATCCTAAAATATTCTTCCCTGATTAACCAATTTCTGACCATTGCATACTAATCAAAACATATCTACGTCATACGGACTCCAAATTGAGTTATTCCAGTGGGTAAAAATCCATGAGATATAGGTCTACATTTTTCATGTTAACTATTTCTTTAAATTCCTTACTAATTCTTCCTAGAAATTTAAAAATAGTAGCTTAAAATTCTGTCACCTATAGCCATACCCATGCAGAACTATCTACACCAACCTAAGTATTCAAACATACATGATATGTAACATGATATAGCAACATCCATGACCAATCATCAAAGTTCTAAGATCAAAATCTCATATAAATATTATAAGTTTCAAAAGTTTTCTTCAAAAAGAAATATTGTTAAACTTACTTGGAGCACTTAGTTCTTTGGACTTCTCCTTCCTCTTTTTTCCTTTCTTCCTCTCCTCCTCTCCTTTCCTCACTCTACCTTGCTTCCATTTTTTTTCTCTCCCTCACTTGGACGAAATTCCCATGCTATAAGGGTGGGTTTTGCTTATATAGACTATCAAATAATTCAACTTTCATGATCATGGGTCTACCTTATCACAATTAGGTTACACTTGGTTGAATTTTTGGAAAACAAACAACTTATGTTCTTGTCTTCCTCTTCCTTAGTCAAGATATGCATAGGAAAAGAAGATTTGTATTTTGAAAATTATGATAATATGTTCTTAAGATATGGGACAAGGTCCCTTTGATTTAGGGATTCATTTCTTTTTTCTTTTGTCTTAATCAAGTATGATAGGTTTGCCTTTTTAGTTGGCAAATTTCTAACCCTTGAATCTCCATTATTTGGTTGAAATTATTTGTGTGGGATTGGAATGTTTTGTCCTAATGCCATGTATTATCATACCACTTGCTAAATTTATGAGTATAGGATATAGATGTTTTGTCCTAAAGCTTTGTATTATCATACCACTTGCTAAAATTATGAATGTAAGATATCACACCACTTGCTAAATTTTTGTCTTAATGCCATGTCACCTAATCTTGATTACACCATTATTTTATCACTTTAATTTTATTTTTATTTTTATTTTTCCTCTTGGGTTTGGGCTCATTCTTGCCCATTTTCTTTACTTTGGTTAAAATTCTACCTTTCATAATGGGCTTGTCACATTTTCATGATTTTTTGGCTACCGGTCCAATTTCTATATCCTAGTCCAAATCTATGTTTTATTTCTTCCTTGAGCTATCCTATTGGCTTGCTAAAAATTCATGTGAAGTAGAAAAACTCTATATGACGTGTCCATAGGTAAAAGCCCAATTTATGGGTGGAGATACTAAACTTAGTAACTTTTGCTCTTAAATTAAGAAAAATTACCCTAATCCGATCTTGAAATTTTAAGACCTTTACTTACTTCACAAAAATTTATCTTCCTTACCTAAGAATTTCACCTTTCTTTAGCATGTTTATTTCTAATATTTCTTCTTAGGTTTTCTTTCTTTACCTATTCCATTAATATTAGAACATTTCTATACATACACGTAAGGTGAAGAATTTCTAAGGATTATATTTCCTTAGTTATCTAAAATTGTCCAATAAATTTTATTTCCTTAATTAAATATTTATGTACCTTTATCAATAAAAGAAATGAAATTATGGATGTTACTTTGAATACTTTTGTACTTTTATTAATACATGAAATGAAATTAGGGATGTTATACAATGTATGGGTGGAGATGTTAAACTTAGTAACTCTAGCTCTTGAATTAGGAAAAATTACCCTAATTCAATCTTCTTGAACTTTAAAGATCTTTACTTACTCACAACAAAATTTATCTTCCTTACCCAAGAATTTTGCCTCTTTTTAGGATATTATTTATAAAAAAATTTTCCTATTAGGTTTTCTCTCTTTACCTATTCCGTTAATGTTAAAAACATTTTCTATGCATACACATAAGGTGAAAAATTTCTAAAGCTTATATTTTCTTAGATATAAAAAAGAATTGTTTAATAAGTTTTATTTCCTTAAATATTTATGTGTATCTACTAATAAAAGAAACAAAATTAGGGATGTTACATTTCTCTCCCACTAAAAGAATTTTTGTCCTCAAAATTTAGAAATTACCTAATGGGAACAATTGTGGATATTTCTTCCTCGTGACTTCTTCTAGTTCCCAAGTTTCTTCTTCCAGAGTCAAACCTTCCCATAACACCTTAACTAGGGGAATGGTTTCATTCCTCAATTACTTCACGTCGGTGTCCAATATGGATGCCGGTACTAACTGATATGTCATGTTCTCCTTTACTTGGATTAGTTCTTCCTGTATTACATGAGAGGAGTTTGGAAGATACTTACGTAGCTATGATACATGGAAAACATTATGCAGGTTGGACAAATTAGGTAGGAGGTCAACTTGATATGCTGACGTCCCCACTTTCCTCAAAATTTGGTAAGGTCCCAAAAATTGCAGACTTAGGTTCTTAGTCTTGAGAGACCTGCCAACTCCAATAGTCATAGAAACCTTCAGAAATACGTGGTCTCCTACCTCAAACTCCAGAGGTCTATGTCTCTTATCATAGTAACTCTTTTGGCGACTCTGAGCTATAAGTATTTTGTCTCGTATCATCCTGATTTGCTCAGTGGTTTGATGAACTAGATCAGGACCCAACAAGTTCTTTTCTCCAACCTCAAACCAACAGAGTGGAGATCGGCACTTCCTACCATATAAAGCTTCGTAAGGGGCCATCTTAAAACTAGAGTGATAACTGTTATTATAAGCAAACTTCACTGAAGGTAGGTACTTATCCTATCCTTTACCTTGCTCTATCACACAGGCCCTTAACATATCTTCTAGTGTTTGAATGGTCTGTTCTGTCTGCCCGTCAGTCTGAGGATGGTAAGCAGTACTCAACCGCAGCTGGGTTCCAAAAGCCTCCTATAACGCCTCCCAAAACCTCGATGTGAACCTCAGATCTCTATCAGAAATGATCTTTAAGGGAATTCAATGTAGTCTAACTATTTCTTGGACGTACAACTAGGCCAATTTGTCCAATAAATAGTTAATCTTTATGGGCAAAAAAGTGAGCAAATTTGGTTAATCTATCAACTATTACCCAGATAGAGTCATGTCTAACTGAAGTCTTAGGTAAGGCCACGACAAAGTCCATCGAAATACTATCCCATTTCTATTTAGGGATCTCAAACGGTTATAAAAATTTCACTGGCTTTTGATGCTCTACCTTCACCTTTTGACAAATTAAACATTTCTCCACAAATTCGGCAATGTCTTTTTTCATCCTTAGCCACCAATACATCCTCTTTAAGTCATGGTACATTTTAGTGGATCCAAGATGGACAGGGATTTACTCTGATGTGCTTCTTATAGAATCTTAGTCCTCAACTCTTGTTCCTGAGGAACACAGACCCTTCCTTGATACATGATTAGTCCATCTTTCAAAACAAAAATATCATCCTAATCATTATGATCCCGTAAGTATTGATTGTGACCTAGAGCCTTTTTAATCTAGGCTCTAAGGTCACACTCTATACTTAATCCATTAATGATTAGCTTCTTTGGGTAAGAGTAGTGTCCAGCTTCAAATTTTGAAACTCTTCTAGCATCTGCATCTCATACACCATCATTCGACTTATGTTCAAAGATTTTCGACTCAAGGCATTAGCTACAACATTCGCCTTTCTTGGATGATACTTTATCTTAAAATTGTAATCATTGAGGAATTCTACCCATCTTCATTGCCTCATATTTAACTCCTTTTGGTCAGAAAGGTACTTAAGACACTTATGATCACAGTATACTTCAAATGTCGCTCCGTATAAATAGTGTCGCCAAATCTTTAAGGCAAACACCATCGCTATCAATTCAAGATCATGGGTTGGACAATTTCCTTCGTGGGGTCTCAGTTGCCTAGAGGGGTAAGCAACTACTCTCTTGTCTTGCATAAACACACACCCTAACATTTTCTTTGAAGCGTTACTATACACTTCAAAATGTCCTGTGGGGTCTGGAATAATTAAAAGAGGAGGAGTGGTCAATCTTGTCTTAAGCTCCTGGAAACTAGCTTCATATTGATTAGTCCATTTGAAAGGACTTCCCTTCCTGGTCAATTTAGTTAATGGCAAGGCTATACGAGAGAAGTTTTGTATAAACTTTCTGTAGTATCCTGCCAAACCTAAGAAACTTCTAACTTCTATAACTATCTTTAGTCTTTCCCACTGAATCACTGCTTCCATCTTGCCAGGGTCTACAGCTACCCCTCTCTTAGAGATGACATGTCTGAGAAACTTCACCTCTGTCAACCAAAATCCAATTCTCCAATTTGGTATACAACTTTTTCTCTTTCAGCACTTGCAGCATAATTCGGAGATGTTGTTCATGTTCTTCTTCACTCTTAGAGTATATCAAGATGTCATCAATGAACACTACCACAAATTGATCTAGGTAGGGTCGAAAAATGTGATTCATGTAATCCATAAAAATTGCAGGTGCATTTGTCAACTTGAAGGGCATTACGAGAAACTCATAGTGCCCATACTTAGTCCTAAAATTTGTTTTTGGTACATCCTCCTCCTTGATCCTAATATTATGATATCCCAACCTCAAGTTAATCTTAGAAAAGATGGAGGCTTCCTTCAATTGATCCAATAAGTCATCTATCCTAGGGAGAGGGTACTTATTTTTTATAGTCACATTATTCAGCTGTGTGTAGTCTATGCATAGTCTCAAGCTCCCGTCTTTCTTCTTAACAAATAACACAGGAGATCCCCAGGGTGATACGCTTGGTCTAATGAATTACTTGTCTAACAGTTCCTCCAACTGTTTCTTGAGATCCTGTAGTTCCTTCAAGGCCATTCTATAAGGTGCAATAGAGATAGGCCCTGTCTTGGGTAGGAGATCAATAGATAACTCTATCTCTCTCTTAGGAGGTAAGCCTAGAATATCTGATGGAAATACTTCAGGAAACTCATTGGCTATTGGGATTTCATCAAGCTTTGGTTCGACTTCTAGGTTTGATAAATACAAGAGAATGTATCCAAGTACTCCATTCTTCAACTCCCTATTGACTTGATTGGCCTTAAGCATCAATAATTGCATCTCCCCTTCTAGAGTTGGAGGTAGAAATTTAACATTCTTGTTGTAACAATTCAGCAAGACCCAATTTCTAGACATCCAGTCTAACCCTAGAATGACATCAATACCTTTTAAAGGTAGACAGACAATGTCTATAGAAATTTTTTTTTCTGGATAGTGACCTGACAGTCCTTACATATAGAGAAAGTTAATACCCTTTCCCCTGTGGGGGTTACTACGGATAGCTCATAGGAGATTTCAGAAATAGGATACTGAAACTTCCTAATACATTCTTTCGATATAAATGAATGACTAGCGCCTGAGTCAAACAACACCATAAGAGCAAATCCATAGATGTAGCGCGTACCTTGAATCATATCAGAGGATTGAGATGCTTCTTGGCTGCTTAGGGTGAAAACCCTTCCTTTCATCTGAGGCCTCTGTTCTGACTGCATTCTCACTTTTTGTGGGCAGTTCCTCGCAAAATGACCCTTCTGTCCACAATTGAAGCAGAAATATTGTCCCATGTAGCATGGCCGATTACGATGCATGCGTTTACACTTAGTGCACTTGACTAGGGCGAGGTCTTGTTGGAAAGGTCGGGGACCCACAGTCAATGGCCTTTTACCAGCTTTATATCCACTTCTCCTCACGTTCTTGCCAGGGTTGGGAAAAATTTTCTTCCTCTTCCACAAGTTTCGCCTTTGCTTCTCATCCTCCACTACCCTTAAAATTTTCTCCAAAAATATAGATTTATTTATCACCGCATTCCTAATCTCTGGGTTCAATCCTGCTTTAAACCTAACAGTATTCCATGCTTCATCATGGTTAAACCTCAAGTAAAAGGAGAATTTAGACAACTCCTCAAACTTAGCGATGTATTGATTTACTGACATGCTACCCTATCTAAGTTGGAGAAATTCAATCTCCTTCTTGGCCCACACAATACTTGGAAAGTACTTTTCCAAGAAAATGTCTTTAAACACTTGCCAGGTGATCTGCCTCCTTTGGTGAGTTAGCACTTCTCTAGCCCCTCGCCACCAACACTCAGCTTTATCCTTCAGCATATAAGTGGCAAAGATAACTTGCTGCTCATTAATGCATCCCATCACCTTAAAGATCTTTTACAATTCCCTTATCCACCTATCAGCTACCGTTGGGTCATAGCCACCTTGGAAAGAAGGTGGTCTGATTCTTAGGAACTCAGACAGGTCATTATTATTTCTACCCACCCGGTTGTTTGGATTGTTTTCTCCATTCAAGTTATTATTGTTCTAAAGATGTTGAAAAATTTGATTGGTAGCTGTAACTTGGTCTCGAATTGTTTGGCCAAGTTGTGTAGGGTCTCTTCTGCATTGTTTGCTGGGTTCCTCCTCGGTGGTGCCATATCCTACTGTGGCAAAAACAAAGTTATTCTGGTATTGAGTTTATCAAGGCCAATAGTTAGTTCAAAAATATTTACAGCAGACATAACATCACCTCGGCATATAGATAGGAAACACTAGTAATTTCTTGTACATATGAAATCATAGATCCCCCACACAACACAACCACAAACATACTCAAGACACTATAAGATCTATTCATATAACCATCCACCCACTAGCCATCTAGGTTGGACTTGCAATGATACCAATTATGTAACAACTCCATTTTTTTTACACACACACAGATATATATATATATATATCCCCATGAAGTCATTACCTCTTTATTTCTAACTATTTAACTCATAATAACATTCAATTCAATTAACCAAGTATAGTTAAGGTTTATAGTATAGCAATAATATTGATACAAATCTAGGTTCACATACACATCATTAATTAAAAACATCCGTACAAAAATAAAATACATATATGTACACATCTTATTCATTCCAATTGACTAGTTCTGGGGATATGGGAGCGGGTGGTTGCACCTTCACTAAGATCTTAGCTAACTCGACCCAACGTACACTAAAAGCCGGTTATATAGAATATATGCATATTTAGTCTTCTGAACATGATATGGAAATATAGTGAGAATTAAATCCCAGTAGGTTTAACAATAAATCATAATTATCATCAATATAGCTCATCATGTCATGTTCATTTATATAAACTACAGCAATTACCTTAGGTCACATGAATGCACTTTATATATGCACATGAAAATCATACAGTAATGACATAGATGGCATGAATAACTATTTTCAAGATATCATATAATGGCTATCAACTTATTTTCATATCAAGCTACTCCAGTCAGGGTGAGTACTTTCTACTCTCTGGTACGGTCTTTTCTCACTCTATTCGACATAGCACATTTTCTTTTCTCATTAACATAACCATAGTCGTTGGTAGGGCGTCCCCTACTGGTGCACCACATGGACTGCCATGTGACCTTGCTCGTCTCTTTTCTTTTCTTTTCTTTTCTTTTTATATTAATAGCCAAAAATATGATTTCAATAACAAGTATGTTCATTATGCTCATATGCCATAATTTAACATCAAAGCATAATCATTATCAAAAATCATTAAACAAATGCAACCATGCCATGAACATAATCATTTTCAAATATCACTTTAAAATATTTACATGTCAAAATTACACACTTAAGATGGTAAGGAGTTCATGCAATGGCAATGGCTATGGCATACACTAGTCATTTATTATTTTTATTTATAAGATTCTTCTTTTTTAAATATTATTTTTTCTCTCTTCATTTTCTTTATGCTTGGTTTCTAGTCACTTTCCTCCTACTTATATCATTTCTATCACATATTCTCAAAAATTCAATGCGGCATTCGTCTTCAATTTGATTTCTATTATTATCCTATAGTTAATGAGGTTTATTTAGGATAGCAAAGTGTTGAAAATAAGTTTTTCCAGCTTCCAACACGGCCTAAATGTATCCTATAACACGACTTGGCCATTTCCTATAAAATAGCCATGCTTTAGGCTTCAAAATGCCATTTTCAGCACTGAACACGGCCTGGCCGTGCCTTGAAACACGGCCATGCTCTATGTTATGTTATTCCTTGATGTAGGTTTTTGTCCTGCCTGACCTTTTCTCGCTAATCAGAGTATGACTCCTTCATTTTAACTCTGAAGTATGTGATCTTGGTGTCCATTTAAATATAAAACAATTATCTAAAACTATTATGTTGAACATTTTAGCGAAATCTTAAGAAATCTTGGTGATATTACTCCCTCAATTTAAACATTATTGCTTTTCGGGTAGTTTCTGACCTTTACTTACTAATCTGACCATATTTCCCTCATATGAACTCCAAATTAAGTGATTTCAGTGGCTTAATTTCCGTGCGACATATATCTATATTTTTTATGTTAACTAGTTATTTTAATTCCCTACATAATTTTTCCAAAAAGTCAAACACAGAAGCTTTCTTAACAGATTCTTCCCTGGTTAACCATTTTCTGACCACTGCTTACTAATCTGACCATATCTAACTCATATGAACTACAAATTGAGTAATTCCAATGGTTAAACATCTATGAGACATATATATATAGTTTTATGTTAACCTTTTTTTTTAATTCCTAACCGATTCTTCTCAGAATTTCAAACATAGAAGCTTCCCTAGCTACTCTAAAATCCAATTTCCTAACCATACCTTTTCTAAGTTTTTAGTTCATCATTTTATTATGTCCTCTTTCATTTTCTTCCTAATTTACACCTAATCATATTCTATCAATTTTTCACCATATTTAAATATACAAAATAGCAGCATAAAAATCTTAAAATTTTTCCACCCATAGAGAATACTTCTGAGTAATCCTTAACAACATATATGTTTTCTATGACCTCTTCTACTTTTGCTTGCAAAGAAAAGAAGACTAGGAACCCTTGACAACGCTTCTTAAGGTATCTCTCAGTCTAGGTGGTGGATAGGTAAGAAGTTTCAGTCGACTATTTAGAAGTAGAACCACAAATAGGTAAAGAAATAGATTTTCTATAACAATCAAGAATTGCATTATTAGTAGACAACTAATCCATTCTAAGAATAACATCAATATCAAACAGAGGAAGGCATACAAGATCCAAAGTGGTACATCTATGATCAAATTACACAACGTAATTAATACAAGCATTAGAAGTTATGACACAGATCCTAGTAGGGATAGAAACAGAAATATCGTATGGCAAAGTATCCACAGTCAAACCTAGACTCTTAGCACAATCATATGAAATAAAAGAATGTATAGCACCAGAATCAAATAATGCATCTACAAGTGAGTTTCAGATCATTAAAGTACCTTTGATCAAATTTGGAGACTAGTTAGCCTTCTGCTGGGAAAGAGCAAACACATGTCCCTAATTCTGTGGTCTACCATCAAGAACTAACCCCCTTCTTACTTGAAAATCCCTGGAGTAGTGGCTGGGTTTTCACAACTATAGCAGACATTCTAACCAGCTAAACAGGGTCTATCTCCATGGTTCTTCCCACATTTATTATAAGTAGGCTGGTTAGAGGTTTGGCCACTACAGGTCAGCATTCTCCTACCCTGAGAACTGTTCCCCTTAAACTTTTTGTTCTAAGGTTTTCCTCTTGCTCCAGAAGGTTCACTGTCTCTAAATCTTTTCTCAACCTTGGCACTCATCAAAGTTTCTTCTACTATTCTACATTTACTTGCCAACTTGGTAAAATCTCGTATCTCTAAGGTAGCCACTTTTTCTCTAATCTCAGGTTTCAAACCTTGCTTCAATTTTTTTTTCCTTCCATGCATCATCATAAGTATGCTTCAAGTAAGTGGAAAATTTGGAGATCTCTTCATACTTAGCCTTATTTTGGGGTACAATCATATTCTCTTGCTTCAACTGTATGAATTCAGCCTCTTTTTTATTCTTCACATTATCTGGGAAATATTTATTATAAAATGTTTCTTTAAAATTATCCCAGGTAATGGGAGTATCATTAGTATTCCATAGTCTTTGTATACTTTTTCCACCAATGCTCTGCCTCACCTTCTAACATGTAAGCAGTTAAGGAAACTTTTTGCTCTATGCTGCATTCTAAAACCCCAAAAATTTCTCCAATTGCATTATCTATCGCTCAACTATCACTGGGACACATTCTCCTAGAAATGAAGGAGGGTTGGCCTTCTTAAATTGGGCCAGGAGTTTATTCATTTGGCCTGACCTATTTTCCTCTCTAGCAACCTCAGGATTGTTTTCTTACGGCACTTGTCTAAGGGCTTCTTGAACTTGTTGAAGAATTTGTGATGTGGTGGCTTGGGCTGTAGCTTAGCCATCGAGCCTGGCAGATAAGGGTTCCATATTCTCAAATATTTCATTTAGGGACTCAGCTTGGGTTCTCTTGTATGCCATTTCCCTGTGTACACATTTATATATACAAACATTTTTCATATAATTAGTCAAACGACCATAAACTAGGTTTACATTATTTAAGAACACCTAAAAAAAAGCCAATTTCACAATAATTCAACTCTAAATCAATTTAGAATATCCTAGAATTCATCCAAACACATAGATAATTCCCTGAACTATTGCTCTGATATCAAAAATTGTCAACACCTAATGACTAGCATCTTATTTCATACATCCACATCGTAGAATATTCCCCATGAACCTTTTTGTACTGTGTGTGTGTGTGTGTGTATATATATATATATATATATATATATATATATATTCTTATTTGTAAATTTCTAGCAATGTCTACCTAGCCTATAAATTCACCTATTAACTTTTATTGTTAGTTGTCTTTCTTAGATAAGCATACAAGTGCTTCAGGCTATTCCCAGCATTTTTAAATTTCATTTCCTTATAGGCAACTAACTAGGCATGATATACATTACTTACAACAAAAAGACTCTAATGCCATAAAAGAAAAGTGTACAGGCCATAACTTATTTTACATCACATTACAAGCTATCTAAAAGGGACTTGGCACTCAACTAAGCCATCCCACATATATTACACAACAAGAAAATATACAATCCATATCCATATTCAGATGAGTCAACCTTGAGACCCCAGTTGCTCACTTCTTGCTGGAGTACCTGGAATGTGATTATGTGGACATAAAAAGATGATATGACAATCTCAATAACTAGAAAAATTTTCAAAAAAAAGTATACATTCCATTCCTTAAAACATCTCAATTTTTTTCATTGAAACATAAGCACTGACCATACATACATACATCATCTTGGTCACACTAGGGACCCATAACATTTTGGTCTACCTACCCAATGCAGTCCCATACCTGCAAAAAGGTTATACATCTTCTATTATTGGCCAATATGTGGGGGACATGGGGCTTACTTGGAACACTTTGGGCAACTCTTAATTCTCGAGGATGCATACATAACATATCTTTAGACCATCATTCATCATAGCATAAAAGTCAGGCAACCAGTGAAATTGATAAATTCAAGTTCATAAACTTAAAGAGTATTTTAAGGAAAAGTTAGCTACCTCAATTCCTGCATAATCACTTCCTTTCCAAGGCTGCCAATGTTAGTACCAGCAACTCAAACTAAAACATAAAAGAGCTTTTGGTTAATGCATGCATATTCGCACCAAAAATCATAAGTCTCTTGTTTAAGAGCTTCTCCTGCCCAAAACAAAACTGTGATTCTATTCAGATTTGGGGTTATTATTAAATATGACAAAAGTCCTCTAAAAATTCTAAAGTGATCCATGGAAGTTCTTCTACATTTCAATTTTATTTCGTAGTTCTCTCAGCCCTTAACTCTTCCATTCACCCCAAGAACTACCTCCATAACCCAGAACAGTGCATATTCGTTTCAATTCTATTTCTATTCTATTTTCCATTTCTTTGGATTGGTAAAACTTCTTCAAAATTCATGATATTTGATACCGAGCATCCTAGATATGTTATATAATCACCATAAATTTCAAGTAAAAATTAATTCATTTGACCCCTCAAATAACACACTTTTTAAGGTTGTCCCCAATTCTGGTCCATTCTGACTCACTTCATGTCCCACCGAATTTTCATATTTTATTATATGCTTTAACTTGCCCATAATTCTCTAAACTTTAGTGGTGTCTTTAATTAGAATCCCTATATCATTTCATGAACTTTTCATACGAAAATTCTGTAACATCCTTAAAATTTAGTAATTCTCATTTATGTATGGATTATTAAAAGAAATAAAGGAGTAGAAATGTAATTGAAAGGTTTTAAGGATGAAAATGAAAACTTGTTAATAATTTTTAGGGTCAAATTGTAATTTACTAAAATTTTAGGGGTCAAAATGTAAATAAAATTTGTAAGGACTTAAAAAAAAAAGAAAAAAAAAGAGAGACGGAAGGATTTCGGAATGAATGAATAGTATGAATAGTAATATCCATGTTTTCTCTCTAGATTTGGAGTGTCTACAAGCCTCTGATCTCAAAACTAAGGGTACCACTGGATTCAGGACGAAAAGTACTATGATTTTGATTGAACAATTTTTAAAAATCAGCCGCAGAATCGTTGCAGATCGGAAGTAGAAAATCTTACAAAAGGGTAAACTCTGAAACTTTTATTTTGAGACATCAAATTGAAAATCTGACACCGTAGATGAATTCAGGAGATAGATAAACTATAGGATATGAAGTTTCACAGTCATCTGACAATTTTTTGTATCATGAACAGTAACTTTGACCTGCATGAATAGTGATTTCCAATGGTGAATAGTGTTTTCACACCGTGAATATTACCCAACAGTTGACTAGTGTTGACAAAGCTCCTATATGCCAAATTTCACGATTCTGGAGTCATTTCTTAGGTTTTTGGACCCTCCAGACTCATTTTTGAGATCCATTTGATCAGATTTGTCTTGAAAAAAATACATTTGGATTTGTCCAACCTAGAGCCCTGACCTGTAAGTAGATAATTCTTTCTATGACTTACCCCATGCTCTTCTTGAACTTAAAATGTATAATTGGTTATGTTTACAAATTATTTATGCTATCATAAGTTTCTGAAATGTGTTAAAATATCTGTTTTACTTACAAATTGGCATATAGTTCAAGAAGAGTATGGTTTTGCAAATAGATTTTGAAACTCATTGAATATGTAGTTCTAAATGTATTTTTCATTATTTGGAAAAGTGAATATTATGTGCATGAGGCATTGATTTGTAAAACTATATAGTTTGCTAATTATGATTGAATAGCAAGCGTAAAGCTCATGGCGAGTTACTTGATAATTATACATTGCATTTGATGAATATGCATTTATATATATGTATTTATATGTATGGATGAATATCGACGGGTTCTATGGCTTGTGACGGTACCGAGTAGGGGACACCCTACTAGCTTGAGTGAGCCAAGGGAGGGCTGCTCCAACTGAGTGACAGTGGTAATGTAGGGAGGCATATGGGAGATGAACTCACATTTTTTGATCACTTATTATGACTGTAATCAATCAGTCACTATGCATATAGCAAATGAGTGAATTAAGTGTATTGAGAGTTGTAACATACTTGAGCATTATGTAAAAAGAATAGATTTTCAGTGCATATATAGTATGTTAATTATACATCAACAAAAGTTTATGACTTTATCTCAAAAGCTTAATATTTTACTATAGTTTATACAGCTGGGCATAACAACATTTGCTTAATGATCATATCGTGTTGAATACGGTTTTAGATATCTGAATATCCTTTTATTTGAGAATATTTGAAATACGAGTCCCATATGGATGTACTTATGAACTATATTTTCTATGTGAAAAATTTTAAAAATGAGTATATCCATATGTGGACCTAAAAGGTCATAGGAGGTTTTATCTGCTCACTGAGTTGTCAAACTCACTACGTGATATTTCCACATTTTTTAGATAAGAATACAGAGTCTGATCCTGTAGATAAGTAATCAGTTAGGTGACATATTTTCTGGGTGAGTCTACGTTTCTTTTAAGGCTCACAGTTTTGAATTATACTGTGTTTGTATTCTAGAGTGTGCTCTGAATGCCACAGGCAGGATCCCTGCTTTTGTTGTTACTTTGACATTTATAACTTGGTCTGTATAATGTATATACATGAGAGAACCTATATGTATCTTTTTCCATAATAAAGAATAGTGATATGCATGTTATGGAAAATATCTAATTGCAGAAAAAAAAATGTTTGTTTCACGTGATCGTAAATTAGGGGCGTTTCAAATTGGTATCAAAGCATTAAGTTTTCCTGTGGCTATCAGAGCAAAGGATTCATTAGTAGAACCTTTAATATGGATATGAGTCGGACATATTTATACTTCAGGTGCTGCTGAAGGATTCTATAGGATTTTAATTTCCTTTCTATTTTAAGTTTGCTAAATTTTTTAGTATAAGATTGATCAAATATTGTGACATTTTTAAAAGTATTTATGGGTCAATTTCTACTTGAAAGTGAAAGGGATAGGCATGTTAAAGAATTTAAATAATTGAAACATATGCCTAATGTGACCATTTATGAATGTGATATCTGTTGTACCCAGTTGTCTAGATAGGGTAAACTTTGATGTGATATTGGGAATAGATTAGTTGGCATCATACCATACTATTTTGGAATGTCACCTTAAGGTGATTAAATACAATATTGCTAGATAATCTTCTTTCTTTATACAAGGAGACCGTAGTGATGTATCCAGTAATCTAATATCTGCTTTGGCAGCCAATAAGTTATTCCAAAAGGGTGCCAAGGATATTTGGTAGTGGTGAGAGATGTTGATATAAAGTACACTAGTGTTGATTAAATTCCAGTGGTTAGAAAATTTCCTGATGTATTTTCTGAAGAATTGCTAAGAATACCCTCGAAACGTAAAATAGAATTTGGTATTGATTTATTTCCTAGAACCCAACTAGTATCTATATCTATATATAGAATGATATCGACTGAACTTAAGGAATTAAAAAAAAAGATAGTTACAAGACTTGTTAGACAAAGGATTTTTACGTCCTAGTACTCTCCTTTAGGCGTTCTAGACTTATTTGTAGAAAAAAAGAATGGATCACTGTGGTTATGTATAGATTATAAATAATTGAATAAAGTGACAGTGAGTAATAAATACTCAATACCTCGTATAGATGATCTGTTTGATCAATTATAGGGTGCTCAATATTTTTTAAAAACTGATTTGAGATTTGGGTATCATCAATTGAAGATAAGGGAAGAGGATATTGCAAAAATTATTTTGTGGACTTGGTTCGGGCATTATAAGTTTTTAGTGATGACATTTGGTTTGACAAATGCCTAGCTACATTCACGGACTTGATAAATAAAGTATTTAAGCCATCCCTAGATCAATATGTTATTATATTTATTGATGATATATTAGAATATTCTAAGAGTTCGGTGGATCATAAGTAACATTTAAAGATAGTTTTACAAACTCTAAGGGAGTATGTTTAGCAACAATGGTATCTAAATAAATCCTAAGAAAGTAAAAGTAATACAGAAATGGCTACATTTTACTACATTTAAAGATGAAGATCCAAATCCAATTTGCGCTTCTTGCGGTTGTCTGCCGTCTATTCTATTTGAGCTATAGTTGGATCAGGTACATGAACATATGCCTGTAAAGCATAAATCAACTCCTCAACATTTGAAGCTGAGATGAGAATTCATCGTGTTAAGTGTGGGATAAACCTTTGTTCCATATCTTGATCTAGAAAAGACAAAAAACCATCAAAAAAGTGATTAACATTTAACAAATCTATCGATTTGTGATGCATATTCAGTTGTGCCCAAAAGACTATTTAAAAAATCTCTTCTAAAGTACCAAAACCACCTGGTAAGGCAATAAAGGCATCAGCATTGCTCATCATTTAGCCATGCGCTCATGCATGGAAGCTACCCTAAATTCTTCCCCAATTGTCTTTCCTACGATGTTGGATGCAGCTAGAGTTGTAGAAATAATACCTAAAACTTGACATTCTCCTATATGTGCAGTTGTAGACACGCACCCTATTAACCCACGGTTACCTCCACCATAGACTAAATGAATTTTTCTCCTGGCCAACACCATACCTAGGTTTTGTGCAGCTTTCACATACTCTCCATCTTTTCCAAGACTAGCACCATAAAAGACACAAATATTTTGAAACTGACAGAATGCAGTTCCCTCCATAACTACACTCACCCTAACTTTGAGTATGAAGGTAAAGATACTAATGCATGTATTTATAGAACTCAGAGAAGAGCATACTTATAATAGCAATGCAAATAGACTGGGTATGATTAGAACAGGTATATGAGTGGTAGGTGAATAAAAGCTAAATTGAAGGTGAATTTCAAAAATGATGGCAAGCATGTATATGTACATTAGTTGTGATCGTAGTTCATATTAAGCACATAAAGAGAATAAGGTTAAGATATCATCAGAAAATTGTCTTTTCCTTGTTGTCCTTGATGAAGCATTGATGTCTTGATTATTGTAGGAAAGTTGTAGTTGATAGGCGTGATTGTAGAAAAAAAAAGGGAGTGAAAATGCAAACAAGTTAAATGTTGAAGATGGACAATCAAATGATTTATTTTGTATTCTTAATATTCTTGTTAGTCGACTATTAGTAATATTAAGTCGACTAACTATTTTGAGAACTTTTAATTTGGACTTGTTTGTTTTATAGTTGTTTGATTATATCTGTTTTGAAGCAACCAACTGCATCCTACCAATTAACTACGTGCTCTTTATTCTTCACAAACTTTTATAAGCTCAGAAATGCTTCTTTTCCACGTGATATTCTTCCACCGAATAATAGTAGCTTTAAATTAAATTTTGGCACATATATTCAAAACTTGCGGCCACCGATTCTTATTGAATATAGCAGCTAGATTTTGTTTACAGATTTTCAAGAATTACAGCCACCGATTTTAATTTTCTTTCAATGTTTTGTTCAAATTTCTAACTTTCTATTTTGGCACCATGCTCTACTATGTATTTCTCTTTTTTCTGCTACGTAATCCTTCATTAATGTTAGGCATTAAATGTAAAGTTATCTTCCTTATTACAAGGAGGGTGATTTTTTTTTTACAACTCAATTATTATAGTGTTCAAGTGGTTAGTAAGTTAAAGTAATAGAGATTTTGAAAGGAATAAACAGACGATGGCCTTATGGTGCTTTGACGAATGTAATCAAGTGAATTAGTGGTGTTGAAGTACTTGAAAAATAAAATAAGGGAAGTAGGATTTAAATTAATCTTTGAACTCTTAATTTGGAAATATGGAGAATATTTTGGGAACTATGACCGAAAATAATGTAAATGATCAAGATATTTGTGTTAAGGGTTTATACCATACTAAATTGAGTCTAGTATTTAGGATGTGAATAATGCTTGAAAAAGGTGATTTCAGAAGAAGCCATAGATTGTGAATATGGATAACCTTAAGGCAATAAGGATATACTAAGATCTGAAAGAATTGTATTAGCATAATGGTAAAAAAAAGTATACAAGTGATATTTCTTTTGTTGTTTGGTGTATCAGCAAATAAAAATTGAATATTTTGTTTCAGGAGAGCTATTCAGGAAGCCTAAAGATCTTTGTTAGATTATAGTATAGCTGATAATAAATCTAAATAATGTGTTTACATATTGGAAGTTATACTTCAGGTATCTTTATATAACTTTTGCGAAAGTTGGAAGAAATTATTTATCCGTAGTTGAACTTGCCCATATCAGTAGTTATCAGGCCAATATACAAATAATACTATTTGATATTTTACATGAAACATCGTAGGTTTTCTAATAAGTGATTGAGTTGAATAAAGTTAAGTGTTTGGATTGTAATTTGAAATAACATATAATAGATAGAATACGACTAACCTAAATTGATGATACTAGTTTGGAGAGCATGTTTCAAGCATATGTCTTTGAGTATGGTGGGAGATTTCTTAGCAAAATTCATCTATAATAAAGTAATATTGGATGACTTGAAGCCTTATGTAAGAGGTGTTACAAACTTCTTGTTAGATGACTCAGTGGAGTCAGACTTATTGTAAGATGTCGTTGATAAAATGAAATTGATAAGGAAAAGAATACAAGCAACTTAATACAGGCCAAAAGTCTATAAGGACCATGAAAGTTAAGCACTAGAAATTATCAGCTGGAGACCAAATATTTTTGAAGGAATCACCCATGGAAGATGTAATGAGGTTTGGAAGAAGGAAAAGTTAAGCTCTAGTATATAAGCTCTTTTGAAATCCTGGACAAAGTATGCATAGTATATATCGCCTAACTTTGCCATCAGAACTAAGTGATGTTGATACAGTCTTTCTTGCATCAATGCTAAGGAAGTACCTATTAGATTCTTATTATGTTATCTAATTCCAAGAAATTTAATTGGACAAAAATTTGACTTAATTATGAGGAAAAACCAATGTCTATTGTTGATCAACAAATGAAGAACTTATGGTTGAAGGAAATCCCTATAGTTAAGGTTATAAGGAAAAATCACTCCCGTGAAGAGACTTCTTAGTAAGTAAAGATGATATACAAAAGAGATATTCTCAGTAGTTTGAGTAGTGAGGATAATAACTGTAATTTATGTTTTGGTTTCATTTCCTACTTGTGATAAGATGGTTTGAAATTCGAGGACCGAATTTCCTAAGGGGTGAAGAATGTAACATCCCTAAAATTTAGTAATTCTCGTTTATGTATCGATTATTAAAAGAAATAAAGGAGTGGAGATATAATTGAAATGTTTTAAGGATGAAAATAAAAACTTATTAATAATTTTTGGGGTTAAATTGTAATTTCTTAAAAGTTTAGGGGTCAAAATATAAATAATAAAATTTACAAGAACTTCCTCTAACAATTAGCAAATTGCTAGTTGGTCTTCCATCATTTACTAAAAAAAAGAAGTGAGAGACGAAAGGATTTCGGGATGAATTATTAGTATGAATAGTAACATCCATGTTTTCTCTCTAGATCTGGAGTGTCTACAGGTCTCTGATCTCAAAACTAAAGGTACCATTGGATTTAGGATGAAGAGTACAATTTTGACCGAACAATTCTTCAAATCAGCTGCAGAATCGCCGCAAATCGGAAGTAGAAAATCTTAGAAAAAAGTAAACTCTGAAACTTTTATTTAGACACCACAAATTGAAAATCTAACACCGTAGATGGACTCAGGAGATAGATAAACTATAGGATATGAAGTTTCACAGTCATCTAACAATTTTTGGTGTCATGAACAGTAACTCTGACCGATATGAATAGTAATTTCTAGTAGTGAATAGTATTTTTGGATCGTGAAAAGAACCCTACAGTTGACCAATGTTGACAAGCTCATGGAGGCCAAGTTTTGCAATTCTAGAGTCATTTCCTAGGTTTTTGGACCCTTCGGACTCATTTTTGAGATCCATTTGATCATATTTAACTTGGAAAAATATATTTAGGGCTGTCCAACCTAGAGCCCTGACTTGTGAGTAGATAATTCTTTCTATGACTTACCTCATGCTCTTCTTGAACTTAAAATGTATAATTGGTTATGTTTACAAATTATTTATGCTATCATAAGTTTCTGAAATATGTTAAAATATCTGTTTTACTTACGAACTGGCACATAGTTCAAGAAGAGTATGGTTTTGCAAATAGATTTTGAAACTCATTGAATATGTAGTTCTAAATGTATTTATCATTATTTGGCAAAATGAATATTATGTGCATGAGGCATTGATTTGTAAAACTATATAGTTGCTAATTATGATTGAATGGAAAGCGTATAGCTCACGGCGAGTTGCTTTATAATTATACATTGCATTTGATGAATATGCATTTATATATATGCATTTATATGTATGGATGAATATCGATGGGTTATATGGCTTGTGACGGTACCGAGTAGGGGATGCCCTATTAGCCTGAGTGAGTCAAGGGAGGGACACTCTAACCGGGTGACAGTGGTAATGTAGAGAGGCAAATGGGTGATGAACTCACATTTCCTGATCATTTATTGTGACTGTAGTCGATCGGTCACTATACGTATAGCAAATAAGTGAATTGAATGTATTGAGAGTTGTAACATGCATGAGCATTATGCAAAAAGAATAGATTTTTAGTGCATATATAGTATGTTAATTATGCATCAACAAAAGTTATGACTTTATCTCAAAAGCTTAATATTTTACTATAGTTTATACAGCTAGGCATAACAACATTTGTTTAATGATCATATCGTGCTGAATATGGTTTTGGATATTTGAATATCCTTTTATTTGAGAATATTTGAAATACGGGTCCCATTTGGATGTACTTCTGAACTATATTTTCTATGTGACAAATTTTAAAACATGAGTACATCCATATCATAGAAGGTATTATCTGCTCACTGAATTGTCAAACTCACTACACCATATTTTCACATTTTTCAAATAAGAATACAAAGTCTGATCCTGGAGATAGGTGATAAGTTAGGTGACATATTCTCTGGGTGAGTCTATGTTACTTTCAAGACTCATAATTTTGAATTATATTGTGTTTGTATTCTTGAGTGTGCTCTGAACGCCACAGGCAAGATCTTTACTTCTGTTGTTATTTTGACATTTATAACTTGGTCTATATAATGTATATACATGAGAGAACCTATATGTATATATTTTCATAAAAAAGAATAGTGATATGCATGTTATGGAAAATATCTAATTGTAGAAAAAAAATGTTTGTTTCACGTGCTTGTAAATTTGGGGCATTACAAATTCAACATCTAACCCCTTCAATGTTTAGTATTTCCATCAACAGCCTAAGTTGTCCAGTAGATTGTTCTCAGCAATGTTTTGATTGTAAATGGCCTATTTGTAGGTTCTCAAAAATCATGAAAATTTCCAGAATTGATTATCAATATTTTAAGACTTTGCTCACCAAATATTAGAATATTTAAAGGCCATTTACCCAATCAAACAGTCCAAGAACAGAGGGCCTAAAAATTTTAAGTGTAGAATGTGTGGTGCTTCAGTATGTTTGTTACTTAGATGGAAAAGATTGTTCCCTACCACTAGAGTTCCATGTTTTCAACTTTAACATCTTGCATCTCATGCTCAAGAATCACCCATGCAGAACCGAGACTAAACTCAATTCACTACAAACTAACTTTCCTCAAGAGGAAAAACTCACCTTATGCAGAAATACTCCTACGGCTCTCAAATTTCAGCTTGCTTCTCCTCTTAGTTTCCCTTGCAACTTAACTACGTTATTTTCTGCCTTCTCTCCCTCTTGTGTACTGATTGCATGAGGAATAGGGTTTGAATTTGCTGCCCAATATAATAACTAAATGATATAATCTTAATTAAGCATGATATTAATACCTTTAAACTTACTTTTTGTTTGATTTAAGTAAAATATAATTAGGAATTAGCTTAGTTTTTTATTTTTTGTTGTAGGAACAAAGGAAGCAGAAAAGAGAAGAAAAAGATAAGCAATTCATGGAAAAATGCTACATTGTAGGGATTCCAGACCTTTCAGCACTGTTTTGAGCATATCTCCCTCTTATGAACTCTAATCAAAGTTATTCAAGTGGCTTTGCAAAGATAACACAATTATTTACAACTTTTATGTTGAACACTTGGTCAAATTCAAGAGATTTAATAGCGTTACAGAGCTTCCAAATCAGAATCATAGTGCAGCAGGATGAATTCTGACCTTTGGTCTTTAAATTTAGTATATCTCCTTCAAATTAGATTGGATTAAGGTAATTCTAGCAGCTTTCGAAAGAAGAAACATATAGCTACAACTTTTGTCTTCGGCACTTCCACAAATTCTGGAACTTTCTGGGCGCCGCGGCGCACGCAAGAGAGCACCACGGCGTTGCGTCATTGCAGATCCATAGCGCCGCGGCACCCACCGCCGTACTAGGTAGCAAAATCATGATTTTTAGGGTTTTTCAACTCCAATTGAAGCCCGATGGGCTAGGATTTGACTTAGAAACACTCCAACTTCGATTAGGAGGAGTTAATCTATAAAAAGGGAGGAAAGCAAACAGAAAATTTATTCAATCCTTCATCTAAGTTCTTAATTTACATTCTTCAATTCTTCTTTAAATTTTCTTATGGCCCTGCAGGGCTAGTTTTTTTTAGTTGGTTGAGGTGGATTGAAACTTCAAGGGATATTCATGCATTGTGAGATGTTGATTTGATTTTATTATTTCAATTTGAATTGAGTATTTATTATTCATCTACTCTTCTTCTCAATGATTATTCATATGATTGCTAGGAGGCCTACTAGTATATTATCTATCTTAATCTACCGTTGAATTATGTTTTGAACAAAGTCTTCAATTCTGTAATTCATGAGGCAAATAGGTTTGAGGATTTTGGATTATAAATTATTAAACCTATGACGAATAATTAACTAAATTAGATATAACCAATGTGTTTATATTTGTTTAGCTCTGTCAGTTTCTCTAGTTCTTCATGCGATTAATAAGTTATACTTTACTGATGTGCTAAAGGATTGCTTGTTAATTAGGGTTTAATTGATGTGATTGTCATTATTTTACTAGACTTAAGGAGGAACAGGGTTAGAAACCCAATGATAGATATTCAATTACAGATTGATTATGTTGTCAATGATCAATGCAATCCCTTGACGGTAGATATCAACTAAAACCAACGTCTTTATCATTAATCACTCTCTCTTATTTACTTTCATTATTGTTTACTTGGTTTTATTTACAATTATCAACCCCCCTTTCTTAATCACATAAGGTCATTCCAGTCTCTATGGGATCGACCCTTACTCCCACTACTACAGGTTAGTTTTGAGGTAAGGTATCAATTTGGGTGTACCTATGACAGTACGCACCAAATTTTGGTGCCGTTGCCGGGGACTGTATCTATTTACCTTTTGTGATTTTATTTTATTTTAGTTTTTCCTTTTTGTTCATAACTGTGAATATGGCAGCCAATTTTCAACAATTTGGCACTAGGCTGGGCTCTCCATTAAGACATGCTGGTGAGGTATGTAGTTCCTCCCTTGAACAACAACTGGCAAATTTAACCTCTCTTCTTCATCAACGTGTAGAAAATATGCAAAGAGAAAATTTTTATGGAAATCATTCTATCATAGAGCATCCGTCTATTAGGTACCCAACTTTCTATGACGAGTCATTTGAGCAGGTAAATATGGTTAGTGGTTTCCTTGAACCACAACAAGTGAGGTATGATTCCTATTCAAACATGTACAATCCTGGATGGAAGGATCATCTCAACTTCAGGTATAGGAATGCACAAAATAGTCTTGCAGAACAAAATTTGGCAAATTTTCAACATACCCAATAGGCCTATTACCCTAGATAGTCTGCATATGTGGATTTCCAGGTAAGTAGTTCTTTAGAAGAAATTGTTAAATCTATTGAACGTAATACTCATCAATTTCAACAAGAGGTGAAGACTAGCATTCAAAGCTTAACCAATCAAATTGGGAAACTTGCAACAACAGTCAATCGATTAGAGGTTCAGAATTCAGAAATTAAAAGTCTAGCTCCAACATCATTAGTGCAAAAAGTGGAAAATTCTGCACTTAATTAAAAAGATAACTTGAAAGTTGACAATAGTAAGACTACTAATAAAGAGGCTGTGGAATCTACCCTGAATGCCAAATTTGAAGAGAATAATTCAGCAGGAGAGGAAGCACCAAAAGTGTAGCAAACAGGTAAGGATCTTTCTATGTTGTTACCAATTTCTAATAAGATGCCTATACTTTCTATTTTGCAGTATTCTGACCTAGGCTTAAAAAGCCTCCCTAGCCATTTAAAGGGCATATACAGTGGAGAACCACCCCTAGTGATAACCTCAAATAAATATGCCCTACTCAAAGATAGAGGAAAGTTACCCCATGCTTTGGTAGAATCTCAAAAGGATGAAATTAAATTGGATGCCAAAAGCTACTCAAGACATCGGTTATTTCCAGGTAAGTTGAGTTCTCATTTAATTAAATATTTGACTAATGCTGACTTCCCTCTTCATAATGCAGCTGAACTTCAAAATTATGCACATTCAAAGGCAAGCCAATTCAAAGTTGACGTCAAGGATCCTCCTTGAATGACATGTGAAACCTTGAGTTGAGCCAACGACATTAAACAAAGGCGCTTATTAGGAGGCAACCCAACATAAAAGAAAAAGAAAAAAAAAGGTGGATATCAGAAAAATTCAGGGTCCAATAATGCAATATACTCATTCCATCTCAAACAAATTCAGGGAAGTTCACTTAACTCATATGTTTTCATATATCCTTTCCTACTCTTATCTTTCTTTTACATTGAGGACAATGTAAAGTTTGAGTGTGGGGGTGAAAGTATATTTGTCTGAATCATTGTGACCCTATATTGAGTATCAATTTTCTGATTTTCACTATTAATGCACTTTTATTGTGTTTAGCAAGTTGAGTGATTGTGTGAGTGTTCAATTTATATTTTGGGATGTTAGGCACAACCAACAGCCAATGATATGACTGTCCAAAAAAAATTTTTTAGCTCTTGAAAAATATAGAAAATTCATGGTTATATGCAATTTTATCCCTTTTGCAATTTATTACTTTTGACTTTAGAATCCTGAAATATTTTTGCACAATAACTTTGGGCATTCAATTTTATCTTTTACTTAGAGAAGGTTTATATAATTCAAAAATATTTCATGATCTCCACAGGATTCTAGAACTTATTTGAATGCTACTTGAGGCGAAATCTTAGGCTAATACTATTATTTAGGAGATGATTTAGGCATTATTGGATAAATTGAGCCTTTCAAGCCTAACCTAAGCAATGAAATATCCTCAGTTCCTCTATCTTGAGCTTAATGAACTTTTCCTTCTAAAAACCACAAATAAGCCGAAAGCCAAATTTTGTATGAATATCCTTACTTTTGATCCTATTCACTCACTCTATGATTATTTTTTTGAATACTTGTTTTGTAAAGCTTTATTTACAAAAGGGTGGAAGGGTGGAGCAAGGAAAAGAAAAGAATTATGAAAAAAAAGAATTATGCAAAGGAAATAAAAGAAAAATCTGAATGCTGTGAAAAAAAAATTAGAGAATTGAGGAAAAATGATAGATTAAATTCAATTGAAACAAGAAAATGAGTGTGGGGGGAGAAATCAGCCCAAATTTAGGAAAGCTCAAGAGATCAGATTTAATCATGTAGTACTAGGTGATTGAGCCTAAATTTGTATCCTTTATCTTACCTTATACCTTGACCACATTACAAGCTAAATAAAGTCTTATTGATCCTAGAGGTAGTTTTGGCCTACATTAGTGGAGAGTGGCATGCAAAATAAGCATATGAAAATCCTAAATTAATTAGAGATCTACAATCAAAAGTTTGGTATATATAAACTCATCTGGGTAAAAGAAAATTTATTGACCCAAAAACACACACACACTAGGGATTCAGAAGGATAAAATAATAGATTGCATTTGTGTTAATCTTCTGCATGATTATGACCTTCCAAAATTTTTCTAGAGTATATTTTTATGTTATGAGGTAAACGTTTGGTAAGCCTAACACTCACTACATTATTGATCGTTGTTGTTTTTTTTTTTGTCTTTAGGGATTATTTTGCTTAAGGACAAGCAAAAGGTTGAGAGTGGGGGTATTTGATGTGATCTTAATTAAGAATGATATTAATACCTTTAAACTTACTTTTTGTTTGATTTAAGTAAAATATAATTAGGAATTAGCTTAGTTTTGTATTTTGTGTTGTAGGAACAAAGGAAGAAGAAAAGAGAAGAAAAAGATAAGAAATTCATGGAAAATACTACATTGCAGGGATTCCAGACCTTTCAACGCTGTTTTGAGTATATCTCCCTCTTATGAACTCCAATCAAAGTGATTCAAGTGGTTTTGAAAAGATAACACAATTATATACAACTTTTATGTTGAACACTTGGTCAAAATCAGGAGATTTAATAGCATTACAGAGCTTCGAAATCAGAATCACAGTGCAGCAGGATTAATTCTGACCTTTGGTCACTAAATTTAGAATACCTCTTTTAATTTAGATTCGATTAAGGTGATTCCAGTGGATATGGAAAGAAGAAACATAGATCTACAACTTTTGTGTTTGACACTTCCACAAATTTTGGAATTTTCTGGGCACCGCGGCACCCGCCGCCGTATTTGGTCGCAAAATCACGATTTTTAGGGTTTTTCAACTCTAATTGAAGCCCGATGGGCCGGGATTTGACCTAGAAACACTCCTAATTCGATTAGAAGGAGTTAATCTATAAAAAGGGAGGAAAACAAGCAGAAAATTCATTCAATCCTTCATCCAAGTTCTTAAGTTACATTCTTCAATTCTTCTTTAAATTTTCTTATGGCCGTGCGTGGCTAGCTTTTTTTAGTTGGTTGAGGTAGATTGAAACCTCAAGGGATCTTCATGCATTGTGAGATGTGGATTTGATTTTATTATTTCAATTTGAATTGAGTATTTATTATTCATCTACTCTTCTTCTCAATGATTATTCATATGATTGCTAGGAGGCCTACTAGTATATTATCTATCTTAATTTACCGTTGAATTATGTTTTGAACAAAGTCTTCAATTCTGTAATTCATGAGGCAAATAGGTTTGAGGATTTTGGATTATAAATTATTGAACCTATGACAAATAATTAACTAAATTAGATATAACCGATGTGTTTATATTTGTTTAGCTCTGTCAGTTTCTCTAGTTCTTCATGCAATTAATAAGTTATACTTTACCAATGTGCTAAAGGATTGCTTGTTAATTAGGGTTTAATTGATGCGATTATCATTAATTTACTAGACATAAGGAGGAACAGGGTTAGAAACCCAATGATAGATATTCAATTACAGATTAATTATGTTGTCAATGATCAATGCAATCCCTTGATGGTGGATATCAACTGAAACCAACGTCTTTATCATTAATCACTCTCTCTTATTTACTTTCATTATTGTTTACTTGGTTTTATTTACAATTATCAACCCCCCTTTCTTAATCACATAAGGTAATTCCAGTCTCTGTGGGATCAACCCTTACTCCCATTACTATAGGTTAGTTTTGAGGTAAGGTATCCACTAGACAGCATGATTCTTGGCCGCTGATTTCTACCACTCAAGAGGAAAAGAAGGGATGTATTTTTAGGGATTCCCTTGTGTTTTTGTAGGGAATACCTTGTGGTTTTTGCAAGGAGGGTGTGAGAATACAGAGCATGGTGTGGGGGCAACATCCTTTACATTACTTTTCTGATTGTGGGCAGAAATATGGCTGAAAAGGTTGGCAATTTCTTGGCTAGAATGTGGCTGAAATGTTTATGGCTATGTGGCAGGATTTTCTTGCTGAAAGGCGGCATTTTTCTTGGCTGATTTTGGCTGAAGTTTTTGTGGCTATGTGTGAAACATCCCTAATTTCGTTTCATGTATTAATAAAAGTACAAAAAGTATTCAAAGTAACATTCCTAATTTTGTTTCTTTTATGGATATACATACATAAATATTTAGTTAAGGAAATAAAATTTATAAGACAATTTTTAGATACCTAAGGAAATATAATCCTTAGAAATTCTTCACCTTATGTGTATGCATAGAAATGTTCTAACATTAATGGAATAGCTAAAGAGAGAAAACCTAAGAGGAAATATTAGAAATAAACATGCTAAAGAAAGTTGAAATTCTTGGGTAAAGAAGATAAATTTTTGTGAAGTAAGTAAAGGTCTTAAAATTTCAAGAAGATTGGATTAAGGTAATTTTTCCTAATTTAAGAGTAAAAGTTACTAAGTTTAGTATCTCCACTCATAAATTGAGCTTTCACCTATGGCCAATTCATATAGAGTTTTTCCACTTCACATAATTTTTTTAGAAAGCCCATTGGATAACCTAAGCAGGAAATAAAACATAGACTTGGACTAGGATATAAAAATTGGACCGATAGCCCGAAAATCATGAAAATGTGACCAAGCCCACTATGAAATGTAGAATTTTAACCAAAGTAAAGAAAATGGACAAGAGTGAGCCCAAACCTAAGATGAAAAATAAAAATAAAAATAAAGTGATAAGATAATGTTGTAATCAAGATTAGGTGACATGGCATTAAGACAAAAATTTAACAAGTGGTGTGATATCTTACATTCATAATTTTAGCAAGTGGTATAATAATACAAGGCTTTAGGACAAAACATCTATATCTTACACTCATAATTGTAGCAAGTGGTATGATAATACATAGCATTAGGACAAATCATTTCTATCCCACACAAATAATTTCAACCAAATAATGGAGATTCAAGGGCTAGAAATTTGCCACCTAAAAAGGCAAACCTATCATAATTGATTAAGACAAAAGAAAAATGAAATGAATCCCTAAATCAAAGAGGCCTTGTCCCTTATCTTAAGAACATATTATCATAATTGTCAAAATACAAATCTCCTTTTGTTATGCATATCTTGACTAAGGAAGAGGAAGACAAGAACATAAGTTGTTTGTTTTCCAAAAATTCAACCAAGTGTATCCTCTTTGTGATAAGGTAGACCCATGATCATGAAAGGTGAATTATTTGATAGTCTATTTAAGCAAAACCCACCCTTACAACATTAGAATTTTCATCCAAGTGAGGGAGAGGAAAAATAGAAGCAAGGTAGGGTGAGGAAAGGAGAGGAAGAAAGGAAGGAAGAGGAAGGAGAAGTCTAGAGGACTAAGTGCTCCAGGTAAGTTTAACAATATTTCTTTTTGAATAAAAGATTTGAAACTTGTAATATTTATATGAGATTTTAATCTTAGAACTTTGATGATTGGTCATGGATGTTGCTATATCATGTTACATATTATGTATGTTTGAATACTTAGACTGGTGTAGATAGTTCTGCATAGGTATGGCTATGGGTGGGAAAATTTTAAGCTTCTGCTTTTTTAAATTCTGGGAAGAATTGGTAAGGAATTAAAATAAATGATTAACATGAAAAATGTAGATCTATGTCTCACGAAGTTTTAGCCACTAGTATCACTCAATTTGGAGTCCATATAAGGTAGATATGATCTGATTCATTTGTAGTGGTCAGAAATTGGTTAATCAGGGAAGAATATGATAGGATAGCTTCTGTGTTTTAACTTTTGGGAACATTCTGTAGGGAATTAAAATAAATGGTCAACATAAGAATTAAAGATATATGTGTCACATATTTTTAGCCACTGAAATCACTCAATTTGGAGTCAGTATGAGGAAGATATGGGCTGTTAAGTAAATAGTGGTCAAAAAATGGTTAATCAAGGAAGAATATGTTAGGGTAGCTTCTATGTTTTAATTTCTGGGAACATTCTATAAGGAATTCAAATAATTGGTTAACATATGAATTATAGATATATGTGTCACGGATTTTTAACCACTGAAATCACGCAATTTGGAGTCCATATGAGGTAGATATGGTCTGATTAGTAAGCAGTGGTCAGAAAATGGTTAATCAGGGAAGAATATGTTAAGATAGCTTCTGTGTTTTAATTTCTAGGGAAATTCTGTAGGGAATTAAAATAAATTATTAACATAAAAATTATTTCTATATGTGTCACAAATTTTTAGCCACTGAAATAACTTAATTTGAAATTCTTATGAGGGAGATATAGACAGATTAGAAGATAGAGGTCAAAACCTATCCGAGAAGAAATAACATGTACTTTGAGGGAGTCATATCACCTTGATTTTTTAATATTTCGCTAAACTATTCAACATAATTGTTTTAGATAATTGTTTTATTTTGAAATGAACACCAAGATCACCTACATCGGAGTTAAATTGAGGGATTTATGCTCTGATTAGTAAGAGAAGGTTAGATAGAATGAAAACCTGCATCAAGAAAATAAAGAAATAAAATTAGTATTACAAAAAAAAGAATCTTATAAATGAAGATAATAAATGACTAATATATGCCATAGCATTACCATTGTATGAACTTCTTACCATCTTAAGTGTGAAATTTTGACATGGAAATATTTTATAAAATATTATTTGAAATGGTTATGTTCATGGCATGATTACCAATGATTTTTGGAAATATTTATATTTTGATGAACATACTTGTTATTAAAAGCATATTTTTGGCTATCATTGTGAAAAGAAAAAAAATGAGTACGATCACATGGCAATCCGTGTGGTGCACCAGTAGGGGACGCCCTACCAACGGTTATGATCATGTTAATGAAAAAAGAAAGAAAAAGTGGGCCATATCAGACGGAGCGAGAAAAGCCCGTACCGAAGAGTAGAAAATACTCACCCTAACCGGGGTAGCTTGATATGAGAATAAATTGATAGTCATCATATGATATTTTGAAAATAGTTAATCCTGTCATACATGTCATTATTGTATGATTCTCATGTGCATAGATATAGTGCATTCATGTGACCAAAGATATTTGCTATAGTTTATAGAGCTGAACATGACATGATGAGCTATATTGATGATGATTTATTGTTGAACTTACTGGGATTTAATTCTCACTATATTTTCATATCATGTTCAGAAAATTAGTTATGCAGATTTTTCTATGGCTCTGGCTTTTAGTGCACGTTGGATCGAGTACTTTATTTTGGGCAGATCCCAAAAGTAAATAAAATGTTTGTGGTCGAGTTGGTTTAGATCCCGGTGAAGGTGCAACCACCTGCACCTTTATCTCCGAAATTGGTTAACCAGAATAAATAAGATATAGATTTTTATGTGTTTTATATGTTGTACGTATGTTTTGATTAATGACATGTATGTAAACTCTATATTGTATAATAATAATAATAATAAGTTGTTACAATGTGGCATGCTTTGGTAGGTGCAAGGTGGCTACAATTTTATGGCCAATGTGGCATGCAATGTGGCTATAACTTTGTAGGCAATGTGACCTGCTTTGGTAGGTGTAATGTGGCTACAAGGTGGCTACAATTTTTGGCCAATGTGGCATGCTATGTGGCTACAACTTTGTGGGCAATGTGGCATGCTTTGGTAGGTGCAAAGTGGCTACAATTTTGTGGCCAATGTGGCATGCTATGTGGTTGCAACTTTATGGGCAATGTGGCATGCTTTGGTAGGTGCAAGGTTGCTGCAAGGTGGCTACAATTTTGTGGCCAATGTGGCTTGCTATGTGGCTGTAACTTTGTGGGTAATGTGGCATGCTTTGGTAGGTGCAAGGTGATTGCATGGTGGCTGCAATTTTGTGGCCAATGTGGCATGCTGTGTGGCTGCAATTTTGTGGGCAATGTGGCATGCTTTGGTAGGTACAAGGTGGCTGCAAGGTGGCTACAATTTTGTGGGCAATGTGGCATATTGTGTGGCTGCAACTTTGTGGGCAATGTGGCATGCTATGTGGCTGAACTTTTGTGGTACTATTTGGTCGCTCCTTAGTTATTTTATATTACCTTAATTTACTACTAATCCTAGATTAGTAATGTCTTAAAAATGTATTTGTATCTTCTCTCCATCCATTATGCTCCTAAGAATTTTATTTATATGATTTATGATATGACAAAGAATTAAAATGCTTAGTTATGTAACAATAAGGAATTTATAAAATAGGTGACATATAGTTATGTATTTTCTACTTATTCTTAGATTTATCTAACTTTATTAGAGACTTAGGATGTTACAAATTGCATTAAAATCTATATTATGACAGTGAGCACCATGGCAGTACGAGCAGTACCATTAACATGTTATGTAATGTCGTGACGCTGATTTATAGGTACTGCAACACTTTATTTTTCCATAATTTGCAAGCGTGGTCAACACAAAATTGTAGCTTTGTCTCTTATCTTTCTATAGCTGCTATAATCGCCTTAATTGAAGCTAATATGAGAGAGATATACATCAATTAGTGACAAAAGGGCAGGATTCAACTTCCTAAACCGCGGTTTGAAATTTTGAGCACTGTAACAATCTGATTTATTTCAAATTCACAAAATTTCTCAACATAAAAGTTGTATATTATTGTCTTTTATTTTTGTAGGAACTTGAATTACTTCAATTGGAATTCATATGAGGGAGTTATGGTTTAATTAGTGCCAAAAAGGTCTTGAATCAATGCAATTCAGCATCTTTTTCATGAATTTCTTCTCATTTTCTCCTCTTTTCTTCTTCCTTTTCTCCTATAGCACAAAACACAAAACAAAGTAAATTCCTAATCATATTTTACTTAAATGAAACAAAAAATAAGTTTAAATGTATCAAAATCATGTTTAATTATGCACACATTACTATCATCTTCCTTTTTTGGTGAAATGATGTGGCTTTAAGAGCTATAGACCTTTTCTTCATATTCCATCTCCTCAACCTAAAACTCAACAATGTAAGCTTCATGCTCTAAAAGACTTCCAAATAGGGTTAACACAGATTAAGCAAGGGGTCCTTGTGCTTCTTAGATAGTAGTCACCTTGGGCTACCATTCCGTTGTGAGCGACTTAAGGATTATGTTCACTTGATCCTTAGGTGTATATACTTGCCTAATGTTGCCAAATGATTCACAATATAAGTAAAATTTATTTTCACATCTTTATTGGATTCTCCATTTTTCATTTTGAAAAGCTCATATTGGTGTGTGAGATTGTTAACTATAGATTCCCTAACTTCCTTTATGCCCTCATAGACAATTTCTAAAGCATCCCATATCTTTTTAGTAGAGCTACATTTTAAGTCTCTAAAACACTCATTTTTACTTAATCCAATTATAAGTATGATTTTAGCCTTGGCATTGAGTTAGACACTCCTCTTATCAGATTCAATCCAAGAGCTTTTGGGATTAAGTCTTGTTAAGCTTCCTTCAACAATAATTAGAATGAAGGGTGTAATATCACGTAATTTTTAAATAATAATGTTTTACGATAAAAAAATATTTTTATTCTAAATGATTATGTTTTGCTAAAAGCAAATATATTTTTAATTAAAATGATTTTTGTTTTTCTTAAAATAGTTATATTGGACTTTCATAAATCTTTGTTTTATTCTTAGAAATATTTGTTCTTTTATTATGTATAAAGATATTTATTTTGTGATTTGTTTTATTAAAGTTTTTATCAAGAAAAGTCATGATTTAAGAGTTCAACTAAAATTTTATAAGAATGTAAATTTTTAGAAAGTTTTGCGATATTTTAGGATGAAAAATAGTATTTATACGTATATAATAAATATAATAATAATAATTATTAAATAAAAAAGGGAGGGGGAGACGGAAGAGAGGTTTAGAAAATCTCGATTTCCATGACCGATGAATAGTATAAATAGTGTAAATAGTAACTTTCATTTTTTCTCTCTAGATCTAGAGTGCCTATTGTCTTTCGATCTCAAAATTAAGGGTACCATTGGATTCAGGACATAGAATACTATGATTTTGACCGAACAATTTTTCAAATCAGCCGCAATATTACTGTAGATCGAAAGTAGAAAATCTTAGAAAAATGTAAATTCTGAAACTTCTATTTAGAGACCTCAAATTGAAAATTTGACACCGTAGATGGATTCAAGAGTTAGATAAACCTTAGGATATGAATTTTTTTGGCCATCTGACAACTTTTTATGCGTCGTGAATAGTAAATCTAACGGGTATAAACAGTGATTTCTGGCAATAAATAGTATTTTTCGACTGTGAATAGTGACTAGCATTGACCAAGCTCCCGGGGTCATTTCTTAAGTTTTTGGACCCTCCGAACTCGTTTTTGAAGTCTATTTGAGCAAATTAAAATTGAAAAATTATATTTTAGAGCTGTCCAATCTAGGACCCTTATCCTGTGAGTAGATAATTCTTTTTATGACTTACCCTATCCTCTTCTTAAACTTTAAATGTATGATTGATTATGATTATAAGTTATTTACACTTTTATATGTTTCTGAAATGGATTAAATTATCTGAATTGCTTACAATCTGGAATATAGTTTAAGAAGAGTATAGTTTTTAAAATAGATTTCTAAACTCATGGTATATCTGATACTATATGTATTTCTTATTAAATGGTAAAGTGAATATTTATGCACGTGGCATTGATTTATAAAGCTATATGATTACCTCGAGAAAAGGCATGTATATGTGATAAATCCTAATTGGAAAATTTATGACGGATGAGCTGTATTGAGACTGAAATTCTGTATTATATTGAAAGCTCTGTTTTGAATTATATGGAATATGTGCATATGATAATTTTGTTGAGGAATCCTATTAGAAACATTGTTTACCAACAACAGGTGATGTTAGAACTGGTGCACTTTGATACCTCAGCTAGCAGGGGTGGTGCTAGCCTAGTGTAAGGACCAACACACAGGATATGATATGTGATGGAGAGCATAATGCCTCCTATATAGGCAAGATGCCAGTTATATAATATGTGATTTTCCTTCTCTTGCTTTGTGCTTGAAAAATTGCCCATATTAGAGTCCCTTCGCGTGTCATCTTGAATGGTGGTAGGGCAAACTTTGACTGAGATGCTAAATATAGGCAAATCCTACACCAACAAAGTACGGAAGGGATTAAACTCTGATATGGTGGTTCTGATATGGGATCCTTCTAATATTTTTATGTGAGATATTTTGATGCATAACAACATTTGTTTAATGATCATACAGTACAATATATGGTTTTGGATATATTAATATCCATTTTTTTAGAATATTTGAAATGCAGGTCACATATGGATGTATTTCCGAACTGTATTTCTTATGTGAAAAATTTTAAAATATGAGTACATCTATATGTTGACCTAAGAGGTCATAGGAGGTATTATCTGCTCACTGAGTTGTCAAACTCACTACACAATATTTCTACATTTTTTTTCAGATGAAAATATGGAGTTTGGTCGTTCCCCTTCAAATAATTGACCAGTTAAACGACATGATCTCTATGTGAGCCTACTTTGTTTCCAAGGCTCATAGATTTTGATTATATTGTACTTGTACTCTAGAGTATGCTCTGAACGTCATAGCCAGGATCCTTGCTTCTGCTGCTACTCTGATGTTTGTGGACTTGGTCTGTATATAGTATATGTATGGAGAACCTATATGTATCTTTTTCCTTGATAAAGTATTGGAATATTCATGTTTATGAAAAATATGTGTTCATAGTATATGTGTTTCACGTGCCCTAAAATTAGGGGCGTGACAAAGAGACCATTTTCAATGATTTTTCGTAAATTAATGCCATTAGCCTTTATGAAAATCTTTATTCTTAGCTTCTAATAGGTATAGTTTTGACCATTAAAATCCATAGGCTTATTAATAGAATACCCTTTAAGCAAAACACTATCACTTACTCCGACCATGTAACTATTAAGATAGTAAATTTTTTTTAAGAACTCAAGCTCTGATATCACTTATTAGGAACGGTTCATGTAATGAACTCAAAAGTTTTTTATATATATAATAGGCAATATGTTATCTTTCTCTTAAGCCATTGCTTTTTCTTTTAACTTTATTTAATTACTTGCTCAATTTGGTTCGTTAATTAATTAATCAATGATGGAATAATATAATAAAACCTCATATTATAATCATATAAACCAAACAGTAGGCTTGTATTACTTTTGGAAACCTTTTGTTTTCATTAGTACAATCACCATGGAGATATATATATATATATATATATATATATATATATACTATAGTAACTAGGGCACTACCTATACTACAAAATGTAGGAGGGTACCCGGTTGTTATTTCAAAAATGATCTTCTATGGTCAATGTGGTATAACCTATTTACACAATGCCATCTTAGTCCTCACCCTATTCCTCTTATCCTTCCAGTGGTATTAGTGAAGGTGGCGACACGTACATTGTGAGGTCAAACATATTTACTACTACTAGATACTGGACCACAAGTATATACCCCAAGTAGGGTAGCTCTATCCACTGAACTACAAATATCAAGGTCATAGTGTAGAATGGCATTATTCTTTAATGATCTAAACATAACATGAAATATTAATGAGAACTAAAGTTTTCAATAGATTTAACAATAATCATAGTTAATAATCATTTCAGGTAACATGCCATGCTCAATTGTATCAACTACAGACTTCATTTAGCCATAAACAATTGTAGCATGTCTGATGCATATGTTATCATGCAAGTATGACAATCATAAGTATGCTACGTTGTACCAATAATTTCATCAATATCATATATAATAGATTCACATTTCACAACTTTCTTATTTTAAGGTTGTTTCCTTGCTTTAAATATTTATTGTTTTTCCGTGGTCAATATGAGCATGCTTGCCTCGCTCTGTCCAAGCACGGCAAAAATTTCATATTTTTCATATTCGTGAATAAGGTGTCCCATATATGGTACTGACACAGAAGCCATGTAACCTTTTAGGGTCACCTTGCAACTCCAAGGATCACTCCCCACTATATCTCTTATTTTCTTTTCTTGAACAACAACGGAGGTATGATATTGATTTTTCAATCAATATACAACAACAAAATAAGTCAATATACTTGCCACTGACATAATGCATAATATATATATTTGAAACATTTTTAAATCATGCATATGCATGTATCAGTGCAATTTAAGAATTGCCACGAATGCCTATCAAAATCAATAATAATTATATATGGTAACCATAATATCACATTTAACTAGATACCTTGAATGGAAAGGATTTATGCTTATGAAAATGGTTTGGTCACGTTTACCATTTGGTTAGTTTTCATATTCCATAGTTTATTTACTTGCTTTAGTTTTCTTTTCTCCCTTAGAATTCCCTTTGGTTATTCTTTGAAAAATCCTAGAATTTTATTTACTAACACACTTAATTGAATATTCCATTCATATAATCCATGTTTAATTTATCAATTTTATGTGAAATTTTCAAAGTGTTCCTCTGTGTCTAGTATAATCATTTATGCTTATGAATTCTTTAGGTTTCCACTTACCATTACTTGTATTGGTCTTTTTATGTATCCCCATGCCTATTAAATTCACCTTAATCCCATTATCTCTAGTTAGAGATTTCAGCTATATGCTGTAAAAAATTTACTAACTTTGTTCAAGTGATTCACCACAGAACTTTTCTTAGAAGTTCCATTCTATCTATTCAGTTTACCTTATTTGTTGCACTTTCATACACTTCACATTTAATTTATCTTGGAACTTTACCCCTTTTTTAAGCATTAAGATCAACATTGAATAAGAAATTTGTCTTGTTCTAACATTGCTAAGTAAGGAATTTACTATTCATTTAGTAAGTGTTACTATTCATTTGTTCAATTTTTACTATTCATTTGGTAATTTCCTTTTCTTTAATCAATTACCCTAGCATACTTAGGTATCCTTTAACTTTTGTTCTTTTATTATTAATACCTCATCACAAGTAATTATAATGTAATACTAAGGCACCTAAGCTTTCTATTTATTTTTTTAGACTAGTTTACATGTAATGCTAGGTTAAAAATCATGATTTAAATTAAGTATATGAGTTCCTAAGGCACCTAAGCTTTCTATTTATTTTTTAGACTAGTTTACATGTAATGCTAGGTTAAAAATCATGATTTAAATTAAGTATATGAGTTCCTTACTTTTGGCTAACCTAAAGTGAAATGTTATAATTTTCCTTCATTCATTTTTAACTTAGCCTTTAGAAATCATTAAACCATTTAGTTGACTTAATCCATGTATATTACTCAATTCTACTATTATTTAGTCATTCTTTTCTACACAAGTCCATTCTTGACACCATAGATTACATTCCTGATTCTTTTATCTACTTTCTTCCTCTCCTTAATTTTAACCTAACATGCTTGCCTACTTATTAATATAATCCATTACCTTAACAATTACTACCACAAACATTACCAAAACTATCATTTACATTCATCTTCTTTGTTAAACATGCATTCGGCCAAGCTTAAGAATCCATTCTCCCATTACATATTTCTTCCATTTTATCATTACTTCTTGCATTAATTTCATAATATATGATCAACTTAATAATTACCTTAAATTAAGGCCATAGTTTACATACCTAAGAACCTAAAACCGAATTACTCATCCTTTTGGCTTCTATGTTCTTAGCTTTCACATACACACTTCAAATATATTAACACTTGCTCCCTACCATTTTCTATCATCATATATACATAAACTCACAAATTCTCAACCAAAATAGAATTATTAACCAGTTATTCCACACAAAAATCCAAGGCCATTCAAACATATTTTCACCCACAACATGCATAATACATCCACATCAAGACACATCTCACTCATGGCTAACCATAGCTAGCTCTAAACCAGAATTTTCTATGAAGTTTTAAGGTGAGAACTTCATGAAAATCATACCGAATTTTTTTTTTCAGATTTTAAAAGAAAACAATTTACAAAGTAAATCATTATTAAACCTACCCAAAAACCACTTTTCTATAAGGATTTCATCTATTCTTTGCTTGATTCTTCTTTCCCCTTCCTTTCTCCCTCTTTCATGCCACTTCGTCTCACTTCCTTTGCTATTCTTTTGCACTTCCTCGTAAGTAGAAACATGGTCACAAAACTGAAAGGAAGAAGAACATACAAGAGTATAGATGAAAGGAAATTAACCTACCTTGGATGGAAAATTTTTTCTCCACTTCCCTTCTTCTTCCTTCTTTCTTCTATATTTTTCTACTGGTTTTTCTTTCTTTTTTTTTTGTTCTCTTTGGCTGGCCGAAGCATAGCTAGAAAATTCCCTCATTTTAATGAGGTCTCTCCTTGATCTTTCCTAAAGACATTATTAACCAAGGTCATGTGTCCTAAGCATATTCTTTAGGCTTTGTTTGGATATTCATTAATTCTAATTCTCTCCAATTCTTTTCTAAAACATAATTAATAAGGCTTATATCTCTAGTTAGGGTAATGTTCATAGCTTAGCTTTTTATCTAAAATTCTACACCTATAAATTATTGTATTTTTTAGCACTTATGTACTATATCATCCATTTTTAATACAGTTTCTTCTTTAGCATTTTCCATAAAATTTCCAATTTTCTTTTATATGTTTAGGAATATTTTTGGATAAATTTAGGACGACTAAAAATTTAAAGAAGTTACAATTCACACCTAAGAGAGGGACGAATTAGATGTTTCAAAATTTTGCACTAAAGTATGGAAGTAAGAATGAGTTTAAAATTGTTCTTCTTAACTCTTAATACAAGCTTTTTGAAAGACCAAAAAAAATAACATTTTATGTAGAAGATAAAAATAGAAATCACTTCAAATGAAAAACAAATAAATCAAAAACTTGTTCACAAGCAATCAAGACAAAAAGATGAAGATAAAAGCACAAATGCATCCAAGCTATAAGATTAGAGAATGCTTAGAAAAATAAAAAATTTTAAAGCAAAGGAGTGGAGAAGGAAAAACAATATTTATACTAGTTCAGTTTAACCACCAAGTCTATGTCTAGTCCCCAAGTCGCAACTTGATATTTCCACTATACTATAAGGTTAAAATTAGGCTCTTGTAAGTCTCTTATAACAACACAAATCAATTGAGTTAGAAAATAGGTTCTCTTCTCATATAACCCCTTACAACACAATATCAACTAGGTTCCCACACGCAAACACATCAAGGTTCCTTTCCTTTAACTTAAGACTCTCAATGAAATAAAGTACAAGGCTCAAATCCTTTCTCAAAGAGTGAATGTATTACAATATTAGCTATATCATAATAACAAAGGAAAACGAGAGCTCAATGTTGAATTGAGATGATAAGCAAGGTTTTGCTTGTCTTTCACTATTCAAGACATCTAGTATTTATAAACAAATGAAGTTTATAGTTATTCAGGATCATTTAACATCAAAAACAATGAAATTCAACCATTGCAACGTTATAAATTCCATTCCAAATTACGTGTTAGGCGCCCACTCAAGGCTATAGGTGCTTGTTATTGTAAAAATCCTTGAATTTTTTTTTTTTTTTCACAATGTCATAGACCCTCCACTAATAGCTATAGGTGCTTATTGTTCTTGGAAATGAAATTTCATAAGCACATAAGTTCCTAATGGATGTTATAGGCTTCTATTAGTCTTCTTGTCCATTAATTTTAAAAACTTCATAAGCCTATAGGTGTCCGATGCCATCAGTAAGTGCCTATTAGTAATTGATTTGTAACTTTTGCTTTCTTTTAAGCCACTGGTGCTTGCTAAGCTTAACAAGCTTCCAAGGCACTTTGAAAAACATGTTTTTGAGCAAATTTTACAAACTAAATGTTGTTGTTTTAATTAAAACTCGCAAGTGCACGAATCTATTGGAGTATAGATTTAGTGGTATGCAAGGTCGATCCCACAGGGATTGCCAATTGAGAGAAAATTCTAATTTAGATCCCAAATAAATACTTCTAACTTAGTTGCCAATGTCTTATTTTCTGAGAGGAATATTGAACAAAGTATGCAAAGAACTAATATATTGAAATTAAATGAAGATGTATTCAAAGTAAAGAAGCATGCTAAGGTTAGGGAATCCACTCTTGGTATTTCAAATAAAAATAAATTTAACTCTTTTATTACTCAATTAGAATCCCTACATGAATAAGTTTCCAATCAGAAGATATGTTAATTTAAACTCATCTTTGTTTATACATGAATTATATTTACCTCCTTTTTATTGTATTACTAATATATGCAATACTCTTGTAAAATGGATTCAAGCGTATATTGTGCCAATCATCATATTGTCTACAATAAATCAAGACTGATTCAAGTATTTATTGTGCCAAAAATTGTCTACAATGTATCAAGGTTCACACTTTACAAGATTAAAAATACAAAGATGTAAAAGATAACTTGTAAATGGATTCAAGCATAAATTGTGTCAATCATTATTTTTTCTACAATAAATCAAGATTGATTCAAGCATTTATTGTGCCAAAGATTGTCTACAATATATCAAAATTCACATTTTACAAGATTAACTTATGCAGAAAATGAAAGAGGTAGAAAACTAATTAACGTAACAAAATAAAATGAAATAGAATAAGTGGTAAAGCCAACCAATAATAAAATAAAAAAAAAGTAGGTGGAAAAATCAACCATGAACAATAAAATAAGAAGTAGACGGCAAAGCCAACCATTAAACAAAAAGAAGAAATAGGTGGCTCAGCCAGCCATTAAAACATAACATAAGAAAAAGAGAGGGTAAATACAACATCAAATATAAACACTAAAATTAAGAGTTAAATGAATTATTATTCTCATACCAAGAGTTTCACCCTTTCACCTTAGCATTAGGAGATTAGTTCTCTATAATTAAGGCAAGAAAGTAAAATGAAAGATGAAGAAACATGATAATATTATGAAAGAAAATGAAGAATACAAAATGTCTAAAAAAAGAAGAACATTACAAGTATGTAGAATTCCAACAAAACTTTCCCAAGCTCTCTCCTAAAAGCTCTCCAACTCATTCCTCAAGCCCTCTATTTATAGATACAATTAGGTGTGGTAGAGATGGTAATTGTCAAAATTGTTAGGTAGGAAGTTGTACAAAGTTGACAATTTGGATTCCATTATGTGCACCGAAATTGAACCTTGAATATCTTCTTGAAATCCGCTTAATTTGCTGACTCCATCAACATGAAAGTTGTAGACAATTTCATTAGCTTTCCGTCAAGACAAATCATGGACAAATTGGATATGTAATTTGTGACTTATGGTCAACATACTAGAGCACCATCGGGCTGGACTGTAGCAGTAGACAGATTCTATTCTAGCCCACTTTTGGCCCTGTTAATGTCTGAATTTTCTGACCACTTGAACATAAAAGTTGTATCCAATTGTGTCAAATACACACCTACCAAATTTCATACATATTGGATATGTATTTGCTGAGATATGGCCCAAGTACTGCAGCAAGGTTGGGCTGGACTGCAAACAACAAACATATTCTCAACATTGGGTGCTTTTCCTTGAATCTTTATGTTTTAGTTCTTTTGGAAATGTGATCATAAATAAAGAATAAATTTTTGCATATATTCATTAGGATGCGTCTCAAGAGTCAATATGATAATGCTCCTTACTCTGTCATCCTTAATGAATTTGTTTTATCTGCTTGATTTATAGACATCATTCCCAAAAAAAACTATAATTTAGCTCTGATTCCTCCAATTATGTCCATTTTCTACTCTTCTCTCCATCTGTAAGAAATACACAAAACTAAAGACAAGTAAGGGAGAATTATGCTTAATTATGGCAAAAAGAAAATATGAAAATATTTAATTTATGAGTATAAAACTCACTCATCACTAAATCACCAACAAACTTTAAAAAAAAAACAATACCAAAGATTTTAAAGCATCTAAGAGCTCAAGGTTCCCTAAGTTTCCTAATTTACATAAAACTAAGGCTAACGCAACATAAAGAGAAAAACTACCTTCAAAGCTTAGTTTCTTTTTCTTGGTTCCATGAAAACCTTTGATACATCCTTTGAAATCTTCATGTAAGCTTTTGATGAAACTTCTTCAAATTTGTTCATTTCTTGAAAAAAAAAATTTACTTTGTTTATTATCATCAAAATTATTCAAGGCACATCAATATCCTACATTCATAATTTCAGCAAGTAGGTAATAATACATGGTATTATGACAAAACATCCTTATCCTACATAAATAATTATAGCCAAGCAAAAGAAAAAATAAATGAAACCCTAAATCAAAGGGACTTTGTCCCTTGTCTTAAGAACATTTTATCATGATTTTCAAAATAAAAATCTCTTTTTGCTATACATATCTTGACTAAGGGAGAGGAAGACAAGAACATGAGTTGTCTTTTCCCAAAAAATTACCAAGTGCATCCTAATTGTGATAAGGTAGACCCATGATTATGAGAGGTGAACCACTTGGTAGTTTATTTAAGCAAAACCCACCCTTATAACATTATAATTTCATCCAAGTGAAGGAGAGGAAAAATAGAAGCAAGGTAGAGTGAGGAAAGGAGGGAAAGAGAGGAAGAAGGAGGAAGGAAAAAGAAAAAGTCTAGATAACTAAGTACTCAAGGTAAGTTAGCTTAATCTCCACTTGAATCCATCTTTTCTCTTCATTCTTGTGGTTTAAAACTCACCCTCCTTCTTTTATTTAAGTTGCTGGAAAAGTTAAGGGAAGATAGGAATCTTGCTACTTGCTTTAAGAGAAAACAAGAAAAAGAATTCACTAAGTAAGTTAGGGAGATCTTTAGGTAGGTTTAACAATATCTCTTTTTGAAAAAAATCTTTGAAATTAGTAACATTTATATGAGATTTTGACATTAGAACTTTGATGAAATTTACAATATTTGCTACTTTGATGATTGGCCATGGATGTTGCTATATCATGTTATATGTTGATCTTGCATGTGATGGATGTTTTGAATACTTCGGTTGGTATGGAAAGTTCTGCATAAATATAGCTATGGATGGAAAGAATTTAGGGCTTTTATGTTTGAATATGATAAAAATGGATGGAAAATGGTTAAGTTGATAAATTAAGTATGGCCTTAAACACCTACGGAAAAACTATGAGAAATTTCTGTTGAGAAACACCCTTAGTGATGCATGATTTGATTCTATTTTTCTTTTAAAGTGGATGATGGAATATGTTAAATTAAGTAAGAAATATAATTAAATGTTGAGATGAGTAATTCTATGGTTAGGTGGAAATTTGGAAGAAAAATGGAAGATGAATTAATAAAAGGGTGAACTTGAACTTTAGGAAAGGCTAGGCTAAGAAAACTGGATTTTGTAGTAACCAGATAAGCTTATATTTTTAAAATTCTAGGAAGAATCGGTTAAGAATTAAAAGAAATGGTTAACATAAAAAATATAGATATATGTCTCACCGATTTTTAGCCACTAGAATCACCCAATTTGAAGTTCAAATGAGGGATATATGGTCCGATTAGTAAGCAGTGGTCAAAAAATGGTTAACCAAGGAAAAATCTGTTAGATAAGCTTATGTGTTTGAATTTTTGGGAAACATCTATAGGGAACTAAAATAAATAGTTAACATGAAATATATATATATATATATATATATATATATATATATATGTCTCAAGAATTTTTAGCCACTGGAATCATTCAATTTGGAATCCATATTAGGAAGATATGGTCAAATTAATAACTAGTAAGAAACTAGCTAACCAAAAAAGAATTTGTTAAGTATGCTTCTATGTTTGAATGTTTGAGCAAAATCTATAGGGAATTAAAGGAAATTGTTAACATAATAAATATAGATATATTTCGTGTAACATCATAAGCCTCTAATAAAGTTAGATAAATTTAAGGATGAGTAGAAAATACATATGACAAGTGATTAAGATGCTTAGTTCTATGATTATAAGGCAAGTATAAAATAGGTGACATAGTTAATATTGAAGCATATAATAAAATTTTTAGGATCATAATGGATGGAGAGATGACACAAATACTTTTTTTTAGACATTACTAATCTATGATTAGTAATAAATTAAGACATATATGAACAAGAATTAAAATGTGTAATTGCCGACAATAAAGACTTTATAAATTATGTGGTACCATTTCATGGTTAGAAGTAATATAAATAAAAATTTTGGAGCATAAATGAGAGGAATATGATACAAATATATTCCTTAGGATGCTACTAATTTAGGATTAGCAACATAATAAGGAAGGAAGAAGCATTATGTGATGCAATATATATATATATATATATATATATATATATATATATATAATACATTTCCTCTCATTTACACCATGCATATCATAATATATATGTCTACCCATGCACGCACATGAGGATTAGAAACCAACACAAGCAGATTGGTTAGTTAAAAAGCATAGGCAGTGAGAAGAATACAAGCAAAAACATGCTCCATAAAGCAAGCAGCATCATACCCACATGGCAGCTGAAAAACACGCCATCCTTGCTCCACAAAGCCAAGCAGAAAACACATCCCAAAGCCAGCAGGATTCACACCCAACTTTGCCCTAAAAAGCCAGTAGAAACATGCTCCATAAGACAGCAGAAAACATGTCCCACATTTGCTCCATAAACCAAGCAAAATCACGCCCTCACATGGCAGCATATTCACGCCATCCCTTGCTCCATGAGACAAGTAGAAACACACGCCCACAAGCAGTTGAATTCACACCCCATCTGCAACAGATTCACGCCAGACAAGCAGAAGCGTCCATGCATTCAAGTGTGTGGCAGCATAGGTCCATTTTACGTGTTATGCACCCAACCCCTATTGAGTATATTATAATATAGTTATACATGCATGAACCTACGTGGAGAAGCAGTAGAAAAACCTACTCCCCTGCCCTGCAGAACCCATGGAATCCCTACAACCATAAGCAGCCAGCAACTTGCATCTCTGGTGCAGCAAAAAAAAACCCAGCCTTACCTCACGCCAGCAGGAGAAATGAGAGAGGGAAGGTAGTCAAAAACTAAAGAGGCAAGAGGAAGGAAGAGGGAAAGAATAGCCAGGAAGAAGAAGAAAGTTTGAGAGAGGAGGAAGAGAGTGAAAGAACCAGAAAAATATGGAGAGTTTTTCTTCCCTCACTATAAGGCAGTGAGAGTGAGTGTTGAGGTTTGAAGCATTGCTCACCCCATATTTTGTGCAAGAAACATGGCTGAGTTGCAAGACAAACCAAGAGGAGAAACAAGCTTCAAATTGAGAGCCATAGGAGTAGGTTTACACAAGGTAAGTTTGGCTTCTTATAAAAATCCAGTTTAGAGTTTATTAGGCTAACTTTAGACTCTACATGGACGAATTTCTGGCTAAAATATAAAAATGTGTTCAACATAGAAGTTGTAGCCTTTCCATAGCACTTGGAATCACATCAATTGGACTTAAAATGAGAGAGTTATACTATAGGGAGTGATGAGAGGTCAGAAGCGAGTCTGGAACTAAGGCTGGTGAAGAATAGCTTCGTTTTCAAATTTTTGTGACTAACCTATAAGGAATATGAAGACATGGTTAATATGAAAGCTGTAGATATATTTCTCATGGTTACATAGCCACTGGAATCACCCAATTTTGAGTCCATATAAATGAGTTAGGGTCTGATTTGTGAGTAAAAGTCATAGATCATAGAAGGGTTAGGTTGAGAACATAGAAACCTTTTAGTACCTAAAAATATCGGCTTATTAAATTTAGTAAATGGCCTTTAAATTCTCTAAATTTTTGTGATAAAAGTATTAAAATGCTCATAATCAATTTTGGAAATTTTTGTGATTTTTGAGAACCTACAACTAGGACTTTTGCAATTAAAACTGTGCTAAGAACAGTCCGCTAGACAGCTTAGACTATTGAAGGAAATACAAAATATTGAAGGGGTTAGATGTTGAATTTTTGTATGACAATTTTATGACATGTTATAGGGATCCTACTTAATGATCCCACCAAAGTTTAGAGAATTCTGGACAGGTTAATGCATATAATAACATATAGAAATTTGGTAGGACAGGAAATGAGTTAGAACAAACTATAAAAGGGGACAGGCTTAAAACTTGGGTTATTCGAGGGGTCAAATTATTTTTTACTTGAAATTTTTAGGGTGATTATATAACATATCTAGGATGCTTCATATAAAATATCATGAATTTAGAAGAAGTGTTACTAATCCAAATGAATGCAAAACAGAATAGAAATGGAACTAAAACTAATCTGCACTGTTCTGGGTTATAAAGATAGTTTTTGGGGTTGAATGGAAGAGTTAAGGGTTGAGAGAATTAAGAAATAAAATAAACATGTAAAGGTACCTCTATAAAAAATTTTATAATTTTTAGAGAACATTTGTCATATTTAATAATAACCCCAAATCTCAACAAAATCATAGTTTTGTTTTAAGGAGCAGAAGCTCTTAAACTAGAGATTTATGACTTTAGATACTAATATGTATGCATTAACCAAGAACTCTTATATGTTTTAGTTTTAGTTGCAGGTAGTAACCTTGGTAGCCTTGTAAAGGAAGTGATTGTACTGGAATTGAGGTACCTAACTTTTCCTTAAAACACTCTTTATGTTTATGAACTTGCATTTATCAATTTTCACTGGTTGCCTGACTTTTATGCTATAATGAATGATGGTCTAAAGATATGTTATGTATGTATTCTTTGGAATTAGGGGGTGCACAAAGTGTGCCAAGTAAGCCCATAAATATACACAATTCAATTCTTTATCATGAGAATAGATATATATAAGATCTCTCATGTATACACAATATACAGATCAAGTTTATAAACATCAAAGTACAGCAAAAACGGGGATCCTGCCTATAGCGTTCAGAGCACTCTATAATACAAACACAGTATAATTCAAAGACCGTGAGTCTTGGAAGTAACGTAGACTCGCCCAGAGAATATATCACCTATTTTCCGAATCAAACTCTGATATTCTTATCTGAAAAATGTGAAAATATCGTGTAGTGAGTTTGATAACTTAGTGAGCAAATAATTCCTCCTATGACCTCTTAGGTCAGCATATGGATGTACTTATATTTTAAAATTTGTCACAGATAATACAGTTCAGAAGTACATTCATATGGAACCCATATTTTAAATATTATCAATTCAAAGGATATTCAGATATCCAAAACCATATGTTGTACGGTATGATCATTAAACAACTGTTGTTATGCTCAGCTATATATAAGCTATAGTAAAATATTATGATTTAGAGATAAAATCATCAATTTAATACTCCTGCCTCACTCGGCAATCTGGTCAATGCAATGAAAATATAACGCATTTGCTATACGCATAGTGACATCGACCACAGTCACAATAAGTGATCAAGGAATGTGAGTACATCACCCTCCTGCCCCACCCCCCACATTACCACTATCACCCGGTTAGAGCGACCCTCCCCCGGCTCACTCAGGCTAATAGGGCGTCCCCTATTCAGTACCGTCACAAGCCATACAACCAGTCGATATTCATCCATACATATAAATACATGTAAAATTATCAAGCAACTCGCCATGAGCTTTACGCTTGTCATATTTATCAAGCAACTCGCCATGAGCTTTACGCTTGCCATTCAATTTCATTTATAATATGACATGCATTATTTTCACAAGTATATAGCTTTACAAATCAATGCATCGTGCACATAATATTCATTTTATCAAATAATGATAAATACATTTAGAACCACATATTCATTGAGTTCCAAAATTTATTTCTAAAACCATACTCTTCTTGAACTATGTGCCAGTTCGTAAGTATAACAGATATTTTAACACATTTCAAAAACTTATAATAGTATAAATAATTTATAAATAGAAACAATAATACATTTATAGTTCAAGAAGAGCATAGGGCAAGTCATAGAAAGAAGTATCTACTCACAGAGTAGGGCTCCTGGTTCGACAACTCTAAAATGTACTTTTTCAATCTTTATTTGATCAAATAGATTTCGAAAACATATTCGGAGGGTCCAAAAGTCAATAAAACAACTCCAGGAGTTTGGTCACTATTCACCGCCGAAAAATACTATTCATTAAGAACAAAAAGTTGTCAGATAGTTGAAAAATTTCATATCCTAAGGTTTATCTAACTCTTGAATCCATCTACGGTGTCAGAATTTCAATTGGACGTCTTTAAGTAAGAGTTTCAGAATTTACCTTTTTCTGAGATTTTCTACTTCAAATCTACGGCGATTCAACAGCTGATTTGAAAAATTAATCGGTCAAAACCGTAATATTCTTCGTCCTGAATCTAGTAGCACCTTTAGTTTTGAGATCGAAAACCAATAGGCACTCCAGATCTGGTGAGAAAGTTGAAAGTTACTATTCACTCTCACTATTCCTTCTTTCAATTTTTTTCGAAATCTTCGAATAGCCATGTTGTCTCCCTTTCCCTTTTTATTTTTTTTATTTTTTTAATAATAATAATTATTATTATTTAATAATTGAATAATAGGATTTTTTTTATATAAATTCATATAAATTCCGTTTTTCATCCTAAAATATCTCAAAAATTTCTAAAAATTTCTATTCCCATAAACCTTTAGTTAAACTCTTAAATCATGATTTTTCTTGATAAAAATCGTAATAAAACAAATCTCAAAATAAATATCTTTATACATAATAAAAGAAAGAATATTTCTAAAAATACAACAAAATTTATTAAAGGTCAATATAATTATTTTAAGCAAAACAATAATTATTTTAATTAAAAATTTACTTTCTTTTAGCAGAACATAATCTTTTTTAAAAAATAAAAATATATTTGTTTATAACAAAACATTATTATTGAAAAACAAAAATTACGGGATGTTACATTCTTCCCCCCTTAAGAAATTTGGTCCCTGAATTTCAGCCCATCCTACTACATGTAGGGAATGAAATCAAGGCATAATTTGGAGTTACCAATCTTATTACTCAAATAATTGGAGATATCTTTTCTGTATAACATCTTTACTTTTTAAAATGTCTCTTCACTTGAGTGATTTTGTCATATAACTTAACCATAGGAATTTCTTTCATCCATAAGTTCTTCACTTATCGATCAACAATAAACATCAATTGTACCCATAGTTAAGTCAAATTTTTGTCTAATTGAATTTTTTAGAATTAGGTAACATAAGAAGAATCTAATATGTACTTCTTTCCAAACCTCATTACCTCTTTCATTGGTGATTCCTTCAAAAATATGTGGTCACCCACTGATAATTTCTAGCGCTCAACATGCATGATTCCTTTAGACTTTTGGCCTGTATTGAATTATTTGTATTCATTTTTCTAATCAATTTCACTTTATATCCTCAAACTCGCATGGATATATCTATGGATCGATATTAGAAAACACACTCATAAAAGAACATATTTACATCCATATTGGGGTAACTATCTTTTCTTATTTCATAATTCTATCAAGTCATCTTTGATTCTCACATGTCAACATCATCCCATGAATATCACCATCTTAATCTATCATTTATTTTTATCCTAAAATCCATTAATCAATATATAACATTTATGTACTATTGGCAGATGTCTAATAATTCTACTTACCTCATCACAGTAACTCTATACCTTCTTATTAACACCAAAAAATTCATTATCAAAAATTTCAAACATTTCTCTATCATATCCAAAAGCACCTCAATCTAACTTATGTCAATCCCATTTAATTCACCCAATCATTTCAAGAAGATTTTTCTCAACAATTACTCATACATGAATTCTCAATTTTAACATAATTCGCATCCTAGATACTAGACTCAATTTAGTATAATATAAACCTTTAACACAAATATCTTAATCACTTACATTATTTTCAGACATGATTCTCATAGTATTCTTCATATTTCTAAATTAAGAGTTCGAAGATTAATTTAAATCCTACTTCCCATATTTTATTTCTCAAAAACTTCAACACCACTAAGGGGGCGTTTGTTTCAGGTTAAGTTTTAAACTTTCCTAGGAAAGTTTAGAAAAAAAAAATTCCCGTGTTTGTTACAAGATATATAAACTTATTGCTGGGAAACTTTTATTCCCAGGAATGTAGATTATGAAGAGCTTGGGGAAGTTTTATTCCCACCGGTATAGGTGGGAATAAAAGTTTCCTGGGAAACTTTCAGCCCCAACAACTTAATCTCATGACTCTCTTGCGCCGAATACACCATCTTTGTGCCGTTCATACTCATCCTCACGAGCTCATTCGTGCGCCAGGCTGGAGACTTCATCCCATTGCAGATAACAAATCCTCCTTCGCCATCATCTTTCGGGGTCTCGCCATCATCTTTCGCAGACTCGAGACCTCATCCCATCGCAGAGATCAGATCTTCCCTCGTCGTCGTCTTCGTCTGCAGGTGAGTTTCTGCTCCCAGGAAAGAATTGCTCTCATATGGAAAGCACACCTAGACCTTGAGTTACTGGCAACAACAACCATTCCCAGGAAAGAAGATGAGTAACCAAACATATCTATCTTACATTCTTGGGAATGAAATTCCCAGGAATGAGATTCCTGGGAATATGACTTTCCTAGAAAAAAAATTTCCCTGAACCAAACACTACCTAAGTCTCTTGATTACATTCGTCAAAACACCATAAGATTATCATCCGTCCACTCCATTCAAAATCTCTATTACTTTAACCTACTAACCAATTGGACACCATAATAACTGAGTTTCAAAGAAAATAAATTAACCTTCCTTATAATATGGAAAAAGAATCTTACATTTAATACCAAATATTAATGTAGGACAATGCAGCAAAAAATGTGGAATATTTAATAGAGCATGGTGCCAAAATAGGAAGTTAGAAATTTGGACAAAGCATTGAAATAAAATTAAAATCAGTGGCCGTAATTTTTGAAAATTTGTAAACAAAAATCTATCTGTTATATCGGCAAAAATCGATGGCCGCAAGGTTTAAATATACGTGCCAAAATCTACTTTAAATCTGTTGGTATTCGGTGGAAAGATAGCACATGAAAAAAAAAACATTTATGAGCTTATAAAAGCCTATGAAAATCAAAGAATATGTAGTTAACTGGTAGGATGCAGTTGATTGCTTTAAAATAGATGTAATCAATCAACTATAAAATAACCAGTCCAAATTAAAATTTCTCAAAATAGTTAGTCGACTTAATAATACCGATAGTCGACTGGCAAAAACATTGGGAAAACAAAATAAATCATTTGATTGTCCCTTTTCAACAACTAACTTGTTTGCATTTTCACTCTTTTTTTTTATAATTACACCTATTACTTACAACTTCCCTACCAAAATCAAGACATCAATGCTTCATCAAGAACAACAAGGAAAAGACAAATTTCTGGTGATATTTTGACCTTATTCTCTTTATATGCCTAATATGAGCGACTATCACAACTACTGTACATATACATGCTTGCCGTCATTTTTGAAAATTTCACTTTCAATTTAACTTATATCCACTAATCACTCACATAGTTGTTCTAATTATACTTATCCTATTTGTATATCTATCATAAGTATGCCCTTCTCTGAGTTCTATAAATACACACATTAGTATCTTTATCTTCTCATACTCAAAGTTAGGGTGTGTACAGCTATGGAGAGAATTGCATTCCGTCAATTTCGAAATATTTGTGTCTTTTGTGGTTCCAGTCCTGGAAAAGATGGAGAGTATGTGAAAGCTGCACAAAACTTGGGTATGGTACTAGCCAGGAGAAAAATTCATTTAGTCTATGGTGGAGGTAACCGTGGATTAATGGGGTGTGTGTCTACAGCTGCCCATGTAGGAGGATGCCAAGTTCTAGGTATTATTCCTACAGCTCTAGCTGCATCTAACATCGTAGGAAAGACAATTGGGTAAGAGTTTAGGGTAGCTTCCATGCATGAGCGCATGGCTAGAATGATAAGCAATGTTGATGCCTTCATTGCCTTACCAGGAGGTTTTGGTACTTTAGAAGAAATTTTCCAAATAGTCTCTTGGGCACAACTAAATATGCATCACAAGCCGATAGGTTTGTTAAATGTTAACCACTTCTTTGATGGTTTATTGTCTTTCCTTGATCATGCTGTGGAACAAAGGTTCATCTCACACTCAGCACAACGAATTCTTATCTCGGCTTCAAATGCTGAGGAGTTGATTGATACTTTACAAGCATATATTCATATACCTGATCCAACTATGACTCAAATAGAATGGACGGCAGACAACCACAGGAAGCGCAAATTGAATTTGGATCTTCATCTTTAGATGTAGTAAAACGTAGCTATTATTGTACTACTTTTACTTTCTTAGAGTCTACTTGGATACCATATTTATCAACTATACTCCCTTAGAGTTGGTAAAAGTATCTTTGAATGTTGCTTATGATCCTCTAAACTTTTGAAATATTCTAGTATATCATCAATAAATATAATAACAAGTTGATCTAGGGATGACCTAATTACTATTCATTAAATCTATGAATGCAGCTAGAATATTTGTCAAACTAAATAACATAACCAATGACTCATAATGCCCATAATGAGTCCTAAAAGAAAATTTCCGTACATCCTCTTCTCTTATCCTCAATTAATGTTATTCATATCTCAAATCAATTTTTGAAAAACATTGAGCACCTTGTAACTGATCAAACAAATCATCTATACGAGGTAATAGGTATTTATTCCACACTGTCACTTTATTCAACTGTCTATAATTTATGCATAGTTATAGTGATCCATCTTTCCTTTTCACAGACAGAACTGGAGCACACCAAATAAAAGTACTAGGGCATTTAAATCCCTTATCTAACAAGTCTTGTAATTAATTTTTTTTTTAAATTCAATCGATATCATTCTATATAGGGATATAGATACTAATTGAGTTCCAAGAAGTAAATCAATATCAAATTCTAGTCGGTGGTACTCTAAGTAATTCTTTTAAAAACACATCAGGAAATTTTCTAACTACTGGAACCTGATCTACATTAGTATACTTTATATCAACATCTCTCACCACTGCCAAATATCCTTAGCACCCTTTTTTTGTAATAACTTTGGTCGCTAAAGGTGAAATTAAATTACTGGGTACTTGCTTCCATGATTACTCACTACTTGCAACTCCTTTACTAACATTTTTTGCTATTGATAACATCTTCATACTGTATCAGCTAGATCGCACTTCAAAACACTTAAACAAATTCAACCTATTGTGACTCTATTCTTTAACATGCTTATGCAATATCTTAACAATCAATCATGGAAAACTTATGTCTATCCAAGAGCCCTTCACATGAAATACCCATTTTGCATACCTTAAATTTTAAATTTCCATAAATAAGCATTCCTTAATCATAATACTTATACATAGTATTATTGAAAACCAAATTGTCTTCGAATTCCTTATATCAACAAAATAGATTATTGAAAATATTATCTTCATAGATTCTCCGCTCTCAAATTCAATCCGACTCACAACTTACCAAATCCATTTATATATATAGATTTCAACTCATCCATCCAAAAAGAGATTTAAATATATTTTCAAAACACTCACTTTATTTCAAATCATTATCTTGGAGTTAACAATCTCGATCACATCATAACTCACTATCAATATTATATTAGTCATTTGTCATATTGTTTCACATAAGCAAATCAAACAATCAATTCAAACCTTCTTGACATCCAAACAAGCCATTCCCTTTGTGTACGGATAGAATTTTCTTATTTTTAGCTAATTTCCCAAGAGGATTCTCTTTATCACTTTTCGTCAAAACAAGTTCAAAAGATGAATTAGAAGTCCACACACAAAAGGTACTATCTAGGACATACGTATAGATGTTTAAACCTCACATATCTAAGGAAAAGAGTTAGAAGGAAGAAAAGGATGACACCCTATAGAATTCCACAACAGCACCGTGAGTATAAATATGTCAGTAGTTACATACCCATACTCAAAGTCCTACTACAAAATTCTTTGCTCTGTTAGCCACAGAGAAACCTAATGGCTCTGATACCAACTTGTAATACCCCCAATTTACGTTACATAAAATAAACATTTTTTTCCAATCAAAGATAATCTCTATAAATATACACAATTCAATCCTTTATCATGGGAACAGATATATATAGGATCTCTCATGTATACATAATATACAGATCAAGTTTATAAACATCAAAGTACAGCAGAAACAGGGATCCTGCCTGTAGCATTCAGAGCACTCTAGAGTACAAACACAGTATAATTCAAAGACTGTGAGTCTTGGAAGCAACGTAGACTCACCCAGAGAATATATCACCTATCTGCCGAATCAAACTCTGATATTCTTATCTGAAAAATGTGAAAATATCATATAGTGAGTTTGACAACTCAATGAGCAAATAATTCCTCCTATGACCTCTTAGGTCAGCATATAGATGTACTTCTATTTTAAAATTTGTCACATAAATAATACAGTTCAGAAGTACATTCATATGGAACCTGTATTTCAAATATTCTCAATTCAAAGGATATTCAGATATCCAAAACCATATGCTGCACGGTATGATCATTAAACAAATGTTGTTATGCTCAGCTATATATAAGCTATAGTAAAATATTATGATTTAGAAATAAACTCATCAATTTAATGCTTCTACCTCACTCGGCAATCTGGTCAATGCAATGAAAATATAACTCATTTGCTATACGCATAGTGACCTCGACCTCAGTCACAATAAGTTATCAGAGAATGTGAGTACATCACCCTCCTGCCCCCCCCCCCACATTACCACTGTCACCCAGTTGGAGCGGCCCTCCCCCGGCTCACTCAGGCTAATAAGGCGTCCCCTATTCAGTACCGTCACAAGCCATACAACTAGCCGATATTCATCCATACATATAAATACATGTAAAATTATCAAGCAACTCGCCATGAGCTTTACGCTTGCCATTCAATTTCATTTATAATATGACATGCATTATTTTCACAAGTATATAGCTTTACAAATCAATGCATCGTGCACATAATATTCACTTTATCAAATAATGATAAATACATTTAGAACCACATATTCAATGAGTTCCAAAATTCGTTTCTAAAACCATACTCTTCTTGAACTATATGCCAGTTCCTAAGTATAGCAGATATTTTAGCACATTTCAAAAACTTATAATAGTATAAATAATTTATAAACAGAAACAATAATACATTTATAGTTCAAGAAGAGCATGGGGCAAGTTATAGAAAGAAGTATATACTCACAGAGTAGGGCTCCTAGTTGGACAGCCCTAAAATGTACTTTTCCAATCTCTATTTGATCAAATAAATTTCGAAAACATATCCGAAGGGTCCAAAAGTCAATAAAACAACTTTGGGAGCTTGGTCACTATTCACTGCCGGAAAAAACTATTCATCCGTGTGGAAAACACTATTCACCAAGAACAAAAAGTTGTCAGATAGTTGAAAATTTTCATATCTTAAGGTTTATCTAACTCCTGAATCCATCTACGGTGTCAGAATTTCAATTGGAGGTCTCTAAGTAAGAGTTTCAGAATTTACCCTTTTTTGAAATTTTCTACTTATGATCTACGGCGATTCAACGGCTGATTTGAAAAATTAATCGGTCAAAAACCGTAGTATTCTTCTTCTTGAATCCAGTAGCACCTTCAGTTTTGAGATCGAAAACCAATAGGCACTCCAGATCGAGAGAGAAAGTAAAAAATTACTATTCACTCTCACTATTCCTTCTTTCAATTTTTTTCCAAAATCTTCGAATAGCCGTGTTGTCTGCCCTTCCTCCTTTTTTTTTAATAATAATTATTATTATTTAATAATTGAATAATAGAATTTTCTTTTATATAAATTCATATAAATTATGTTTTTCATCCTAAAATATTCCAAAAATTTCTAAAAATTTCTATTCCTATAAACCTTTAGTTAAACTCTTAAATCATTATTTTTCTTGATAAAAATCGTAATAAAACAAATCTCAAAATAAATATCTTTATACATAATAAAAGAAAGAATATTTCAAAAAATTCAACAAAATTTATTAAAGGTCAATATAATTATTTTAAGCAAAACAATAATTATTTTAATTAAAAATTTACTTTCTTTTAGCAAAACATAATCTTTTTTAAACAAATAAAAAATTATTTGTTTATAATAAAACATTATTATTAAAAAAAAAATTATGGGTTGTCACACAATTAGCCAATAATAGGATATGCATAACCTTTTGTAGGTATGGCCGTATGTGACTGCATGGGGTAAGTAGACCAAAATGTTATAGGTCCCTAGTGTGACCAAGATGATGTATGTATGTGTGTTCAGTGCTTATGTTTCAGTGAAATAATTTGAGATGTTTTAAAAAATGGAATGTATACTATTTTTCTAAAAAATTTGCTAGCTATTGAAATTGTTATCTCATTCTTTTTATGTCCACATAATCACATTCCAAGTACTCTAGCAAGAAGCGAACAACAGGGGTCACAAGGTTGACTCATCTGATTATGGATATGGATTATATTTTCTTTGGTTGTGTAATATATGTGGGATAACCTAGATGAGTGCTAATTCCCTTTTAGACAGCTTATAATGTGTTGTAATATAAGTTATGGACTGTACCATTTTCTTTTATGGTATGAGAGCCTTTTGTTGTAAGTAATGCATATGATGCCTAGTTAGTTGCCTATAAGGAAATGAAATTTAAAATTGCTTGGGATAGAATGAAGCACTTTTATGCTTTCCCAAGAATGATAACAAACAATATAAGTGAATAGGTTAATTTATGGGCTAGGCTAGAAATGTATAGATGAAAAAAGAAAATGTATAATACCAAATTCCTTTAAGTGGAACATACTATGATGTGGATGTATAAAAATAATATGCTAGCAGTAGGGTACGTGAAAAGTTTTGGTATCAGAACAACAGTTCAGGGAATTATTTGTGTTTGGACTTATTTTAGGATAATCTAAATTGATTTAGAGTTGAATTATTGTGAAATTGGCTTTTATTTTAGGGGTTGTTAAATAAAGTAAACATAGTTTATGGTCGTGTGACTAATTATATGAAAAATGTTGTATATATAAATGTGCACACAAGGAAATGGCATATAAAAGAACCCAGGCTGAGACCCTCAAAAGAAATATCTGAGAATATGGAAGCCTTAGCTTCCAGGCTTGATAGGCAAGCTGCAGCCCAAGCTACCACAGCACAAATTCTTCAACAAGTTCAAGAAGCTCTTAGACAAGTGCCACAAGGAAACAATCATGAGGATGCTGGAGAGGAAAATAGGCCAAGCCAAATGAATAACCTCCTAGCCCACTTCAAAAAGGCCAACCCTCCTTCATTTCTTGGAGAGTATAACCCAGTGATTGCAAAGCGATGGATCATGTGTAACGCCCCCAATTTATGAGCAGGTGAAACAAATATTTTTTTTTATTTTTCGCAATCAGATATTTCCCATAACATGCATAACACTATTCTTTGTTATGGAAATAGATACATATAGATTCTCTCATGTATATACATTATACAGACCAAGTTATAAATGTCAAAGTAACAACAGAAGCAGGGATCCTACCTGTAGCATTCAGAGCACACTCTAAAATACAAACACAGTATAATTCAAAACTGTGAGCCTTGAAAACAACGTAGACTCACCCAGAGAATATGCCACCTAACTGATCACCTATCTGTAGAATAAGACTCTGTATTCTTATATGAAAAATGTGAAAATATCGTGTAGTGAGTTTGACAACTCAGTGAGCAGATAATACCTCCTATGACCTCTTAGGTCAACATATGGATATACTCATGATTTAAAATTTGTCACTTAGAAAATACAGTTCAGAAATACATCAATATGAGACCCATATTTCAAATATTTTTAAATAAAAGGATATTCAGATATCCAAACCATATTAAACATGGTATGATCATTAAACAAATGTTGTTAAGCTTAGCTGTATAAACTATAGTAAAATAATAAACTTTTGAGATAAAGTTATAAACTTTTAAAATGACTAGCCTCATTCGGCGATCTAGTCAACCCATACACTCATTTTCTATACGCATAGTGACTAATCGATTACAGTCACAATAGTGATAAGGGAATGTGAGTCCATCACCCATCTGCCTCCTCACATTACCACTGTCATCTGGTTGGAGCGGCCCTCCATCGGCTTACTTAAACTAATAGGGCGTCCCCTATTCGGTACCGTCACAAGCCATACAACCCATCGATATTTATCCATATATATATATATATATATATATATAAATGCATATTCATCAAATGCAATGTAAAATTATCAAGCAACTCGCCATGAGTTTTATGCTTGCCATTCAATCATAATCAGTAATTGTATAGTTTTACAAATCAATGCCACATGCATAAATATTCACTTTATCATTTAATGATAAATACATGTGAAATCAGATATACCATGAGTTTAGAAATCCATTTTCAAAACTATACTCTTCTTGAACTATATTCCAAATTGTAAACAATTCAGATAATTTTAATGCATTTTAAAAAACATTTAAAAGTGTAAATATCTCATAAACATAATCAAATACATGCTTAAAGATCAAGAAGAGTATAGGGTAAGTCATAGAAAGAATTATCCACTCACAAGGTAAGGGCTCCAGATTGGACAGCCCCAAAATGTACTTTTCCAATCCACATTTGACTAAATAGACTTCAAAAACGTGTTAGGAGGGTCCAAAAATCAAAGAAATGACTTCAGGAACTGGTCACTATTCATGACCGAAAAATACTATTCATTACAGGGAAATATTATTCATCGCCGGAAAATACTATTCACCAAAAATAAAAAGTTATTAGATAGCTAAAAAAATTTATATCCTAAAGTTTATCTAGCTCCTGAATCCATTTACGGTGTCAGATTTCCAATTTAACGTCTCTAAATAAAAGTTTTAGAGTTTACCTTTTTCTAAGATTTTTTACTTCCGATCTACGGCAATTCTACAGCTGATTTGAGAAATTGTTCGGTTAAAATTGTAGTATTCTCCGTCCTGAATCCAGTGATACCCTTAGTTTTGATATTATAAGCCAATAGGCACTCCAGATCTAAAGAGAAAACATTGAGATACTATTTATACTATCTTACTATTCATTCCTGCATTTTCATGTTTCCATTTCTGTCTCCTCCTCCCCTTTTTCTTTATTTTTTATTATTATTATTATTATTATTATTTAATAATTAAATAATAGAATTTATTTTATATATATTCATATAAATACCATTTTTTATCCTAAAACATCTCAAAATTTTTTAAAAATTTACATTCTCATAAACATTTAGTTAAACTCTTAAATCATGATTTTTCTTGATAAAAATCTTAATAAAATAAATAACAAAATAAATATCTTTATACATAATAAAAGAAAAAATATTTCTAAAAATACAACAAAAATTTATTAAAGGCCAATATAATTATTTTAAGCAAAAAAATAATTACTTTAATTAAAAGTATACTTGCTTTTAGCAGAATATAATCATTTTTAAACAAATAAAAATATATTTGTTTATAGCAAAAAATTATTATTTAAAAATAAAAATTACGGGATGTTACATCATGTAACTGGAGAAAATTTTTGGGGTCTTAGAGTGCAGCACAGACCAGAAGGTTTACTTAGCCACTTACATGTTAGAAGGTGAGGTAAAGCATTAGTGGAAAAGTATGCAGAGACTATAGTAGACTAATGATACTCCCATTACCTGGGATAACTTTAAAGAAACATTTTATGATAAATATTTCCCAGATAATGTGAAGAATCAAAAAGAGGCTAAATTCATACAGTTGAAGCAAGGAAACATGACTGTACCGCAATATGAGGATAAGTATGAAGAGCTCTCTAAATTTTTCACTTACTTGAAGCATACCCATGATGATGCATGGAAGGCGGAAAAATTTGAGCGAGGATTGAAACCTGAGATTAGAGAAAGAGTGGCTACCTTAGAGATACGAAATTTTGCCAAGTTGGCAAGCAAATGCAGAATAGCAGAAGAAACTCTGATGAGTGCCAGAGCTGAGAAAAGATTGAGAGACAATGAGCCCTCTGGGGGAAAAGGGAAACCCTGGAACAAAGAGTTTAAGGGGAACAATTCTCAAGGAAGGAGAATGCTTACCCGTAGTGGCCAAACCTCTAGCTAGCTTGCTTGTAATAAATGTGGGAAGAACCATGGAGATAGACCCTGTTTAGCTGGTTAGAATGTCTGCTACAATTGTGGAAAACTCAGCCACTACTCCAGGGATTATCGAACAAGGAGAGGATCAGTTCCTATGGCAGACCGCAGAATCAGGGATGGGTGTTTGGTCTTTCCCAGTATGAGGCTAGCCAGTCTCCAAATTTAATCAGAGGTACGTTAATGATCCAAAACTCACTTGTAGATGCATTGTTTGATTCTGGTGCTACACATTCTTTTTATTTTATATGATTGTGCTAAGAGTCTGAGTTTGACTGTGGATACTTTTCCATATAATCTTTCTATTTCCACACCTACTAGGATTCGTGTCATAACTTTTTATGCTTGTATCAATTGTGTTGTACAATTTGATCATAGATGTACCATGTTGGATCTTGTATGCCTTCCTTTGTTTGATATTGATGTTATTCTTGGAATGGACTGGTTGTCTGCTAATAATGAAATTCTTGATTGTTCTAGAAAATGTGTTTCCTTACCTGTTTGTGGTCTTACATCTAAACACCCCACTGAAACTTCTTACCTATCCACCGCCCAAGCTGACAGATACCTTAAGAAGGGTTGTCAAGGGTTCCTAGTCTTCTTTTCTTTGCAAGCAGAAGTAGAAGAGGGCATGGAAAACATACATGTTGTTAGGGATTACCCAAAAGTATTCCCTAAGGAGTTTAGCAGTCTCCCTCCTCATAGGGAAGTAGAGTTCTCCGTTGACTTAGTGCCTGGTGCAGGTCCCATATCTAAGACTCCCTACAGGATGGCTCCTGTAGAGCTAGCTGAGCTTAAGAAACAGATAAAGGAACTTTTAGAGAAAGGGTTCACTAAACCCAGTGTATCCCCTTGGGGTGCACCAGTCTTGTTTGTTAAAAAGAAAGATGGAAGCCTTAGGTTGTGCATAGATTATAGGCAGTTAAACAAAGTGACCATCAAGAATAAATATCCACTGCCTATAATAGATGACCTATTGGATCAATTAGCTGAAGTGTCAATCTTCTCTAAGATATATTTGAGGTCAGGCTACCATCAGTTGAGAATTAAGGTCAAAGATGTCCCAAAGACAGCTTTCTAAACCCGTTATGGACATTATGAGTTCCTAGTCATGCCTTTTGGGTTAACCAATGCCCCAGCCATTTTAATGGACTATATGAATAGGGTTTTTAGGCCATACCTAGATAAGTTTGTTGTGGTTTTCATAGGTGACATCTTAATTTATTCTAAGAGCCTTGAAGAACATGAGAATCACCTTCGAATAGTGTTGCAAACCCTGAAGGATAGGAAATTGTATGCCAAGCTTAACAAGTGTGAGTTTTGTCTGACAGAGGTGAGATTTCTAATATATGTTGTCTCCAAGGAGGGGATAGCAGTGGACCCTAGTAAAGTGGAAGCAGTGGTTAACTGGGAAAGACCAAAGACAGTCACTGAAATATTGAGCTTTTTAGGCTTAACAGGATACTATAGGAGATTTATCCAGAGATTCTCTTAGATAGCCATGAATTTGACTAGGTTAACCAGGAAGGATCACCCATTTGTGTGGGATGGTCGATGTAAGAGTAGTTTTCAACAATTGAAAGCTAGGCTAACCTCTGGCCCAGTGCTAGTGATACCTAACCCTAGTAAACTCTTTACAATATATAGTGATGCATCTAAGAAGGGTTTAGGTTATGTTTTAATGCAGCAGGGTAGAGTAGTAGCTTATGTTTCTCAACAACTCATACCTCATGAGGAAAACTATCCCACACATGATCTGGAACTAGCAGCTGTAGTGTTTGCTGTTAAGATTTGGAGACATCATTTGTATGGTGTCAAGTTTGAAGTTTTTAGTGACCACAAGAGTCTTAAGTACCTTTTTGACCAAAAGGAGTTAAATATGAGGCAAAGAAGATGGATGGAATTCCTAAAAGATTATGACTTCACCCTTAATTACCATCCGAGCAAGGCAAACGTGGTTGCTGATGCCCTGAGCAGGAAATCCCTCCATATGGCATCATTGATGCTTAAGGAGCAAGAACTAATTGAGAGAGATTTGAATCTCTCCATTTCTCCACAGCCTAGTAGCCTCCTTATGAGTGAATTGAGAATTCATAATGATCTTGTACTAATTGAGAATTCTTGATCGGATCGGATCAGTAGCTTATAAACTTGTACTTCCTCCAAACCTTTCTCAGATTCATAATGTATTACATGTTTCCTAGCTCAAAAAGTATAACCCAGACCCTTCACATGTCATAGAGCACGAATCAATGCATTTACAAGATAATTTATCATACATTGTGAGGCCAGATCGGATCATTAATGTTAAGACTAAACACCTGAGGAATAAGGACATCCTTCTGGTTAAAGTGGTCTGGAAGGGACTATCCTCGGAGGAAACAACTTAGGAGACAGAAGAGGAAATGAAGAGGACCTATCCACATCTATTTGAATAAGGTATGTTAAATTTTGTGGACAAATTTTTTTTAAGGGGAAAAGAAATGTAACATCCTAAGCCTCTAATAAAGTTAGATAAATTTAAGGATGAGAAGAAAATACATAAGACAAGGGATTAAGATGCTTAGTTATATGATTATAAGGCAAGTATAAAATAGGTGACATAGTTAATATTGAAGCATATAATAAAATTCTTAGGATCATAATGGATGGAGAGAGGACACAAATACTTTTTTTAGACATTACTAATCTAGGATTAGTAATAAATTAAGACATATATGAACAAGAATTAAAATGTGTAATTGCCGACAATAAAGACTTTATAAAATATATGGTACCATTTCATGGTTAAAAGTAATATAAATAAAATTTTTAGAGCATAAATGAGAGGAATATGATGCAAATATATTCCTTAAGATGCTACTAATTTAGGATTAGCAACATAATAAGGAAGGAATAAGCATTATGTGATGCAATATATATATGTGTGTGTGTGTGTGTGTGTGTGTGTGTGTGTGTGTATTTCCCTCACCTCCACCATGCATATTATAATATATATTTACACATGCAAAAAAAATAGAAGCATTACGCATATATATAGATATATTTCCTCTCATTTATACCATGCATATCATAATATATATGTCTACCCATGCATGCACGTGAGGATTAGAAACAAACACCAGATTGGTTGGTTAAAATGCATAGGCAGTGAGAAGAATACAAGCAGAAACATGCTCCATAAAGCAAGCAGCATCATACCCACATGGCAGCAGAAAACACGCCATCCTTGCTCCACAAAGTCAAGCAGAAAACAAGTCCCAAAGCCAACAGGATTCACGCCCAACCATGCCCCAAAAAGCACGCAGAAACATGCTCCATAAGATAGCAGAAAACACGTCCCACATTTACACCAGAAACCGCAAAATCACGCCCTTACATGGCAGAATATTCACGCCATCCTTTGCTGCAAGAGACAAGCAGAAACACATGCCTACAAGCAGTTGAGTTCATGTCCCATCTACAGTAGATTCACTCCAGACAAGCAGAAGCATCCATGCATGCAAGTGTGTGGCATCATAAGTCCCTTTTACGTGTTATGCACCCACCCCCCATTGATTATATTATAATATAGTTATACATGCATGAATCTACGTGGAAAAGCAGCAGAAAAACCTACTCCCCTGCCCTGCAAAACTTATGGAATCCCTGCAACCATAAGCTGTAACATCCCCAATTTCGTTTCTTTTATTGATAAAGGTACATAAAAAATTTAATTAAGGAAATAAAATTTATTAGACAATATTTTAGATATCTAAGGAAATATAATCCTTAGAAATTCTTCACCTTATGTATATGCATAGAAAATGTTTCTAACATTAAGAGAACAAATAAAGAGAGAAAACCTAATAGGAAAGAAATTAGAAATAACATACTAAAGAGATGCAAAATTCTTGGATAAGGAAGATAAATTTTTAGAAACAAGTAAAGGTCTTAAAATTTTAAGAACATTGAATTAGGGTAATTTTTTCTAATTCAAGAACTAGAGTTACTAAGTTTAAAATCTTTACCTATACATTGGGCTTTTACCTATTGACACTTCAAATAGAGTTTTTCCACTTCACATAAATTTCTAGCAAGCCCATTGGATAACCTAAACAAGAAATAAAACATAGACTTGGACTAGGATATAGTAATTGGACCAATAGCCCAAAAATTATGAAAATGTGACAAAGCCCTCCAAGAAAGGTAGAATTTTATCCAAAGCAAAGAAAATGGGTAGGAATAAGCTCAAATCCAAGAGGAAAAATAAAATAAAATAAATTAGGTGATGATATAATAATGTAATAATAAAGATTAGGTTACATGGCATTGAGACAAAAATTTAGCAAGTGGTGTGATTCTACATTCATCATTTTGGCAAGTGGCATGATAATACAAGGCTTTAGGACAAAAACATCTATATCCTACACTCATAATTCTAGCAAGTGGTATGATAATACATGGCATTAGGACAAAACATTCCTATCCCACACAAATAATATCAACCAAATAATGGAGATTCAAGGGCTAGAAATTTTCCACCTAAAAAGGTAAACCTATCATACTTGTTTAAGACAAAAGAAAATGGAAATGAATCCCTAAATCAAAGGGACCTTGTCCCTCATCTTAAGAACATATCATCATAATTTTTAAAATACAAATCTCCTTTTCCTATGCATATCTTGACTAAAGAAGAGGAAGACAAGAACATAAGTTGTTTGTTTTCCAAAAGTTCAACAAAGTGTATCTTAATTGTGATAAGGTAGACCCATGATCATGAAAGGTGAATTATTTGGTGGTCTATATAAGAAAACCCACCCTTACAACATTATAATTTCGTCCAAGTGAGGGAGAGGAAAAATAGAAGCAAGGTAGAGTGAGGAAAGGAGAGGAAGAAAGGAAGAAAGAGGAAGGAGAAGTCTAGGGGACTAAGTGCTCCAGGTAAGTTTAACAATATTTCTTTTTGAAGAAAACTTTTTAAACTTATAATATTTATATGAGATTTTGATCTTAGAACTTTTATGATTGGTCATGATGTTGCTATATCATGTTACATATTGATCTTGCATATGATGTATGTTTGAATACTTAGGTTGGTGTAGATAGTTCTGCATGGGTATGGCTATGGGTGACAGAATTTTAAGTTTCGGTGTTTTAATTTCTAGGAACAATCTATAAGGCATTAAAATAAATGGTTAACATAAGAATTATAGCTATGTGTGTCATGGATTTTTAGCCACTAAAATCATTCAATTTGGAGTCCATATGTGGTAGATATGGTCCGATTAGTAAGCAAAGGTCAGAAAATGGTTCATTAGGGAAGAATATGTTAGGATAGTTTCTGTATTTTAATTTCTGAGAATTATCTGTATGGAATTAAAATAAATGGTTAACATAAGAATTATAGCTATGTGTGTCATGGATTTTAAACCACTAGAATCATTCCATTTGGAGTCCATATGAGGATATATGAGCTGATTAGTAGTCAAAGGTCAGAAAATGGTTCATCAGGGAAGAATATGTTAGGACAGCTTCTGTATTTTAATTTCTGGAAATTATCTATATGGAATTAAAATAAATGGTTAACATAATAATTATAGCTATGTGTGTCATGGATTTTAAGCCACTAGAATCATTCAATTTGGAGTCCATATGAGGAAGATATGAGCAGATTAGTAGTCAAAGGTCAGAAAATGGTTCATCAGGGAAGAATATGTTAGGACAGCTTCTGTATTTTAATTTCTGAGAATTATCTGTATGGAATTAAAATAAATGGTTAACATAAGAATTATATCTATGTGTGTCATGGATTTTAAGCCACTAGAATCATTCCATTTGGAGTCCATATGAGGGAGATATGATCTGATTAGTAGTCAAAGGTCACAAAATGGTTCATCAAGGAAGATTATGTTAGGACAGCTTATGTATTTTAATTTCTGGGAATTATCTGTATGGCATTAAAATAAATGGTTAACATAAGAATTATATCTATGTGTTTCATGGATGTTTTGCCACTGGAATCATTCAATTTGGAGTCCATATGAGGAATATATGAGCTTATTAGTAGTCAAAGGTCAGAAAATGGTTCATCAGGGAAGAATATGTTTGGACAGCTTCTGTATTTTAATTTCTAGGAATTATCTGTATGGTATTAAAATAAATGGTTCATCAGGGAAGAATATGTTTGGACAGCTTCTGTATTTTAATTTCTAGGAATTATCTGTATGGTATTAAAATAAATGGTTAACATACGAATTATAGATATGTGTTTCTCGGATTTTAAGCCGCTGGAATCACTCAAGTTGGAGTCCATATGAGGTAGATATGGTCTGATTAGTAGGTAGAGGTCAGAACCTATCCGAGAAGAAATAACCTATACATTTAGGGAGTAATATCACATTGATTTCTTAATATTGCACTACATTGTTCAACATAATAGTTTTAGATAATTGTTTTATCTTGAAATGGACACCAAGATCACCTACATCAGAGTTAAATTGAGGGAGTTATGCTCTGATTAGTAAGAGAAGGTTAGATAGGATGAAAACCTACATCAAGAAAATAAAGAAATAAAATTAGTATTTAAAAAAGAAGATGAATCTTAATAAATGACTAATATAGCCATAGCCATTGCCATTGTATGAACTTCTTTCCATCTTAAGTGTGAAATTCTGACATGGAAATATTTTATAAAGTGATATTTGAAATGGTTATGTTCATGGCATGATTACCAATGATTTATGGTAATAATTATATTTTGATGAACATACTTGTTATTGAAAGCATATTTTTCGCTATCATTGTGAAAAGAAAAGAAATGAGCACGGTCACATGGCAATCCGTGTGGTGCACCAGTAGGGGACGCCCTACCAACGATTATGATTATGATTATGAGAAAAGAAAGAGAAAGTGTGCCATGTCGGACGGAGCGAGAAAAGCCCGTACCGGAGAGTAGAGGATACTCACCCTTACCGGGGTAGCTTGAAATGAGAATAAGTTAATGGCCATCATATGATATTTTGAAAATAGTTAATCCTGTCATACATATCATTACAGTATGATTCTTATGTGCATAGATATAATGCATTATGTGACCAAAGATATTTTCTGTAGTTTATACAGCTGAACATGATGTGATGAGCAATATTGATGATGATTTATTGTTGAACTTACTAGGATTTAATTCTCACTATATTTCCATATCATGTTCAGAAAATTAGTTATGCAAATTTTTCTATAGCTCTGACTTTTAGTGCACGTTGGATCGAGTACTTTGTGTTGGGCAGATCCCAGAAGAAAATAAAATATTTGTGGTCGAGTTGGCTTAGATCCCGGTGAAAGTGCAACCACCCGCACCTGTATCTCCGGAATTGGTCAACCAGAATAAATAAGATGTAGATTTTTATGTGTTTGATATGTTGTACGTGTGTTTTGATTAATGACATGTATGTGAACTCTGTATTGTATAAATTAAATAAATGTTATATTGAGTTAAGTTGTAACGAGGTAATAACTTCATGGTATTTAAAAAAAAATTTGATACTTAAATGGGGTTGTTACATAATTGGTATCAGAGCAGGTCGATCCTAGATGGCCAGTGGGTGGATGGTTATCTGAATCGATCTTATAGTGTCTTGAGTATGTTGTGGTTGTGCTGTGTAGGGGATCAGTGATTCATATAGGTAAGAAATTGCTAGTGTTTCCTATCTATATGCCGAGGTGGTGTTATGACTGCTATTAAATATTTTTGAACTAACTATTGGGCTTGATCACCTTAATAGCAGCATAACTTTGTTTTTTCCATAGTAGGAAATGGCACCACCAAAGAGGAATCCAGCAACCAATGCAGAGGAAACCCTGCACAACCTAGCCACGGCAATTCGAGACCAAGTCATGACCACTAACCAAATTTTAGAACATCTCCAGAATGCTAATAACACAAATGTTAAGAATGGTGCTAACAACCGGATGGCTGAAAAAGATAATGGCATATCCGAGTTCCTGAGGACTAGACCACCTTGTTTTCAAGGTGGTTATGACCCAACGGTAGCCAAAAGGTGGATAAGGGAATTAGAGAAGATCTTTGAAGTAATGGGCTGTACTGAAGAGCAGCAAGTTATTTTTGCTGCATATATGTTAAAGGATGAAGCAGAATACTAGTGGCGTGGAACTAGAGAACTTTTAACTCATCAGGAAAGACAGATCACCTGGCAAGTGTTCAAGGACATTTTTTTTTAAAAGTACTTTCCAAGTACTGTACGGGCAGAGAAAGAGATCGAATTTTTCCAACTCAGGCAAGGCAGCATGACCGTGGACCAGTATATTGCAAGGTTCGAGGAGCTATCTAAGTTCTCCTCTTATCTGCGATATAACTCAGATGAAGCATGGAAGGCGATTAAGTTTGTAGCGGAACTAAACCCAGAGTTAAAGAATGTTGTTATAGCTATGGAGATCAGGGAGTTTGTACCTCTGATAAATAAATGCAGACTCCTGGAAAAGAGTTTAAGGGCAGTGGAGGACGAGAAGCAATGGCGAAACCTATGGAAGAAGAAGAAAAATTATCCCAACCCTGGAAAGAACGTGAGAAGAAGTGGATATGGAGCTGGTAAGAGGCCATTAACTGTGGGTCCTAGACTTTTTCAACAAGACCTTGCCCCAGTCAAGTGCGCTAAGTGCGGACGCATGCATGGTAACCGGCCATGCTACATGGGACAAGATGTCTGCTTCAATTGCGGACAAAAGGGACATTTTGCGAGAAACTACCCACAGAATATGGGGAAGCAGTCAGAACAGAGGCCTCAGGTGAAAGGAAGGGTTTTCACCCTGAGCGGCCAAGAGGTAGCTCAGTCTTCTAAAATGATTTAAGGTACATGTTATATCTATAGATTTGCTCTTATGGTGTTATTTGACTCTAGTGCTAGTCATTCATTTATATCGGAAGAATGTATTAGAAAGTTTCAGTTTCCTATTTCTGAAACTCCCTATGAGCTATCCGTAGTAACCCCTACAGGGGAACGGGTATTAACTTCCTCTGTATGTAAAGACTGTCAAGTCACCATCTAGGAGAAAACTTTTTCTGTAGACCTCGTCTGTTTACCTTTAAGAGGTATTGAGGTCATTCTAGGGTTAGACTGGATGTCTAGAAATCAAGTCTTGTTGAATTGTTGTAACAAGACCGTTGAATTTCTACCTTCTACTTCGAAAGAGGAGGTCCAGTTATTGATGCTAAATGCCAATCAAGTTAATAGGGAGTTGAAGAATGGAGTACTTGGATACATTCTCTTGTATTTATCAAACCTAGAAGTCGAATCGAAGCTTGATGAAATCCCAATAGCCAATGAGTTTCCTGAAGTATTTCCATCAGATATTCCAGGCTTACCTCCCAAGAGAGAGATAGAGTTCTCTATTGATCTCCCACCTGGGACAGGGCCTATCTCTATTGCACCATATCGAATGGCCTCGAAGGAACTACAAGAACTAAAGAAGCAGTTGGAGGAACTATTAGACAAGCAATTCATTAGATCGAGTGTATCACCTTGGGGAGCTCCTGTATTTTTTGTTAAGAAGAAAGATGGGAGCTTGAGACTATGCATAGATTACAGACAACTGAATAAGGTGACTATCAAAAACAAGTACCCTCTCCCTAGGATAGATGACTTATTGGATCAATTGAAGGGTGCCTCCATCTTTTCTAAAATTGACTTGAGGTCAGGATATCATCAGATTAGGATTAAGGAGGAGGACATACCAAAAACTGCCTTCAGGACTAGGTATGGGCACTATAAGTTTCTCGTAATACCCTTCGGGTTGACAAATGCACCTGTAATTTTCATGGATTACATGAATCGCATTTTTTGACCCTACCTTGATCAATTTGTTGTAGTGTTCATTGATAACATCTTGATATATTCTAAGAGTGAGAAAGAACATGAACAACATCTCTGAATCGTGCTGCAAGTGCTGAAAGAGAAAAAGTTATATGCCAAATTGGAGAAGTGTGAATTTTGGCTGTCAGAGGTGAAGTTTCTCGGACATGTCATCTCTAATAGTGGGGTAGCCGTAGATCCTAGCAAGACGGAAGCAGTGATTCAGTGGGAGAGTCCAAAGACAGTTACGGAAGTCAGAAGTTTCCTGGGTTTGGCAGGATACTACAGGAGGTTTATACAAAACTTCTCTCGTATAGCCTTGCCATTGACTAAATTGACCAGGAAGGGAAGTCCTTTCAAATGGACTGATCAATGTGAAGATAGTTTTCAGGAGCTTAAGACAAGACTGACCACTCCTTTAATTTTAATTATTCCAGACTCCACAGGACATTTTGAAGTGTATAGTGATGCTTCAAAGAAAGGGCTAGGGTGTGTGCTAATGCAAGACAAGAGAGTAGTTGCTTACGCCTCTAGACAACTAAGACCCCACGAAGGAAACTATCCAACCCATGATCTTGAATTGGCGGCGGTGGTGTTTGCTTTAAAGATTTGGCGACATTACTTATACGAAGCAACCTTTGAAGTATATTGCGATCACAAGAGTCTTAAATATCTCTTTGATCAAAAGGAGTTAAATATGAGGCAACGAAGATGGGTGGAATTTCTCAATGACTACAAGTTTGAGATAAAGTATCATCCAGGAAAGGCGAATGTTGTAGCTGATGCCTTAAGTCGAAAATCTTTACACACGGGCCAGATGATGTTGTATGAGAAGCAAATGCTACAGGAGTTTCGGAATTTAAAGCTGGACACTACTTTTTCCTCAAATAAGCTAACCATTAATGGTTTAAGTATAGGGTGTGACCTTAGAGCCCTGATCAAAGAGGCTCAAGCTCACGACCAATACTTACAGGATCATAAAGACCAAGGTAATTTTTCTGTCATGGAAGATGGAGCAATCATGTATCAGGGAAGGATTTGTGTCCCTCAAGAATGAGAGTTGAGGACTAAGATCCTGCAAGAAGCGCATCAGAGTAAATACACAGTCCATCCTGGATGCACTAAAATGTACCAGGATTTAAAAAGGATGTATTGGTGGCCAGGGATGAAAAAGGACATTGCTGAGTTTGTGGCGAAATGTCTCATTTGTCAAAAAGTGAAGGTGGAGCATCAAAAGCCAGCGGGATTTCTACAACTTCTTGAGATCCCCAAATGGAAATGGGATAGTATCTCGATGGACTTTGTTGTAGGTTTACTTAAGACTTCAGTGGGACATGACTTTATCTAGGTAATAGTTGACAGATTAACCAAATCTGCTCACTTTTTACCCATAAAAATTAACTTTTCACTAGATAAATTGGCCCAATTGTACGTTCAGGAAATAGTTAGACTCCATGGGATTCCCTTAAATATTGTTTCTGATAGAGATCTGAGGTTCACGTCGAGGTTTTGGAAGGCGTTGCAAAAAGCTTTTGGTACTCAATTGCGGTTCAGTACTGCCTACCATCCTCAGACTGACGGGCAGACAAAACAAACCATTCAAACCCTAGAAGATATGTTGAGGGCCAGTGTGATAGAGCAAGGTAAAGGATGGGATAAGTACCTACCTTTAGTAGAGTTTGCTTATAATAATAGCTATCACTCTAGTATTAAGATGGCCCCCTATGAAGCTTTATACGGTAGAAAGTGCCGATCTCCACTATGTTGGTTCGAGGTAAGAGAAAAGAACTTGTTGGGTCCTGATCTAGTTCAACAAACCACTGAACAAATCAGGATGATACGAAACAAAATACTTACAGCTCAGAGTCGGCAAAAGAGTTACTACGATAAGAGACATAGACCTCTAGAGTTTGAGGAATGAGACCATGTATTTCTAAAACTTTCCCCGACTACTGGAGTTGGTAGGTCTCTCAAAACAAGAAAGCTAAGTCTGCGATTTTTGGGACCCTACCAAATTCTGAAGAAAGTAGGGACATCAGCATATCAAGTTGCTCTCCCACCTAATTTGTCCAACCTGCATAATGTTTTCCACGTATCACAGCTGCAGAAGTATCTTCCAGATTCATCACATGTAATACAGGATGAACCAATCCAAATAAAGGAGAACATGACATACTAGCTAGTACCTGCATCCATATTGGACACTGACGTGAAGCAACTGAGAAATAAAACCATTCCCCTAGTTAAGGTGTTATGGGAAGGTTTGACTCCAGAAGAAGCAACTTGGGAGCTGGAAGAAGTCATGAGGAAGAAATATCTGCAATTGTTCTTATAAGGTAATTTCTGAAATTTTGAGGACAAAATTTCTTTTAGGGGGAGAGAAATGTAACATCCCTAATTTCATTTCTTTTATTGATAAAGGTACATAAAAAATTTAATTAAGGAAATAAAATTTATTAGACAATATTTTCGATATCTAAGGAAATATAATCCTTAGAAATTCTTCACCTTATGTATATGCATAGAAAATGTTTCTAACATTAAGAGAACAAATAAAGAGGGAAAACCTAATAGAAAAGAAATTAGAAATAACATACTAAAGAGATGCAAAATTCTTGCATAAGGAAGATAAATTTTTAGAAACAAGTAAAGGTCTTAAAATTTTAAGAACATTGAATTAGGGTAATTTTTCCTAATTCAAGAACTAGAGTTACTAAGTTTAAAATCTTTACTCATACATTGGGCTTTTACTTATGGACACTTCAAATAGAGTTTTTTCACTTCACATAAGTTTCTAGCAAGCCCATTGGATAACCTAAACAAGAAATAAAACATAGACTTGGACTAGGATATAGTAATTGGACCAATAGCCCAAAAATTATGAAAATGTGACAAAGCCCTCCAAGAAAGGTAGAATTTTATCCAAAGCAAAGAAAATGGGTAGGAATAAGCCTAAATCCAAGAGGAAAAATAAAATAAAATAAATTAGGTAAAGATATAATAATGTAATAATAAAGATTAGGTTACATGGCATTAAGACAAAAATTTAGCAAGTGATGTGATTCTACATTCATCATTTTAGCAAGTGGCATGATAATACAAGGCTTTAGGACAAAAACATCTATATCCTACACTCATAATTCTAGCAAGTGGTATGATAATACATGGCATTAGGACAAAACATTCCTATCCCACACAAATAATATCAACCAAATAATGGAGATTCAAGGGCTAGAAATTTGCCACCTAAAAAGGCAAACCTATCATACTTGTTTAAGACAAAAGAAAATGGAAATGAATCCCTAAATCAAAGGGACCTTGTCCCTTATCTTAAGAACATATCATCATAATTTTCAAAATACAAATCTCCTTTTCTTATGCATATCTTGACTAAGGAAGAGGAAGACAAGAACATAAGTTGTTTGTTTTCCAAAAGTTCAACAAAGTGTATCTTAATTGTGATAAGGTAGACCCATGATCATGAAAGGTGAATTATTTGGTGGTCTATATAAGAAAATCCACCCTTACAAAATTATAATTTCATCCAAGTGAGGGAGAGGAAAGATAGAAGCAAGGTAGAGTGAGGAAAGGAGAGGAAGAAAGGAAGAAAGAGGAAGGAGAAGTCTAGGGGACTAAGTGCTCCAGGTAAGTTTAACAATATTTCTTTTTGAAGAAAACTTTTTAAACTTATAATATTTATATGACATTTTGATCTTAGAACTTTTATGATTGGTCATGATATTGTTATATCATGTTACATATTGATCTTGCATGTGATGTATGTTTGAATACTTAGGTTGGTGTAGATAGTTCAGCATGGGTATGGCTATGGGTGACAGAATTTTAAGCTTCAGTGTTTTAATTTCTGGGAACAATCTATAAGGCATTAAAATAAATGGTTAACATAAGAATTATAGCTATGTGTGTCATGGATTTTTTGCCACTGGAATCATTCAATTTGGAGTCCATATGTGGTAGATATGGTCCGATTAGTAAATAAAAGTCAGAAAATGGTTCATCAGGGAAGAATATGTTAGGATAGCTTCTGTGTTTTAATTTCTGGGAATTATCTGTAGGGAATTAAAATACATTGTTAACATAAGAATTAAAGATATATGTGTCACGGATTTGAAGCCACTGCAATCATTCAATTTGGAGTCCATATGAGGTAGATATGGTCCGATTAGTAGTCAAATGTCAGAAAATGGTTCATCAGGGAAGAATATGTTAGGATAGCTTCTGTATTTTAATTTATGGGAATTATATGTATGGAATTAAAATAAATGGTTAACATACGAATTATAGCTATGTGTGTCATGGATTTTAAGCCACTGGAATCATTCAATTTAGAGTCCATATGAGGAAGATATGAGCTGATTAGTAGTCAAAGGTCACAAAATGGTTCATCAGGGAAGATTGTGTTAGGACAGCTTATGTATTTTAATTTCTGGGAATTATCTGTATGGAATTAAAATAAATGGTTAACATAAGAATTATATCTATGTGTGTCATGGATGTTTAGCCACTGGAATCATTCAATGTGGAGTCCATATGAGGAAGATATGAGCTTATTAGTAGTCAAAGGTCAAAAAATGGTTCATCAGGGAAGAATATGTTTGGACAGCTTTTGTATTTTAATTTTTAGGAATTATCTGTATGGTATTAAAATAAATGGCTAACATAAGAATTATATATATGTGTTTCTCCGATTTTTAGCCACTGGAATCACTCAAGTTGGAGTCCATATGAGGTAGATATGGTCCGATTAGTAGGTAGAGGTCAAAACCTATCCGAGAAGAAATAACCTATACATTTAGGGAGTAATATCACCTTGAGTTCTTAATATTTCGCTACAATATTCAACATAATAGTTTTAGATAATTGTTTTATCTTGAAATGGACACCAAGATCACCTACATCAGAGTTAAATTGAGGGAGTTATGCTCTGATTAGTTAGAGAAGGTTAGATAGGATGAAAACCTGCATCAAGAAAATAAAGAAATAAAATTAGTATTTAAAAAAGAAGATGAATCTTAATAAATGACTAGTATAGCCATAGCCATTGCCATTGTATGAACTTCTTTCTATCTTAAGTGTGAAATTCTGACATAGAAATATTTTATAAAGTGATATTTGAAATGGTTATGTTCATGGCATGATTACCAATGATTTATGGTAATAATTATATTTTGATGAACATACTTGTTATTGAAAGCATATTTTTCGCTATCATTGTGAAAAGAAAAGAAATGAGCACGGTCACATGGCAATCCGTGTGGTGCACCAGTAGGGGATGCCCTACCAACGGTTATGATTATGATTATGAGAAAAGAAAGAGAAAGTGTGCCATGTCGAACGGAGTGAGAAAAGCCCGTACCGGAGAGTAGAGGATACTCACCCCGACCGGGGTAGCTTGAAATGAGAATAAGTTGATGGCCATCATATGATATTTTAAAAATAGTTAATCCTGTCATACATATCATTACAGTATGATTCTTATGTGCATAGATATAATGCATTATGTGACCAAAGATATTTTCTGTAGTTTATACAGCTGAACATGACGTGATGAGCTATATTGATGATGATTTATTGTTGAACTTACTGGGATTTAATTCTCACTATATTTCCATATCATGTTCAGAAAATTAGTTATGCAGATTTTTCTATAGCTCTGTCTTTTAGTGCACGTTGGATTGAGTACTTTATGTTGGGCAGATCCCAGAAGCAAATAAAATATTTGTGGACGAGTTGGCTTAGATCCCGGTGAAGGTGCAACCACCCGCACCTGTATCTTCAGAATTTGTCAACCAGAATAAATAAGATGTAGATTTTTATGTGTTAGATATGTTGTACATATGTTTTGATTAATGACATGTATGTGAACTCTGTATTGTAGAAATTAAATAAATGTTATATTGTGTTAAGTTGTAACGAGGTAATAACTTCATGGTATTTAAAAAAAAATTGATACTTAAATGGGGTTGTTACATAAGCAGCCAGCAACTTGCATCTCTGGTGCAGCAGAAAAACACCCAGCCTTGCCTCACGCCAGTAGGAGAAATGAGAGAGGAAACATAGTCAAAAATTGAAGAGGCAAGAGGAAGGAAGAGGGAGAGATTAGCCAAGAAGAAGAAGAAAGTTTGGGAGAGGAGGAAGAAAGTGAAAGAACTAGAAAAATATAGAGAGTTTTTCTTCCCTCACCATAAGGCAGTGAGAGTGAGTGCTGAGGTTTGAAGCTTTGCTCACCCTATATTTTGTGCAAGAAACGTGGCTGAGTTGCAAGGAAAATCAAGAGGAGAGGCAAGCTGCAAATTGAGAGCCATAGGAGTAGATTTACACAAGGTAAGTTTATTTTCTTATAAAAATCCGGTTTAGAGTTTATTAGGCTAATTTTAGGCTCTGCATGGACAAATGTTTGTCTAAAATATGAAAATGTGTTCAACATAGAGGTTGTAGACCCATGTTTTAGATTTCCATAGCACTTGAAATCGCAACAATCGGACTTAAAATAAGAGAGTTATACTATAGAGAGTGATGAGAGGTCAGAAGCGAGTCTGGAACTCAGGCTGGTGAAGAATAGCTTCGTTTTCAAGTTTCTGGGACTAACCTATAAGGAATATGAAGATATAGTTAATATGAAAGTTGTAGATATATTTCTCATGGTTACATAGCCACTAGAATCACCCAATTTTGAGTCAATATAAGTGAGTTAAGGTCTGATTAGTGAGTAAAGGTCATAGATCACAGAAGGGTTAGGTTGAAAACATAGAAACCTTTTAGTACGTGAAAATATTGGCTTAGTAAATTTAGTAAATGGCCTTTAAATTCTCTAATTTTTTGTGAAAAAAGTCTTAAAATGTTCATAATCAATTTTGGAAATTTTTGTGATTTTTGAGATCCTACAACTAGGCCTTTTGTAATTAAAACTTTACTGAGAACAATCTGCTGGACAGTTTAGACTGTTGATGAAAATATAAAATATTGAAGGGGTTAAATGTTGAATTTTTGTATGAAAATTTTATGACATATTACAGAGATCCTAATTAAGGAACTCACTAAATTTTATAGAATTTTGGGTAGGTTAATGCATATAATAAAATGTAGAAATTTGGTAGGGCAGGAAATGAGTCAAAACATACCATAACAAGGGACAACCTTAAAACTTGGGTTATTCGAGGGTTCAAATGAATTAGTTTTACTTGAAATTTTTATGGTGATTATATAACATATCTAGGATGCTTCATATAAAATATCATGAATTTTGAAAAAGTTTTACTAATCCAAATGAATGCAAAATAGAATAGAAATAGAATTAAAACTAATCTGCACTGTTCTGGGTTATGGAGGTAGTTTTTGGGGTTGAATGGAAGAGTTAAGGGCTGAGGGAATTATGAAATAAAATACACATGTAAAGTTACCTCCATACAAAATTTTAGAATTTTTAGAGAACTTTTTTCATATTTAATAATAACCCCAAATCTCAACAAAATCATAGTTTTGTTTTGAGGAGCAGAAGCTCTTAAACTAGAGATTTATGACTTTAGGTACTAATATGCATGCATTAACCAAAAACTCTTATATGTTTTAGTTTGAGTTATTGGTAGTAACCTTGGCAGCCTTGGAAAGGAAATGATTGTACTGGAATTGAGGTAGCTAGCTTTTCCTTAAAACATTCTTTATGTTTATGAACTTGAATTTATCAATTTTCACTAGTTGCCTAACTTTTATGCTATGATTAATGATGGTCTAAAGATATGTTATGTTTGCATTCTCGGGAATTAGGGGGTACACAAAGTGTGCCAAGTAAGCCCCATTTTCCCAATGATTGGCCAATAATAGGAGATGCATAACCCTTTGCAGGTATGGCCGTATGTGACTGCATTGGGTAAGTAGACCAAAATGTTATGGGTCCCTAGTGTGATCAAGATGATGTATGTATATATGGTCAGTGCTTATATTTCAGTGAAATAATTTAAGATGTTTTAAGGAATGGAATGTTTACTATTTTTCTAAAAAATTTGCTAGCTATTGAGATTGTTATCTCATTCTTTTTATGTCCACATAATCACATTCCAAGTACTCCAGCAAGAAGTGAGCAACATGGGTCTCAAGGTTGACTTATCTTATTATGGATATGGATTATATTTTCTTTGGTTGTGTAATATATGTGGGATAGCCTAGATGAGTGCTAATTCTCTTTTAGACAGCTTATAATTTGATGTAATATAAGTTATAGACTGTACTATTTTCTTTTATGGCATGAGAGCTTTTTGTTGTAAGTAATGCATATGATGCCTAGTTAGTTGTCTATAAGGAAATGAAATTTGAAAATGTTTGGGATAGCATGAAGCACTTTTATGCTTTCCTAAGAATGGTAACAAACAATATAAGTGAATAGGTTAATTTATGGGTTAGGTAGACATTGCTAGAAATGTATAGATGAAAAAAGAAAATGTATAATACCAAATTCCCTTAAGTGGAACATACTATGATGTGGATGTATGAAAATAAGATGCTAGTTAGTAGGGAACGTGACATTTCGCATGGATTTATAAGCTCTAAAATCACTTAATTTGGAGTTCATATGAGGGAGATATGAATAATTAATTATTAGAGGTTAGAATCAGTCTAGAATCCAGGGTGGTAAATATAAGCATTTTTGTTTTTGATTTTCTAGGAATAATTCATAAGGAATCTGAAGAAATGAAAACCATTAAAGTTGTAGATAAGTGTCTTAGCTTTTTATAGGCTTTGGAATCACTTCAATGGGAGTTTTTATGAGGGAGATATGGTTGAATAAATAAGGAAAAGTCACAAAACACGGCCAGGCCGTGTTCTGTGTTGCTTCAGCACGGGTAGATTGTGTTTAAGGCCATTTTTGAGTACGTTTCAAGTATTTTTCAAGCATGAATGTGTCCTAGAATATGGCCAGGCCGTGTTAGGAGTTGGTAAAACTTATTTTTTACTTTTTTCTACCCTAAATGAACCTCATTAACTATAGGGTAATAATAGAAATCAAATTAGAGAATAATGTCCTATAAAATTTGTGAGAACATGTGTTGAAAATGATATAAGTGGGAGGAAAGTAATTAGAGGCCAAACATAAATAAAATGACAAGATGAAAATAATATTTAAAAAAGAAGAATAATCTTATAAATAGAAATAATAAATAACTAGTATATGCTCTAGCCATTGCCAATGCATGAACTCCTTACCATTGTAAATGTGTAATTTTGACATGGAAATATTTTATAAAATGATATTTGAAAATGGTTATGATCATGACATGATTGCATTTTACCAATGATTTTTGGTAGTGATTATGCTTTAATGATAAATTATGGCATGTGAGTATAATAAACATACTTGTTATTGAAATCATATCTTTGGCTATTAACATAAAAAGAAAAGAAAAGAAAATAGACGAGCACAGTCACATGGCAGTCCATGAGGTGCACTAGTAGGGGACGCCCTACTCACGGCTATGATTATGTTAATGAGAAAAGAAAGAGAAAGTGTGCTATGTCGGACGAAGCGAGAAAAGCCTGTATCAAAGAGTAAAAAGTACTCACCTTGACCGGAGTAGTATGATATGAAAATAAGTTAATAGTCATAATATGATATTTTGAAAATAGTTATTCATGCCATATATGCCATTATTGTACGATTTTCATGTGCATAGATAAAGTACATTCATGTGACCAAAGATATTTGCTGTAGTTTATACAGATGAATATGACATAATGAGCTATATTGACGATAATTATGATTTATTGTTGAATGTAATAACCTTTTTTTTCTCTTTATTATTATACAATATTGAGTTCACATATACGTCATTAATCAAAACATACATGCAACATATCAAACACATAGATATTTACATCTTGTTTATTTTGGTTGACCAATTCCGGAGATACAGGTGCGGGTGGTTGCACCTTCACCGGGATCTGAGCCAACTCGACCACAAACATCTTATTTGATTCTGAGATCTGCCCAACATAAAGTAACTTGATCCAATGTGCACTAAAAGACAGAGCCACAGAAAAAGCTGCATTACTAATTTTCTGAACATGATATGGAAATATAGTGAGAATTAAATCCCAATAAGTTCAACAATAAATCATCATCAATATAGCTCATCACATCATGTTCAGCTGTATAAACTACAGAAAATATCTTTGGTCACATGAATGCATTACATCTATGCACATAAGAATCATACAGTAATGATATGTATGACAAGATTAATTATTTTCAGAATATCATATGATGCCCATCAACTTATTCTCATTTTAAGCTACCCCGGTCAGGGTGAGTATCCTCTACTCTCCGGTACGGGCTTTTCTCGCTCCGTCCGACATGGCCCACTTTCTCTTTCTTTTCTCATTAACATGATCATAACCGTTGGTAGGGCGTCCCCTACTGGTGCACCACACGGATTGCCATGTGACCGTGCTCATTTCTTTTCTTTTCACAATGATAGCCAAAAATATGCTTTCAATAACAAGTATGTTCATCAAAATATAACTATTACCAAAAATCATTGGTAATCATGCCATGACCATAACCATTTCAAATATCACTTTATAAAATATTTCCATGTCAGAATTTCACACTTAAGATGGTAAGAAGTTCATATAATGGCAATAGCTATGGCTATACTAGTTATTTATTATTTTCATTTATAAGATTCATCTTCTTTCTTAAATATTAATTTTATTTCTTTATTTTCTTGATGCAGGTTTTCATCCTATCTAACCTTCTCTTACTAATCAGAGCATAACTCCCTCAATTTAACTCTGATGTAGGTGATCTTGGTGTCCATTTCAAGATAAAACAATTATCTAAAACTATTATGTTGAACATTGTAGCGAAAAATTGAGAAAACGAAGGTGATATTACTCCCTCAAAGTACAGGATAGTTCCTCTCGGATAGGTTCTGACCTTTACTAACTAATTAGAACATATCTCCCAAATTGGAACTCCAAATTGAGTTATTCCAGTTGGTAAAAATCCATGAGCCATATATCTATAATTGTTATGTTGACGCGCTATTTTAATTCCCTACAGAATATTCCCAGAAATTCAAAAACTAAAGCATTAATAACATACTCTTCCCTGAATAAACATTTTCTGACCTCTGCTTACTAATCGGATCATATCTATCACATATGAACTCCAAATTGCATAATTCCAGTGGGTATATTTCCATGAGACATAGATATATAACTTTCATGTTAACCATTTGTTGTTGTTTTAATTAAAACTCGCAAGTGCACGAATCTATTGGAGTATAGATTTAGTGGTATGCAAGGTCGATCCCACAGAGATTGCCAATTGAGAGAAAATTCTAATATAGATCCGAAATAAATACTTCTAACCTAGTTCCCGATGTCTTGTTTTGTGAGAGGAATATTGAACAAAATATGCAAAGAACTAATATACTGAAATTAAATGAAGATGTATTCAAGGTAAAGAAGCATGCTAAGGTTAGGGGATCCACTCTTGGTATATCGAATAAAAATAAATTTAACTCTTTTAGTACTCAATTAGAATCTTTACATGAATAAAGTTCTAATCGGATGATATGTTAATTTAAGCTCAACTTTGTTTATACATGACTTATATTTACCTCATTTCTAATAATTAAGACATTCTTGTAAAATGGATTCAAGCGTACATTGTGCCAATCACCATATTGTCTACAATAAATCAAGAGTGATTCAAGTATTTATTGTGCCAAAAATTGTCTACAATGTATCAAGGTTCACACTTTACAAGATTAAAAATACAAAGATGCAAAAGATAACTTGTAAATGGATTCAAGCATAAATTGTGCCAATCATTATATTGTCTACAATATATCAAAATTCACATTTTACAATATTAACTTATGCAAAAAATGAAAGGTAGAAAATTAATTAACATAACAAAATAAAATGAAATAGAATCGGTGGCAAAGCCAACCAATAGTAAAATAAAATAAAGTAGGCGGCAAAGTCAACCATGAAAATAATAAGAGATAGGCGGTCTAATAAAACCATCCAATAACATAACAAGAAATCGGCGGTATGATAAAACCAGCCATTAAGAAATAATTATGAAAAAAGAAATAGGAAGGTAAATACAATATCAAAGATAAACATTAAGATTAAGAGTTAGATAAATTATTATTCTCATACCAAGAGTTTCACCCTTTCACCTTAGCATTAGGAGATTAGTTCTCCATAATCAAGGCAAGAAAGTGAAATGAAAGATGAAGAAACATGATAATATTACGAAAGAAAATGGAAAAATACAAGATGTCTAAAGAGAGAATAACATTACAAGTTCGTAGAATTCCAACAAAGCTTTCCCAAGCTCTCTCCAAAGCTCTCCAAAAAAACTCCCCAACTCACCCCTCAAGCCCTCTATTTATAGATACAATTAAGTGTGGTTGGTGTGATAATTGTCAAAATTGTTAGGTAGGAAGTTGTACAAAGTTGACAATTTGAATTCCATATGTGCACCAAAATTGATCCTTGCATATCGTCTTGAAAACAGCCGAATTTTCTGACTTCATCAACACGAAAGTTGTAGAACATTTCATTAGCTTTCCGTCAAGACAAATTGTGGACAAATTGGATACGTAATGTGTGAGTTATGGTCAAAATACTAGAGCAAAGTCGGGCTGGACTATAGCAGTAGTCAGATTCTCTTCTAGCCCACTTTTGGCCCTTTTAATGAACGTATTTTCTGACCACTTGAACATGAAAGTTGTACCCAATTGTGTCAGCTACACACCTACCAAATTGCATACATATTGGATATGTATTTTCAGAGATATGGCCCAAGTACTACAGCAAGGTTGGGCTGAACTGCAACCAGCAAACATATTCTCAACATTGGGTGCTTTGCCTTGAATCTTTATGTTTTAGTTCTTTTGGAAATGTGATCATAAATCAAGAATAAATTTGTGCATATATCCATTAGGATGCGTCTCAAGAGACAATATGATAATGCTCCTTACTCAGCCATCCTTAATGAATTTGTTTTATCTGCTTGATTTATAGACATCATTTCCAAAGAACCACAATTTAACTCTGATTCCTCCAATTAAGTCCATTTTCTACTCTTCTCTCCATCTGTAAGAAAGACACAAAACTAAAGACAAGTAAGGGAGATTTATGCTTAATTATGGCAAAAGATAAGATGAAAATATTTAATTTATGAGTATAAAACTCACTCATCAAATACCCCCAGACTTAATATTTTGCTTGTCCTCAAGCAAAACACACAAACTTCAAAATTCAAATGATGAGTGAGTGATGAATTGTTTTTGACTTACTATGCATTCCTCAAGGATCTAAAATGTGCAACCAAGAAAGATATCAGAATTCTAAGGTTATGTAGAACTTTTATTTAAATACAACATATGGTTTACTCTTGAATCCCAAGTGTGTGTGTGTAGTAGTCTTATGACATTGGACTTTTTGCATTCAAATAAATTTATGTAATCAAATATTTAAAACAGATCTCTAGATATATGCATTTGAGACTCCATAAGCTTATTTTTCATGTCACTCTCCACTAATGTAGACTAATCATAACATTTAAGATCATTAGGACTTTCATTAGGCTTGTAATGTATGGCACAGGTTAAAGGTGGATAAAATGATATGAATGAAAGCTCAACTCACTCTTCGACGTACATAATCATTTAAAGCCTCCCAAATACTTTTGATATTATACTGTGAATTCTATCTCCAACCTTTTCATCATCCTTACATTTATTTGCTCATACTATTTTTTTTTTGAATATAAACACCCCCAAACTTATTTATTTAGGGAGTATTAACTTTCTTTCTTTCTTTTTTTTCTCTTTTTTTTCTTTTTTTTCTTTTTTTTTTTGAAACTTCTACCATCCACCCTTGAATCATAACTTTTCAAATGATCATGCCTGTGAGTGAAAGGTAAGAGTTAGACATATTTTTATTTAAAGGCTAGATAGAAATATAGGTGTTCAAGAAAGGATAAATATAAGCTCAAAATAGGTTGCTAGGGATATCATCATGTATAGGTTGGTTTGAAAGGCTCAAACGATTCCAAAAATGCCTAATTCACTTCTTAAATGGAGAGTAGTCTAGGATTTCGCCTCAAGTGACAATTGAATAAGTTCTAGAGTCTTATGAGATCAATTAACATATCTAAATCACATAAATTTTTTCTGAATAAACAATCAGTCAAATGTAAAAGATTAAGTGCACCAGATATTAGGATTCTCAAATAAAACATAAGTTACATTAGAGTTCAAGTTCACACATAACACCCAGAACTCATCAATTTTTCAAAGGTTACAAGCATTTTAAACCATTTTCATCATTGGTGCTAGCTTTGCCTAATCCCAAAACATCACTCTATTTTTATTTTTTTTTGAAAGATGAAGAAACACAAAATAAACAATAAAGATTAAAAGAGATATTACCTGGAAGGAGATCTAAGAAAAGATGAACCTGCAACAAACTAAACAGAAAATACAAATTCACTCAAGCAAATAAAAGGTATTACAAATGAAGATTTAAGTCCAGTTTGCGCTTTCTGCGGTGTTCTATTGTCCAATCTATTTGAGCTATAACTGGATCAGGTACATGAACAAATGCTTGTAACGCATCAATCAGCTCGTCAGCATTTGAGGCCGAGATTAGAATCCGACGTGCTGAGTGCGAGATAAACCTTTGTTCTACAGCATGATCAAGAAAAGACAATAAACCATCAAAGAAATTGTTAACATTCAACAAACCTATGGGTTTATGGTGCATGTTCAGTTGTGCCCAAGAGACAACTTGAAAAATTTCCTCTAGAGTACCAAAACCTCCAGGTAAGGCAATGAAGGCGTCAGCGTTGCACATCATTTTAGCAATTTGTTCATGCATGGAGCCTACCCTACATTCTTCCCCAATTGTTTTTCCTACTATGTTTGATGCAGCTAGAGCTGTAGGAATAATACCAAGAACTTGGCATCCTCCTAGATATGCAGATCCAGACACACTCCCCATTAACCCTCGACAACCTCCACCATACACTAAATGAATCTTTCTCTTGGCTAGTACCATACCCAAAGTGTGTGATGCTTTTACATATTCTCCATTTTTCCCAAGACTAGAACCACAAAAGACACAAATATTACGAAAGTGACGAACTGCGATTCCTTCCATATCTGCACTCACCTTGACTTTGATTATGAAGATGAAGATAATGAGGTGCGCATTTATAAGACTCAAATAAGGGCATACTTGTAATAGCTATGTGAATAGGCCGGGGGCATAATTTCTATAGCTATAAGAGTAGGCCGAAAAATGTCAGCTAAATTAAAGGTGAAAAATTCAAAAATGACGGCACGCATGCATATGTACAGTAGTTGTGATTGTGGCTCACATGTTCCTCTGGTTTTACGTCCAGTAACGGCTTAAACGCCCTCTATGGGTCGAGGATATGCTTCCCATCCAATTTTCTTATAAATTGACAAACAGGGTCTTTTAACGTCAGATTCCCAAGACTGTACCGTTTATGTTCTTTTTTGAAATGGGGCCATAGACCGACAATACCAATATGCACAGATCCACTAGGATATGTCTCAAGAGACGTTGGATGAAAGTCATCATCCAATGACTCCTTACTCAAGCCATCCTTAATGAACTTAATTTTGTCTTCCCGATTTATAGACACCCAACCCAAAGAATGGCAACGTTTGTTGCAAGTTTCACGTCCACATTTGTGACAAACACCCATTCGTTTAGCTCTGCGCTTTTTAGCAAAACTACTTTTTCCTAAACCAGGCATGTAAGAGATGAAATCATTTGCAGACTCACCTGATAACCGTACCTTAGCTTCAATCAGCCAACGAATATCAGCAGGTATTCCCATGATCATCATTAACCTCAATCTTTCAACCCGTGCTTTGTAAATTTTTGTCAATGCATTGGGTGGAAGTAAAGGAAAATGATTTTTCAATTGTGCGAGAATGTCCTCCATTATCAACTCGATTGTTCTTTTCTCTTTTCCTCTTTTTTTCTTTTTTGAAAAAGCAAAAGCAACAAAGGGAGGGAAAACAATAGAAATTCAAAAGAAGATAACACTGAAGGAAAAAATTAATGCAAGTTAAATAAAGAAAGATCTTACCTAGATAACGTGCACGGTAACGTTTAACAACAGAAGCAGATCAATCCTTGTAGACAGGATCACGTAAAGGTGTCTCGTCTATCTCCAGATTTGGTAATTCCAAAAATGCTTCCAATCTTTGACCATTTACTTTAAACACATCACCGTTCTTGGGATTTTCAATCTTTACTGCACCATCTGGGTAAACAGTATGAACAACAGATGGCAATGGAACTGACTCAAAAGGTGAGACTTTTTCTTTTTTGGCTTTCCATTTATCAGTATCCATTAGTGGAGTTGTCTCTAACAAAGAGTCTACTTCACGGACCAGATAATCCTCATTTTTATCCTTATCGAAATGAATCAAATATTTTTCTAGATGATCATTACTAAAGGAGTCTAAAAATAAATCAGAAATGGCACTTTCAATTAGGTTGACCTCACATAAATCATCCATGTCCACAGGTTGATGAGAGACATTAAAAACATTTAATTCCACAGTCATATTTCCAAAAGATAAATTCAAAATTCCATTTCGACAATTAATAATTGCATTGGATGTTTCCAGAAATGGTCTACCCAAAATGACTAGAATTTGTGTCTCTGCATTCTTAACAGGTTCAGTGTCAAGAACAATGAAATCTACTGGAAAGTAGAATTTATCAACCTTAATGAGCACATCTTCTATGACACCTCTAAGGATTTTGGTGGACCTATCAGCTAACTGAAGGGTCACTGATGTAGGTTTCAGCTTTCCTAACCCAAGTTTCTCATACACAGAATACGGTAGTAGATTCACACTTGCTCCTAGATCAAGTAAGGCTCTGTTAATCACATGGTCACCTATAATACAAGAAATTGTAGGACAACCTGGATCTTTGTACTTGACAGGAGTCTTTTGCTGAATTATAGAACTCACTTGTTCAGTCAAAAATGCCTTTTTTGGAACATTAGTTTTCCTTTTCACCGTACAAAGATCTTTCAGAAATTTTGAGTAAGCGGGTACTTGTTTGATAGCGTCCAAAAAAGGGATGTTAATGCTTACTTGCTTAAACACCTCTAAAATGTCACTATACTGAGTACCTTTCTTATTTGATGCAAGTCTTTGAGGGAAAGGAGCTTTGGGGGCATAAGAAATCTGTTCACTTTTCTTTTCACTTGAGTCATTGGTTTGGGATTCATGTTGACTCTGTTCCTCATTTTCTGGCATGTGAACATGATTATCAATGACCTTTCCAGATCTAAGGGTTGTCATAGACTTTACTTCTTCCTTAGGATTTGCTGATGATCCTACTTCATATTGACCCTTAGGATTAGGAATAGGTTGACTGGGGAATTTTCCTTTTTCTCTCTCTCCTACAGTATTGGCTAATTGACCCAATTATGTTTCAATCTTTGAAATGGACTGAGTGTGAGATTGTAAAACTTGTTGGGTTGATTGCATGAATTGTTGTAGAGTATCTTCCAAAGAAGGTTTTCTTTGTTGAGATACTCCGAAAGGAGGAGCATGATGAGGAACTTAAGGGTATGAATTAGAAGGGGCAAATTGTTGCCCACTTTGATTCATTGCAGGTTGATTTTGCCTCCATGAGAAATTTGGATGATTCCTCCAATTTGGATTATATGTGGGTGCAAATGGGCTATCTGATGACTTCCCATAAGTTTGAAGAGAATTAGCTTGCTCAGAGAATGCCTCTTGGTAAGCTGGTATAGATGGACAAGATTGTGCAATGTGAGATGTACTAGAACATAAGGCACATGCCTCTATCCTAGTATTGGTAGAAGGGTTTAAAGTGTGGCTTAAAGTTAAAGCTTCTACCTTTCTAGTTAGGCTAGCTAAGGCAATTCTCACATCTGTATCATCACTCACTTCATAAAGTCCTCCCTTTTTTGTGTTTGAGACTTTTTATCCCTAGGATCTATGCAGTTCCAATGCTGAGAATTTTCAGATAAAGATCCTAAGGATTCCCAAGCTTCCCCCTCATTCAATTGTAAAAATCTCCCACCATGCATGCTTTGGATCATTTGACGGTTTGATGAAGTTAAACCATCATAGAAATATTTCACCAATCTCCAAGTTTCAAAACCATGATGAGGACATTTCAGAAGAAGATCATTAAATCTTTCCCAACATTCAAAAAATTGTTCACCCTCTTTTTGACAAAAATCAGAAATTTCTCTCCTAAGGGCATCAGTTTTAGACATAGGGAAAAATTTTGCCAGAAACTTATTTACTAATTGGTTCCAACTAGTTATAGTTCCTGTAGGAAGGGAGTTCAACCAGGCTTTAGCTTTATCTTTCAATGAAAATGGAAACATTCTAAGCCTGATTGATTCATCATTGAAATTCTGGAAGCGAAAAGTCGAGCAGATTTCAAGAAACTCTTTAATGTGCATGTAGGGATCTTCTCTTTCCATACCATAAAATGATGGTAAAAGTTGGAGTATGGCCGGTTTGAGTTCAAAATGAGTTGCAGTAGTTTGGGGTAAAACTATGCAAGATGGAGTATTGGCTATGACAGGTGAGAAGTACTCCATAAGAGTTTTATTATGCACAACTTGTTCTTCCATTTTTAATGGTGATCCAGCAGAATCTAATGTCTCTATTGTACACTCAATGGTTGACCCTAAACTTTTCCTAACCAACCGCTTATCTTTATCACGTTTCCAAGCACACATAAACTAAAAAAATTGCTTCCTAATTATGAAAAAGTATCTAACTACACAACGGCTACAACATGCAAATACCACAAAATAAAAATCACAAAATTAAACAAACTCCTTTTTTTTTCAAAGTGTTAGTAATAATGGGTAGTATTTAATCGGTTGACTCCCAGGAAAATATGGAGGAATCACAATGGTTTCTCTTAAAACCCATACTCCTTAGGCGCTTTTAGCCTTGTTGACAGAATCAACCAATTTTATACACCCAAATTACTACACCAATTTTCAAGAAACAATTCTAAAGAAAAATTTCTATACACGGAATAAACAAATGTTCTAACTATAACTAGTGGAAGAAAAGTACTTACCTGGATCCAAATAGCTTTTCCGTCGCAATCCCCGGCAACGGCGCCAAAAACTTGTTGTTGTTTTAATTAAAACTCGCAAGTGCACGAATCTATTGGAGTATAGATTTAGTGGTATGCAAGGTCGATCCCACAGAGATTGCCAATTGAGAGAAAATTCTAATATAGATCCGAAATAAATACTTCTAACCTAGTTCCCGATGTCTTGTTTTGTGAGAGGAATATTGAACAAAATATGCAAAGAACTAATATACTGAAATTAAATGAAGATGTATTCAAGGTAAAGAAGCATGCTAAGGTTAGGGGATCCACTCTTGGTATATCGAATAAAAATAAATTTAACTCTTTTAGTACTCAATTAGAATCTTTACACGAATAAAGTTCTAATCGGATGATATGTTAATTTAAGCTCAACTTTGTTTATACATGACTTATATTTACCTCCTTTCTAATAATTAAGACATTCTTGTAAAATGGATTCAAGCGTACATTGTGCCAATCACCATATTGTCTACAATAAATCAAGAGTGATTCAAGTATTTATTGTGCCAAAAATTGTCTACAATGTATCAAGGTTCACACTTTACAAGATTAAAAATACAAAGATGCAAAAGATACTTGTAAATGGATTCAAGCATAAATTGTGCCAATCATTATATTGTCTACAATATATCAAAATTCACATTTTACAAGATTAACTTATGCAAAAAATGAAAGGTAGAAAATTAATTAACATAACAAAATAAAATGAAATAGAATCGGTGGCAAAGTCAACCAATAGTAAAATAAAATAAAGTAGGCGGCAAAGTCAACCATGAAAATAATAAGAGATAGGCGGTCTAATAAAACCATCCAATAACATAACAAGAAATCGGCGGTATGATAAAACCAGCCATTAAGAAATAATTATGAAAAAAGAAATAGGAAGGTAAATACAATATCAAAGATAAACATTAAGATTAAGAGTTAGATAAATTATTATTCTCATACCAAGAGTTTCACCCTTTCATCTTAGCATTAGGAGATTAGTTCTCCATAATCAAGGCAAGAAAGTGAAATGAAAGATGAAGAAACATGATAATATTACGAAAGAAAATGAAAAAATACAAGATGTCTAAAGAGAGAATAACATTACAAGTTCGTAGAATTCCAACAAAGCTTTCCCAAGCTCTCTCCAAAGCTCTCCAAAAAAACTCCCCAACTCACCCCTCAAGCCCTCTATTTATAGATACAATTAAGTGTGGTTGGTGTGGTAATTGTCAAAATTGTTAGGTAGGAAGTTGTACAAAGTTGACAATTTGAATTCCATATGTGCACCGAAATTGATCCTTGCATATCGTCTTGAAAACCGCCGAATTTTTTGACTTCATCAACACGAAAGTTGTAGACAATTTCATTAGCTTTCCATCAAGACAAATTGTGGATAAATTGGATACGTAATGTGTGAGTTATGGTCAAAATACTAGAGCAAAGTCGGGCTGGACTGTAGCAGTAGTCAGATTCTCTTCTAGCCCACTTTTGGCCCTTTTAATATCCGTATTTTCTGACCACTTGAACATGAAAGTTGTACCCAATTGTGTCAGCTACACACCTACCAAATTGCATACATATTGGATATGTATTTTCAGAGATATGGCCCAAGTACTACAGCAAGGTTAGGCTGAACTGCAACCAGCAAACATATTCTCAACATTGGGTGCTTTGCCTTGAATCTTTATGTTTTAGTTCTTTTGGAAATGTGATCATAAATCAAGAATAAATTTGTGCATATATCCATTAGGATGCGTCTCAAGAGACAATATGATAATACTCCTTACTCAGCCATCCTTAATGAATTTGTTTTATTTGCTTGATTTATAGACATCATTTTCAAAGAACCACAATTTAACTCTGATTCCTTCAATTAAGTCCATTTTCTACTCTTCTCTCCATCTGTAAGAAAGACACAAAACTAAAGACAAGTAAGGGAGATTTATGCTTAATTATGGCAAAAGATAAGATGAAAATATTTAATTTATGAGTATAAAACTCACTCATCACCATTTATTTTAATTCCATACATATAATTCCCAGAAATTAAAATACAAAAGCTGTCCTAACATAATCTTCCCTGATGAACCATTTTCTGACCTTGGCTTACTAATCGGACCATATCTACCACATGTGAACTCCAAATTGAATGATTCCAGTGGCTAAAAATCCATGACACACATATATTTAATTCTTATGTTAACCATTTATTTCAATTCCCTACCAATAATTCCCAGAAATTAAATTACCGAAGCTATCCTAACATATTCTTCCCTGATGATTCATTTTCTGACCTTTGACTACTAATCAGACCATAGCTACCTCATATGGACTCCAAATGGAATGATTCTAGTGGGTGAAAATCCATGACACATATATCTTTAATTCTTATGTTAACCATTTATTTTAATTCCTTATAGATTGTTCCCAGAAATTAAAATACCGAAGCATAAAATTCTGTCAACCATAGCCATACCCATGCAGAACTATCTACACCAACCTAAGTATTCAAACATACATCACATGCAAGATCAATATGAAACATGATATAGCAACATCCATGACCAATCATCAAAGTTCTAAGATCAAAATCTCATATAAATATTATGAGTTTCAAAGGTTTTCTTCAAAAAGAAATATTGTTAAACTTACCTTGAGCACTTAGTCCCCTAGACTTCTCCTTCCTCTTTCTTCCTTTCTTCCTCTCCTTTCCTCACACTACCTTGCTTCTATTTTTGCTCTCCCTCACTTGGACGAAATTCTAATGTTGTAAGGGTGGGTTTTCTTATATAGACCACCAAATAATTCACCTTTCATGATCATGGGTCTACTTTATCACAATTAGGATACACTTTGTTGAATTTTTTGGAAAACAAACAACTTATGTTTTTGTCTTCCTCTTCCTTAGTCAAGATATGCATAGAAAAAGGAGATTTGTATTTTGAAAATTATGATGATATGTTCTTAAGATATGGGGCAAGATCCCTTTGATTTAGGGATTTATTTCCTTTTTCTTTTGTCTTAATCAAGTATGATAGATTTGCCTTTTTAAGTGGCAAATTTCTAGCCCTTGAATTTTCCTTACTTAACTAAAATTATTTGTGTAGGATAATGATGTTTTGTCATAATGCTATGTATTATTACCCACTTGCTAAAGTTATGAATGTAGGATATAGATGTTTTTGTCCTAAAGCCTTGTATTATTATTCCACTTACCAAAATGATGAATGTAGAATCACACCACTTGCCAAATTTTTATCTTAATGCCATGTCACTTAATTTTGATTACACTAATATTTCATCACTTTAATTTTATTTTTATTTTTATTTTTCCTCTTGGGTTTGGGCTCATTCTTGCCCATTTTCCTTACTTTAGTTAAAATTCTTCCTTTCATAATGGGCTTGGTCACATTTTCATGATTTTTGGGCTACCGGTCCAATTTCTATATCCTAGTCCAAGTCTATGTTTTATTTCTTCCTTGGCCTATCCTATTGGCTTGCTAAAAATTCATGTGAAGTAGAAAAACTCTATATGAAGTGTCTATAGGTTAAAGCCCAATTACGGGTGGAGATACTAAACTCAGTAACTTTTGCTCTTAAATTAAGAAAAATTACCCTAATCCGATCTTCTTGAAATTTTAAGACCTTTACTTACTTCACAAAAATTTATCTTTCTTTACCTAAGAATTTCACCTTTCTTTAACATGTTTATTTCTAATATTTCCTCTTAGGTTTTCTTTCTTTACCTATTCCATTAATATTAGAACATTTCTATGCATATATGTAAGGTGAAGAATTTCTAAGGAAAATATCTAAAAATTACGGGATGTTACAAACATCATGACCAATAATCAAAGTTCTAAGATCAAAATCTCATATAAATATTATAAGTTTCAAAAGTTTTCTTCAAAAAGAAATATTGTTAAACTTACTTGGAGCACTTAGTCCCCTAGACTTCTCCTTCCTCTTTCTTCCTTTCTTCCTCTCCTTTCCTCACTCTACCTTGCTTCTATTTTTCCTCTCCCTCACTTGGACGAAATTATAATGTTGTAAGGGTGAGTTTTCTTATATAGACCACCAAATAATTCACCTTTCATGATCATGGGTCTACCTTATCACAATTAGGATACACTTTGTTGAATTTTTGGAAAATAAACAACTTATGTTCTTGTCTTCCTCTTCCTTAGTCAAGATATGCATAGGAAAATGAGATTTGTATTTTGAAAATTATGATGATATGTTCTTAAGATAAGGGACAAGGTCCCTTTAATTTAAGGATTTATTTCCATTTTTTTTGTCTTAAACAAGTATGATAGGTTTGCCTTTTTAGGTGGCAAATTTCTAGCCCTTGAATCTCCATTATTTGGTTGATATTATTTGTGTGGGATAAGAATGTTTTGTCCTAATACCATGTATTATCATACCACTTGCTAAAATTATGAGTGCAGGATATAGATTTTTTTATCCTAAAGCCTTGTATTATTATGCCACTTGCCAAAATGATGAATGTAGAATCACACCACTTGCTAAATTTTTGTCTTAATGCCATGTAACCTAATATTTATTATTATTACATTATTATATCATAACCTAATTTATTTTATTTTATTTTTTCTCTTGGATTTGGGCTTATTCCTACCCATTATGGGCTTATTCCTACCAATTTTCTTTGCTTTGGATAAAATTCTATCTTTCTTGGAGGGCTTGATCACATTTTCATAATTTTTGGGCTATTGGTCCAATTACTATATCCTAATCCAAGTCTATGTTTTATTTCTTGCTTAGGTTATCCAATGGGCTTGCTAGAAACTTATATGAAGTGGAAAAACTCTACATGATGTGTCCATAGGTAAAAGCCCAATGTATAGGTAAATATTTTAAACTTAGTAACTTTAGTTCTTGAATTAGGAAAAATTACCCTAATCCAATATTCTTGAAATTTTAAGACCTTTACTTGTTTCTAAAAATTTATCTTCCTTATCCAAGAATTTTGCATCTCTTTAGTATGTTATTTCTAATTTATGTTTTTCCTATTAGGTTTTCCCTCTTTATTTGTTCTCTTAATGGTAGAAACATTTTCTATGCATATACATAAGGTGAAGAATTTCTAAGGATTATATTTCCTTAAATATCTAAAATATTGTCTAATAAACTTTATTTCCTTAATTAAATTATCAATAAAAGAAACGAAATTAGGGATGTTACATTGAACCTACTGGAAGTTAATTCTCACTATATTTTCATATCATGTTTAGAAGACTAAATGTGCAGATATTCTCTATGACCGGCTTTTGGCGTACATTGGGTCGAGTTGGCTAAGATCTCAGTAAAGGTGCAACCACTCACACCCATATTTTTAGAACTAATCAATATGGATGAATAAGATGTATACATATATGCGTTTGATTTTTGTATAAACGTTTTTAACTAATGATGTCTATGTGAACTTATAATTGTATCAGTGTTAATAGTATACCATAAACTTTAATTATCTTTGGTTAATTTAATCGAATGTTATTATGAGTTAAATAGTTAAAAGTAAAGAGGTAATGACTTCATGGGATTTTAAAAATATATATATGTATATATGTAAAAAAAATGGAGTTGTTAGAGGAGTTATTCCTAAAATAGTGAGAAAAGGTCCGAGCCACACCAACCTTAGTTTTGTTGTTTTTGCCCCTTATCACCCTTGTTTCGGTAGAATTAGCAAAAGTGTCCAACATAAACGTTGTAGCCATAAGTCTCAGCTTTCGAAAAAAATTTGAATAATATCATTTGGAGTTCATATGAAATAGTTATGTATAAAACAACAAACAAAGGTTCGAATAATCCAAAAGCTCACATTTTCTCAACTTCATCATTTTGACTTGTTTCCATCTTGCCTCCAAAACTTCCAAACTCAATTCTTAAGAAAATACAAGATTAATAAAAGTATTGTAATATAAAAATAATTTGAAATTGATTAAACATTAAGAACATGAAACCGTAACGTCTTATATCCATATTAGAAAACAACATAATCGATTAAATTCGAAAACATTACACTAAAACCATAAATTTTCTTAGTAAATCTTTCAGTAACATCATCCATATGAAAACACATATTTATGTATATTATGAAAAATAAAGAATACTCATCAAGGTAAAAATAAAAAAATTATTTAGAGCCAAACACAACTACTTTAAGAAAAGTATAATCATTTAAAATATAAATACACTGTTCATAGAAAAATATAGTTGTTTAAAAATTACGGAATATTACATGTAATATAATCTTTCTAAACCCCAGTGAGCCATCCTACCAATTGAATCAACCAGTAAAGATCACACAGCCACGATATCTTAGACAATGATGCTACAATTCAGAAACATAACACATGTAAGTATAACATGCAACAAATAATTAACTATTAAATTGTAATGGACATAATTATACTAAAATTAAAAGAAACTAAATCAAATTTGAAGTATGTTTCATCTTCCACTTCTTTGTGTATTGGCATCCTTTCGTGCATCTTGTGTGCCAACTGTAACATCCCATAATTTTTATTTTTAAATAATAATGTTTTGTTATAAAAAAAATATATTTTTATTTGTTTAAAAATGATTATGTTCTACTAAAATTAAGTCTTTTTTTAATTAAAATAATTATTGTTTTACTTGAAATAATTATATTGGTCTCTAATGAATTTTTGTTGTATTTTTAGAAATATTCTTTCTTTAAATATGTATAAAGATATTTATTTTGAGATTCTTTTTATTATGATTTTTATCAAGAAAAATCATGATCTAAGAATTTAACTAAAGGTTTATGAGAATGTAAATTTTTAGAAATTTTTCAGATATTTTAGGATAAAAAACGAAATTTATATGAATTTATGTAAAAGAAAATCCTATTATTCAATTATTAAATAATTATTATTATTATAAAAAAAAATATAAGGGGAAGGGAACGTAAAAGGGAGACGACACTTCTGTAAATTTCAGAAACAAAATGGAGAAGATGGATAGTGAGTAAATAGTAATCTTCAACTTTTTCTCTAGATTTGGAGTGCCTATTGGCTTCCAATCTCAAAACTAAGGGTGTTACTGAATTCAGGACGAAGAATATTACGGTTTTGATCGATTAATTTTTCAAATCAGCCGTTAAATTGTCGAAGATCTGAAATAGAAAATATCAGAAAAAAGTAAATTCTGAAACTCTTACTTAGAGACCTCCAATTGAAATTCTGATATCGTAGATGGATTCAAGAGTTAGTTAAACTTTAGAATATGAAAATTTTCAACTATCTGACAACTTTTTGTTCGTCATGAATAATGTTTTCCAGAGAGTGAATAGTGTTTCCCGACGGTGAATAGTGTTTCCCGACGGTGAATAGTGACCAAGCTCCTGAAGTCATTTTCTAAATCTTTGGACCCTCCGGACACGTTTTTGAGGTCTAATTAGTCAAATTCGTCTTGAAAAAGTACATTCTAGGGCTGTCCAACCAGTAGCCCTACTCTGTGAATAGATACTTTTTTCTATAATTTACCCCGTACTCTTCTTGAACTATAAATATATAATTGTTTCTGTTTACAATTATTTATGCTATCATAAATATTTGAAATGTGTTAAAATATTTATTTTACTTACGAACTGGCACATAGTTCAAGAAGAGTATGGTTTTCGAAACGGATTTTAGAACTCAATGAATATGTGGTTCTAAATGTATTTATCATTATTTGATAAAGTGAATATTATGTGCACGGTGCATTGATTTGTAAAGCTATATACTTGTAAAAATGATGCATGTCATATTATAAATGAGATTGAATGGCAAGCATAAAGCTCATGGCAAATTGCTTGATAATTTTACATGTATTTATACGTATTGATGAATATCGGCTGGTTGTATGGCTTGTGACGGTACCACATAGGAGACGCCCTATTAGCCTGAGTGAGCCGGGGGAGGGCTGTTTCAACCGGGTGACAGTGGTAATGTGAGGAGGCAAGAGGGTGATGTACTCACATTCCCTGATCACTTATTGTGACTATGGTCGAGGTCACTATGCGTATAGCAAATGAATTATATTTTCATTGCATTGACAAAATTGCCGAGTGAGGCAGGTGTATTAAAAGTGATGATTTTATCTTCAAATCTTAATATTTTACTATAACTTATACAGCTGAGTATAACAACATTTGTTTAATGATCATACCGTGCAGCATATGGTTTTGGATATCTGAATATCCTTTGATTTGAGAATATTTAAAATACGGGTCCCATATGAATGTACTTCTGAACTGTATTTTCTATGTGACATATTTTAAAATATAAGTATATCCATATGTTGACCTAAGAGGTCATAAGAGGAATTATTTGCTCACTGAGTTGTCAAACTCACTACACGATATTTCCATATTTTTCAGATAAGAATATCAGAGTCTGATTTGGCAGATAGGTGATATATTCTCTGGGTGAGTCTACGTCGCTTCCAAGACTCACGATTTTTGAATTATACTGTGTTTGTATTCTAGAGTGTGCTCTGAACGCTACAGGCATGATTTCTGTTTCTACTGTACTTTGATGTTTATGGACTTGGTCTGTATATTGTGTATATTTATGGAGATTATCTTTAATTGAAAAAAAAATATTTATTTTACGTAATGTAAATTGGGGGCATTACATAAACTAATTATTAAAATCAATTTCATGTAACCTACCACAATCTATTGTTCAGCTTGTTTCTTCCATAAGAGAGTAAGATGTGTTTACAATCTCATATTTTAGTAACTTCACAATTGACCTAGATGCTTGCTACAAGGATAAAATACTCCACCATATCCTTATGGTATAATCCTGCTTATCCCCAACACCACTCCACTACCCTCAACTTGATCCAGTTATTTGTGGTGTGAACAAAAACATAATTACCGCAATTTTGTGTCATATTTTATTTACTGAGAATTCTACTTTACCAATTCATTATGCCAGTTATTGGTAAGCTTGCCAAGTGTTGCTCATGAATCGATTACTGTCCATTGCCTTGTTAGAGGCATCGGTAACATAGACATCTTCCAAAACCAAAACTCTTCCATTTTTTAAGTAGAATGAGACATCTTTCACATAAGGAGAGCACATAAAGAGTTTTAGCAATGACTATATGTCACTGAAAACAAAGCAGAAAAAAAAAGATGAATAAGATGGAAGGTAAGGGGTCGATAGCAACCCAAAAACTAGAGCAAATTCGGCCTTCTCGCATTTTCTACCTTGCAACTGTCGTGTCTTTCAGCTGTTGGGCTTTAGCCCTTCCATTTGTATTAGGCCTCAGTCTTTGTCCAAAAACAAAATCCTAAAAAATTAATTAAATAAGCAAATATATTCTATTAATTCTCTCATAGTCCTTCATTTTTGCTGCCCCAATGAGCAAATTAGTTGAAGAAATACTGCTTGTGCTTTTAAATAGGACCGAAAAAGCCTATTTGTACTTGTCCAAAAAGAAAAAAAAGAAGCCTATTTGTGCTATGTACCCTTTTTTTAATTTCTTTGCTGCTGGGACAGAAAATTTGTCTAGCTCAAAACCCAACACTATTAATTGGGTGGGCATTCGGATCCTGTTCTTTATTCGTTCCTATTCGATACACAGAGAGAATCAAGGGGGTATTGCTTGCTATCGGGAAAGCCATGGCTACACTTGATTCTGACGTTCCGATGGTGCCGGCCGGCGACTCCTCCAGCAGTGCTGGTCCTTCTAGCAAGAAGCCTAAGCGATTCGAAATCAAGAAATGGAATGCCGTCGCTCTCTGGGCTTGGGGTACCTCTTTCCTTAACCCTAACCTTTTTTTTTTCTCTTTTCCGTTAATCCCCTTTTCTGTCTTCTTCTCACATAAATATCTGTATGTGGTACACTATATGTATTATTAATTTGGGGCTTGTCGATATGTGATTTTGCAGATATCGTTGTTGATAATTGTGCTATCTGCCGGAATCATATCATGGATCTCTGTAAGTATATGTTGCTGGTTTTTTAATCGGTAGATTTTTTAGTCTATTGAAATAATTCTCTTTGATGACTGCTTTAGGCATTGAGTGTCAGGCCAACCAAGCTAGCGCCACTAGCGAGGAATGCACTGTAGCTTGGGGTATGATTTAAAACCTTGTAATACCAACACTTTTTTAATCGTTTTCATGCTTTAGTAGTTTTCCTTTATGACTGTCTTCATCAACAATCAAGTGGTGAAGGGGTCACTTGAAACCCACATATTTGCTAAAATGATTTATGACTGTTTAGTAATTTGGCTATCTGGTCTTGTATATAACTCAACCATAGTTGTAGCTTGTCAGCTCGTGGTGATCTGGTATGTGAATGCCCTTCTGGACTGAATTATTTTAACACGGATACCTGGTCAATGATTACTGAGAGTAGTAACCTTTTCGTATTTCTTTTTTCTGATTTAATTTATTTTGTCTTCAACCAAAGGTAGAAGTTAATATGCTCTGGGGACTTGTATTTCAATGTGACTTATATTTCAATGTGACTTATATTGTGCTTCTATATAAGAATCATAGTATTGCCCATATGGTGGATTGAGCATGTGTTTTGTTCAGTACTTGGTATTTCATACTAACATTGGAAGAAAAGGCATGCCATATTTTTAAATAGCTTCCTGAATTCATTAATGAAACTATAGGAAGAGTTAAATGTAGAAAGATAAATGTCTACATATTCACTTATTTGCTTATATTTACATATTGGCAGAAATCAGAATAACTTATATGGCTATTCTCCTTAATATGAAACTTGGAGACCTTAGTATCCATATGATATTTGATAGGATTTCAAGAAACGTTTCACAGAAAAACAAAGTATTCAACTTAATCCAACAGTCAACACACAGCAAAACAGTTCAGTCTGGTTGGAAAACTTCACAACCAGCCCTTGAGCCAAAGCTTGTTCTGAGACAAATCCAGCCCTCACACAAACCAGTCAAAAATGCACCTAAACCCTCATTTACACATAAAACTATCACTCCACAAACGAAGGAAAACTACCACTAACTTCCCACTCATAACTGCCACACTATTGACACGTAATAACATAATTGTAACATAGTTATCTAGTACATAATTATCTAAGTGCTAAATTTTTTCAGGACCAGTCTGCTTCTTCCTACTCCTATTGGAATAAACAAGCACTATTTGGGCTTGTCCTCTTCACAGTCCACCATCACATACCCCACATCTGGGGTCCTATCATTACCACCCTCTGCAGCTACCGCCTTGTCCTCAAGGCTAAAATGAGGAAATTAGGTGTGAAAAGTGAAATCATCATCCCAAGTGGTGTCTAGCATACTCTTTTTTTTCCATTTGATAAGCCATTGACAAACCATCTAACCATTCTGAACTATTTCCTTGCTTGCAATCAATGTTTTGGGTTCTGCAACATCTTCCACTGCGACCTCTAATGGCCTTTTTAAGTAATAAAATATGGAAAATGGGGCAAACCCATGAATGAGATGGAAAATTGAGCTTATAAGCAACCTCACCATATTTAGCAACAATTTGGAAAGAGCCATAATACCATGTTGCCAATTTCTAATGGATCCTCTGAGAAACCGTGTGCTGCCTATGAGGCCTTCATTTCAAGAATACCCATTCTCCCACAGAAAATTGCAGAGGTTTTCTTTTTCTATCAGCATAGCCCTTCATCTGTTGTTGGGCTTTAGAGAGATTATATTTGAGTTGATGTAGAGTTTCATCCCTATTAAATAACTCTCGAGCCACATCCTCAACTTTAGTTTCATTCCTTAGGAAGTGTGTAAGAGTAGGAGGGTGCCTGTTGTAAACAATTTCAAAAGGGGTTTTGCCAGTGGAGATATGGAAGGAAGTGTTATACTAAAATTTTGTCCATGAAATTCAATGGGCCTAATTTTTGGGTTGTTCAGAAGCAAAACAACGTAAGTAACCCTCCAAACACCTGTTGAGGACTTCGGTTTGACCATTGGTCTTCGGATGATATGATGAGCTCATCTTCAGCATAGTACCTTGCAACCAAAAAGGTTCATTCCAGAAATGACTGATAAATAAGGGATCTCTCTTACTAATAATGGATTTAGGAACACCATGGAGCCTGATAACCTCTTTAGCAAACAACTCAGCAACTAATTTGGCTGTATAGGAATGTTTTAACAAAATAAAGTGAGCATACTTAGATAACCGGTCCACCACCATAACAATAGCTACACCCCCTTTTGACTTGGAAAGTCTTGTGATGAATTATAGAGAAATGTCATCCCACATGAGATTGGTATGGGTAAAGGCTGAAGTAATCCCCTGGAGTTGTAGCAGCATATTTGTGTCATTGACACACATCACAAGCTTAAACAAACTCTTGAACACTTTTCTTCATTCCCATCCAATAAAGGTTACTGGCTAACCTTTTGTAAGTCTTTAAGAATCCAGAGTGGCTCCTAAAGGAGAGGAGTGGAATTCTGTGAGGAATAATGATATTGAAGGGGATGTAGTGTAAATAACAAGTATGCCTTTGTAAAACAAGACTCCCTGGTGCAACTCAAAGCCTGGATGTGAACTTGGGTTATTAGTCAACTCAACGACTAGTTTTTGTAATTTAGGATCAAGTGCAGCCTCCTCAACAAGTTGTTTGCCTTCCTCCCAAGTAGGATAAGATACCAAGGCATGATATTCACCTTCTTCATGTATTCTAGTTAGAGAATGAGCAGCTTTATTTTCCAATCCGGGTATGTAAATGATTTCAAATTTATAACCCAACAGTTTGGTCATTCAACATTGTTGATCTAGGGTTTTGATCCGTTGTTGCAACAAATGTCTAAGACTCTTTTGCTCAGTGTACACAATAAAAGGCCTTCCCAGGAGATAAGGACGCCAATGCTGCATGGATAAAACCAAAGCCATCAATTCCTTTTCATAAGCAGACTTAGACAAAGTCATATAAGATAATGCTTTGCTGAAATAAATTATTGGCCTTTTGTTTTGCATTAGTACAGCCCCAATGCCTCTCCTAGAGGCGTCACATTTTATCTCAAAAGGTTGTGGAAAATCTAGAACAGTTAAGATTGGGGATTAGTCATGATTCTCTTGAGTGCCAAGAAAGACTAAAGAATCTGGGCCCTAGTGAAAGTTACCCTTCTTTGTTAATTTTGTCAAAGGCTTTGCCACTTTATCATAGTTTACCACAAATTTTTTGTAGTATCTAGTTAAACCCAAAAATCCTCTCACTCCTTTGACATTTTGGGGGATTGGCCAATTTAAGATGCATTGAATTTTAATGGGATCGACATCAACACCATGTTGTGAGATGATATGGCCTAAATAATCCATTGTTGATTTGCCAAAATTGCACTTTTTGGAATTAGCCACAAATTGATTTTTGAGAAGAACTTCCAACACCATAGAAAGATGAGATATAAGTGTAGGTCAATTAGCACTGTATATCAAAATATCATAAAAAAAGATAAAACAAACTTAGGAAGGAATGGTCGAAATAAATCATTCATGCTTGAAATGTAGTTGGAGCATTAGTGAGCCCAAAAGACATAATTATGAATTCATAATGTCCATTGTGAGTGTGAAAGGCTGTCTTTGGAATATCTTCCTCCTTGACTTTAATTTGATGATATCCTGATTTGAAATCTATTTTAGAAAAAAATGTGGCTCCAAATAATTCATCAAGTAATTCATCTACTATAGGAATAGGATATTTGTCCAAACAAGTCCAATTCTATTGGTGGTATGGCTTACAAATGAGTTACTTCTGCTGCCCACAAAATTCCTTCAATAGATAGAAACTTATCTTCCAAAAGACAATGGATAGAGCAAGGTTCTGGACCCCATTCCTCTAGTTGTTTGCTCTTCTTGGCTAACTCCATGTTACCCTACAAGGATACTCGAACATTTCTACGGGAGAATTGCATAGTCATTTCTTTCTAGTCCAGCACAACTTTACCCAATGTCCTCAACTAGTATACACCCATCACCACATTTAAACCACCCAATTCTAAAACATAAGTTTATGTTGTAAATGCAAAATCTCCCAATTGAATGGATAACTCTGTACATTTTTTCTCAGTAAACACCTAGTGCCCATCTTCTAACCGAAGGCCTAATTTTTTGGTTTCCTGCACCTGTAATCCTAGAGCCATAGTCAACTGGGATGAGATAAAATTATGGTTAGCCCCACTATCTATCAACACCACCACATTAACCCCCATTAGTTTGCCTTTCAACTTTATGGTCCTATTTTCATTTTCCTCTTCTGAACCCATACCCAACAAACCCATGATTTTACGTTCCAATTCCCCTCACCTCTTGAATGTTCTGCTTCTAAATGTATGATCTCACCATCAGAATTTAAGGTTTCATTTTTCTCCAACACTAGCAAATGCAATTGCTTCTCTGCCACTTATGAAGGGGGTGAAATTTGTCACCACATTTAAAACACAATCCTGTGGCCCTTCTTTCCATCAATTTTGGGTAGGTAATGGAGCTAAAGCCTCAAAACTTGTCCATATTCATGCGTTTCTTACCGGCTCCTTACCTTGCTGTGGTTGATAGAGAAGAACCCAAGTTCCCGTGTGACACCACCACAGAGTTGCTCTGCTCTCTGTGTTTGTGGGTTCGGTTGGAGCCCCACCTCTGATTGTGCCCGGTTCAGCTCCCTGGGAAGAGCAACTTCGGTCCCTCTAGCCCAAACTAAAACGTGGGTTGGAATAGAAATTACCCAAACCATTATTTCCTGATTCATAACCTCCCAAAAAGCATCCCTTACCCATAGACTTGTGTGTGGACTCGTCTTCCCCCCATAGTTCCTCCTCAACATCCCTGGGCATGCAAATTAACTACCCATGGGACTGGGGATTCAAGGTTCGAACTCTTGAAGTAGCCCAACCCATTCATGAAGTAGCCCACATATTGTTCTTTTGGTAAGCATGCGACTTGGGAAGATAGTTGTTCAAAAGCTTCTATAAAGTCTTGCACACTACCCCTTGTTTCAAAGCTGTCAATTCTTCAAAAGGATTCTCATGCCTCCCTCCTCCGTATCTTGCTATAAAAGCATGTTTAAGTTTCTCCCAAGTTAATGCATCTTCAGTTTCTTTAAGAATATTGAATCAATGAATGGTAGGACCTTCTATACTCACTTGAGCCAAATTGACTTTGACTTCATCAGGATATTTTGCACATCAAAATAAATTTCAACCCTACTAATCCAAGCAACTGGATCCAGGCCTTCAAATAAGGGCAATTCAATCTTTTTTAATGACATCCACATGCTCCCTTTTCGGTTCCAACTTCCCATGCTGAGAGAATCTCTCATTTGAAGAAGATGCTTCCCCTGGTGGCACAGTCTTCATTTTTTTCCCCAATTGCTTACTGATTTCTTGCAAGAGAGACCCATATTGTTGTAATTCGGTTATCATCCATTGCATAGTATTTCACATTTCTTCCCGCCTCCAAAACATCCACCCTATCTAACATATTTGGAATTTCTTCTTAGACTCACAATCCCCACTTGATCTAGTAGGTTGGACCAATTGATAGGATTCTAAGAAACGTTTCACAGAAAAACAAAGTATTCAAATTAATCCAACAGTCAAAACACAGAAAAACAGTTCAATTTGGTTGGAAAATTTCACAATCAGCCCTTAAGCCAAAGCTTGTTCTGAGACAAATCCCAGCCCTCACACAAATTAGTCAAAAATGCACCTAACCTCCCTCAGACCCTCACTTACACATAAAACTATCACCCCACATACGAAAGAAAACTACCACTAACCTCCCACTCATATCTGCCACACTATTGACACGTAATAACATAACTGTAACATAGTTATCTAGTACATAACTGCTTAAGTGATAAATTTGTTTAGGTCCAGTCTGCTTCCTCCTGATCCTCCTGGAATAAACAAGCCACTATTTGGGCTTGTCCTCCTCACAGTCCAGCGTCACATGCCTCACATCTGGGGTGCTATCAATATTTCAATTGGAGAAAAAGAGAAAATGCGAAGAAAAGAAAGCAAATAAAGTTATTTTTTTTATGACTTGGCCAATTATTAAATCACTCACTTTTCATTGCTGATTTTATTTTTCTCTATTTTTGATGACTTCGGCTTTGAAACTTTGAGTTTGTTCTACTTCTATTTGAACCTGTACATTCAGAACCCTTGCCATTTACCATAATTTAGTGTACTTGTGATTGAGATTTGAGAGTAAGAAAGGAAGCTTGAAACTTACTTGTTTCATTTGTAATTATAAAAAAAATAATGATAATAATATAACTGAGCATTTTTCCAATATGATGTTAAATGTAAAATTAATGTTTATATAAGGTTAAGTTTTCTAGTTATTATCAACAAGATAGTTCTACTGTATTATTCTATAAAAAAATGGTTCTGTTTTCTAATTTTTGAGGATTCATTTTTGGATTTTAGCTTTCTTGATGATTATATTTTATCTTCTGTTTTTGTCAACATTATTATGTTTTATATACTTGAGGATTATACTGTTATGATCTATATTCTAAAATGTTCCCCTCCATATAACAGCTTCCAATGGATCAACACTAAGCAGAATGTGGTCAATTCAATTGTCTTTCAAGTACTTGCAACTTTTAGAGGATAAGTCATAAGTGCAATAGCATTTACCTAGGGAACTGTGGTTGAATTATGAGACTCAACTATCAAGAATCCCTTCAATTCTATGCTGCTGTTTTGTTTCAGTTTTTACTGTCAATAAATCATTTTTCACTGGGTTGATTCTGGAATTAGTGTTAAAATCTGCGTTTTGCTTTATTTCACAACTGCAGTAGAGTATAATTCTATTTGTTACTATGAAATATATCTTTGCAGAGAAATGAAACTGCAGTTTGCTATCTGATAATGTGCTCTATGACTCCATAACGATTTTGACTAAGCTAGATCCAATTAATTATATCTGAAATTTTTACTTTGTTCTTTTAGCATAAGATTTAGTGCATAAGTCATGAGAAAAAAGATTCTGTCATATTTGAGTTTAGGACTAATAAAGCTGAGACACTAACACAGAGACATTGACACATCAAATTTCAAAAAATATAGGACACAATTTGCTCACATTCACATACAAATCTATATATAATGACTGATAATGTTATTTTTTAAGATTAAATGAAGAATCTGCCATTAATTCTCAAATTACATTCATATATGATGAGGAGAATCATAGCATTGTATATTGTAAAGTTGTTGATATACAACATCTTGGCATATGTGTCATACCCAAATTTTATTATTTTAAGCTTCCCATTCAGTGAGTCTCCTTCCTAATACATTTGTGCCATTCTATATTCTAAGCATCTTGCAATGCAATATTATTGTCTAAAATATTTACCAAATAAAAAGGATGTTAAACTTCACCATTCAAACTATTCATCAAGATGGAATTTTAGACGATCATTCTAACAATATGTTTTCTTTCTCCCCCCTCCTTTCTTTTCTGTCAGCCATGTGTAAAACTAAATATATTCAATCATGTTCGACACTTGTCCAAAAACAATTTCTTTTATTTTGACATGTGCATGTGCATGTCAGACAAGTGTTGTGATGGAGACCTGGATCTCCGTATGAAATTACACTAAGAAAAATAGAGAAAAATACAGGAAAGAAAATAAAGTCCTCTAACACTTCAAGGGGCTAGATCCCTTCCACAACCAAATCCCAAATTTCTACCTATCCTTCCTGCTCAGCCTTGCTTGCTTTCTACAACCAAATTCCTAACAAACAATCTCTAGATCCTCCTGTTAAATCCTTCCACATTTTCTTGCCGCTCAACCCCCTTAACAAATCCATATACCTCCTACTAACTGTGGAGTTCCATCAATACCCTGCTCTTGAAGTTTCATCTTGCCCTCAAGGTGAGTAGAAATGGAAATAGGTGGCTCCTTTCCCGCATGAATTTGAAAACAATATCCTCCTTCATTTGCAGTCCAGCCTGCTATAAACGTCCCTTTAGTAGTTGGGACTGTAAAGGCCTCCTCTTCCACTCCTCCTTTAGTTTTCATTGAACCCTTCTCCCTTTTGGTTCGGTACTTGTCACCTCCATTGCCTCTTGTAGTGGTTATGAACTCCCTTGGTGTTGTAGCTCTTCCCTCTTGCTGTGTTTGAACCAGCTTCCTGAACTCCTAGAGGGGTCTAGAGTTTGCCCGCTTGAATAATTTGGAATGACAGCGATGGTTCCACTTGAACAATTGGCCCAACCCAAAAATTTTAGGCCTTGGTGTTTTAATTTTCAGCCCAGATGCTCTTCTGTGGCCCCTTTTAACACTCAGTTTACATCTTCTATTTTTTGGGCTAACAAAATAGCTTGGGCCAAACTTTTAGGCTCAAACCAACTCACCTCAACCCCAATTTCTTCACTAAGCCCCTTGATGAAAGCCTCCTTCAACAAATAATCTGAAATTTGTTCCAAGGTTGTCGTTAGCAACTCAAGCTGCTCTTGTCTTCAGTTACAGACCTCTTTTGCTTCAATGTTATCAGGAGTTCAGTTACAGACCCCCTAAAGAGCCACAACAGCCAAACCAAAATGGAATTTCAGGAGTTCAAGAAAAGAAATACCTCTATTCTTCCAGTAATCTGCTTTATAAGCTTTACAACAAGAAAACCAGAAAATTACAGCCCCAGAATTATAGACAATAAGCCATCCAGCTAGAAGATCTCCAGTAAGCATGCAGACAACAAAAACAGTATGTAGAACCATCCCTGGCACCTACGAGACTGTTGGAAATCTCCCCCAAGCCATTTCTCAGTAACTGCCTGCCTTCCTCACGCCCTCCTTCCCATTCTTATTCTCCTTAACTGCCCTTGCAGTTTCCCCACTTTCTCTAATTGTTTTTCTCTCAAGATCCTTCACCTTTTGACACCTGGTCTCTAGGGAATTAATTTCCAATTCTTCCATTTCAGTCCCTGGAGAAATAACCTCCCCCAGTTCCATGTTTTTCATCTTATTTCTTCTATGATAAACCGCTCTAACAGGGGGTCTAATATTACACCCCCCCAATGAGAAACACCTTGTCCTCAAGGTGGAAGTGGGGAAAGGTGCTATTAATGAGATCAAAGGCCTCCCAGGTGCTTTTGCAGGATGGCAAACCTTGCCATTTAATTAAAAGCTCCACAGCCCCAGTTGGAGTTTGTTGAGTGGCCATCCCTATTTTGAGTTCAAGCAATAATTCAAGGTCCCCATTTAAGCAAGTTGGAAGAGGCTTGGCTGACAACCGTGGGGCCTAAGGATTTTTTTAACTGAGAGACATGGAAAACATCATGGATACGAGATTCTATGGGCAAGTCTAGTCTATAAGTTACTTGCCCTATTTTTTTTAATACATGATAGGGTCCATAGTGTAACATTTCTAATTTCGTTTCTTTTATTAATAAAGGTACATAAATATTTAATTAAGAAAATAAAATTTATTAAACAATTTTTCGATATTAAAAAAAAAAATATAAACCTTAGACATTCTTCACTTTCTGTGTATGCATAAAAAATATTTTTAATATTAAGAAAATAGGTAAAGAGAGAAAACTTAATAAGAAAAAATTAGAAATAATATCTTAAAGAAAGGCGAAATTCTTGGACAAGAAAGATAAATTTTTAGAAATAAGTAAATGTCTTAAAATTTTAAAAAGATTAAATTAGGGTAATTTTTTCTAATTCAAGAATAAGAGTTACTAAGTTTAACATCTTTACCCATACATTGGGCTTTCACTTATGTTCACTTTATAGAATTTGTTTTTTCACTTCACATGAGTTTCTAGTAAGTTAATTGGATAGTTCAAGCAAGAGATATAACATAGATTTGAATTAGGGTATAGAAGTTGGACTGATAGTCCAAAAATCATGAAAATGTGACCAATCTCTCTATGAGATGTAGAATTTTAGCCAAAGCAAAGGAAATGAGCAAGAATGAGCCCAAATCTAAGAGAAAAAAATAAGAACCATGTGATGAAATAAGAATGTAATAATAATTAAGATTAGGTCAAATGGCATTAAGACAAAACATATATATCTTACACTAATAATTTTAGCAAGCTATGTGATGATATAGTAGGTAATAATACATGACAACAACAACAACAACAACAAAGCTTTTTCCTACTAGGTGGGGTTGGCTACATGGATTAAACGGCGTCACAGTGACCTATCATAAATGAAAACAATAGATAAATTATTAACTATTAAATCATACTTAATAGTTTCACTTATTGTTTTCTTTGACCTCCCTCTACCTCTAATAATTGGACTATTTTCCATCTGATCTACTCTTCTCACTAGAGCTTCTGCAGGTCTTCTCCACACATGACCAAACCATCTTAAGCAAGATTCAACCATCTTTTCCACAATAGGTGCTACCCCAACCTTTTCTCTAATGCTCTCATTTCTAATCATATCTCTTCTGGTGTGTCCACACATCCAGCGCAACATTCTCATCTTTGCAACGTTGAGTTTTCCTTATGTTGCCTTTTGACCTCCCAACATTCAGTACCATACAATATAGCAGGTTGTATAGTCGTACAGTAGAATTTTCCTTTAACTTTGAGCGGCACTTTTTTATCACAAATGACATTCGAAACTTTCCTCCATTTTATCCATCCAACTTGAATCCTATGGTTTACGTCCTCCTTTACTTCGCCGTCATTTTGTATAATGGACTCAAGATATTTAAAACTTGTAACTTGTTTTAAAATATAGTCTCCAAGTCTCACGTCTACAGTCGTATTTATTCGTCTTTTACTAAAAATACATTTCATATATTCTATTTTATTTCTATTTATACGAAAACTATGTGTTTCTAAATCTTGTCTCCATGACTCTAACTTAATATTTATTTTCTCTTTCGAATCACCAACTAAAATTATATCATCTGCAAAAATCATACATTGAGGCTCCAACTCTTGTATATGTTTAGTAACTGCGTCCAAAATCAAATTAAAAAGATACGGACTCAGAGAAGACCCTTGATGTAGTCCAATAGTTGTGAGAAAATCCTTTGTGTCTCCATTTTGTATTCTCACGCAAATTGTTATCTTGCCGTACATATTTTTGATTGCTCGAATATACGCAATATGTACTCCTTTCTTTTCTAAAACTTTCCATAGAATCTCTCTTAACATTGTCATATGTCTTTTTCAGATCAATAAAAACCATATGCAAATCTTTCTGTCTACTTTGATACCTTTCCATCAATCTCCGTAGTAAATAAATTGCTTTTATAGTTGACCTTCCTGGCATAAAATCAAATTGGTTCTCTGTAATTTGAGTCTCTTGTCTTAATCTTTACTCAATGATCTTCTCCCATAAATTCACAGTGTGACTCATGAGTTTAATCCCCCGATAGTTGGAACAATTCTGTATGTCTCCTTTATTTTTATAGATAGGGATTAAAGTGCTTCTTCTCCGTTCATCTGACATTTTCTTAGATTTCATTATCACATTAAACAACTTAGTGAGTCAACTTATACCTTTCATTCCTAAACTTTTTCACACCTCAATAGGTATATTATCAGGTCCTACTGCTTTTCTATTATCCATTCTCTTTAAAGCCTTCTCTATTTCAAACTCTTGAATTCTACGATAAAAGGTATAATTACGGTCCTCTTCTGCAATATTAAGTCTGTCAAAATTACCAGTCAACTCATATCCTTCGTTAAAAAGTCCTTGAAAGTAACTCTTCCATCGTATTTGGATATCTTGCTCCCTTACCAAAACATTATCCTCTTCATCTTTAATACATTTCACTTGATTTAGGTCCCTTGTCTTTCTTTCCCTACCCTTCGCAAGCTGGTAAATTTTTCTTTTTCTATCCTTAGTTCTTAAAGATTGGTATAACCCTTCAAAAGCTCTAAATCTTGCTTCACTCACAGCCTTCTTAACGTCTTTTTTAGTCACTTTATATTTATCCCAATTTTCATTTTTTTTTACATAAGTGCAACTCCTTATAACACTCTTTTAATCTTAATCTTATCTTGCACCTCCGCATCTCACCACCAAGATTCTGTACCCTTAGGTCCAACGCCTCTTGATTCTCCAAGAATCTCTCTTGTTATATTCCTAATCCCTTTGGCCATCTCGTCTCACATATCATTAGCATTACCTTGGACCTCCCAAAACCTCTCTTTCTCTACTCTTCTTTGAAAATTCCTTTGTTGTTCATTCTTCAAAGACAACCACCTAATTCTAGGAATTGTTTTCTTACTCTTTCTTTCTACTCTTTTCTTAACTCGAATATCCAAAACTAAAATTCTATGTTGGGTAGCCAAGATCTCTCCAGATATGACTTTACAATTTGTGCGAAACTTTCTATCTGATTTTCTTACCAAGAAGAAATCTATTTGAGAGCTTACACCTCCACTCTTGTATGTGATGATATAGTAGACAATAATACATGACATTAAGACAAAACATTTTTATCTTACACAAATAATTTCAGCCAAGTAAAGGAGATTCAAGGGCTGAAAATTTACCACTTAGAAAGGCAAACCTATCATACTTGAATGAGAAAAAAGAAAAAAGAAATGAATCTCTAAATTAAAGGGACTTTGTTCCTTGTCTTAAAAATGTTTTAACATGATTTTCAAATACAAATATTCTTTTGTTATGCATATTTTGAATAAGGGAAAGGAAGAAAAGAACATGAGTTGTCTTCCCTCAAAAAACAACTAAGTGCATTCTAATTGTGATAAGGTAGACTCATGATTATGAGAGGAGGACCACTTGATAATTTATTTAAGTAAAAATCACCCTTATAACATTATAATTTTATCTAAGTGAGGGAGAGGAAAAACAGAAACAACATAGAGTGAGGAAGGCAAAGAAAGAGAGGAGAAGTCTAGAGAATTAAATACTCAAGGTAAGTTAGCTTAATCTCCACATGAATCTATTTTTTCTCTTCATCTTTGGAGTTCAAAAGTCATTCTCTCTCTTTTATTTAAGTTGCTGGAAAAGATAAGAGAAGGGAGAAATCTTGCCACTTCTTTCAAGAGGAAACAAGAAAAATAATTTAATAAGTGAGTTTGGGAGATCTTTAGGTAGGTTTAACAATATCTCTTTTTGATTAAATTTTTTAAAATTTGTAACATTTATATGAGATTTTAATTTTATAACTTTGATGAAATTATAATATTTACTACTTTGATGATTGGCCTTGGATGTTGTTATATCATGTTACATGTTGATATTGCATATGATGAATGTTTTGAACACTTTGGTTGGTGTGAAAAGTTCTGCATAGTTATGGCTATAGATGGCAAAATTTTAGGATTTTTATATTGTTATTATGTATATTTGAATGTGGTGAAAAATTAATGGAATATGATTAGATTGATAAAATGAGTATGGCCTTAAACACTTAGAAGAAGACTATGAGACATTTATGTTGGGAAACACCCTTAATAATACATGATTTAATTTATGTTTTCTTGAGAAGTAGATGATGGAATATGTTAAATTAAGTATAAAGAATCTAATTAAAATGTTGAAATGAGTAATCTTATGATTAGAATTAGATGTAAATTAGGAAGAAAATGGAAGATGACGTAATAAAATGATGAACTAAAACTTTAGAAAATGTTTGGTTAGAAAACTGGATTTCGGGGTAATTAGGGAAGCTTATGTTTTTAAAATTTTGAGAAGAATCAGTTTGAAATTAAAATAAATGGTTACATAAAAAAATGTAGATATATGTCTCACAAATTTTTAGTCACTAAAATCACCCAATTTGAAGTTAAGATGAGGAAGATATGGTTCGATTAGTAAACAGTGGTAAAAAATGGTTAATTAGAGAAGAATTTGTTAGATAAGTTTATGTGTTTGAATTCTAGGGAAAAATATGTAGAGAGTTAAAAGAAATGGTTAACATGAAAAATATAGATATATGTGTCAGAAATATTTAACCACTAAAATCATTCAATTTGGAATTCATATGAGGGAGATATAGTCAAATTAGTAAGCAGTGGTCAGAAAATGGTTAACTAGGGAAGAATGTGTTAGATAAATTTCTGTGTTTGAATTTATGAAAAAAATATGTAGGGAATTAAAAAAAATGGTTAACATGAAAAATATAGATATATGTATAACAAATATTTAGTTACTAGAATCATTCAACTTGGAATCCAGACGAGGAGATAAGTTTCTGTGTTTGAATTTATGAAAAAAATATGTAGGGAATTAAAAAAAATGGTTAACATGAAAAATATAGATATATGTGTAAAGAATATTTAGCTACTAGAATCATTCAATTTGGAATCCATATGAGGGAGATATAGTCAGATTAGTAAGCAGTGGTCAGAAAATGGTTAACCAGATAAGAATTTGTTAGATAAGTTTCTGTGTTTAAATTTCTAGAAAAAATATGTAGAAAATTAAAAGAAATGGTTAACATGAAAAATATAGATATATGTGTCATAAATATTTAGGCATTGGAATTATTCAATTTGGAATTTATACGAGGGAAATATAGTCAGATTAGTATGCAGTGGTCAGAAACTAGTTAATCAGAGAAGAATCTGTTAGGTAAGTTTATGTGTTTGAATTTATGAGAACAATTTGTAGGGAATTAAAAGAAATTGTTAATATGAAAAATATAGATAAATGACTCACGAATTTTTAACCATTGGAATCACTCAATTTAGAGTCCATAGGAGGGAGATATGGTCAGATTAGTAAGTAGAGGTCAGAACTTACTCAGGAAGAAAAAATATTGAATTTGAGGGAGTAATACCACCAAGATTCTTTACGATTTTACTAAAATGTTCAACATAAGAGTTTTAGAGGATTGTCTTGGCTTTAAATGGACACTAAGATCATCTCAATCAGAGTTAAAATGAGGGAGTTATGCTCTGATTAGTGAGAGATGATAATACTATTTGAGAAAGAAGAAGAATCTTATTAATAAAAATAATAAATTATTAGTGTATGCCCTAACTATTTTCATTGCACGAACTCCTTATCATTTTATGTGTGTAATTTTGACATAAAAATATTTTATAAAGTGACATTTGAAAATGATTATGTTCATGTCATGATTATCAATAATTTTTGGTAATAATTATACTTTGATGATAAATTATGACATGTGAGTATAATAAATATATTTGTTATTGAAATCATATTTTTGGCTATTAATGTGAGAAGAAAAGAAAAGAAAAGAGATAAGCACGGTCACATGATGGTCCGTGTGGTGCACTAGTAGGAGACTCCCTGTTCACGACTATGATTTTGCTAATGAGAAAAGAAAAAAAAGTGTGTCTGTCATGTTGAACGGAACGAGAAAAGTCCATACTGGATAGTGGAAAGTACTCACCCTGATCAGAGTAGCTTGATATGAAAATAAGTGGATAGCCATCATATAATATTTTAAAAATAGTTATTCATGCCATACATGTCATTATTGTACAATTTTTATGTGCATAGAGAAAGTGCATTTATGTGACTTAAAGTATTTGTTGTAGTTTATATAGATGAACATGATATGATGAGTTATATTGATGATAATTATAATTTATTGTTAAACTTACTGAGGGTTTAATTCTCACTATATTTTATATCATGTTTAGAAGACTAAATATATAGATATTCTCTATGATTGGCTTTTAGCGTACGTTGGGTCGAGTTGGCTAAGATCCCGGTGAAAGTGCAATCACCCGCACCCGTATCCCCGGAATTGGTCAATATGGATGAATAAGATGTAAACATATATGTGTTTGATTTTTGTACGGATATTTTTAATTAATGATGTGTATGTGAACTCAGAATTGTATCAGTGTTATTGGTATACCATAAACTTTAATTATGTTTATGTTTGGTTAATTTAATTGAATGTTATTATGAGTTAAATAGTTAGAAATAAAGAGGTAATGGGATTTTACAAATATATATATGTATACAACAACAACAACTACTACTAAGTTTTTTCCCAATAGGTGGGGTCGGCTACATAGATCAAACTGCGTCATAGTGGCCTATCATGAATGAGATCAATAGATAGGTTATTAACTATTAAATCATTCTTAATAGTTTTACCTATTATTTTCTTTAGTCTCACTCTACCTCTAATTATCGGATTATTCTTCATCTGATTTACTCTTCTCACTAGGGTTTTTGCAGGTCTTTTGCACACATGACCAAATTACTTTAAGCGAGATTCTACCATCTTTTTCACAATAGGTGCTACCCCAACCTTCTCTCTAATGCACTCATTTCTAATTATATCTCTTCTGGTGTGTCCATACATCTAGCGCAACATTCTTATCTCTACAACATTGAGTTTATCTTCATGTTGTCTTTTGACTGCCTAACATTCAGTACCATACAATATAGCAGGTCTTATAACTGTACGGTAGAATTTTTCTTTAACTTTAAGTGGCACTTTTTTATCACAAATGACACTTGAAGTCTTTCTCCATTTCATTCATCTTACTTGAATCTTATGGTTTACGTCATTCTTTACTTTACTGTTATTTTGTATAATGGATCTAAGATATTTAAAACTTGTAACTTAATTTAATATATGATTTCCAAGTTTTACATGTAAATTTGCATTTGTTCGTCCTTTACTAAAAATACATTTCATATATTTTGTTTTATTTTTACTTATATGAAAACTATGTGTTTCTAAAACTTGTTTCTATGACTTTAACTTCATATTTTTTTTTTCGATTCACTAACTAAGACTATGTCATCTACAAAAATCATACATTGTGGCCCCAACTATTGTATATGTTCAGTAATTGCGTCTAAAATCAAGTTAAAACGATATGGACTCAAAGAAGACCCTTGAAGTAGTCCAATAGTTGTGAGAAAATCTTTTGTGTCCCCATTTTGTGTTCATACGTAAGTTGTAATCCTATCATACATGTCTTTGATTACTCGAATATATACAATACGTACTGCTTTCTTCTCTAAAGCCTTTCATAAAATCTCTCTTAATACTCTGTCATAAACGTTTTTTAGATCAATAAAAATTATATGCAAATCTTTCTGTCTTCTTTGATACCTTTCCATCAATCTCCGCAGTAAATAAATTGTTTCCATAGTTGACCTTCTTGACATAAAACCAAATTGATTTTTTGTGACTTGAGTCTCTTGTCTTAATTTTTGTTCAATGATCTTCTCTCATAACTTCATAGTGTGACTTATGAGCTTAATTTCTCGATAGTTAGAGCAGTTTTGTATGTCTCCTTTATTTTTATAAATAGGGATTAAAGTACTTTCCATTCATCCGGCATTTTCTTAAATTTCATTATCACATTAAACAACTTAGTAAGTCAATTTATGCCTTTCTTTTCTAAATTTTTCCACACCTCAATAGTTATATTATCGGATCTTATTGTTTTGCCATTTTTCATTCTCTTCAAAGCCTTCTCCAGTTCAAGCTCTTGAATTCTACGATAAAAAGTATGCCATTTTTCATTCTCTTCAAAGCCTTCTCCATTTCAAATTCTTGAATTCTATGATAAAAAGTATAATTACGGTCTTCCTCTGCAATATTGAGCTTTTCATTAGGTTTTTTGGCTAAAGATTTCAATTGATAAGGTTGAAGATTCAAGTAGATCTAATCCTTTGCTTTAAACTGAACATCTCTTCTCTTGTGGTCTGCATGTTGAGCCATGGTTTGCTGGGCTTTGGCTAGATGTTCCTTAAGTTGCTTTAAGATGGCATTGTGGTTTTGGATTTGTTGGTTTACCTCCTCAACCTTGGAGGGTTCATCAACATATTTCAGTAAGATGGGGGGTCTCGACCATAAAGAGCGCGAAATGGAGTCATGCCAATAGAATTGTGATAGGTTGTATTGAACCAATTCTCAGCCCAAGAAAGCCATGTATGCCACTTTTGAAGGTGACTTGCCATGAAGCATCATAGATAGGTCTCCAATTGGGCTTGAGAGATCATTAAGAGATCTGAATGTGGTTCTTGTTTGCGGGATAGGACATCAGTTGCTTTATTTTCAAGGCCTGGCCGGTCCTAAATTTCAAAATCAAATCCCAAAAGTTTCATAATCCACTTCTGTTGGTCCTCCCCCAATTGACATTGCTCCATGAGAAAATTTTAAGCTTTTTTGGTCAATGCAAATAATGAAATGGCTGCCCATTAAGTAGTGGCGCCATGATAAAACTCAAATTCTAAAACATCCAGATGTGGGTCATGGGCTGGTTCATAAAGGAGGCAAGCCCAAAACGTGTATGGACTATTCTAGGAGGCACAAGAAGCACAATGGGGAAATGGAGCCTGTACCAGTAGTTGGGTAGTTATTAATTAAGTAGACAATTGAAGAATGAACAATAAAGAAGCTTTTAAAGAAGGGTGGAGGAAGAGGAGTTTTGGGAGATTTAGGAAAATGCTAACAATATGTAGAACGAGGTGGCCAAAGGGATTAGAAAAATAGTAAGATATTTGAATAATCAAGAAGCGTTGGACCAAAGGGTAAAGAATTTTGGTTGTGGGATTCAGAGTTGCAAGTTATGATTAAGGTTAAAAGGGAGTATTATATAGCGTGACATTTATGTAAAGATAATGAAAATTGAAAAAAATATAAAGTTGTTGAGAAAGATGCTAAGAAGTCTATGGGTGAAGTAAGATTTAGAATTTTTGAAGGGTTATATCAATTTTTAGGAACTAAGGATGGGGAAAAAATCTTAAACTTATGATGGGTAGGGAAAGAAAGAAAAGAGACCTAGATAAAGTGAAATGTATTAAAGATGAAGAAGGTAATGTCTTGATAAGGGAGTAAGATATCCAAGATGGAAGAGTTACTTTCAAGAGCTTTTTAACGAAGTACATTAGTTGGCTTGTTATTATGATAGATTAAATATTGTAGGACCTTTATCGTAGAATTTAGGAGTGTGAAGTAGAGAATGTTTTAAAGAGAATGGAAAATGGCAAAGCAGTAGGACCTAATAATATACCTATTGAGGTGTAGAAATGTCTAGGCAGAAAAGGCATAAGTTAGCTCACCAAGTTGTTAAATGTGATAATGAGATCTAAGAAAATGCTGGATGAATGGAGGAGTATTTTAATTCCTATCTAAGAGACATACAAAATTGTGTCAACTATAGGGGGATTAAGCTCATGAGTTATATTATGAAATTATGAGAGAAGGTCATTGAGCAAAGATTAAAACAAGAAACTCAAAGCACAGAGAATCAATTTGGTTTCATGTCAAGAAGGTTAACCATGGAAGCAATTTATTTACTACAGAAATTGATAGAAAGTTATCAAAGGAAGCAAAAGTATTTACATATGGTTTTTATTGATTTGGAAAAGGTATATGAGAGTGTTGAGAGGTTTTATGGAAGGTTTTAGAGAAGGAAGTAGTACAACAACAACAACTACTAAGCCTTTTTCCACTAGGTGGGATCGGTTACATGGCTCAAACGATGTCAGTGGCCTATTATGAATTAATTCAATAGATAGGTTATTAACTATTAAATCATTCTTAATAGTTTCACTTATTGTTTTTTTTTCCTTCGTTTACTTCTAACTATTGGATTATTCTCCATCTGATCTACTCTTCTCACTAGGGTTTTTGTAGGTTTTCTCCATACATGCTCAAACCACCTTAAACGAGATTTCACTATCTTCTCCACAATAGGTGCTACCCCAAATTTTTTTTAATGTACTCATTTATAATCATATCTCTTCTGGTGTGTTCACACGTCCAATGCAACATTCTCATCTCTATAATATTGAGTTTATCTTTATATTGTCTTTTAATCGCCCAACATTTAGTACCATACAATATAGCAGGTTTTATAGCTGTACGATAAAATTTTTCTTTAACTTTGAATGGCACTTTTCTATCATAAATGATACTCGAAACTTTCTTCCATTTCCTCCATTCCGCTTGAATCCTATGGTTTATGTTCTCTTTTATTTCGTTGTCATTTTGTATACTGGACCTAAGATATTTAAAGTTTGTAACTTGTTTTAATATATGGTATCCAAGTTTTATTTCTAAATTCGTATTTGTTCATCTTTTACTAAAAATACATTTCATCTATTTTATTTTATTTCTACTTATACGAAAACCATGTGTTTCTAAAATTTGTTTTCACGACTCTAACTTCATATTTTTTTCTTTTCGATTCACCAAGTAAGACTATATCATTTGCAAAAATCATATATCGAGGCTCCAAATCTTGTATATGTTCAGTAACTGTGTTCAAAATCAAGTCAATTGGAGAATAGAACCAAGCTCTTTGCATTGCCTTTTAGGAGGGTGATCTCCATTGATGGATTTCTATGGGCAACAAAGGTAGCTTCTCTTCAACCAACACTGACAATAGATTTGACTGTAGCTCAGCAGCAAGAATTATCATAGTTATTGGAAGAGTTTTTTGTAGTTTTTAAAGAAAGGCATGGCTTACCAGCTAAAAGAAATCAATAACATGCTATAGTGTTATAGGAAGGGTAGAGTCCTATTAGTGTGCGGCCATACCGTTACCTACACCATTAAAAAGAGAAAATTGAGGGGTAGGTTCAGGAAATGTTAAAATTAGAGGTGATTCAGCCTTGTGTAAGTTCTTTCTCTAGTCCTATGTTATTGGTAAAAGAGAAGGATTCTTTGTGGCGAATGTGTGTTGATTATAGAGCATTAAATAAAGATATTATTCTAGATAAATACTCTATTCTCGTGGTAGATGAGTTGTTGGAAGAATTATTTGGAGCTACATTTTTTTTTAAAATAGATTTGAAATCAAGGTATCATCATATGAGAGTAAAGGAGGAAGACATTCTTAAAACTGCTTTTCATACTCATAATGGGAATTACGAGTTCTTAGTTATGCCTTTTGGGTTTACTAATGTCCCAGCAACTTTTTAAGTAGTAATGAATGATTTATTTAACCATTTCTCTACAAGTTTGTGCTGGTTTTCTTTAATGACATCTTAGTTTATAGTTTTGATTGGCCCATCCACTTTTCTAGAAGGGGGTTTGGTGATGTTTTAATACAGGATAGGTAGCCCATCGCCTATTTTAGCAAGGCTTTATTTGAAGGGACCTTGTTTAAATCCACTTATGTAAAAGAATTGATGGTTTTAGTTTTATTTGTGCAACATTGGCATCCCTATCATCTTGGGAGGGCCTTTATTATGTACACTGATTAGAAGAGCCTAAAACACTTGTTGCAACAACGGATTATAACTATTGATCAACAGTGTTAGATGGCCAAGTTGTTAGGTTATCATTTTGACTTCATTTACAAATTGGGTTTGGAAAATAAAGCTACTAATTCCTTATCTAGAATACATGAAGAGGGTGAGTATTGAGCTCTAGTGTCTTTCCCTACATGGCAGGAAGGGGATAATCTCATTAAAGAAGCCCAATTAGATCCACAATTGCAAACCATTATAGTGGATTTGGCCACTAATCCAACCTCTCATCTAGGCTTTGAGTTGCACTAAGGAATTCTTTTTTACAAAGGTAGGCTTGTTATTTTGGCTGGGTCACTTTCCATACCACTACTCAAGGAATTCCACTCTTCCCCTTTAGAAGGGCATTATGGATTCTTGAGAACTTATCGAAGATTGGCCAATAACCTTTATTGGATAGATATGTAGTGTCTAAGAGTTTGTACAATCTTGTAATGTGTGTCAAAGATATAAATATGTTGCTACCGCCCCAACCGGCCTGATCCAGCCTTTGCCCATCCCAAACCTTATATGGGAAGATGTCTCTTTGGATTTTATCACAGGACTTCCTAAATCAAAGGGGTACGAAGCTATTTTTGTTGTAGTAGATCGTTTTTCTAAATATGCTCATTTTATTTTGTGGAAACACCCTATATAGTCAGACATTGGCTGAATTGTTTGCTAAGGAAGTTATACGGCTCCATGGAGTTTTCAAATCCATTGTTAGTGACTGAGACCCATTATTCATCAAGTCATTTTTTGAAAATAACTGTTTCGGTTGTAGAGAACCATGCTCAGAATGAGCTCATCCTACCACCCTGAAACTGATGATCAAACTAAGGTGTTGAATCGATGCTTGGAGGAATATCTGTGTTGTTTTGCTTTCGAATAACCCAAAAATTGGGCTCATTGGATACCATGAGCATAATTATGGTAAAATACTTTTTTTCATGTCTCTATTGGCACAACTCCTTTTGAAGTTGTTTATGGCAGGAAACCTACTCTTAACTCGTTTCTTGAGGAATGACACTAAAGTTGAGGTTGTGGCAAGATAATTATTTGATCGAGATGAAGCTCTCCTACAACTTTAAGTATAATCTGTCTCAGGCACAATAACTCATGAAGAAATATGCTGATAAAAAGAGGAGACCACTGCACTTCACAATAGGAGAATGTGTGTTCTTAAAATTAAGGCCCCACAAGTAGTACAAAGTTTCTAAGAGGATAAATCAAAAATTGGCAGCAAGGTATTATGGACAAATTATTTTCAAATGCGGGGAGGTAGCATATAAACTACAACTTCCGCCTACTTCACGTATTCACTCCATTTTTCATGTATCCTTACTCAAACGGGCTATTGGAGATTACCATGTGCACTCAGATCTGCCCCAAGGCATGGAAGTAACACTAGAAGATGAAGTGGAATCAAATCTGTGATCTCTAGTAGAGATGTTGTTTAGGATGGGACTGTGGCTGGTTAAATGGAAGGGCAAGAGCATGCTTGACACAACTTGGCCCTTTGAACTCAATTTCCTCATTTCAACCTTGAGGACAAGGCTTGAGTTGCAGAGAATGGTAATGATCAAGGAACTAAATTTTCTTTTATTTTCATCAAAATGACCGAAATGTTTCTGTTTCCTAAGTCACCGACACGAAATGGAGTTATCGAAATGAAACGAAGTGTTTGTTAAGAAATTATACTATTTTGATTGAAATTACTATATTTCGAAATGTTTCGGTAGAAATATTATTGTTTCAATGGAAATTTCAGTGGAAATACTCTTATTTTGGTGAAAATACTCTTTGTTTCGAGTTGTTTTAATGGAAAAGTACTAAACTAATTTGAAAAATAAAAAAAATTGACAATCTAAAAATAGATGAAAGTAGCATCATATCACATCCAACATCAAGTTTTCCCACAAGTCACAACATCTTTATTAACTTCCTACTCTCTCCATTTGTTCTCGTGACATTGTTTTCTTTCATTATCTTTATTTTAAAGAAGAAATTATAAAAATGATGAAAAGAGAAATTGAAGGAGAGAGAGAGAGAAAGATACTTAAAGATAGAGACAAAATCATGGTCGAGAAAGAGAGAGACTTAAATATAGATGTCACGAAAGAATTAAAAAGATGGAGAGATGAATGTAAGAGAGAGATTGTTGTTGAATATTATTAAGATTTGAGTCGGAGTTTCTACTGTAAATGCATGTTTACTTACTATTTAATTATAGATATTAATTCGAATTAATTTTAATATAATTATATATATCTATATTATTAATATTATGTTAAAATCTTTTAAAATTGAAAAAAATATTATTTAAAATTATTTGAAACGTTTCTTAAATTTTTTTTTTGTTTTTTCGAAATTTTTGAAACATTTTAAAATATTTTTGTTTTTGAAGTTACCGAAAAAGTATTTCGAAACGAAATTTAGTACCTTGGTAATGATAGAACCCAACTCCAGAACCTCTAGATGTAGGTCATGGGCTGGTTCATGAAGGAGACAAGCCCAAAACGTGGCTGGTTTATTCCAGGAGGCATAAGAAGCAGAATGGGGGCAATGGGGCCTGGACAATACCAATAGTTGGGTACTTATTATTTAAGTAGGTAGTTGTGTGTGTGTGTGGGGAGGGGGAAATATGAGTTAGTGGTGGAGTGTATGGAAGCTAGTTTTCTGTTTTGTTTTAGGGCTTTGAATTGTTCTCAGAGAAAAGTTTAGGCTTTGGTTAGTTGAGAGAGTATTTCTACCAGATTTGGGGTGTGATTTGTTGTATTGTTAGTGTTGAATCTAGTATAATTTTGTGTTTTTCTTTAATTTTAATTTGGCTATTGTAACCCTATCACGCCACTTCTTGATGGCCAAGACTATAGCCATAAGTTTCCTCTCATAAATGGATTTGAGCTATTCTTGTACCTATAACACCTTACTAAAGTATGCTATAGGCTGTCCTTCTTGCATCAACACTGCTCCCAACCCTGTACCAGAAGCATCAGTCTATAATAAAGGGCTTTTGAAGATCTGGCATGGCCAAAACACGGATAGACGTCATTGCTATCTTTAGAATATTGAATGCAATTGTAGCCTCCTCATTCCACACAAAACCATCCTTCTTGGGCAACCTAGTGAGAGGTTCTACTATCTTGCTATAATTTTTTACAAAATGTCAGTAGTATTCTGTCAAACCCAGAAAGTCCCTTTGAGCCCTTATTTTGTTTGGTAATGGCCAATCTAACATGTGGGCAATTTTATCTGGATCAGTTGCTACCTTGATATGGCCTAAACAGGCAATTTTCCTCTGTGCAAAAGAACATTTCTTGGCATTAGCAAATAGGTTATTCTCTTGAAGGATAGAGAGGGAAACTCGGAGATATTTAAGGTGTGAATCCCAATCCTGATTGTATACTAGTATATCATAAAAAAATCAGAATAAATTGTTGTAAGTGGGGGCGAAAGATGGCATTAATCAATGATTGAAAAGTGGACAGGGAATTTGAAAGTCCAAATGGTATGACTAAAAATTCATAGTGGTCCTCGTATTCTAAAAGTTGTCTTTTTGGTGTCCTCTTCCCTGATGTTGATTTGATGATAACCTGATTTGAGATCCAGTTTTGAGAAAACAATTGCTTTCCCGAGTTCATCTAATAATTCATCAATAGCTGGGATAGAAAATTTATTAGGAATATTGATGTCGTTTAGAGCTCTATAATCAACGTAGAAGCACCAACCCTCGTCTTTCATTCTCACCAATAACACTGGATTGAAAAATGGGCTTACACTAGTCTAAATTATGCCAGCAGCCATCATTTTTCTCACAGTTTTCTCAATTTTCTCCTCGTAATGGGGATAACAATAAGGCCTTATGTTAGGTGGTTGAGTTCCTAGTTTAAGTTGAATAGCATGATCATAGTTGCGCTTAGGTGGTAGCCCTTGAGGTAATTCAAACACTACAGAAAACTGTGACAAGATGTTTTGTACATTGAAATGGGGTTCTGACTCCATTTCTTGTGACACTGGCTTAGCCCCAAATTCAATCCAATAGCCTTCTTCCCTTTCCTTAATGGACTTGAGCATAGACTTGAGGGATACCATTGATTTTGTAAGAGTGGGATCTCTCTGTAATTTCACCTTCTTTCCTCCCCATAGAAAAGTCATACTGAGAGTGCTCTAATTGGTACACACATCACCTAAAGTTCCCAACCATTCCATGCTTAATACTACGTCTGCACCACCAAGTTCGAAAGGAAAGTAATTTTGTATAATGGACAGGCCCTACACTTCTTTACTCGCCCTTCTGTAAACACTTGCCCTAACACTATCTGTTTCCAACAATCACCCCAAAGGGAGTTTTGGTCACAGGCAATTGCAATTCTGCCACTAAGTCTTTAGGGCCCGTTTGGTACGCTGGAATAAATTTAAGTGGAATGGAAAGAAGAAAAGAAGAGGGAATAAAAAAGAAAATAGAATGCCATTACCTTATTTGGTATGTGATGGAAAGAATTAGGTAATGTGATATTTTATTGTTTGATTAATAGAAATTAAAAGAATAGAAAGATAAAGATAAACAAAATGATTAAATTAATTAAATTAATTTTTTTAAATAAAAAAATAAATTTTCTTTAAAAAAAGAATTCGTACAAATTAATTTTTACAAAATATAATCAAGTTAATTTTTTTAATAATTAAATTAAATTAAATTATTTTAATACAAAAAATTTGAAGTTAGCATTATTTTATGATGGAATCTTGAATTCCATCCATTATTGGAAGGAGTCCATTTTCCATCATATGATGGAATGAAGCATTCCATGGAATGCTCCATTCCATCAAACCAAACAGTGGAATCCCACTTTCCATCTCAAATTCCTTTCCATTCCAGCGTACCAAACGGGCCTTAGAGATCAAATTGTGGGAAGTTCCACTATCAATCAAGATGATGATGTCCTTTTGTCCAATCATCCCACCCATTTTCATAGTTTTTGTGGAATTAATTCCCACTATAGAGTTATTGATAATTTCATTTGTCTACCTTCCATCACTAGAGGTTCTTCTTCCTTCTCTTCCTCTTCTTCTTCTTCTTCACTGGACTCCCCCCCCCCCACGTATCCTAATAGTATTTGAAGTTGCTAATTTTTGCAGACATGGTTTTGGGTAAATTTTTCATCACACCTAAAACAGAAACCTTTCTCCCTCGATGCTTGATACTCTGAATAAAATAACATGCAGAAACCTCCCTCACGCAAGTTTCGGCTCATCCCTCTAGGATTTTCTAACTCCTGAGCTTTTGTTCTTGCAAAATTTGGTCTCTTGCTCTGTCCCAATGGCATTTTGAATTGCTCCATCGTCTTGGCAGAAGTGCCAGCCAAAAATGCAGTGGACTTGATATTTGGTTTTGCCATAATCCCCCTTGATTTAATTCGAGCCCAATTGTAAACACTGGACTTTGGTTGGTTACTGAAATGGGCACCTCTATTCCTACTTTTCTCTAAAACCCAACTCCTGTCCTCCACTCTCTGAGCCATAGACATGGATTGGTCTAGGTATGGGGCCCCATCATCCTCAATTTAGTCTTAATTTTGTCATTCAACCCATTAATGAAAGCCCTCTTTAGCAAATCCTCTGACACATCTCTCAATGGTGCCGAGAGAACCTCAAATCTCTCTCTATACTACATCTCGTTGCAGGGACAACAATTCCTCATAAGCAGAACCCCCTTGTGTTGATCTGAACTGCTCCAATATCTCGAATTTGAAGACTTCCCAACTTGTCATGGGGTACCTCATCTCCATCCGTTGTACCCTGATAGGAACCCAGAAGCCAAAAACGGAAAACCCTATATTTGATTAAAATTTAATATCAAGTACAGCAGAATTCAACACACTCTGATTGGAAATTCACCCCAACCAACCCAAGCCTAAGCTTCCTTCTGAGAAAACAATTCTCAGACCCACAAACAACCAGAAATTAACCAACCTATTCCCCCTCACTAACCCACTAACTTATACATATATTTTTTCACCACTCACACACTTAGATAACTACCCACTAAATAACTACCTTTAAACTACCTATTCAAATAAACCAGCCACGTTTTTGGGCTTCATATGCTAAAATAACTACCCACTAACCACAAACACTTGAATAACTACTCTAAAACATACTAAAATAACCACCCACTAAATAACTATCTTTTAACTACCTATTTTATTAATTTGGGCTTCTTTCCCTCATGAACCAACACCCCATGGCCCATATCCACATGACCCACATCCAGGCTCCTAACAATACCGCCTGCTAGACTTTAGCCTTGTCCTCAAGGCTAAAATTGAGGAATGGTTCTGTTGTCATTTGCCGTTGAATTAATACCCAATAAGCCCATTGTGTTACACTCTAGCTCTCCTCCAGTTTCTGAATTCCTTGCGTCAAGGCCAACGATTTCTCCTTCTGGGCTTAACACTTCATTCTCTTCTAGTACCAGTAACCTCAGTTGCTTCTCTGGACACTGATGAAGGGGATGAAATTTGTCACCACATTTGAAACAAAGTCCCTTGGCCATGCGTTCCATCAATTTTGGATAGCTAATGGAGTGCACTCCTGAAATTTTGCCCACACTCCCAGTTTTCTCCCCATTTTTGGTCTTTGTGGTGTGTGACAAGGAAGAATCATGGCCCCTGTTTGCAACTTGAACCGAGGAGCCCAGTGCATGGGAGTCGTGACTTCTGGTGGGAACCCACCAAGTTGTGGTTCCAGATCGACTCCCTTGATAGGCGTGACCCGAGTCTCGGTGACCCAAATTGGGTATTGGGTTGGACCGGAATGGACGCACACCAGAAACACCTTGTTCATAACCACCCAAAAACCGTCCTTTTCTCGTTGCTTTTTGGGCTGTTTCTTCGTCTCCCATTATTTCATCCTCAACGTCCCTAGCCATGCGCAGCAGTTGTCCACGGGACAGGGGGTTCAGGGTCCTTACTCTTCTTTTGATGGAAGGTTGCAATCTACTCATGAAATATCCCACATATTGTTCTTCTGGTAGGCGAGGGACTTGAGAGGAGATTAACTCAAATGCTTCAATGTAATCTTACACACTCCCATCCTATTTTAACGCTGCCAATTCTTTAAAAAGATTCTCATGCTTCCTTCCCCCATATCTGGCTATAAGAGCACGTTTAAGTTTTTCTCAAGATAAGTGATCCTCAGTCTCCTTAAGCAAATTAAACCAATGAATGGTAGGACCTTCCATGCTCACATGTGCCAATTTAACTTTAACTTCCTCAGGAGTTTTCTGTACTTCAAAATAAACTTCAGCCCTGGTAATCTAAACTACTAGATCTAAGCAATCGAAAATGGGGAGTTCAATCCTTTTAACTGACATTTTATAATCATCTAAATAGTCTCTTTTCGATTCTAAGAATCCAGGTTGGGAAGATCTCTCATTTGATGAAGACTCCTCCCCTAATAATGCTGCCTCCTTTCTCTTTCCCAATTGCTTACTGATCTCTTGTAGAAGAGATCCATGCTGTTGCAATTCAGTCATCATTCTTTGCATAGCAGTTTTCATTTTCTCCATATTCCCTTCTTGTACAGCCATTCTTGCTTCCAGAACATCTACTCTATCAGACATCTTTGGCATGTCTTCCCCACTTGTTATCCGGCAGATCGGACCAAATGTTAGGAACCCAGAAGCCAAAAACGGAAAACACTATATTTGATTAAAATTCAATATCAAGTACAGCAGAATTCAACACACTCTGATTGGAAATTCACCCCAACCAGCCCAAGCCTAAGCTTCTTTTTGAGAAAACAATTCTCAGACCCACAAACAACCAGAAATTAACCAACGTACTCCCCCTCACTCACCCACTAACTTATACATATATTCTTTCACCACTCACACACTTAGATAACTACCCACTAAATAACTACCTATTCAAATAAACCAGCCATGTTTTTGGGCTTCATATGCTAAAATAACTACCCACTAACCACAAACACACTTGAATAACTACTCTAAAACATACTAAAATAACCATCCACTGAATAACTACCTTTTAACTACCTATTTTATTAATTTGGGCTTCTTTCCCTCATGAACCAACACCCATGGCCCATATCCATATGACCCACATCTAGGCTCCTAACATACCCACCCCAAGGCTGAGTCCTCCATGCATACAGTTGCTGCTGTGACCCTATTAGCAACTGGAATTCCATTTACCGAGAAATGCCGCTCTACTCTAAAATTCCATCTCCCATAATCATCTCGACTAAATATTAGGTAGTTCTAATTTCCTCTGCACACCCTCAGAGGTTAAGCCAGGGTGCACTCTCCCAAAGTTGCTTGCACCATTGCCTCCCTTGTCTACCCCATTGTTCTGATTAGACTGATGTTCCCCTGGCTCCATTGGTGGTGCCATGGTTGATTATCCTCTGTCATCTTTTCGTAGACCAAGTTCCCGAATTTCACCCAGCATCTCCATCATCGCCTTCATAGAATTTTCCACTCCACCCAATCTCTCTGTCACACCCCCCAATTCCTTCTCGAAATGATCAACCCGTGATTCCATTCGTGTACTAAGCATGAACTAGGAACGTAGTGCTCGGATACCAATTTGTTAAGTACTCAATCTCTATTACCCACTAGACAGAAACAACCAAACAAAAATGGAATTTGAGGAGTTTAAGGAAGGAAATACGTCTATTCTTCCAGTAATCTGCTTTATAAGCTTTACAACAAGAAAACCATAAAATTACACCTCCAGAATTATAGACTATAAGCCATCCAGCGAGCAGATCTCCAGTAAGCATGCAGAAAACAAAAAACAGTATGTAGAACCGGCCAGGGTACCTTTGAGACTGCCAGAAATCTCCCCCAAGCCACTTCACAGTAACTGCCTGCCTTCCCCACGCCCTCCTTCCCATTCTTGTTCTCCTTCTTAACTGCCCTTGCAGTTTACCCACTTTCTCCAACTGTTTTTCTCTCAAGACCCTTCACCTTTTGATACCTGGTCTCCAGGGAATTAATTTCCAATTCTTCCATTTCAGTCCCTGGAGAAATAATCTCCCCCAGCCCCATGTTTTTCATCTTATTTCTTCTCTGAAAAACCGCTCTAATAGGGGGTCAAACAAAGTCTCATAAGTATCTCCTACTTGCAATGGGTAAAATCAATCCAATAGCTCTATTTTGAACCCAGCCCAAGAATGGACATGGGCTTGTACATCCAGCCACTAGTACTAATTTAAAGATTTTCCCTCCAAACAAAAAGTAATGGTTTCCAATTTCTCCTCATCAGTCTCCCCATTTATGAAAAAATATCTCTCCACACAAAACCCAGCCAATCGGATGCTTTCCAGTGAAAATGGGTAACTCCAGCCTCCGATACCTCCTGCCTTCCCATTCCATCACAGACGTACTACCACCAACCACATTGATGCCTTTCATCGAGCCCATAGAGAGCAATTTGCCTCTAGCTCCTGTCTTTCAGTCTGTTCTTTGATTTTGCAACTTTGTCCAAGTTATTCACTTCCAAAATAAAATTCCTTAACACCCATCTCCATCGTGTCCATTCTACTCTCCATTCTAGTATTTACCATGCCTCTAGACAACTTGCTCTAATACCAATTGATGGAGACTTAGATCTCCTTATGAAATTACACTGAGAAAAATACTATAAACTCCTCTAGCACTTTAAGAGACTAGATCCCTCCCACAACCAAATGCCAAATTTCTGCCTATCCTCTCCTCTCAGCCTCACCCGCTTTTTATAACCAAATTCCTAACAAACTACCTGTAGATCCTCCTATTAAATCCTTCCACTTGTTCTTGCTGCTGAACCTCCTTGACATATCCATATACCTCCTGCCAACTGTGGGGTTCTATTGTGTCGTTAGTGTGTTGTGAATTTGTCAGTTACCAACACGCTCATTAAAGTAGGCATGTCCATGCTTCACAGTTTAGGGTACATTCATATGTTTGTGACATTTGAGTGTGCTGACGTAATTGTCTCTGTTTATTTATGTTATTGTATTCAGCATAACAAATATGCAGATTATTCAAAAATGTTTCTCTGGCTTTTATCTTACTCAGGGGTATGTAACCATGCTTTTCACTTTCATTGCATCAGCCGATGGCTCAAGACCCGTCAAGTATGTCCGTTAGGTATGTGTGGCTGATCCCTTCCACTTCTCTTTATCTGTTGTGACCCTGTGGATTTATAACTTATCTTTTCACTTTCTTGGTGTTTCTCTGCTGCTACAGATAACAGTGAATGGGAATTTCAGAAATACGGTCACTAAAACTTTGGTCTGGTCACGCTCCTTGGACACCTGGAGGTTCTACTCTACTTTCACTATAGCAGTGTTGATGAAAGATGGAACATTTACAGCTCTCAACTATTCTCTTGCTTGTCTGCTGGATTCATCTCGATTTAGAAAAGCCTTTAGGCTTTATATGACATTGTGGAATTCTGTGCATACAGTGGTTATCACATGAAGCCCCTTTTTATGTTTTGACTTTTGAGCTATACGAGCGACAACGTCGGCTCCATTCTGCTGTGTGTACTTTTCTGAGGTTACAATGTTTGTGTACTAGATCGATCTTCAGGTAGTGTTTTCTGCGTTGAAAATGCCTAGAATGGAAAATTGTTCTACTTTTTCTTCCATTTAAATTTATTCGAACATATTTCTAAAATCAGCTCTACTGGTTGGATAAAAACATCATTTCTGTTTTCATATGGGTGCAAATTTTACTTCTCGCCCGACAAACCTCGTCATTTCCTTGCCGATTTATACTAATTTGGGTTCTGTATTAGTCGCAATATAAATGCTAAGTCATACTTGAAAGTCGAAATTGCCTTTTAAATTGCAAAATTGGTTCTGACCGAAAAACAAATCTGCCGAACTGATTGAGATTTGCGCTGACATGCTAGCAATCGGGCTAATTGGAGCTGAGGTTTTGTTGTTATTTTTATTAAAGTACACAATATGATTGAAACTATATTGTGAAATTTAAAAGAATATTTTTAAAATAAATTTAAAACGAAAAATATCTATTTTTTTTTGACATTTTCGCCGTGTGGAATTTTGCAGTTTTTGTATGAGGATATAAAATAATTATTAACGAACGTATATAATTTCACTATTAATGATAATCAAATTCAAAAGTTAAACATTTATGATCATTTATATTAATTCAATTTGAAATAAACATGAATAAATTTCTAGTCTTACAAAGTAAATATATCTTCTAAATAGTTTTGAAACCAAAGGGACTATATTGGCTAGTTTCCAACTAACAACAATAGTTAGCATTCTTAGAAGTACTTCCCATAAAACAATAGGGTCGGAGGGCCTGATTAGTAGCCGGTTTTTATTTTTTGTTATAATTTTGTTTTTAAGAATACAAATATAATAAAGCATGTTCGAAAATAATTTTCAATTTAAAAAAATGAAAACAACGTTACAATTTTTGAAAATATTTTTATGAGAATATTTGTTTTCAAAGTGACAATTAGATAATTCATTAATGACATTTTAGTAAATATTAGATTATCATTCTCTTTCACATTATGTATATCTTTTGACTAAAATTGTTATACTCTTAAAAGTTTGTTGTCAATATAATATCTAGACAACTAATAATTTTTATAAACAAATGAGAGGCTTAAAAGATTTATTTTTAATCTATATTCAAGTTGATAAGATAGTATAATATTTTTTGAACCTAAAACTATTAAGTGGAATAGATAATTATAAAAAGTGAAAAACCTACAATTTTTAATTACAATGTTAAAAGTGGTGCTTGATTTATTAATTAGAATAAGAGTGAATTGCTATTTTATTTTTGAAAGATTAATCTTATCATAATTTGGTCGTTCAAAGTATTATTTTCTCAGTTTAATTTTTTAAAGGCTATATGTCATCTTCAAAGAAAAAAAATCCTCCAGTTAACCATTTAACAAATATTTATTATTATTTTTATTTCACTTGAGCGTATTTAAGTTGTTTTTTCACTTAAATTACATAAGCTAGTGGTAGACTAAATAAGTAAATTAAATATCTTTTAATAAAATTAACGTGAAAATGTTTTTGAAAATATGATAATTTTTGGAGAGCTAAATTGAGAAAGTTAAATTTTGAGAAATCAAATTGAAAATATTTGTATATTTCAAAAACCAAAATAGCTATTTACTCTTAAAATAATGATTAAAATTAAAAAAAAAAACTAAACTAAGTGTTTAAATAAAAGAAATAGAGAAATGCAATATCAAATGTTCTCACCATCCTTTGTATTGTCAATGGAGACTTATATTAAAACATCTTTTGTTTGTTCCAAATTTTTTTATAATTTGTTTTAAATGATTTAAACACATTTATTTATTTATTTTTAGAATTATTTAAAAAATGATTTTTTTTAATTTTCTGTTCTTTAAAAATGAAATTAAAAATTACTTGATATAACTATTTTAAAAAAGTAATAAAGTAAAAACTAAATTAAACATCCTCTAAGGTTATCGTTTTATTTATTTATAAAAAATGAAACATATTTGAAAATAATTGTTTTTAGTTGTGTTTGTTACAAAATTTTCTAAATTGTTTCAAAAATAGAAAAAAGAAAAAATCTTGTTTGATTGTATTTTTGTTTTTATAATAATTTTGTGAATTTGTATTTAAAACAATTTTTTATAATAAAAAATTTATTTGAAAATTTCATCCAAAAACAGTTTTAAAAAGCAAAGTATATAGGGATATGTTTGAAAATTTTGTTATATAAACATATTTAAAACAAAAACATGTTTGACAGGGGCGGTGTTAGACAGTTTTTATCGCCGGGGGAATTATTAAATATTTTTGAGGGGGCTAAGTAAGGATTTTTTTTATTATTAAAAATTTTAAAATATTTTTTAAATTTTTTTATTATCATTAAAAAAATTTAAAAAAATTTGGAGGGACTAAAGAACCAAGACACCACTATCCTTCGTTTCTGATGTTTGATATACAGTTTTATCATTTTCAACAAGGTAAAGACAATGTTTATATGATTTGATGTGGCCGAAAGACATCTTTCAAATCGATGCCTAAAGGCAATATGGACTGGTTCAATCAATTCCAAAGGACGTGGAATGCTGGAAGAGGAAGATTTTCAAAAGATGGGGAGGTGGGAGCTCTATGAGATTTGACAACAATAAAGAGTAATGGACGATTCAACGAAGACTGGTGGCAATGATTTAAGATAAAGTTACAAGAACAAATAATGAGCACGAGGGATGTGAGAACCCAGAAGAAGTCCTCCTTGGTCTTGGACTACATGTTCGTTTGCCCTTGCTTCCAATTTTTGTTTATTTAGAAACAATTTTTTTCTTTAAAAAATTGATTTTCTGGAAAAGCATAATAAAAAGAATTTAGTGTTTGACTAAATAATTTGATAAACCATTTTATCAAAATCATTATTGTTCGATCATTTTTTTTGAAATAACACTTTTATTGTTAAATTACTAAAAAGAAGACATATTTAGACACTTTTACAATTAGTATTATTTAGATGGAGAAATGTTCATTGTGATTCATCTAATTAAACTTAAATTTTTTATTTAATTAAAATAGAATAAATCAAAATAAATATGTAAAAATATTATATATATATATATATATATATATATATATATATATATATATATATATATATATATATATATATATATATATATATATATATATATTAGTAAATCTTATAATAAACAATTTAGTTCCAAAGAATTTACTTGGATAAATTTTATGAATTTAAGTGCAATATTGAGGAAGGATGTTTTCTTCTAAAAAAAAGTTAGTTCTCTATTTTTACTTCTAGAGAAGCTCCAATCTCTTACTTCTTTCCCATAATTTAAAAAGAAAATAATCTTATTGTCCCTAAAAAAACTTTATTTCTTGGTCAGGCATAGCTTAAAACATTAAAACAATTTTTTGAAAAATAGGCAATTTTTTCTTCTAACAGTCAAGATAAATAGGCTCAACACCTTGAAGTAGTATGAGTCTCGGTCCCCCACCTCATGCAACAAATATGATGACAGGGAGTTGGCACATTGTTCATTTTCACATCTTACCAAGTATGGAACAAGCGAAATGAGCGTCATTTGAAAGGAGGAAGTTTGGGCATCAACAATACCTAGAACAAGAGCTTGAGATTGTTAGAAGAGCATTGAGACCTTGAGGGTAAGAGACCCTTGCTTTTAAGAATCAACCCAACTGTGGCTTAAAGTGAATGTCAGTGATGCTGTCTTCACCAGTGGAAGTTGAGCTATCAATTGCATCGTTAAAGACTGTAGGAGATGGCTTTACATTCAAGGAAGGTGTTGGAGTGAAGAAGCAAAATAAGCGTCATTTGAAAGGAGGAAATTTGGGCATTAACAATACTTAGAACAAGAGCTTGAGATTGTTAGAAGAGCATTGAGACCTTGAGGGTAAGAGACCCTTGCTTCTAAGAATCAACCCAACTATGGCTTAAAGTGAATGTCAGTGATGCTGTCTTCACCAATGGAAGTTGAGCTATCAATTGTATCGTTAAAGACTGTAGGATATGGCTTTACATTCAAGGAAGGTGTTGGAGTGAAGAAGCAAGTCCTTCAATCCTATACTGCTCTAGCTGTATCTTAGCACTGTCGTATAATTGTTAAGTTCTGTTTAGTCAGTTGTTAGTTCTATTGTAAATAGTTAAGAGTAGCCATTGAGATGTTTCTCCTGTAAGCTATCTTAGAGTGTCTATATATATTCATGCTTGTAATCAGTTTTAGATCAATAAGAGATTACTTCATTTGTCTCCTTCTGTCACTAGTATTGTTTAGTTTCAAATCCTGTATTATTGTTTGAAAACTTTTTATGGTGTCAGAGTTTTAGCCATGGAGAAACATCCTAGAAACACAATACAGAAACCGAACTTCATGTCTTTCTTGCATAAGATCTCTGTTAAGTTGAATGAAGCAAATTACCTGCTATGGAAATAACAGGTATTAGCTGCAATCTATGGCCATGATCTTGAGAAATTTATCTCAGTATCTAAAGCTATTCCATCAAAATATCAAAATGTCGGTGATGAAGAAATAGGAAGAATTAGTCAAGATTATGCGGACTAGAGGAAACAAGATCAGTTACTTTTGTGCTAGATTCTTTCCCATGTTGACTCGTGTTGTTGGTTGCAAGTTTACCTACCGAATATAGAACTATTTACAAACTTTCTTTTCCTCTCAAACACAGGTAAAAGTACAACAACTCAAATTGTAGATAAAGTCCATCAACAAAGAAAGAATGTCAATGAACGATTACTTGTTAAAGATCAAAGGCACAATAGATGCACTTGGAGTAATTGGATTCCCTTTGTTAACCAATGATCACTTGGAAGCCATTTTTGAGGGACTATCAACCGAATATGATGGTTTCATCACATTAATTTCTACCAAATTAGACCCTTACTTAGTGTATGATGTTGAATCCCTACTACTTGCTCAAGAAGCAAGAATACAAAAACATTTAAAGCAAGTGGAAACAATTTCCAATAATATTGCACAACACAAGAATCACCAAAGTGGTAAAGGAAGCTCAAACTCTACATCGTATGGCTCATTGTCCAATGCTACAAGAAACCAAAACTTCACCAAGATTTCAAGGGTAGAGGTGGTTACTAAGGTAGGAATATAGGCTGAGAATGGTATAACAGCTCTGGTCGACCTTTTTCTATTTGCCAATTATGCAACAATCATGATCATATAGTGTAGAATTGCTTACATTGTTTTCATTAGTCATTTCAAGGATTTGGTACTAGTCAAGGTTCTAATTCTCATATTCAAGTATTCAAACCAAATGGTCCAATGTTAGCAATGTTAACCACACTGGAAGTGGTCCATGATGAATGCTGGTATTTGAATTTTGGACCTACAAATCATGTAACTCTACATCACAACTGTAACATTCTCCTATTTATTTCCATTCAATAACATACAATTCTAAGGTTGAAGGGTAGGGAAGAGAATAATCCTATTTTTTAGAGAAAACCTAGAAGGGGTAAAACCCTATTTTCTAACCTCTTAGGGTAAGATCGGGTGTTAAGAAATGGACTAGAAATATGTGATGAATGTGTTTCTAAAGTCCACTAAGGTTTCTCTTAAGAGAAGATTAACGAGTTAGAAAAATTAGTGGAAAACCAAACATGGCCCTAGTTGAGGAGTAGTTGGAATGTAATAGAATGAGACTCTTGTAAATAATTTCTGGTTAAGGGATATAGTTGAAAAAGGGATAGAAGCTTATAGAAGGTGTAATATTTTAATAATATTTTGGGTGACTCAAGACGGAGTCGACCAAAGGAGGGGGAAGCAGAAAAGCAGCTGTTAATAAAGGAAAAAATTGAGTGTTTAATGGTTATATTTTATCCCTTAATTAATAGTAAACTTGTGATTATTTTCTTGTATTTGGTTATTCTTTCCTCTGGATAACACTTTGGTTTGTTTTATGTTTGTAGGTAAGTAAAAGAGGTCAAGAAGCAAGGGAAAACACTCATGTGAAGGGCCATATGGACTTGGAACAAGCTGAGGAGGATGCAAGGAGACAATACAGAAGAAATTGACAAAATTTGAGCTTGGTAGCCCCCAACACGACTAGGCCATGCTAGGTGCTGCGTGAAGCACGGTTAGGCCGTGCTCTGTGCAAAGAGTGGAGGAATTACCAGATTTCCAGTAGGAAGCACGACCGTGCTTCGTGTCCGTACACTATGTATTTTTTAGGGTTTTGAGTAGTCAAAGTGATATATATATACATGAGGAAATGCAGAGAAAGACATCCAGACTTATACAGACGACTTAGACTTAGTTTTAGGCTAAGGAAACACTCTTAAATTAGGTTTATTTTAGAATCATTGTTTAATTTATGTTCTTAGAGTAGATTTGAGATTGATTCAAGTTTGTATATCCTATTCTTTATATTCTGTAATCCAGGTTTTATCTTTCCATCTTTACTTCTACTTCTACTTTTACTTTTTCTCTTAGTTGTATTGAACATTTATGATTTCTTTAATGAATTCGATGATGATTTATCTTTCCATTATGTTTGAGTAGATATTGATATAGGGTTTTGGTAAACCCACTTTTGATGTGATGATACATTGTTAATAGGAATTGTTGGAACCTAAATTGAGATCATTTGTGGTTAATTAGGATTGATTATTATGCATCTATTATAAGAGTTGATGAATGTCTGGCCAATATTTATCACGTCTTAGGCTATTAACTGATGAACTGAAAGGTGAAAGTTAATACTAGAACCTAATAGTTAATTAGTGATATCTTAATCATGAAAGTAGTTTAAGGTTTTCTAGTAAATGAATTAATTAGTGGGCACAAAAAACCTATTAAATGAATCATATGGTTGGCATAGAACTTAATGGACTTAGGTTGAACTAAGAACCACAAAAGTAGGCAATTGGATTAATCTAGGTATGATTAGTAATGCTTGAAAGAGGTTATTAGTTAATTAAGGTTAAACCATCCTTAATTACTCAGATGATTGCAATTAGAGGTACATATTGATTGTTGAATATCATAAGTGTGGTAAACAGTAACAACTCCAATTTTTTTACATATATACATATATATTTTTAAAATCCCCTGAAGTCATTACCTCTTTATTTGTAACTATTTAACTCATAATAACATTCAATTAAATTAACTAAGAATAATTCAGGTTTATGGTATACCATTAACACTGATACAATTCTGGGTTCACATACACATCATTAATTAAAAACATCAGTACAAAATCAAACACATATATGTCTACATCTTATTCATCCATATTGACTAGTTTTGGGGATACGGGAGCGGGTGGTTGCACCTTCACTAGGATCTTAGCCAACTCGACCCAACATACCCTAAAAGCCGATCAAAAAGAATATATGCATATTTAGTATTCTGAACATGATATAGAAATATAGTGAGAATTAAATTTTAGTAGGTTCAACAATAAATCATAATTATCATCTATCTAACTCATTATTTCATGTTCATCTGTATAAGCTATAACAAATATCTTAGGTCACATGAATGCACTTTATCTATACATATGAAAATCATATAGTAATGATATGTATGGTGATGTGATCTTAACTAAGCTGATATTAATACCTTTAAACTTAATTTTTGTTTTATTTAAGTAAAATATAATTAGGAATTAGATAAATTTTATGTTTTGTGTTGTAAGAACAAAGAAAAAAGAAAAGAGAAGAAAAAGATAAGAAATTCATGGAAAAATACTACATTGTAGGGATTCCAGACCTTTCAGCAATGTTTTGAGCATATCTCTCTCTTATAAACTCCAATCAAAGTGATTCAAGTGGATGTGAAACGATAACACAATCATCTACAACTTTTATGTTGAACACTTGGTCAAATTCGGGATATTTCATGGCGTTACAGAGCTTGCAAATCAGCATCACAGTGCAGCAGGATGAATTCTGACCTTTGATCACTCATTTTGTCATATCTCCTTCAATTAAGATCCAATTAAGGTGATTATAGAAGCTATGGAAAGAAGAGACATAGAGCTACAACTTTTATGTTCGGCACTTTGTCAAATTCTGGAGTTTTCTGGGCGCCGCGGCTCCCGAGTAGAGCGCGCCTGCCGCTGCCGCTGTACAGCTTGTGAAATTCACGATTTTTAGGGTTTTTTGACTCCAATTGAAGCCCGATGGACTAGGATTTGACCTAAATACAAACCTACTTTGATTAGGAGAGTTAATCTATAAAAGGGAGAAAAACAAGCAGAGAATTCATTCAATTCTTGATTCAATTCTTCATCCAAGTTCTTCAATTCTTCTTTAGATTTTCTTATGGCCCTGCGTGGCTAGTTCTTTTTAGTTGGTTGAAACCTCAAGGGATCTTCATGCATTGTGAGATGTGGATTTGATTTTATTATTTCAATTTGAATTGAGTATTGATTATTCATCTGCTCTTCTTTTCAATGATTATTCATATGATTGCTAGGAGGCCTACTAGTATATTGTCTGTCTTAATCTACCGCTGAATTATGTTTTGAACAAAGTTCTCAATTCTGTGATTTGTAACATCCCTAATTTCATTTATTTTATTGATAAAAGTACGTAAATATTTAATTAAGGAAATAAAATTTATTAGACAATATTTTAGATATCTAAGGAAATATAATCCTTAGAAATTCTTCACCTTATGTATATGTATAGAAAATGTTTCTAACATTAAGAGAACAGATAAAGAGGGAAAAACCTAATAGGAAAAAAATTAGAAATAACATACTAAAGAGATGCAAAATTGTTGGATAAGGAAGATAAATTTTTAGAAACAAGTAGAGGTCTTAAAATTTCAAGAATATTGGATTAGGGTAATTTTTCCTCATTCAAGAACTAGAGTTACTAAGTTTAAAATCTTTACCCATACATTGGGCTTTTACCTATGGACACTTCATATAAAGTTTTTCCACTTCACATAAGTTTTTAGCAAGCCCATTGGATAACCTAAGCAAGAAATAAAATATAGACTTGGACTAGGATATAGTAATTGGACCAATAGCCCAAAAATTATGAAAATGTGACAAAGCCCTCCAAGAAATGTAGAATTTTATCGAAAGCAAAGAAAATGGGTAGGAATAAGCCCATAATGGGTAGGAATAAACCTAAATCCAAGAGGAAAAATAAAATAAAATAAATTAGGTGATGATATAATAATGTAATAATAATAAAGATTATGTTACATGGCATTAAGACAAAAATTTAGCAAGTGGTGTGATTCTACATTCATAATTTTGGCAAGTGGCATGATAATACAAGGCTTTAGGACAAAAACATTTATATCCTACACTCATAAATTTAGCAAGTGGTATGATAATACATGGCATTAGGACAAAACATTCCTATCCCACACAAATAATATCAACCAAATAATGGAGATTCAAGGGCTAGAAATTTGCCAACTAAAAAGGCAAACCTATCATACTTGTTTAAGAAAAAAGAAAATGGAAATGAATCCCTAAATCAAAGGGGCCTTGTCCCTTATCTTAAGAACATATCATCATAATTTTCAAAATACAAATCTCCTTTTCCTATGCATATCTTGACTAAGGAAGAGGAAGACAAGAACATAAGTTGTTTGTTTTCCAAAAATTCAACAAAGTGTATCATAATTGTGATAAGGTAGACCCATGATCATGAAATATGAATTATTTGGTGGTCTATATAAGAAAACCCACCCTTACAACATTAGAATTTTGTCCAAGTGAGGGAGAGGAAAAATAGAAGCAAGGTAGAGTGAGGAAAGGAGAGGAAGAAAGGAAGAAAGAGGAAGGAGAAGTCTAGGGGACTAAGTGCTCCAGGTAAGTTTAACAATATTTCTTTTAGAAGAAAACTTTTGAAACTTATAATATTTATGAGATTTTGATCTTAGAACTTTGATGATTGGTCATGATGTTGCTATATCACGTTACATATTGATCTTGCATGTGATGTATGTTTGAATACTTAGACTGGTATAGAAAGTTTTGCAAAGGTATGTCTATGGGTGGCAAAAGTTTTAGCTTCTGTGTTTTAATTTCTGGGAATTATCTATAGGGAATTAAAATAAATGGTTAACATAAGAATTAAAGATATATGTGTCACAGATTTTTAACCATTGGAATTATTCAATTTGGAGTCCATATGAGGTAGATATCGTCTGATTAGTAATCAAAGGTCAGAAAATGGTTCATCAGGGAAGAATATGTTAGGATAGCTTCTGTGTTTTAATTTTTGGGAATTATTTGTAGGGAATTAAAATAAATAGTTAACATCAGAATTAAGGCTATATGTGTCACGGATTTTTAGCCACTGGAATCATTCAATTTGGAGTTCATATGAGGAAGACATGAACTGATTAGTAGTCCAAGGTCAGAAAATGGTTCATCAGGGAAGAATATGTTAGGATAGTTTCTGTATTTTAATTTATGGGAATTATATGTATGGAATTAAAATAAATGGTTAACATAAGAATTAAATATATATGTGTCACGGATGTTAATCCACTGGAATCATTCAATTTGGAGTCCATATGAGGTAGATATGGTCCGATTAGTAGTCAAAGGTCAGAAAATGGTTCATCAGGTAAGAATATGTTAGGATAGCTTCTGTATTTTAATTTCTGGGAATTATTTGTATGGAATTAAAATAAATGGTTTACAAAATAACTATAGCTATGTTTGTCAAGGATTTTTAGCCACTAAAATCATTCCATTTGGAGTCCATATGAGCAAGATATGAGCTGATTAGTAGTCAAAGGTCCGAAAATGGTTCATCAGGGAAGAATATGTTAGGATAGCTTATGTATTTTAATTTTTGGGATTTATCTGTATGGAATTAAAATAAATGGTTAACATAAGAATTATAGATATGTGTGTTACAAATTTTTAGCCACCGGAATCACTCAAGTTGGAGTCCATATGAGGTAGATATGGTCCGATTAATAGGTAGAGGTCAGAACCTATCCTAGAAGAAATAATCTGTACATTGATGGAGTAATATCACATTGATTTCTTAGTATTTCACTATAATGTTCAACATAATAGTTTTAGATAATTGTTTTATCCTGAAATAGACACCAAGATCACCTACATCGAAGTTCAATTGAGGGAGTTATGCTCTGATTAGTAAGAGAAGGTTAGATATGATGAAAACCTGCATCAAGAAAATAAAGAAATAAAATTAATATTTAAAAAAGAAGACGAATCTTATAAATGACTAGTATATGTCATAGCCATTGCCATTGTATGAACTTCTTACCATCTTAAGTGTGAAATTCTGACATGGAAATATTTTACAATGTGATGTTTGAAATGGTTATGTTCATGGCATGATTACCAATGATTTATGGTAATAGTTATATTTTGATGAACATACTTGTTATTGAAAGCATATTTTTGGCTATCATTGTGAAAAGAAAAGAAATGAGCACGGTCACATGAAAATCTGTGTGTTGCACCAGTAGGGGACTCCCTACCAACGATTATGATTATGATTATGAGAAAAGAAAAAGAAAGTGTGCCATGTCGGACGGAGCGAGAAAATTCTGTACCGGAGAGTAGAGAATACTCACCCTGACCGGGGTAGCTTGAAATGAGAATAAGTTGATGGCCATTATATGATATTCTAAAAATAGTTAATCCTGTCATACATATCATTACTGTATGATTCTTATGTGCATAGATATAATGCATTCATGTGACCAAAGATATTTTCTGTAGTTTATACAGTTGAACATGACGTGATGAGCTATTTTAATGATGATTTATTATTGAACTTACTGGGATTTAATTCTCACTTTATTTCCATATCATGTTCAGAAGAATAAATATGCAGATTTTCTCTATGACACTTATTATTTCTATACGTTGGATCGAGTACTTTATGTTGGGCAGATCCTAGAAGCAAATAAAATGTTTGTGGTCGAGTTGGCTTAGATCCCGATGAAGGTGCAACCACTCGCACCTGTATCTCCGGAATTGGTCAACCAGAATAAATAAGATGTAGATTTTTATGTGTTTGATATGTTGTACATATGTTTTGATTAATGACATGTATGTAAACTCTGTATTGTATAAATTACATAAATGTTATATTGAGTTAAGTTGTAACGAAGTAATAACTTCATGGTATTTTAAAAAAAATTGATACGTAAATGGAGTTGTTACATAATTGGTATCAGAGGAGGTCGATCCTAGATGGTCAGTGGGTGGATGGTTATCTGAATCGATCTTATAGTGTCTTGAGTATGTTGTGGTTGTGCTGTGTAGGGGATTAGTGATTCATATAGGTAAGAAATTACTAGTGTTTCCTATCTATATGCCGAGGTGGTGTTATGGCTGCTATTAATATTTTTGAACTAACTATTGTGCTTAATCACCTCAATAGCGGCATAACTTTGTTTTTGTCATAGTAGGAAATGGCACTACCAAGGAGGAATCTAGCAACCAATGCAGAAGAAACCCTGCACAACTTGGCCACAGAAATTTGAGACCAAGTCATGACCACCAACCAAATTTTACAATATCTCCAGATTGCTAATAACCCAAATGGTGAGAATGGTGCTAACAACCGGATGGCTAGAAAAGATAATGGCATATCTGAGTCCTGAGGATTAGACCACCTTGTTTCCAAGGTGGCTATGACCCAACGGTAGCCGAAAGGTGGATAAGGGAATTAGAGAAAATCTTTGAAGTGATGGGCTGTACTAAAGAGCAGCAAGTTATTTTTACTGCATATATGTTAAAGGATGAAGCAGAATACTGGTGGTATGAAGCTAGAGAACTTTTAGCTCATCAGGGAAGACAGATCACCTGGCAAGTGTTCAAGGACATTTTTTTTGAAAAGTACTTTCCAAGTACTGTACGGGCAGAGAAAGAGATCAAATTTCTCCAACTCAGGCAAGGCAGCATGACTGTGAACCAGTATTTTGCAAGGTTCGAGGAGCTGTCTAAGTTATCCTCTTATCTGCGATATAACCCAGATGAAGCATGGAAGACGGTTAAGTTTGAAGCAGGACTAAATCCGGAGATAAAGAATGCTGTTATAACTATGGAGATCAGGGAGTTTGTACCTCTGATAAATAAATGCAGACTCTTGGAAAAGAGTTTAAAGGCAGTGGAGGACGAAAAGCAAAGGCGAAACCTATGGAAAAGGAAGAAAAATTTTCCCATCCCTGGAAAGAACGTGAGAAGAAGTGGATATGGAGCTGGTAAGAGGCCATTGACTGCGGGTCTTAGACCTTTTCAACAAGACCTCGCCCCAATCAAATGCGCTAAGTACGGATGCATGCATGGTAACTGGCCATGCTACATGGGACAAGATGTCTGCTTCAATTGCGGACAGAAGGGACATTTTGCGAGAAACTGCCCATAGAATGTAGGGAAGCAGCCAAAACAGAAGCCTCAAGTGAAAGGAAGGGTTTTCACCCTGAGCGGCCAAGAGGCAACTGAATCTTCTGAAATGATTCAAGGTACATGCTATATCTATGGATTTTCTCTTATGGTGTTATTTGACTTTGGTGCTAGTCATTCATTTATATCGGAAGAATGTATTAGGAAGTTTCAGTTTCCTATTTTTGAAACTCCCTATGAGCTATCTGTAGTAACCCCTACAGGGGAACGGGTATTAACTTCATCTGTATGTAAGGACTGTCAAGTCACCATCCAGAAGAAAACTTTTTCTGTAGACCTCGTCTGTTTACCTTTAAGAGGTATTGAGGTCATTCTAGGGTTAGACTGGATGTATAGAAATCGAGTCTTGCTGAATTGTTGTAACAAGACCGTTGAATTTCTACCTCTTACTCCGAAAGAGGAGGTCCAGTTATTGATGCTAAATGCCAATCAAGTTAATAGGGAGTTGAAGAATGGAGTACTTGGATACATTCTCTTGTATTTATCAAACCTAGAAGTCGAATCGAAGCTTGATGGAATCCCAATAGCCAACGAGTTTCCTGAAGTATTTCCATTAGATATTCCAGGCTTACCTCCCAAGAGAGAGATAGAGTTCTCTATTGATCTCCTACTTGGGACAGGGCCTATCTCTATTGCACCATATAGAATGGCCTCGAAGGAACTACAAGAACTCAAGAAACAGTTGGAGGAACTATTAGACAAGCAATTCATTAGACCGAGTGTATCACCTTGGGGAGCTCCTGTATTGTTTGTTAAGAAGAAAGACGGGAGCTTGAGACTATGCATAGATTACAGACAGCTGAATAAGGTGACTATCAAAAACAAGTACCCTCTCCCTAGGATAGATGACTTATTGGATCAATTGAAGGGAGCCTCCATCTTTTCTAAAATTGACTTGAGGTCAGGATATATCAGATTAGGATTAAGGAGGAGGACGTACCAAAAACTGCCTTCAGGACTAGGTATGGGCACTATGAGTTTCTCGTAATGCTCTTCGGGTTGACGAATGCACCTGTAATTTTCATGGATTACATGAATCGCATTTTTCGACCCTACCTAGATCAATTTGTTGTAGTGTTCATTGATGACATCTTGATATATTCTAAGAGTGAGAAAGAACATGAACAACATCTCCGAATCGTGCTGCAAGTGTTGAAAGAGAAAAAGTTATATGCCAAATTAGAGAAGTGTGAATTTTGGCTGTCAGAGGTGAAGTTTCTCGGACATGTCATCTTTAATAGAGGGGTAGCCGTAGATCCTAGCAAGACGGAAGTAGTGATTAAGTGGGAGAGACCAAAGACGGTTATGGAAGTCAGAAGTTTCTTGGGTTTGGCAGGATACTACAGGAGGTTTATACAAAACTTCTCTCGTATGGCCTTGCCATTGACTAAATTGACCAGGAAGGGAAGTCCTTTCAAATGGATTGATCAATGTGAAGCTAGTTTTCAGGAGCTGAAGACAAGACTGACCAGTCCTCCTGTTTTAATTATTCCAGACCCCACAGGACATTTTGAAGTGTATAGTGATGCTTCAAAGAAAGGGCTAGGATGTGTGCTGATGCAAGATAAGAGAGTAGTTGCTTACGCCTCTAGGCAACTGAGACCCCACGAAGGAAACTATCCAACCCACGATCTTGAATTAGCGGCAGTAGTGTTTGCCTTAAAGATTTGGTGACACTATTTGTACAGGGCAACCTTTGAAGTATATTGTGATCATAAGAGTCTTAAATACCTCTTTGATAAGAAAGAGTTAAATATGAGGCAACGAAGATGGGTAGAATTCCTCAATGACTACAAGTTTGAGATAAAGTATCATCCCAGAAAGGCGAATGTTATAGCAGATGCCTTGAGTCGAAAATCTCTGCATATGGGTCAGATGATGGTGTATGAGATGCAGATGCTAGAGGAGTTGCAAAATTTAAAGCTAGCCACTACTCTTACTCCAAAGAATCTAGTCATTAATGGTTTAAGTATAGGGTGTGACCTTAGAGCCCAGATCAAAGAGGCTCAAGCTCACGACCAATACTTACAGGATCATAAAGACCAAGGTAATTTTTCTATCATGGAAGATGGAGCAATCATGTATCAGGGAAGGATTTGTGTCCCTCAAGAACGAGAGTTTAGGACTAAGATCCTGCAGGAAGCGCATCAGAGTAAATACACAGTCCATCCTAGATGTACTAAAATGTACCAGAATTTAAAAAGGATGTATTGGTGGCGAGGGATGAAAAAAAATATTGCAGAGTTCGTGGCGAAATGTCTAATTTGTCAAAAGGTGAAGGTGGAGCATCAAAAGCCAGCGGGATTTCTACAACCTCTTGAGATCCCTAAATGGAAATGGGACAGTATCTCGATGGACTTTGTTGTGGGTTTACCTAAGACTTCAGTGGGACATGACTCTATTTGGGTAATAGTTGATAGATTAACCAAATCTGCTCACTTTCTGCCCATAAAAATTAACTTTTCACTTGATAAATTGGCCTAACTGTACGTCTAGGAAATAGTTAGACTATATGGGATTCCCTTAAATATTGTTTCTGATAGAGATCCGAGGTTCACGTCGAGATTTTGGAAAGCGTTGCAGGAAGCTTTTGGTACTCAATTACGGTTTAGTACTGCCTACCATCCTCAGACTGACGGGCAGACAGAACAGACCATTCAAACACTAGAAGACATGTTAAGGGCCTGTGTGATAGAGCAAGGTAAAGGATGGGATAAGTACCTACCATTAGTAGAGTTTGTTTATAATAAAAGTTATCACTCCAGTATGAAGATGGCCCCCTATGAAGCTTTATATGGTAGAAAGTGCCGATCTCCACTATGTTGGTTTGAGGTAGGAGAAAAGAACTTGTTGGGTCCTGATCTAGTTCAACAAACCACTGAACAAATCAGGATGATACGAGACAAAATACTTACAGCTCAAAGTTGGAAAAAGAGTTACTATGATAAGAGACATAGACCTCTAGAGTTTGAGGAAGGAGACCATGTATTTCTAAAACTTTCCCCGACTACTAGAGTTGGTAGGTCTCTCAAAACAAGAAAGCTAAGTCCGCGATTTTTGGGACCCTACCAAATTCTGAAGAAAGTAGGGACATAAGCATATTAAGTTGCTCTCCCACCTAATTTGTCCAACCTGCATAATGTTTTCCACGTATCATAGCTGCGGAAGTATCTTCCAGATTCATCACATATAATACAGGATGAACCAATCTAAATAAAGGAGAACATGACATACCAGCTAGTACCTGCATCCATATTGGACACTGACGTGAAGCAACTGAGAAATAAAACCATTCCCCTTGTTAAGTTGTTATGGGAAGGTTTGACTCCGGAAGAAGCAACTTGGGAGCTGGAAGAAGTCATGAGGAAGAAATATCCGTAATTTTCTTATTAGGTAATTTCTGAAATTTTGAGGACAAAATTTCTTTTAGGGGGAGAGAAATGTAACATCCCTAATTTAATTTCTTTTATTGATAAAAGTACGTAAATATTTAATTAAGAAAATAAAATTTATTAGACAATATTTTAGATATCTAAGGAAATATAATCCTTAGAAATTCCTCACCTTATGTATATGCATAGAAAATGTTTCTAACATTAAGAGAATAGATAAAGAGGGAAAAACCTAATAGGAAAAAAATTAGAAATAACATACTAAAGAGATGCAAAATTCTTGGATAAGGAAGATAAATTTTTAGAAACAAGTAGAGGTCTTAAAATTTCAAGAATATTGGATTAGGGTAAGTTTTCCTAATTCAAGAACTAGAGTTACTAAGTTTAAAATCTTTACCCATACATTGGGCTTTTACCTATGGACACTTCATATAAAGTTTTTCCACTTCACATAAGTTTCTAGCAAGCCCATTGGTAACCTAAGCAAGAAATAAAACATAGACTTGGACTAGGATATAGTAATTGGACCAATAGCCTAAAAATTATGAAAATGTGACCAAGCCCTCCAAGAAATGTAGAATTTTATCGAAAGCAAAGAAAATAGGTAGGAATAAGCCCATAATGGGTAGGAATAAGCCCAAATCCAAGAGGAAAAATAAAATAAAATAAAATAGGTGATGAGATAATAATGTAATAATAATAAAGATTAGGTTACATGGCATTAAGACAAACATTTAGCAAGTGGTGTGATTCTACATTCATAATTTTGGCAAGTGGCATGATAATACAAGGCTTTAGGACAAAAACATCTATATCTTACACTCATAATTCTAGCAAGTGGTATGATAATACATGGCATTAGGACAAAACATTCCTATCCCACACAAATAATATCAACCAAATAATGGTTCATCAGGGAAGAATATGTTAGGATAGCTTCTGTATTTTAATTTATGGGAATTATATGTATGGAATTAAAATAAATGGTTAACATAAGAATTAAATATATTTGTGTCACATATTTTAAGCCACTGGAATCATTCAATTTGGAGTCCATATGAGGTAGATATGGTCCGATTAGTAGTCAAAGGTCAGAAAATGGTTCATCAGGGAGGAATATGTTAGGATAGCTTTTGTATTTTAATTTTTGGAAATTATCTGTATGGAATTAAAATAAATGGCTAACATAAGAATTATAGCTATGTCTGTCACGGATTTTTAGCCATTTGAATTATTCCATTTGGAGTCCATATGAGCAAGATATGAGCTGATTAGTAGTCAAAGGTCCGAAAATGGTTCATCAGGGAAGAATATGTTAGGATAGCTTATGTATTTTAATTTCTGGGAATTTTCTGTATGGAATTAAAATAATTGGTTAACATAAGAATTATAGATATTTGTGTCTCGGATTTTTAGCCACCGGAATCACTCAAGTTGGAGTCCATATGAGGTAGATATGGACTGATTAATAGGTAGAGGCAGAACCTATCCGAGAAGAAATAATCTGTACATTGAGGGAGTAATATCACCTTGATTTCTTAATATTTCGCTACAATGTTCAACATAATTGTTTTAGATAATTTTTTTATCCTAAAATGGACACCAAGATCACCTACATCGGAGTTCAATTGAGGGAGTTATGCTCTGATTAGTAAGAGAAGGTTAGATATGATGAAAACCTGCATTAAGAAAATAAAGAAAGAAAATTAATATTTAAAAAAGAAGACGAATCTTATAAATGACTAGTAAATGCCATAGCCATTGCTATTGTATAAACTTCTTGCCATCTTAAGTGTGAAATTCTGACATGGAAATATTTTACAAAGTGATATTTGAAATGGTTATATTCATGGCATGATTACCAATGATTTATGGTAATAGTTATATTTTGATAAACATACTTGTTATTGAAAGCATATTTTTGGCTATCATTGTGAAAAGATTAGAAATGAGCACAGTCACATGGCAATCCGTGTGGTGCACCAGTAGGGGTCGCCCTACCAACAGTTATGATTATGATTATGAGAAAAGAAAGAGAGAGTGTGCCATGTCGGATGGAGCGAGAAAAGCCCATATCAGAGAGTAGAGGATACTCACCTTGACTGGGGTAGCTTGAATTGAGAATAAGTTGATGGCCATCATATGATATTCTAAAAATAGTTAATCCTATCATACATATCATTACTGGATGATTCTTATGTGCATAAATATAATGTATTCATGTGACCAAAGATATTTTCTGCAGTTTATACAGCTGAACATGACGTGATGAGCTATTTTGATGATGATTTATTGTTGAACTTACTGGGATTTAATTCTTCCTATATTTCCATATCATGTTCAGAAAATTAGTTATGTAGATTTTCTATAGCTTTGGATTTTAGTGCACGTTGGATCGAGTACTTTATGTTGGGCAGATCCCAGAAGCAAATAAAATGTTTGTGGTCGAGTTGGCTTAGATCCCGGTGAAGGTGCAACCACCTGCACCTGTATCTTTGGGATTGATCAACCAGAATAAATAAGATGTAGATTTTTATGTGTTTGATATGTTGTATGTATGTTTTGATTAATGACATGTATGTAAACTCTGTATTGTATAAATTAAATAAATGTTATATTGAGTTAAGTTGTAACGAGGTAATAACTTCATGGTATTTAAAAACAAATTGATACTTAATTGGAGTTGTTACATGATTCATGAGGCAAATAGGTTTGAGGATTTTGGATTATAAATCGTTGAACCTATGATGAGTAATTAACTAAATTAGATATAACCGATGTGTTTATATTTGTTTAGCTCTGTCAGTTTCTCTAGTTCTTAATGCGGTTAATACGTTATGCTTTACCGATGTGCTAAAGGATTGCGAGTTAATTAGGGTTTAATTAGTGCGATTGTCATTAATTTACTAGACTTAAGGAGGAACAGGGTTAGAAACCGAATGATAGATATTCAATTACAGATTGATTATGTTGTCAATGATCAATGCAATCCCTTGACGGTGGATATCAACCGAAACCAACGTCTTTATCATTAATCACTTTCTCTTAATTACTTTCGTTATTTTTTACTTGATTTTAGTTGCAACTATCAATCCCCTCTTTTTCTAATCACATAAGGTAATACCAGTCTCTGTGGGATCGACCCTTACTCCCACTACTATAGGTTAGTTTTGAGGTAAGATATCAATTTGGGTGTACCTGCGATAGTACGCACCAAATTTTGGCGCCGTTGCCGGGGACTATGTCTATTTTCCTTTTGTGGTTTATTTTATTTTAGTTTTTTTTCTTATTGTTCATAACTTTGAATATGGAAGCCAATTTTCAATAATTTGGCACTAGGCTATGGTCTCCATTAAGACATGCTGGTAAGGTATGTATTTCTTCCCTTGTACAGCAACTTGCAAATTTAACCTCTCTTGTTCGTCAACGTGTGGAAAATATGCAAAGAAAAAATTTCTATGGAAATCATTCTATCATGGAGCATCCGTCTATTGGGTACCAAACTTTCTATCATGAGTCATTTGAGCAAGTAAATATGGTTAATGGTTTCCATGAACCACAACAAGTGAGGTATGATTCCTATTCAAACATGTACAATCCTGGATGGAAGGATCATCTCAACTTCAGGTATGAGAATGCACAAAATAGTCTTGCAGAACAAAATTTTGCAAATTTTCACCATACCCAACAGGCCTATTATCCTAGACAAAATATATCTCAGAATTTCCCGGTAAGTACTCCTTTAGAAGATATTGTTAAATCTCTTACACAAAATACTTATCAATTTCAACAAGAGGTAAGGGCTAGCATTCAAAGCTTAACAAATCAAATTGGACAATTAGCAACAACAGTCAGTAGGCTAGAGGATCAAAATTTAGAAATTGAAAATCTAGCCCCAGCATTGTTAATGCAAAAGGAAGAAAATTCTGCATTGAATAAAAAAGATGACTTCGAAGTTGACACTAGTAAGCTTACTAAGAAAGAGGTTATGGAATATACCCTAAACGCCAAATTTGAAGAGAATATTTCAGCAGGAGAGGAAGCACCAGAAGTGCAGCAAACAAGTAAGGATCTTTCTATGTTGTTACCAATTTCTAATAAGATGCTTGTACCTTCTATTGTGCAGTATTCTGACCTAGGCTTAAAGAGCCTCCCTAGCCATTTAAAGGGCATATACAGTGGAGAACCACCCATAATTATAACCTCAAATAAATATGCCATACTTAAAGATAGAGGAAAGTTACCTCATGCTTTGGTAGAATCTCAAAAGGATGAAATTAAATTGGATGCCAAAAGCTACTCAAGACATCGGTTATTTCCAGGTAAGTTGAGTTCTCATTTAATTAAATCTTTGACTAATGCTAACTTCCCTTTTCAGAATGTAGCTGAACCTCAGAATTCTGCACATTCAAAGGCAAGCCAATTCAAAGTTGACATCAAGGATCCTCCTTGAATGACATAAGGAGCCTTGAGTCGACCCAACGACATTAAACAAATGCGCTTATTGGGAGGCAACCCAACATTAAAAAAAAAAGAAGGTGAAAATTGGAGAAATTCAAGGTCTAATAATGCAACACGCTCATGCCACCCCAAACAAATTCAGAGAAGTTCACTTGACCTATATGTTTTTCTATATCTTTCCCTAATTCTTATCTTTCTTTTAAATTGAGGATAATGTAAAGTTTGAGTGTGGGGGTGGAAGTATATTTTTTTGAATTATTGTGACCTTATTATGAGCATTAATTTTTTGATTTTCACTATCAATGCATTTTTATTGCGTTTAGCAAATTGAGTGATTGTGTGAGTGTTTCAATTTATGTTTTGGGATGTTAGGCACAACCAACAGCCAATGATATGACTATTCAATTTTTTTTAGCTCTTGAAAAATATAGAAAATTCATGGTTATATGCAATTTTATCCCTTTTTCAATTTATTACTTTTGACTTTAGAATCCTGAAATATTTTTGCACAATAACTTTGGGCATTCAATTTTATCTTTTACTTAGAGAAGGTTTATATAATTCAAAAATATTTCATGATCTCAACAGGATTCTAGAACTTATTTGAATGCTGCTTGAGGCAAAATCCTAGGTTAATACTATTATTTAGGAGATGATTTAGGAATTATTGGATAGATTAAGCCTTTCTAGCCTAACCTAAACAATGAAATATCCTTAGTTCCTCTATTTTGAGCTTAATGAACTTTTTCTTCTAAAAACCACAAATGAGCTGAAAGTCAAATTTTGTATGAATATCCTTATTTTTGATCCTATTCACTCACTCCATGATTATTTTGCTGAATACTTGTTTTGTAGAGTTTTATTTACAGAAGGGTGGAAGGGTGGAGCAAGGAAAAGAAAAGAATTATGCAAAGAAAAAAAAGAGAATTACACAAAGAAGAGAGAAGAAAAATACAAAGAGGATAAAAGAAATTTTTGTGGGTGGAAAAAAAGTTTTGAGGACTAAGGAAAAGGATGGATTAAACTTAATTGAAACAAGAAAATGAGTGTGGGGGGAAAATCTCCCCAAATTTAGGAAAGCTCAAGAGATCAGATTTAATCATGTAGTGCTGGGTGATTGAGCCTAAATTTGTATCATTTATCTTACCTTATACCCTGGCCACATTACAAGCTAAATAAAGTCCTATTGATCCTAGAGGTGGTTTTGGCCTACATTAGTGGAGAGTGGCATGAAGAATAAGCATATGGAAATCCTATATTAATTAGAGATCTACAACCAAAATTTTGGGATATATAAACTCATCTGAGTAAAAGGAAATTTATTGACCTAAAAACACACATACATTAGGGATTCAGAAGGATAAAATAATAGATTGCATTTGTGTCAATCTTGTGCATGATTATGACCTTCCAAAATTTTTCTAAAGTATATATTTTTATGTTATGAGGCAAACGTTTGGTAAGCCTAACACTTACTACATTATTGATTGTTGTTTTTTTGTCTTTAGGGATTATTTTGCTTGAGGACAAGCAAAAGGTTGAGTGTGAGGGTATTTGATGTGATCTTAATTAAGCTGATATTAATACCTTTAAACTTAATTTTTGTTTTATTTAAGTAAAATATAATTAGGAATTAGCTAAATTTTATGTTTTGTGTTGTAGGAACAAAGAAAGAAGAAAAGAGAAGAAAAAGATAAGAAATTCATGGAAAAATGCTATATTGCAGGGATTCCAGACCTTTCAGCACTGTTTTAAGCATATCTCCCTCTTATGAACTCCAATCAAAGTGATTCAAGTGGCTGTGAAAAGATAACACAATCATATACAACTTTTATGTTGAACACTTGGTCAAATTCGGGATATTTCATGGCATTACAGAGCTTGTAAATCAGCATCATGGTGCAGCAGGATGAATTCTGACATTTGGTCACTCATTTTGTTATATCTCCTTCAATTCAGATTCAATTAAGGTGATTCCAGTGGCTATAGAAAGAAGAGACATAGATGTACAACTTTCTTATTTGGAACTTTGTCAAATGCTGGAGTTTTCTGGGGCCGCGGCGCTCGCAATAGAGCGCCGCGACGTTGCATCATGCAGGTCAGTAGTGCCGCGGCGCCCGAGTAGAGCGCCGCAGCGCCGCCGTCGTACAGCTTGTGAAATTCACGATTTTTAGGGTTTTTTGACTCCAATTGAAACCTGATGGACTGGGATTTGACCTAAATACAAGCCTACTTCAATTAGGAGGAGTTAATCTATAAAAAGGGAGGAAAACAAGCAGAGAATTCATTCAATTCTTGATTCAATTCTTCATCCAAGTTCTTCAATTCTTCTTTAGATTTTCTTATGGCCCTGCGTGGCTAGTTCTTTTTAGTTGGTTGAGGTAGGTTGAAACCTCAAGGGATCTTCATGCATTGTGAGATGTGGATTTGATTTGATTATTTCAATTTGAATTGAGTATTGATTATTCATCTGCTCTTCTTCTCAATGATTATTCATATGATTGCTAGGAGGCCTACTAGTATATTGTCTGTCTTAATCTACCGCTGAATTATGTTTTGAACAAAGTCTTTAATTCTGTGATTCATGAGGCAAATAGGTTTGAGGATTTTGGATTATAAATCATTGAACCTATGATGAGTAATTAACTAAATTAGATATAACCGATGTGTTTATATTTGTTTAGCTCTGTCAGTTTCTCTAGTTCTTCATGCGGTTAATACGTTATGCTTTACCGATGTGCTAAAGGATTGCGAGTTAATTAGGGTTTAATTAGTGCGATTGTCATTAATTTACTAGACTTAAGGAGGAACAGGGTTAGAAACCCAATGATAGATATTCAATTACAGATTGATTATGTTGTCAATGATCAATGCAATCCCTTGACGGTGGATATCAACCGAAACCAATGTCTTTATCATTAATCACTTTCTCTTAATTACTTTCGTTATTGTTTACTTGATTTTAGTTGTAACTATCAATCCCCCCTTTTTCTAATCACATAAGGTAATATCAGTCTCTGTGGGATCGACCCTTACTCCCACTACTACAGGTTAGTTTTGAGGTAAGTTATCAATTTGGGTGTACCTGCGACAGTACGCACCATATGGCATGAATAACTATTTTTAGATTATCATATGATGGCTATCAACTTATTTTCATATCAAGTTACCCCGGTCAGGGTGATTACTTTCTACTCTCCGATACGGGATTTTCTCTCTCTTTCCAACATAGCACAATTTCTCTTTCTTTTGTCATTAACATAATCATAGCCGTGAGTAGGGCATCCCCTACTGGTGCACCACACGGACCGCCATGTCACTGTGCTCATCTCTTTTCTTTTCTTTTTAAGTTAATAGAAAAAAATATATGATTTCAATAACAAGTATGTTCATTATACTCACATGCCATAATTTATCATTAAAGCATAATCACTACCAAAAATCATTAGTAAAATGCAATCATGTCATGATCATGACCATTTTCGAAAATCAATTCATAAAATATTTCCATGTCAAACTTGTCACTTAAGATGGTAAGGAGTTGATGCAATAGTAATGGCAAGGTCATACACTAGTTATTTATTATTTTTATTTATAAGATTCTTCTTCTTTTTAAAATATTATTTTCATCTTTTCATTTTCTTTTTGCTTGGCCTCTAGTTACTTTTCTCCTACTTATATCATTTTCAAGACATGTTCTCCCAAATTTTATAGGGCATTCTTCTCCAATTTGATTCCTATTATTACCCTATAGTTAAAAAGCTTCATTTAGGGTTGAAAAATGTTAACAATCAACTTTACCAGTTCTCAACATGGCCTGGCCCTATTCTAGGACATGACCATACTTGAAAAATACTTCAAACATACTCAAAAATAGCCTTGAACACGGCTTACCAGTGCTGAAGTAACCCAGAACACGACCTGACCGTGTTTTGTGACCTTTCCTTACTTATTCATCCATATTTACTACCTACAGACTCCGATTGAAGTGATTCTAAAGCCTATAAAAATCTAAGACACTTATCTACAACTTTCATATTTATCATTTCTTCAAATTCCTTACGAATTATTCCCAAAAAATCGAACATAAAAATGCTTACATTTACCACCTTGGATTCTAGACTAATTTTAACCTATCCTCATTAATCAGTCATATCTCCCTCATATAGACTCCAAACTAAGTGATTTCAGAGGCTATAGATCCGTTAGACATATATATATATATATATATATATATATATATATATATATATAACAATTTCTTTTAATTCCCTACATATTTTGACCAAAAATTTAAACACAGAAGCATGCTTAACAGATTCTTCGTTGGTTAGCTAGTTTCTGACCATTGCTTACAAATATGACAATATTTCCCTCATATGGAATCCAAATTAAGTGATTTTAGTGCCGAAAAATCCATGAGACATATATCTAAATTTTTTATGTTAACAATTGTTTTTAATTCCTAACCTATCCTTCCCAGAATTCAAAAAATAATTGCTTCCCTAGTTACTCCGAAATCCAGTTTTCTTAGCCTAGCATTTCCTAAAGTTCTAGTTCATCCTTTTATTAAGTCCTCTTCCATTTTTCTTCCAAATTTCCACCTAACCAAAGAATTACACATCTCAACATTTAATTATATTTCTTACTTAATTTAACATATTTCATCATCCACTTCAAAAGAAAAAAAAATCAAATCATGCATCACTAAGGGTGTTTCCCAATAGAAATTTCTCATGTTTTTCTTCTAAATTTTTAAGGCCATACTCATTATATCAATCTAATCATATTTCATCAATTTTTTACCACATTCAAATATACATAACAGCAGAATAAAAGCTCTAAATTTTTGCCACCCATAACTATATCTTTGTAGAACTTTTCATACCAACCGAAGTATTCAAAACATCCATCACATGTAAGATCAACATGTAACAAGATATAGTAACATCAATAGCCAATCATCAAACTAGCAAATATTGTAAATTTTATCAATGTTCTAAGATCAAAATCCAATATAAATGTTACAAATTTCAAAGATTTTCTTTAAAAAGAGATATTGTTAAACCTACATAAAGATCTCCCTAGCTCACTTAGTGAATTCTTTTTCTTGTTTCTTTTTGAAGGAAGTGAAAAGATTCCTCTCTTCCCTTAGCTTTTCTAGGAGCTTAAATAAGAGAAGGAGGGTGAGTTTTGAATCCCAAGGATGAAGAGAAAAGATGGATTCAAGTGAAAATTAAGTTAACTTACCTTGAGTACTTAGTTCTCTAGACTTATCCTTCTTCTTCTTTCCTCTCTTCTCCTCTCTTTCTCTCCTTTCCTCACTCTACCTTGCTTCTTTTTTTCCTTTCCCTCACTTGGACGAAATTATAATGTTATAAGGGTGGGTTTTGCTTTAATAAACTATTAAGTGGTTCACCTCTCATAATCACAGGTCTACCTTATCACAATTAGGATGCACTTGGTTTTTTTTGGTGGAAGATAACTCATGTTCTTGTCTTCCTCTCCCTTAGCCAAGATATGCATAGGAAAAGGAGATTTGTATTTTGAAAATCTTGATAAAATGTTCTTAAGACAAGAGAAAAGGTCCCTTTATTTTAGGGATTCATTTCCTTTTTCTTTTGTCTCACTCAAGTATGATAGGTTTTCCTTTCTAGTTGGCAAATTTTTAGCCCTTGAGTTTCCTGTAACAACTCCATTTAAGTATCAATTTTTTTTAAATACCCTGAAGTTATTACCTCGTTACAACTTAAATCAAAATAACATTTATTTAATTTATACAATACAGAGTTTACATACATGTTATTAATCAAAACATACGTACAATATATCAAACATATAAAAATCTACAACTTATTTATTTTGGTTGACCAATTTTGGAGATACAGGTGCGGGTGGTTGCACCTTCACCAAGATCTAAGCCAACTCGACCAGAAATATTTTATTTGCTTCTGGGATCTTCCCAACATAAAGTACTTGATCCAACGTGCACTAAAAAGAAAATGGGCAAGAATGAGCCCAAACCCAAGAGGAAAAATAAAAATAAAAATAAAAATAAAACTAAAGTGATGAAATAATGGTGTAATCAAGATTAGGTGACATGTAATTAAGACAAAAATTTAGCAAGTGGTGTGATATCCTACATTCATAATTTTAGCAAGTGGTATGATAATACAAGGCTTTAGGACAAAACATCTATATCCTACACTCATAATTTTAGCAAGTGATATGATAATACATGGTATTAGGACAAAATATTCCTATCTCACACAAATAGTTTCAACCAAATAATGGAGATTCAAGGGTTAGAAATTTTCCACCTAAAAAGGCAAACCTATCATACTTGATTAAGACAAAAGAAAAAGGAAATGAATCCCTAAATCAAAGGGACCTTGTCCCATAACCATTTTCTGAACACTGCTTACTAATCAGAACATATCTACCTCATATGGACTCCAAATTGAGTGATTCCAGTGGCTAAAAATCCGTGACACATATATCTATAATTCGTATGTTGACCATTTATTTTAATTCCCTATAGAAAGTTACCAAAAATTAAAACTCAGAAGCTATCCTAAAATATTCTTCCCTGATTAACCAATTTCTGACCACTGCATACTAATCGGACCATATCTACGTCATACGGACTCCAAATTGAGTGATTCCAGTGGCTACAAATCCGTGAGACATAGATCTACATTTTTTATGTTAACCATTTCTTTAAATTCCTTAATGATTCTTCCCAAAAATTTAAAAATAGTAGCTTAAGATTCTGCCACCTATAGCCATATCCATGCAGAACTATCTACACCAACCAAAGTATTCAAACATACATGATATGTAACATGATATAGTAACATCTATGACCAATCATCAAAGTTCTAAGATCAAAATCTCATACAAATATTATAAGTTTCAAAAGTTTTCTTCAAAAAGAAATATTTAATTAAGGAAATAAAAATTTATTAGACAATTTTTAGATAACTAAGGAAATATAATCCTTAGAAATTCTTCACCTTATGTGTATGTATAGAAATGTTCTAATATTAATGGAATATGTAAAGAAAGAAAACCTAAGAGGAAATATTAGAAATAAACATGCTAAAGAAAGGTGAAATTCTTAGGTAAGGAAGATAAATTTTTGTGAAGTAAGTAAAGGTCATAAAATTTCAAGAAGATCGGATTAGGGTAATTTTTCTTAATTTAAGAGTAAAATTTACTAAGTTTGGTATCTCCACCCATAAATTGGGCTTTTACCTATGGACACTTCATATAGAGTTTTTCTACTTCACATGAATTTTTAGCAAGCCAATAGGATAGCTCAAGGAAGAAATAAAACATAGACTTGAACTAGGATATAGAAATTGGACCGGTAGCCCAAAAATCATGAAAATGTGACAAGCCCATTATGAAAGGTAGAATTTTAACCAAAGTAAAGAAAATGGGCAAGAATGAGCCTAAACCCAAGAGGAAAAATAAAAATAAAAATAAAAATAAAATTAAAGTGATGAAATAATGGTGTAATCAAGATTAGGTGACATGGCATTAAGACAAAAATTTAGCAAGTGGTATGATAATACAAGGCTTTAGGACAAAACATCTATATCCTACACTCATAAAATCAGGGAAGATCATGTTAGGATAGCTTCTATGTTTTAATTTCTGGGAACATTATGTAGGGAATTCAAGTAAATGGTTAACATAAGAATTATTGATGTATGTGTGACGGAAATGTAGCCACTAGAATTACGCAATTTGGAGTCCATATGAGTTAGATATGGTCTAATTAGTAAGCAGTGGTCAGAAAATGGTTAATTTAGGAAGAATATGTTAGGATAACTTCTGTGTTTTAATTTCTAGAAACATTCTGTAGGTATTAAAATACATAGTTAAGATATGAATTATAGATATATATGTCACGGATTTGTAACCACTGGAATCACTTAATTTGAAATTTTTATGAGGGAGATATGGACCGATTAGTAGGCAGAGATCAGAACCTATCCGAGAAGAAATAACCTGTACATCGAGGGAGTAATATCACCTTGATTTATTAATATTTCGCTAAACTATTCAACATAATAATTTTATCTTGAAATTGACACCAAGATCACCAACATCGGATTTCAATTGACGGAGTTATGCTCTGATTAGTAAGAGAAGGTTAGATGGGATGAAAACCTGCATCAAGAAAATAAAGAAATAAAATTAATATTAAAAAAGAAGAAGAATCTTATAAATGAAAATAATAAATGACTAGTATATGCCATAGCCATTGCCATTGTATGAACTTCTTACCATCTTAAGTGTGAAATTTTGACATGAAAATATTTTATAAAGTGATATTTGAAATGGCTATGTTCATGGCATGATTACCAATGATTTTTGGTAATAGTTATATTTTGAAGAACATACTTGTTATTGAAAGCATATTTTTGGCTATCATTGGTATGATAATACATGACATTAGGACAAAACACTCCTATCCTACACAAATAATTTCAACCAAATAATGGAGATTCAAGGGTTAGAAATTTGCCACCTAAAAAGGCAAACCTATCATACTTGATTATGACAAAAGAAAAAGGAAATGAATCCCTAAATCAAAGGGATGTTGTCCCATATCTTAAGGACATATTATCATAATTTTCAAAATACTAATCTCCTTTTCCTATGCATATCTTGACTAAGGAAGAGGAAGACAAGAACATAAGTTGTTTGTTTTCCAAAAATTCAATCAAGTGTAACCTAATTGTGATAAGGTAGACCCATGATCATGAAAGTTGAATTATTTGATAGTCTATATAAGCAAAACCCAACCTTATAGCATGAGAATTTCATCCAAGTGAGGGAGAGAAAAAAAAATAGATGCAAGGTAGAGTGAGGAAAGGAGAGGAAGAGAGGAAGAAAGGAAGAAAGAGGAAGGAGAAGTTTAAAGGACTAAGTGCTCCAATTAGTATGCAGTGGTCATAAATTGGTTAATCAGGGAAGAATATTTTAGGATATCTTATGTGTTTTAATTTCTGGTAACTTTTTGTAGGTAATTAAAATAAATGGTCAACATAAGAATTATAGATATATGTGTCACGGATTTTTAGCCACTAGAATAACTCAATTTGGAGTCCATATGAGGTAGATATGGTTTGATTAGTAAGTAGTGTTCAGAAAATGGTTAATCAGGGAAGATCATGTTAGGATAGCTTCTGTGTTATAATTTTTGGGAACATTATGTAAGGAATTAAAATACATGGTTAACATAAGAATTATATATATATGTGTGACGGAATTGCAGCCACTGGAATTACGCAATTGGGAGTCCATATGAGGTAGATATGGTCTAATTAGTAAGCAGTGGTCAGAAAATGGTTAATCAGGGAAGAATATGTTAGGATAGCTTCTGTGTTTTAATTTCTGGGAACATTCTATAGGGAATTAAAATACATAGTTAACAAATGAATTATAGATATATATGTCACGGATTTGTACCCACTGGAGTCACTTAATTAGGAATTTTTATGAGGGAGATATCGACCGATTAGTTGGTAGAGATCAGAACCTATCTGAGAAAATATAACCTGTACATTGAGGGAGTAATATCACCTTGCTTTATTAATATTTCGCTAAACTATTCAACTTGATAGTTTTAGATAATTGTTTTATCTTGAAATTGACACCAAGATCACCAACATCGGAGTTAAATTGGGGGAGTTATGCTCTGATTAGTAAGAGAAGGTTAGATGGGATAAAAACTTGCATCAAGAAAATAGTGAAATAAAATTAATTTTTTTTAAAAAAAGAATCTTATAAATGAAAATAATAAATAACTAGTATATGCCATAGCTATTGCCATTGTATGAACTTCTTACCATCTTAAGTGTGAAATTTTGATATGGAAATATTTTATAAAGTGATATTTGAAATAGTTATGTTCATGGCATGATTACCAATGATTTTTGGTAATAGTTATATTTTGAAGAACATACTTGTTATTGAAAGCATATTTTTGGCTATCATTGTGAAAAGAAAAGAAATGAGCACGGTCACATGGCAATCCGTGTGGTGCACCAGTAGGGGATGCCCTACCAACGGTTATGATCATGTTAATGAGAAAAGAAAGAGAAAGTGGGCCATGTCGGACGGAGCGAGAAAAGCCTGTACCAGAGAGTAGAAAATACTCACCCTGACCGGGGTAGCTTGATATGAGAATAAATTGATAGTCATCATATGATATTCATGATTTTCATGATTTTTGGGCTACCAGTCCAATTTCTATATCCTAGTCCAAGTCTATGTTTTATTTCTTCCTTGGGCTATCCAATTGGCTTGCTAAAAATTCATGTGAAGTAGAAAAACTCTATATGAAGTGTCCATAGGTAAAAGCCCAATTTATGGGTGGAGATACTAAACTTAGTAACTTTTGCTCTTAAATTAAGAAAAATTACCCTAATCCGATCTTCTTGAAATTTTAAGACATTTACTTACTTCACAAAAATTTATCTTCCTTACCTAAGAATTTCACCTTTCTTTAGCATGTTTATTTCTAATATTTCCTCTTAGGTTTTCTTTCTTTACCTATTTCATTAATATTAGAACATTTCTATACATACACGTAAGGTGAAGAATTTCTAAGGATTATATTTCCTTAGTTATCTAAAAATTGTCTAATAAATTTTATTTCTTTAATTAAATATTTATGTACCTTTATCAATAAAAGAAATGAAATTATGGATGTTACTTTGAATACTTTTGTACTTTTATTAATACATGAAATGAAATTAGGGATGTTACATTTCCCTTGCTTGGCTGATATTATTTGTGTAGGATAAGGATGTTTTGTCATAATGCCATGTATTATTACCTACTTGCTAAAATTATAAATGTAGGATATAGATGTTTTGTCCTAATTCCATGTATTATTACCTATTTGCTGAAATTATGAATGTAGGATATAGATATTTTGTCCTAATGCCATGTGACATAATCTTGATTATTATTATTATACTATTTCCTTACATGGCTCTTATTTTTCTCTCTTGGATTTGGGCTCATTCTTGCCCCATTTCCTTTGCTTTGGTTGAAATTCTAACTTTTATAGAGGGGTTGGTCACATTTTCATGATTTTTAGGCTATCGGTCCAAGTTGTATATCTTAATCCAAGTCTATGTTTTATCTCTTGCTTGGACTATCCAATTGGCTTGCTAGAAACTCACGTGAAGTGAAAAAAATCTATATGAAGTGTCCATAGGTGAAAGCCCATTGTGTGGGTGGAGATGTTAAACTTAGGAACTCTAACTCTTGAATTAGGAAAAAGTAACCTAATCCAATCTTCATGAAATTTTAAAACCTTTACTTACTTCCCAAAAATTTATCTTCCTTACTCAAGAATTTTGCCTCTCTTTAGTATGTTATTTCTAATTTTTTCTGTTAGGTTTTCTCTCTTTACTTATTCCTTTAATGTTAGAAACATTTTTTATGTATACACATGAGGTGAATAATTTCTAAAGCTTTTATTTCCTTAAATATCCACAAATTGTCTAATAAATTTTATTTCCTTAATTAAATATTTATGTACCTTCATTAATAAAATAAACAAAATTAGGGATGTTACCAAAACCCCTAACCCTAGGCTTTTTTAATTGAATTCCTTATTTACTTAATTGTGACTTCATCTCTATAGAATTACATTGATTTAGATAGCATATTTCATAGAACTCGAGTAATTGATCTTTGTTCTCTATGGGATATGACCCGTATGCCGGACTCGCTACAGCTATGTTGTGTGCTTCCGGTTAACTAGTGAAACATACACAACAAGTTTTTGGTGCCATTGCCGGGGAACGATAGTGTTAATATTAGATATTTTGCGAAATAGCTAGACTAGATCCTTTTTCTTTTAATTGTTTTGCATAATTTTATCTTGTTGATTTTTGCCTCTTTTCTTCCTTTGTAGGTGTGTTTCTATTTTATGCAAAGAGATCATGAATTCTTTGCAGAATTTGACCCGCAGATTGAATGCACCTTACGAAGGAGAAGAAGAAAACAGTAGCAAGATCCTGCTCCTGTTATGGCAGATAGAGATAACAAATCTCTTAAAGATTTCACTGCCCCAGATACTCATGGCCTAAATCCTTGTTTTGTCAGACCAATTGTTGAGGCCAACAATTTTGAGCTAAAGCCTTCTCTTTTATAGATGGTTCAACAGAATCAATTTGGAGGGTTACCTATTGAAGACCCCAATCTCCATCTATCAGTCTTTTTGGAATATTGTGACACCCTAAAGCTGAGTGGAGTATCATCTGATGCCATTAGATTGAGATTATTCCCATTCTCTCTGCGGGACAAGGCCCGTGCATGGTTGCGTTCTCTTCCATCAGGGTCTATCACTACTTGGCAGCAATTATCTCAAGCCTTTTTAACTAAGTACTTTCCCTCAAGTAAGACAACCCATCTTAGGAACTAAATCACTACCTTTGCTCAAAAGGATGGTGAGTCATTGTATGAAGCTTGGAAGAGATTTAAAGAACTTCTCAAACTATGCCCACACCATGGGTTGGAGAAATGGCTCATAGTCCATACATTATACAATGGACTAATATATAGCACCTGTATGTTTATGGATGCTATAGCTAGAGGAGCTTTGATGAATAAAACAGTAGATGAGGTTTATAAACTTATTGAAGATATGGCTCAAAATCCTTACTCCTAGTCTAGTGAGAGGCGGTCATCCAGAAAATCAGCAAGTATGTATAAAGTTGATGTATTTAATCATCTAACTTCTAAAGTCGATGCATTGCTTCAAAAATTAGATAAATTAAGCATGAATGCTGTTGGTTCCTCTCCATATTCTGCATGTGAGATCTGTGGATGTGTTGGCCATGTGGCCAATGAATGCCAGCTTGGAAACCCTGCACCTCAGGATTTTGGACAGGTAAATTTTGTGACTAATAATAAGAGAAACAACCCCTACAACAACACCTACAATATGGGCTGGAGAAATCACCAAAATATTTCATACAAGCCTAATGTGAATCAGCCTTAGAATAATTTTAGGCAACCTCTTAGATTTCAAAATCAGAGGCCATTCAATCCTCTTGCACAACCAAAGTCAAATCTGGAGGTTCTAGTAGAAAATTTCATTGCTACTCAGACAAAACAAAATGATGAGTTTAGAGCCCAGAATCACTCAATGAATGAGGCTATAAAAGATTTAGCCTCTAAGGATGACTCGCTTCCTACCCATAGTAAGATGTTGGAAACTCAAATAGCACAATAAGTGAGCCTATCTAATAGGAACTTTGGCAAATTTCTAAGCCAGATTGAGAACCCTAGAGAGCACTACAATGCCATTATCCTGAGAAGTGGTAAACAATTGGCTGAATCAGAGAGAAGTAGAGAGATAAAAGAAGAAAAACCTCAGGCTAAATCTAAGAAGAGAAGAGAAAAGAAATTAGAAGAAGAGGAAAAGAAGGAAGAAGAGCTCAAATATATGGCTCATGCACCTTACAAGCCACCAATCCTTTTTCCTCAAAGATTGGTCAAGGCTAAATTAGAGAAGCAGTATGGAAAGTTTCTGAATGTTATGAAGAAATTGAACATTAATATCCCTTTCCTAAAAGCCATCTCCCAAATGCCATCTTATGCGAAGTTTCTGAAAGAAATCCTCTCAAATAAGAGGAAAATTGAAGAGCATGCTGTTGTGGCACTGACAGAGGGATCCAGTACATTAATTCAAAATAAGCTGCCACAAAAGCTTAAGGATCCCAAAAGCTTTTCCATTCCTTGCTTTATTAGAGAAATGAAGATTAATAAAGCCTTATGTGATCTTGGAGCAAGTGTGAACCTCATGGCTCTTTCAGTCTGCAAGAAGCTTCAAATGGGTGACTTGAGGCCTACCACTATTTTTCTTCATTTGACTGACGGATCCATTAAGCATTCAGTAGGTATTTTAGAGGAAGTTCCTCTAAAGGTAGGTAAGTTTTTCATACCAGTTGATTTTTTCATTTTAGAGATGGAGGAAGATGAAAAAATATCCATCATTCTTGGAAGGCCTTTCCTAGCCACAGTTGGTGCAAACATTAATATCAAAGATGGAAAGATTTTTTTGAATGTAGGGAATGAGAAAGTGGAGTTTAATTTAGCTGATACAATAAACTCTCCATCTCTAAGTGAATCTTGCTGTATGATTGGCTTACTTGAACCTAATATGAACGATAATATCTTGAATTTTCTCCTTCTAACCCACTTGAGTTATGCTCTATGAAAAGTTCTTGTGTTTATGTTAAACAAGGGGAAGAAAAGCATGTTGTTTAGGAGGCAATCCAAACTCCAAAAGTAGAACCTAAGCCACCTCCTCTTAACTTTAATAGAGCTAAGGAAGAAAGGAATGAGCCTAGAGGATCCTTGAAAACTATTGGGCAAAGTCTTAAACACCATACTAAGAGGCAATGGAGCAAAAATATAGTTATTCAAACTTTCTTAAAACCTCCTTGAGCAAAAGAATGAAAAGGAGTCGAGCTAATGACTTTAAACAAGTGCTTTGTGGGAGGCAACCTACATTTTAATTTTTGAGTTTCCTTTTTTTTTAGTTTCATTGCTTTTAGTTTTGTTTTTATCTTTAATTTTAGTTTATTTATTAGGTTATAGGATTAATGAGTGTTTCCATTTCCTTTTTAGGTCAATTCCATGTCCCCAAGGTTGGAGAAAAGAATGATATACAAAGGGAATTCAAAATAATAAAAAATAGAGGCAAAATTCAAGAAAATAGAAGTTCCAAGATGAAACATGGGTGACCTGTGTCACAGAGCACACTCTTGCTTCAAATGCGGGCCAAAATAAGGAGAAATTGGCCACTCCAGTGCCAAGCACGGGCAAGCTGTGCTTCCTATCACGGTCGTGCCCCAGGTCCAGACCCAACACTGCCTCCTTATGTTGCTTAACATAAGCTTTTCCTATGAATTTTGGTGACTCCAGCAACAAGCATGGACTAGCAGTGCTCCCTACCACGGTTGTGCCCCAGGTACTAAGCCAACACTCCCTCCCCATGCTAGCCAAGACAGGCCACTTCTAAGAATTTTTAGAAATCTAGCGCAAAACACGGGCTAGCCATGCTTTTAAGCACAGCCGTGCTTGGGGCCTAGGATAGTTTTTCCCCATGTTTTTCTTCTAATTTTCCTCTCTTGTTTCATTCCCCTTCTTCCCGTGCCCTAGCTGTGCCTCACCCAGCCTTGCTTCGTGCTCTTTCTCTCTATAAATCCCATATTCTCCGCCTCCAAATCTTAACCCAATCCCATGCTCCAGACCCCAAAATACCTTCCTCTCCTTTCCCTTTCATCCCTATTTGCCCGTGTTCCTCCCTTCTTATTTCTTTATTTCCTTATTTCTCTCCCTCTCGGTCTCCCTTTCACCGAAACACCCAAGCTTTCCCTATCTCTTTCCACTTTGATCTCTATCCCTCTTTCCTTTACAATATGAGCTCTTTGCTTTCCCAACCACACTGTAACCATCAACCTCTTTTTTCCCCACTCCCTTTGCAATTCCCTGTCATCTGGAATCTGAATGCATATTTCTCCTTCCTATTGATATGTCATGTTATTTTCTTGAGGACAAGAAAAGGTTTAAGAATGGGGGAGTTGATAAAGGGAAAAATTGAGTATTTAATGGTTATATTTTATCCCCTAATTAATAGAAAACTTGTAATTATTTCCCTGCTTCTGGTTATGCTTTGCTTTAGATACTGATTTGGTTTGTTTTATGTTTGTAGTTGAGCAAAAGAGGCTAATAAGCAAGGGAAAACACTCATGTAAAGGGCCATATGGACTTGGAACAAGTTGAGGAGGATGTAAGGAGGCAACACAGAAGAAATTGGCAAAATTTGAGCTTGGCAGCCCCCAACATAGCCAGGTCATGCTTGGTGTTGCATTAAGCACGGCCAGGCCGTGCTTTGTGCAAAAAGTGGAGGAATTCCCAAATTTCCAACATGAAGCACAGACAGGCCATGTTAGGAAGCATGGCCGTGCTTCGTGTTCGTATAATCCGTATTTTTTTAGGGTTTTGAGCAGCCAAAGTGATATATATACATGAGAAAACACAGAGAAAGACATTTAGACTCATATAGATGACTTAGACTTAGTTTTAGGCTTTGGAAACACTCTTACATTAGATTTAGTTTAGAATCATTGTTTAATTTATGTTCTTAGAGTATATTTGAGATTGATTCAAGTTTGTATCTCCTATTATTTATGTTCTGCAATCCAAGTTTTATCTTTCCATCTTTACTTCTACTTTTACTTCTACTCTTTCTTTTAGTTGTATTGAACATATATGATTTCATTATTGAATTCGATGATGATTTATCTTTCCATTATACTTGAGTAGATATTGATCTAGGGTTTTGGTAAACCCACTTATGATGTGATGATACATTTTTAATTGGAATTGTTAGTGTCACACCCCAAATGTTAGGGCACGTGAAACACGTATACCATAAACATATATTTTCCATAAATATGAATATTTCAATCCTTTATCAAGGAAACAGATACAAATAGGTTCTCCCATACATATTGTAACAACTCCATTTATGTAAATTTTTTTTTTTTTAAAATACCATGAAGTTATTACCTCGTTACAACTTAACTCAATATAACATTTATTTAATTTATACAATACTGAGTTTCCATACACACTATTATTTTACAAACTACACACCATTATTTTACAAACATTTGTACAAAGATACATATTAGTTCTAATCATCTATATCGACTACTTCCGGGGACACTGGTTCGGGTGGCACGTCCACCGGAATCTCAGTTACATCTACGACAGTTACATCAGAAATAACTGGAAGTTGCCCAAGGTAGGGCACCTCGATCCAACGTACAGAGATAATAAGTGTCATACAGAATATCTGCATATTTATTCTTCTAAACATGATATGGAAATATAGTGAGAATTAAATCCCAGTAAGTTCAACAATAAATCATAATTTACCATCAATATAGTTCATCACGTCATGTTCAGCTGTATAAACTACAGAAAATATCTTTAGGTCACATGAATGCACTTTATCATGCACATGAAAATTATACAGTTATGACATGTATGGCATGAATAACTATTTTTCGAATTTCATATGATGGCTATCCACTTATTCTTACTTCAAGCTACCCCGGTCAGGGTGAGTATTCTCTACTTTTCGGTACGGGCTTATCTCGCTCCGTCCGACATGGCACACTTTCTCTTTCTTTTCTTATTAACATGATCATAACCGTTGGTAGGGCGTCCCCTACTGGTGCACCACACGGATTGCCATGTGACCGTGCTCATTTCTTTTCTTTTCACAATGATAGCAAAAAATATGCTTTCAATAACAAGTATGTTCATCAAAATATAACTATTACCATAAATCATTGGTAATCATGCCATGAACATAACCATTTAAAATATCACTTTATAAAACATTTCCATGTCAAAATTCCATACTAATACCTTGGTAACTGGATAGTAATTGTAGTCTGTAAACAGCGCACCAGAAAAGTTCCCAAGAAAGAGAGGTGGGTCACTAATGGACACACTTAAGTACCATGTCTTTCCTTGCCAGAGCTTTCCTTAGACATGCACTTTTCACAATCACAATTTTGTTTTCCAGTAACTAGAATAATTCTTTTCTGATGTGAAAATACTGCAACCACGGAGCATACTAAGATTTTTCAAATAAAACCGGCACTTTCAAAACTTCTTGTAAATTTATATGAGTACTAGGGTAAATTCCATGTTAAAAATTACACACTTAAAATGGTAGTAAGTTCATGCAATGGCAATGGCTATGGCTATACTAGTAATTTGTTAAGATTCATCTTCTTTTTAAAATACTAATTTTATTTCTTTATTTTCTTGATGCAGGTTTTCATCCTATCTAACCTTCTCTTACTAATCAGAGCATAACTCCCTCAATTTAACTCTGATGTAGGTGATCTTAGTGTCAATTTCAAGATAAAACAATTATCTAAAACTATTATGTTGAACATTGTAGCGAAATATTAAGAAATCAAGGTGATATTACTCCCTAAATGTACAGATTATTTCTTCTCGTGTAAGTTCTGACCTTTACTGACTAATTAGACCATATCTCCCAAATTTGAACTCCAAATTGAGTTATTCCAGTTGGTAAAAATCCATGAGCCCTATATCTATAATTGTTATCTTGGCGTACGATTTTAACTCCCTACAGAATATTTTCCAGAAATTCAAAAACTAAAGCTTTAATAACATATTCTAAATAAACATTTTCTGACCTCTGCTTACTAATTAGCTTATATCTACCTCAAATGGACTTCAAATTGAATGATTCCAGTGCCTAAAATTCCATGACACATTTATCTTTAATTCTTATGTTAATAATTTATTTTAATTCCTTACAGATACTTCTCAGAAATTAAACTACCGAAGCTATCCTAACATATTTTTCCCTGATGACCCATTTTCTGACCTTTGTCTACTAATCGGCTCATATCTCCCTCATATGGACTCCAAATTGAATGATTCCAGTGGCTAAAAATCCATGACATACATATATTTAATTCTTATGTTAACCATTTATTTTAATTCCCTACCAATAATTCCCAGAAATTAAATTACCAAAGCCATTCTAACATATTCTTCCCTGATGATTCATTTTCTGACCTTTGACTACTAATCAGACCATAGCTACCTCATATGGACTCCAAATGGAATGATTCCAGTGGCTAAAAATCCATGACACATTTATCTTTAATTCTTATGTTAACCATTTATTTTAATTCCTTATAGATTGTTCCCAGAAATTAAAATACCGAAGCTTAAAATTCTGCCACCCATAGCCATAACCATGCAGAACTATCTACACCAACCTAAGTATTCAAACATACATCACATGCAAGATCAATATGTAACATGATATAGCAACATCATGACCAATCATAAAAGTTCTAAGATCAAAATCTCATACAAATATTATAAGTTTCAAAAGTTTTCTTCAAAAAGAAATATTGTTAAACTTACTTGGAGCACTTAGTCTTCTAGACTTCTCCTTCCTCTTTCTTCCTTTCTTCCTCTCCTTTCCTCACTCTACCTTGCTTCTATTTTTTTTTCTCTCCCTCACTTGGACGAAATTCTAATGTTGTAAGGGTGGGTTTTCTTATATAGACCACCAAATAATTCACCTTTCATGATCATGGGTCTACCTTATCACAATTAGGATACACTTTGTTGAATTTTTGGAAAACAAACAACTTATGTTCTTGTCTTCCTCTTCCTTAGTCAAGATATGCATAGGAAAAGGAGATTTGTATTTTGAAAATTATGATAATATGTTCTTAAGATGTGGGACAAGGTCCCTTTGATTTAGGGATTCATTTCCATTTTCTTTTGTCTTAAACAAGTATGATAGGTTTGCCTTTTTAGGTGGCAAATTTCTAGCCCTTGAATCTTCATTATTTGGTTGATATTATTTGTGTGGGCTATGAATGTTTTGTCCTAATACCATGTATTATCATACCACTTGCTAAAATTATGAGTGTAGGATATAGATGTTTTTGTCCTAAAGCCTTGTATTATCATGCCACTTGCTTAAGTGATGAATGTAGAATCACACCACTTGCTAAATTTTTTGTCTTAATGCCATGTAACCTAATCTTTATTCTTATTATTATATCATCATCTAATTTATTTTATTTTAGTTTTCCTCTTGGATTTGGGCTTATTCCTACCCATTATGGGCTTGTCCTACCCATTTTCCTTGCTTTGGATAAAATTCTTCCTTTCTTGGTGGGCTTGGTCACATTTTCATAATTTTTGGGCTATTTGTGAAATTACTATATCCTGGTCCAAGTCTATGTTTAATTTCTTGTTTAGGTTATCCAATGGGCTTGCTAGAAACTTATGTGAAGTGGAAAAAACTCTATATGAAGTGTCCATAGGTAAAAGCCCAATGTATGGGTAAAGATTTTAAACTTAGTAACTATTTTTCTTGAATTAGGAAAAATTACCCTAATTCAATGTTCTTTGAAATTTTAAGACCTTTACTTGTTTCTAAAAATTTATCTTCCTTATCCAAGAATTTTGCATCTCTTTAGTATGTTATTTCTAATTTCTTTCCTATTAGATTTTCCTTCTTTATTTGTTCTCTTAATGTTAGAAACATTTTCTATGCATATACCTAAGGTGAAGAATTTCTAAGGATTATATTTCCTTAGATATCTAAAATATTGTCTAATAAATTTTATTTCCTTAATTAAATTTTTTATGTACCTTTATCAATAAAAGAAACGAAATTAAGGATGTTACACATATACCATATACAGATCAAGTCCATAAACATTAATGTATAGTAGAAGCAGGGATTCTGCCTGTGGCGTTCAGAGCATACTCTAAAGTACAAATACAATATAAATCAAAATCTATGAGCCATGGAAACAAAATAGGCTCACCCAGAGATCATGTTGTCTAGCTGGTCAACTATCTGAAGGGGAATGATCAAATTCTATATCCTTATCTGAAAAACATATAAATATCATGTAGTGAGTTTGAAAACTCAGTGAGTAAATAATACCTCCTATGACCTCTTATGTCAACATATGGATGTACTCATATTTTAAAATTTGTCACAGAAAATACAATTCAAAAGTACATTCATATGGGACCCGCATTTTAAATTATCTCAGTTTATATCACATTTAGATATTCAAAATCATATGCAATACGGTATGATCATTATTCAAATATTGTAATGCATCAAAGCCTTTCACATGAAAACATTAGGGGGATCCCATATCAAAACCACCACATCAGAGTTCAGGTACTTCCGTATTTTGTTGATGTAGGATTTACCTAAAGTTAGCATCCCACTGAGGTTTGCCCTACCACCATTCAAGAGGACATGCAAAAGGACTCTAATATGGGTATTTCCCAAGCACATAGCAAGGGAAGGCAAATCACATCTCATATAGTTGGCATCTCGCTCATATAAGAGGCATCCCGCTCTTTTTCACATATCATATCCCGTGTGTTGGCCGACATACGAGGCTATCACCACCCCCTGCTAACTTGGTTATTAAGGTGCACTAGGGCTAACATCACCTACTATTAGCAGAAAGTGTTTCCAATAGGATTCCTCCACAGAAAATACCATATGTGCATATGCCATATAATCCAGTATAAAATTCTCAATATAATGCAGACTTTCAGTTTCAGTATAGATTCATTTGTCATAAATTTTCCATTCAGGGTTTATCACATGTACATGCCCTTTCTCGAGACAATCATATAGCTTTATAAATAATGCCACATTCATTAATATTCACTTTATTATTTAATGAGAAATACATGTGAAATTAGGTACACCATGAGTTCAGAAATCCAGTTTCAAAACTATACTCTTCTTGAATTGTATTTCAAATTGTAGGCAACTCATATAATTTTAAAGCATTTCAGTAACATATAAAAGTGTAAATATCTCCTAAACATAATCATATATGTACTTAAAGATCAAGAAGCGTATAGGGCAAGCTATAGGAAGAATCATCTACTCACAAGGTAAGGGCTCCAAATTGGACAGCGCTAAAATACACTTTTCCAATCCACATTTGATTGAACAGGCTTCAAAAATGTGTTTGGAGGGTCCAAAAATTAAGAAAATGACTCTGAGAACTTGGTCACTATTCATGGCCGAAAAAAACTATTCACTGCCGAAAAACGCTTTATCGCCAAAAAATACTATTCACCAAGAACAAAAAGTTGTCAGATAGCTGAAAAATTTCATATATTAAGGTTTATCTAACTCTTGAATTCATCTTTGGTGTCAGATTTCCAATTTGAGGTCTCTAACTAAGAGTTTCAAAACTTACTTTTTTTTAAGATTTTCAACTTTCGATCTTCGGTGATTCAACGGCTGATTTGAGAAATTGTTTGGTCAAAATTGTAGTACTCTCCATGCTGAATCCATTGGTACCATTAGTTTTGAAATCGGAGGCCTATAGACACTCTAGATCTAGAAATAAAAATGGAGGTTACTATTCACACTATTTCACTATTGATTGATTTAAAAAATTCTACAATTCTTTGCATCGGTTTTCATCTCCCTCTTCCCCTTTTTCTTTTATTTTTTATAATAATAATAATAATTATTATTTAATAATTGTATAATGGAATTTTATTTTATATATATTCATATAAATACCGTTTTTCATCCTAAAACATCCCATAAATTTTTAAAAATGTACATTCTTATAAAACTTTAGTTGAACTTTGAAATCATGATTTTTCTTGATAAAAATCTTAATATAACAAATCACAAAATATATATCTTTATACATAATAAAAGAAAGAATATTTCTAAAAATAAAACAAAAATTTATTAGTGACCAATATAATTATTTTAAGCAAAAAAATAATTATTTTAATTAAAAGTATACTTACTTTTAGCAAAACATAATCATTTTTTTAAACAAATAAAAATATATTTGTTTATAGCAAAACATTATCATTTCAAAAAAGAAATTACGGGATATTACAATTGGAGCCCTGATTGAGATTATTTGTAGTTAATGAGGATTGTCTATTATGCATCTATTATAAGAGTTAATGAATGTTTGGCAAATATTTATTGTAACAACCTCTTTTTTTTTCCTTTATTATTATACAATATTGAGTTCACATACATGTCATTAATCAAAACAGACGTATAACATATCAAACACATAGATATTTACATCTTGTTTATTTTGGTTGACCAATTCCGGAGATACAGGTGCGGGTGGTTGCACCTTCACCGGGATCTGAGCCAACTCGACCACAAACATCTTATTTGATTCTGAAATCTGCCCAACATAAAGTAACTCGATCCAATGTGCACTAAAAGCCAGAGCCTTAAAAACAAAAGCTGCATAAATAGTTTTCTGAACATGATATGGAAATATAGTGAGAATTAAATCCCAGTAAGTTCAACAATAAATTATCATCAGTAAAGGTCATCACGTCATGTTCTGCTGTATAAACTACAGAAAATATCTTTGGTCACATGAATGCATTATATCTATGCACATAAGGATCATACTGTAATGACATGTATGATATGATTAACTATTTTTCGAAATATCATATGATGGCCATCAACTTATTCTCATTTCAAGCTACCCCGGTCAGGGTGAGTATCCTCTACTCTCCGGTACGGGCTTTTCTCGCTCCGTCCGACATGGCCCACTTTCTCTTTCTTTTCTCATTATCAAGATCATAACCGTTGGTAGGGCGTCCCCTACTGGTGCACCACACGGACTGCCATGTGACCGTGCTCATTTCTTTTCTTTTCACAATGTTAGCCAAAAATATGCTTTCAATAACAAGCATGTTCATCAAAATATAACTATTACCATAAATCATTGGTAATCATGCCATGAACATAACCATTTCAAATATCTCTTTATAAAATATTTCCATGTCAAAATTTCACACTTAAGATGGTTAGATGTTCATACAATGGCAATGGCTATGGCTATACTAGTCATTTATTAAGATTCATCTTCTTTTTTAAATACTAATTTTATTTTCTTTATTTTCTTGATGCAGGTTTTCATCCTATCTAACCTTCTCTTACTAATCAGAGCATAACTCCCTCAATTTAACTCTGATGTAGGTCATCTTGGTGTCCATTTCAAGATAAAACAATTATCTAAAACTATTATGTTGAACATTGTAGCCAAAAATTAATAAACAAAGGTGATATTACTCCCTCAAATTACAGGATGGTTCCTCTCGGATAGGTTTTGACCTTTACTGACTAATTATACCATATCTCCCAAATTGGAACTCCAAATTGAGTTATTCCAGTTGGTAAAAATCCATGAGCCATATATCTATAATTGTTATGTTGGCGCGCTATTTTAATTCCCTACCTAATATTCTTAGAAATTCAAAAACTAAAACATTAATAACATACTCTTCCCTGAATAAACATTTTCTGACCTCTGCTTACTAATCGGATCATATCTACCTCATATGAACTCCAAATTGCATAATTCCAGTGGGTATATTTCCATGAGACATAGATATATAAGGTTCATGTTAACCATTTATTTTAATTCCATACAGATAATTCCCAGAAATTAAAATACAAAAGCTGTCCTAACATAATCTTCCCTGATGAACCATTTTCTGACCTTGGCTTACTAATCGGACCATATCTGCCACATGTGGACTCCAAATTGAATGATTCCAGTGGATAAAAATCTATGACACACATATCTTTAATTCTTATGTTAACTATTTATTTTAATTCCCTACCAATAATTCCCAGAAATTAAATTACCGAAGCTATCCTAACATATTATTCCCTGATGATTCATTTTCTGACCTTTGACTACTAATCAGACCATAGCTACCTCATATGGACTCCAAATGGAATGATTCCAGTGGGTGAAAATCCGTGACACATATATCTTTAATTCTTATGTTAACCATTTATTTTAATTCCTTATAGATTGTTCCCAGAAATTAAAATACCGAAGCTTAAAATGCTGTCAACCATAGCCATACCCATGCAGAACTATCTACACCAACCTAAGTATTCAAACATACGTCACATGCAAGATCAATATGTAACATGATATAGCAACATCCATGATCAATCATCAAAGTTCTAAGATCAAAATCTCATATAAATATTATGAGTTTCAAAGGTTTTCTTCAAAAAGAAATATTGTTAAACTTACCTGGAGCACTTAGTCCCCTAGACTTCTCCTTCCTCTTTCTTCCTTTCTTCCTCTCCTTTCCTCACACTACCTTGCTTCTATTTTTGCTCTCCCTCACTTGGACGAAATTCTAATGTTGTAAAGGTGAGTTTTCTTATATAGACCACCAAATAATTCACCTTTCATGATCATGGGTCTACCTTATCACAATTAGGATACACTTTGTTGAATTTTTGGAAAACAAACAACTTATGTTCTTGTTTTCCTCTTCCTTAGTCAAGATATGCATAGAAAAAGGAGATTTGTATTTTGAAAATTATGATGATATGTTCTTAAGATATGGGGCAAGATCCCTTTAATTTAGGGATTCATTTCCTTTTTCTTTTGTCTTAATCAAGTATGATAGATTTGCCTTTTTAAGTGGCAAATTTCTAGCCCTTGAATTTTCCTTACTTAACTAAAATTATTTGTGTAGGATAATGATGTTTTGTCATAATGCTATGTGTTATTACCCACTTGCTAAAGTTATGAATGTAGGATATAGATGTTTTTGTCCTAAAGCCTTGTATTATTATGCCACTTGCCAAAATGATGAATGTAGAATCACACTACTTGCTAAATTTTTGTCTTAATGCCATGTCACTTAATCTTGATTACACTAATATTTCATCACTTTAATTTTATTTTTATTTTTATTTTTTCCTCTTGGGTTTGGGCTCATTCTTGCCCATTTTCCTTACTTTGGTTAAAATTCTACCTTTCATAATGGGCTTGGTCACATTTTCATGATTTTTGGGCTATTGGTCCAATTTCTATATCCTAGTCCAAGTCTATGTTTTATTTCTTCCTTGGGCTATCCTATTGGCTTGCTAAAAATTCATGTGAAGTAGAAAAACTCTATATGAAGTGTCTATAGGTTAAATCCCAATTACGGGTGGAGATACTAAACTTAGTAACTTTTGCTCTTAAATTAAGAAAAATTACCATAATCCGATCTTCTTGAAATTTTAAGACCTTTACTTACTTCACAAAAATTTATCTTTCTTTACCTAAGAATTTCACCTTTCTTTAACATGTTTATTTCTAATATTTCCTCTTAGGTTTTCTTTCTTTACCTATTCCATTAATATTAGAACATTTCTATGCATATATGTAAGGTGAAGAATTTCTAAGGAAAATATCTAAAAAATTACGGGATGTTACATTTATCATGTCTTAGGTTATTAATCGATGAACTGAAGGGTGAAAGTTAATACCGAAACCTAATAGTTAATTAGGGATATCTTAATCACGAAAGTATTTTAAGGTTCTCTAAGAATTGAATTAATTAATGGGCACGAGAAAACCTATTAATTGAATCACATGGTTAGCATAGAACTTAATGGACTTAGGTTGAATTAAGAACCACGAAAGTAGGCAATTAGATTAAGCTAAGTATGATTAGTAATGCTTGAAAGAGGTTATTAGTTAATTAAGGTTAAACCATCCTCAATTACTCAGATGATTACAATTAGAGGTAAATATTGATTGTTGAATATCATAAGTGTGGTAAACCCTAACCCTAGGCTTTGTTAATTGAATTCCTTATTTACTTAATTGTGACTTCATTTATATCGAATTACATTGATCTAGATAGCATATTTCGTAGTACTCTAGTAATTTATCTTTGTTCTTTGTGGGATATGACCCGTACTCGCCAGACTATCCCATGTTTTTTAAAGCTTTCCTTATCTATTTCCCTTTCGGTCTCCATCCCTCTTCCCTCTGCAACTCGAGCACTTTCCTTTCCTAGCCACACCGTAACCATCAACCTCTTTTTTCCCCACTCCCTCTACAATTCCCATCCTCCCAACATCTTCTCCTTCATCTAGGTCCAACTAATCCATGCCCTATTCCCATTCCCATGCTTACCACCCATTCCTTTCCTAAGCCCAAAAAAATCCTTCCCTGCACCAACTTTCTCCCCATCATAGAAGCATTCTCCCTTACTAACCTAAAAACTTCACCCGTGCCCATCCCTACAATAGCACTCCCAAGTTCCTCCCTGCACTGGACTCCATTGCCTCCTGCTAGCATTACTATTGGGCTTCCCTCCAGGTAACTAATTCTCTGTCATTATTGTTTATACATTAGATTTTCTGAACATTTTTTGCAAAATTTGGCTTTGAGTGTGCTGCATTTTCTGCTTCCTTCGACTTGTTATTCTAGATTCCTTCAACTTGGGAAAACTCTGCTATAATTTCTTTTGTTCTTAGTTTGTGTTTAGTTGGATGAATTCATTTAAGAATACATGTTCTATGTGCTGTAGAATTTCATGAATGGTCATATTAACTCATTGAATTTGATTATTACACTAGTTTTTCTAGAAGAATTATGGAGCATTGGGAATTATATGTTTTACTCAAAATTCTCTGTCTGAGTTGACATTGCCTTGTGCTTAACTTATCTTGAAGTTGGTTAAATTGTGTTAAGCCAAGCAATGTTAGTTCTGCTTGATTAGACAGTTTTTCTATTGGATTACATTGCTAGTCTTTTCTTCACCGGTTTACCTAGGACATTCTGTCTAATTTGGACAACTGAGTTTGAAGTTGAATAGAATTTGAACAGAATGAATTTGACTTTGCTTTGCATTCGAGGACTTGTTCTTCACTGATTATTGCTCTAATAGTTACTAATTATTGTTGGCACATTTGAATAAGCTTTGCACATTTGATATTTACTTAATCTGCTACTGGCTAACTATTGGTTGTTTATTCAATTCTCTTTATACTTTGTTTATTATACCCAATGGGGCCCAAAAAGCCAGAATTGGCTAATCTTCCTCTCAATCCAAGCAACTAGGTAGAGGACAGATTCAAAGACTGTCCTAACCTCCTCATCAAATAAATGATTATGGTATCATGTTTGTTGATGATAATTAACGGACACAATACAATACTTTAGTTAAACGGGAAATGCTGAGTACCCGATACATGGATGAGGAGTGTTTGGACCGGTTAGGACTTTTAATCGATGTTCGCTATCTCGTTGATCGGATTGGGTGGAATACATTCATTGGATTATGTTACCCAGCCTATGCCCAGACCACCTTAGAGTCCTTTAGTTCAATGAATGTGGTCCTGTTTCGGGGTCCAGGCATAAAACATGGCCAGATTAAATTCAGATTATTTGACCATACATTTAATTTATCATTGGCTCAATTTAATGCATTATTCTGATTGCCTCTTTGGGGAGATAGATCAGTCCCCTCAAGTTTTCTTGCTCAACATTTTTGGAACTCTATTTCTGTTGAGGGGCAATATAATGCATCAAGTTCGAAAGCCTCTTTTATTTGCAATCCTAATTTTAGATATTTATAGTGCTAGATGACTCATTGTTTTTGGTAGAACTGAAAGTGATGGGGTTGCAAATAAAAGAGAGCTTTATTTTCTTTGGGCTATGTTAAACGGTCATAAGATGGATACTGGAGCCTTCATAGCCTAAAAGATGGCTAGGGTGGGTAATGCTATGAGTGGCAAAATAATCATAGGGGGTCTAGTGATTGCATTAGCTAAAGGGTTAGGATTTGAGGTAAATCTTCAGGATTTGCAACCAATTGCCGACAACAGCATGATTGATTTGGAATCCTATTTGCATATGAAATTGATTGTTAGAAGAAATGTTGACTATTAGCTATGTCTCTGTGGTCATAATATCTTTTTCCTCCCTAATCCCACTAGAACTACAGTCACTAATGAGGATAATTGGATATACCATCTAGAAGAAGGTAGGGAGGGTGACGATGAACCTGAGAAAGATGAATTCCCCCATGAGCCACTGCTGGCTATACCAACCCCACCCTCTACCCACTTCACTGACACTGCAGGTCTTTCCCATGTTTTGTAAGAGGACCAACAATCTATCTCCTCACGGTTTTGCCGAATTGAGGAGGAACAAATAGTACAAAGGGCCACCCTACATGCAATCCATGATTCAATCCAAAGTATGCAGGAAATGATGCATGGATGGTACAACTAGCACCTAAGTCAGAATCCTCCACCTCCTGCTCTAAATGACCAGTGAGCAAGTAAGTTACTTCTTCCTTTGCCTGTACTTTCATTATTGCTGACATTGAGGACAATGTCAAGTTTAAACATGGGGGAATAGACTTTAGGCTTTTCACCAGTTGAATTTTTGTCTTTACTGGCTGAATATCTCTTATCTCATTGTATAATCCCAAAGTTTGCTATTTTAGAGATAGATTTATGTAATATAGGTTAATTTTAGTTTATGAACATGTGATGCACAATAGAATATAAAATAGGTAGTTATCATTTTAGTCTTTCTCTTATAGTATTAAATCTTTAATTTTTTTTTTGAAAAATATCTCTCCTATTGTGCTGTGAATTGTATGCCTTGTTTGATTTTAATACTATGAAAGTTTGATGGTAGGGAGAGGTGAAAAATGAGAGAATATGAACCCCAATTGTTTTTCACTCTGAGTACTCCTTTAAGGCACCAAAAAGGCCTTAGTATAAGTACCTAGCTGTCTCTACCCTAGTGAGATGGAGCATAAAATGCATTCACTTTATATTTATATAAAAAATGAATGAAATAAAGAAAAGAAAAAGAGAAAAGGAAAAACAATGATGAGAAGTAAAAGAATTTGAGCGAGAAAAAGAGTGAGAAAAATAGAAATAAGGGTAAGGAAACATAGGGAGATCTAAAGGATGATGTGGCTTACTTGAGTGTTTGAAAATTAATTTGATGCATACAATCAACTGTAACAATGGAAGTAGGTATATAATAAGAGAATTTGGGTTTAGTGTCGTTGTTTTTATTAAAACTCGCAAGCGCACGAATCTATTGGAGTATAGATTTAGTGGTATGCAAGGTCGATCCCACGAGGATTGCCAATTGAGAAAATTTAGTTCAAATCCAAAATAAATATTTCTAACCTAGTTGTCAGAATGTTTGTTTTGTGAGAAGAGTACTGAACAGAGCTTGTAAAGAACTAAAATACTGAAATTAAATATGAATGTATTCAAAGTAAGAAACATGCTAAAGTTAGGGGATCCACTCTTAGTACATCAAATAATAATAAATTTTAACTCTTTTATTACTCAAATGAAATCCTCACGTAAATGAGGTTCCATTCGGAAGATATGTTACATTAAACGCGCTTTGGTTTACAGATGAAGTGTATTTGTCTTCTTTTATTGTATTACTAATAATAAATAACTTTTGTAAAATGGATTCAAGTATACATCGTGCCAATCATCATATTGTCTACAATAAATCAAGATTGATTTAAGTATTTATTGTGCCAAAGATTGTCTACAATGTATCAAGATTTGCACTTTACAAAATTTAAAATAAAAATATACAAACAAAGTCAATATTAATAATATAAAGTAGGCGGTAAAACCGGCCATTGAGAAAAGAAATAACAAGAAAAGAAATACAAAAAGTGCAGAAAATAAATAACAGAGGGGCAATAAAGCTATCCTCTAAGAAAGTAAATAACAAGAAAGTAAATAATAAAAGTGCAAAAAATAAATAACAGAGGGATAACATAGCCATAATCTAAAAAAGTAAATAACAAGAAAATAAATAATAAAAGTGCAGAAAATAAATAACAGAGGGGCAATAAAGCCATCCTCTAAGAAAGTAAATAATAAAAGGGCAGAAAATAAATAACAGAGAGGCGACATAGCAGTCCTCTCAGAAGAAAAATAACAAGAAAATAATAACAGAGAAAATAAATAATAGAGGGGCAACAAAGCCATCCTCTAAGAAAGTAAATAACAAGAAAATAAATAAGAAAATAAATACAACATCACGTATAAACATTAAAATTAAGAGTTAGATAAATTATTACCAAGAGTTTCACCCTTTCACCTTAGCATTAGGAGATTAGTTCTTCATAATCAAGGTAAGAAAACAAAATGAAAGATGAAAAAGCATGATAAAACTTATGAAAGAAAGTGAAGATACAAAATGTATAAAGAGAGAAAAAGATTACAAACACTTAGAACTTCAACAAAGATTTCCCAAGCTCACTCTTTAGCCTTTCTCCCCCCTTTAGCTCACAAGATGTCTCTATTTATAGACAAAACAAGGGAAGTAGGTGAGAAAAATGGTGGGTAGCAAATTGTACTAAAGTTGATAAGTTGTGTTGCATTATGTGTCCCGAAAGGCATCATGATATATCACCTTGATAGTCACCGAATCTGCTACTCCAATCAACATAAAAGTTGTAGATATTTTCATTATCTTTCCATCCATATAAGGTAAAGAAAAATTGGCTCCGTATTTTGTGATTTATGGCCAAAACAATGTAGCAAGGTCAGGCTGGACTGCAACAGTAAACATGTTCGATTCTAGCCCAATTTTGGCCCTTTTAGTTTCTGAATTGGCTGATCACTTGAACCTCAAAGTTATAGTAAATTCTATCTGCTATTCACCTAAAACATTTCGTATCCATTAAATATGTATTTTCTGAAATTTGGCCCAAATACTATAGTAAGGTTGGACTGGACTGCAATAGTAAACATGTTCTGTTCTAGCCCAATTTCGGCCTTTTGGATGTTTGAATTTGCTTATCACATAAACATGAACGCTTTATGAAATTATGTCAGCTATTCATCTACCAAATTTTGTACATAATATATATGTATTTTCTGAGATACGGCCAAAATACTGTAGTAAGATCAAGTTAAAAAGCAAGCAGCAAACAAATTTTTAACATTGAATGTTTTACCTTGAATCTTTATGTTTCAATTCTCTTAGAAATATGGTCATAAATCAAGATTGAATTGATTCATATATCCATTAGGATGCATCTCAAGAGACAAAAAGATAATGCTCCTTACTCAGCCATCCTTAATGAATTTATTTTGCCTGCTTGATTTGTAGACATCATTTCCAAAGAATCACAATTTAGCTTTGATTCCTCCAATTGTGTCAGTTTCTTATTCTTCTCTTCATCTATAAAAATACACAAAACTAAAGACAAATAAGGGAGATAAATGCTTAATTAAGGCAAAAAGATAAGATAAAAATATTTAATTTATGAGTACAAAACTCATTCATCATTTAGTTTTAGAAGAAGGAGACTAATTGATAAATGTATATTCATATATCTATTGTGTTCATATTGATTGAGTGAAGAATTACCTGTATTGCATTTTTCTACCATCTTGAATCTAAATGTATATTTCTTCTTCTTGTTGATATGTCATGCTATTTGCTTAAGGACAATCAAAGGTTTAAGCATGGGGGAGTTGATAAAAGGGAAAATTGAGTGTTTAATGGTTATATTTTATCCTTTAATTAATAGTAAACTTGTGATTATTTCCCTGTTTTTGGTTATGCTTTACTCTGGATACTGCTTTGGTTTGTTTTATATTTGTAGGTGAGAAAAAGAGGTCAAGAAGTAAGGGAAAACACTCATGTGAAGGGCTATATGGACTTGGAAAATGCTGAGGAGCATGCAAGGAGGCAACATAGAAGAAATTGGCAAAATTTGAGCTTGGCAACCCCCAACACGGCTAGGCCATGCTTAATACTGTAGGAAGCACAGCCAGTCCCTGCTTTGTGCAAAAAGTAGAGGAATTTCTAGATTTCCAGCACGAAGCAGGGCTAGGCCGTGTCAAGAAGCATGACTGTGCTTCGTGTCTATACACTATGTGTTTTTTAGGGTTTTGAGTAGCGAAAGTGATATATATACATAGGGAAATGTAGAGGAAGACATTCATAGAGAAAGACAACTCAGTGAGTAGATAATACATCATATGACCTCTTAGGTCAGCATATGTATGTACTCATATATTAAAATTTATCACATAGAAAATTGCAATTCAAAGGTACATTCATATGGGACCTGCATTTCAAATATTTTCAGTTTAAACCGCAGTTAGATATCTGAAACTATATGAAATACGGTAAGATCGTTAACCAAATATTGATGTGCATCAAAATATTTCTCATGAAAATATTAGGAGGATCTCATATTAGAACCACCATATTAGAGTTCAAGCCCTTCTGTACTTTGCCGGTATAGGATTTTTCTAAACTCAGCATCCCAGCTAAGGTTTGCCATACCACTGTTTAAGAGGACATACGAAGGAACACTAATATAGGTATTTCCCAAGCACACAACAAGGGAGGGAAAATCACATATCATATAGTCGGCATCTCGCCCAAATAAAAGGCATCCCGCTCTCCTTCACATATTATATCTCGTGTGTTGGCTGTCACACGAGGCTAGCAACACCCTTGCTAGCAGAGGTATCAAGGTGCACCAGGGCTAACATCACTTGCTGTTAGCAAACAGTGTTTCCAATAGGATTCCTCCACAGAAATCATTATTTGTACATATTCCATATCGTTCAAAACAGAGGTTTCAGTATAATTCAAAATTTTCAGTCTCAGTACAATTTCTCTATTAGAAATTTCCCAATATGGGTAATCACATATACATGCCATTTCCCAAGGCAATCTTATAGCTTTACATATAAATGTCATGTTCACAACATATTTCCTTTACCATATGATGAGAAATACATTTAGAATAACATATTCAATGAGTTCAAAAATCCATTTTCAAAACCATATTCTTCTTGAACTATATACCAGATAGTAAACAAATCAGATAATTTAATCTATTTTAGAGACATATAAAAGTATAAATAACTTGTAAACAGAACCAATTATACATTTAAAGTTCAAGAAGAGCATAAGGTAAGTCATAGAAAGAATTACCTACTGAAAGGGTAATGCTTCAGGTTGGACAGCCCAAAATGTATTTTTCCAATCCAAATTAGACCAAATAGACCTAAAAACGAATCTGGAGGGTCCAAAACCTAGGAAATGACTCTAGAAGTTTGGTCAACGCCAGTCAACCGATGGTAACTGTTCACGCCATAAATACTGTTTACATCAGCTGGAGTCACTATTTATGTCAGCCGGAGTTACTGTTCACACATATCAGAATCACTATTCACGCCGTCGAAGTTACTGTTTATGACACTAAAAGTTGTCAAATAGCTAAGAAAGTTCATATCCTATAGTTTATCTATCTCTTGAATCCATCTACGATGTCAGATTTTCAATTTGAGGTCTTTAAATAGGAGTTTCAGAACTTATATTTTTCTAAAATTTTCTACTTTCGATCTACAGCAATTCTGCGATTGATTTGATAAATTGTTTAGCCAAAATCATAGGCTCGAAGGTACTCTAGATCTAGAGAAAGAAAGTAAGGAGAGAAAAAGTTACTATGCATCTCACCGGTTACGAAAAATTTCTTCTTCTTTCCTTTTTTTTCTTTTTCTTTTAAATAATAGTAGAGGGACCAAATAACAATTTTTCACTTGTTGGAGGATGTCCTTATAAATTTCATTATTTACATTTGACCCCTAAACTTTTAGAAAATTACAAATTTACCCCAAAAATATTAATAAGTTCTCATTTCATCCTTAAAACATTTCAATTACATTCCTACTCCTTTATTTCTGTTAATAATCAATATATAAATGAAAATTACTAAATCTTAGGGATGTTAAATTCTTCCCCCTTAAGAAATTCGGTCACTAAATTTCAAACCATCTTATCATAAGTAAGGAATGAAGCCAAGGAATAAATTATAATTATTAACCTAACTACTCAAACTATTGGGGATATTTCTTTTGTATATCATCTTTACTTTCTAAGAAGTCTCTTCACTTGAGTGGTTTTTCCATATAAGCTTAACCATAAGGATTCCCTTCAATCATAAATTCTTCACTTGTCGATCAACAATAGACATAAGTTTTTTTTTTCTCATAATTAAGTCAAGTTCTTGTCCAATTGATTTTCTTGAAATTTGATAACATGAGAAGAATCTAGTAGGTACTTCCTTAGCATTGATGCAAGAAAGATTGTATCAACATCACTTAATCTTGATGGCAAGTCTAGGCAATATACTACTATGCCTACTTTGTTCAATATTTCAGAAGCTTAACTTTACTCAACTCACTCTCTTATTAGGAGACCTACGATGTTTCATGTAAAACCTCAAATGGTGTCATTTGTATATTGGCCTGATAACTACTAATATGGACAAGTTCAACTAAGGACAAATAATTTCTCTCAACTTTCACCAAAATTATATAAAGATACCTGAAGCATAACTTTCAATGCATAAACATATCATTTAGATTTATTATTAGCTATACTATAATTTAACTAAGATCCTAAGGCTTCCTGAATGTCTCTCCTAAAATAGTATATTCAATTCTTACTTGCTGACACACCAAACAATAAAAAAATATCACTTTTATCTTCTTTTTGCCACTAAAATAGTACAATTCTATCATATCTTAGTATATTCTTATTGTCTTGTGGTTATCCATATTCACAATTTATGACTTCTTCTGAAATTTCCTTTCTCAACAATTATTCACATGTGAATTTTCAATCTCAACATAATTCACATCCTAGATACTAGACTTAACTTAGCATGGTATAAACCCTTAACACAAATACCTTGATTGCTTTACATTATTTTCAGACATGGTTCTCAAAATATTCTCCTTTCCCTACTCAACTACATTAGATAAACTTAGATGTTCTTCATACCTTAATACTCAACTAGTATATGCTGTAAACTCATTATTCTTTCTAATTTGCACCTAATCCGTCAACTTACACAGTTATACATACTTGATATAATTTTTTTTCTTCTAAGTATGTTCTTTGTTAGATAAAACCTTTCAAAATTTCCATTACTTTAATATACTAACCACTTGGACACCATAATAATTGACTTTCAAAGAAAAGAAATTAACCCTCCTTGTAATGAGGAAAAAGAACCTTGCATTTAATGCCAAACATTAATGAAGGATGATGCAGCAGAAAAAGAGGAATACTTAATAGAGCATGGCGCCAAAATAAAAAGTAAGAAGTTTGGATAAAGCATTGAAAAATAAAATAAAATTAATGGATGTAATTCTTGAAAAGTTGTAAACATAACTTGGCTGTTATTTCGATAAAAATCGATGGCCACAAGTTTTGAATATATATGTAAAAATCTAATTCAAAGCTATTGTTATTCAGTGGAAGAAAAGCACATGAAAAAAAATTATTTCTGAGCTTATAAAAGTTTGTGAAGAACAAAAAGCATGTAGTTAACTGGTAGGATGCAATTGGTTGCTTCAAAATAGATGTAATCAATTAACTGTAAAATAATCTAGTCCAAAATAAAAATTTTCAAAATAACTAGTCGACTTAATAATACCAATAGTCGACTAGTAAGAACATTGGGAAAAAACAAGATAAATCATTTGATTGTCCCTCTTCAATAACTAACTAGTTTGCATTTTCACTCTTTCTTTTACAATGACGCCTATCACTTACAACTTTCCTACAAGAATCAAGACATCAATGACTACAAGAATATTTTTTTGGTGATACCTTAATCTTATTTTCTTTATATGCTTAATATGAGCCACAATCACAACTACTATATATATGTATGCGTGCCATCATTTTTGAAATTCAACTTCAATTTAACTTATATCCACCGGCCACTCACATAGCTGTTGTAATTATACCTGGCATATTTACATAGCAATTATAAGTATGCCCTTTTCTGAGTTCTATAAATACACACATTAATATCTTTACCTTTATACTCAAAATTAGGGTGAGTGCAGATATAGAGGGAACCACATTCCGTCAGTTTAGAAATATTTGTGTCTTTAATGGTTCTAGTCTTGGAAAAAATGGAGAGTATGTGAAAGTAGCACAAAATCTGGGTAAGGTGCTGATCAGGAAAAAACTTCATTTAGTCTAGGGTGGAGGTAACAATGGGTTAATGTGGTGTATGTCTATAGTTGCACATGTAGGAGGATGTCGAGTTCTAGGTATTATTCCTACACCTATAGCTACATTAAACATAATAGGGAAGACAATTGGAGAAAAATTTAGGGTAGCTTCCATGCATGAGCGTATGGCTAGAATGATGAGCAATGCTGATACCTTCATTGCTTTACCAGGGGGATTTAGTACTTTAGAATAGATTTTTCAAGTAGTCTTCTAGGCACAACTGAATATCCATCATAAATTAATAGGTTTGTTAAATGTTAATCACTTCTTTGATGGTTTGTTGTCTTTTCTTGATCAAGTTGTGGTACAAATGTTTATCTCACACTCAGCATGAAGAATTCTCATCTCGGCTTCCAATGGTAATGAGTTGATTGATGAATTGCAAGCGTTTATTCATGTACCTGATCCAACTACAGCTCAAATAGATTGGATAATAGAACACAGCAGAAAGCACAAATTAAACTTGGATCTTCATCTATAAATGTAGTAAGATGTGGACATTGTTGTACCACTTCTACTTTCTTAGGTCTTGAATACCATCATTGCTAACCACATGCCCTAAGGAAGTAACACTACTAAGTTTGAATTCACATTTTGAAAACTTAGCATATAGCTGATACTCTCTTTGAGTTTGTAAAATTATCCTCAAATGTTGTTTATGATCCTCTGAACTTGGAATATACTAGTATATAATCAATAAATACAATAACAAGTCGATCTAATTATGGCTTAATTAATATTCATTAAATCCATGAGTTGGTCAAACAGATCATCTATACAAGGTCATGAGTATTTATTACTCACTATCACTTTATTCAATTATCTATAATCTATGCATAACCGCAGTGATCCATATTTCTTTTTCACAAATAAAACTAGAGCACCTCAAGGATAGTACTAGGGCGTATAAATCCCTTGTCTAATAAGTCTTGTAACTAATTTTTTTTAGTTCCTTAAGTTTAGTCGATATCATTCTATATAGGGATATAGATCCTAGTTGGGTTCCAAGAAGTAAATCAATATCAAATTCTATTTCTCTTTTTATGGGTAATCTAGGAAATTCTTCTGGGAACACGTCAAGAAATTCCCTAACCACTGGAACCTAATCTACATTGGTATACTTTATATCAACATCTCTCACCACTGCCAAATATACTTGCCACACTTTTTGTAATAACTTATGGTATGTTAAATCTGAAATTAAATTACTAGGTACATGCCTCCACTGATTGTTCACTACATGTAACTCCTTTACTAACCTTTTATGCTATTGATGACATTGTCATACTGCATCAGTTTGAACGCACTTCAAAACACTTAAATAAGGTCAACCCATTTTGACTTTATTCTTTAAATTGCTTTGCAATGTCTTAACAATCAATCATGAAAAGCTTATGTCTATCCAAGAGTCTTTCACATGAATTACCCATTTTGCATACTTCAAATTTTAAATTTTCATGGGCAAACCTTTCTTTCTCATAATGCTTGTACATAATATTATTGAAAACCAAACTATCTTTATAGATTCCCTGCTCTCAAATTCAATCAAACCCACAGCTTGTCAAATCCATTTATATTCATTGGTTCAAACTCGTCCATCTAAAAAGAGATTTACATTTATTTCCAAAATAATCACTTTATTACAAACCATTATCTTGGAGTTAACAACCTTAATCACATCATAACCCACTATCAATATTGTTTCACATAAGCAAATCAAACAACCAATTCAAACCTTATTGACATCCAAATAAGCCATTATCTTTATGTTTAGATGGAATCTTCTTATTTTTAGCTAATTCTTTTTCTTTGTACCCAAGAGGGTTCTCTTTATCATTGTTCATCAAAACGAGTTTAAAAGATGAACTGGTAGTCCACACTCAAGAGGCACCATATATGACATACGCATTGATGCTTAAACATCGCATACCTAAGGATAAGAGTTAGAAGGAAGAAGATGATGACACCCTATAGAATTCTACATTAGCACCATGAGTATAAATATGTTCGCAGTTACATACCCATACTCAAAGTCCTACTATAGAATCCTTGCTCCATTAGACCACAGGGAAACCTATTGCTCTGATACTAACTTGTCACACCCCTAATTTAAGGGCACATGAGATACATACTTTACAAACATATATTTGCCTTAACATGCATACTACACTCCTTTACCATTGGAAACAGTTTCATATAGGTATTCCCATGTATACACAATATACAGACCAAGTCTATAAATATCAAAGTAATAGTAGAAGCAGGGATCTTGCTTGTCGCATATAGAGCACACTCTAGATTACACGTATAGAATGATTTAAACACTGTGAGCCTTGAAAGAAATGTAGGCTCACCTAGAGAGTGTGACACCTAGTTGATCATGTATTTATAAGGCCAAATTCTGTATTCTTATATGAAAAAAATGTAAATATTGTGTAGTGAGTTTGACAACTTAGTGAGCAGATAACACCATTTATGACCTCTTAGGTCAGCATATGGATGTACTCATATATTAAAATTTATCACATAGGAAATTACACTTCAAAAGTACATCCATATGGGACCCACATTTCAAATATTCTCAGTTCAAACCACATTTAGATATCTAAAACCATATGCGATACGGTATGATCATTAATCAAATATTGATATGCATTAAAATATTTCTCATTAAAATATTAGGAGGATCTCATATTAGAACTACCATATCAGAGTTAAGGCCTTTCCATACTTTGGCGGTGTAGGATTTGCCTAAACTCAGCATTCCAACTAAGGTTTGCCTTACCACCATTCAAGAGGACATGCGAAGGGACTCTAATATAGGTATTTCTCAAGCACACAGCAAGGGAGGGCAAATCACATATCATATAGTCAGCATCTCGCCTAGATAGGAGGCATCCCGCTCTCCTTCACATATCATATCTTGTGTGTTGGCCATGACACAAGGCTAACAACAACCCTGCTAGCTGAGGTATCAAGGTGCACCAGGGCTAACATTACCTGCTGTTAGCAAATAATGTTTTCAATATGATTCCTCTACAGAAATTATTATTTGCACATATGCCATATCTTTCAAAACAGAGATTTTAGTATAATTCATAAAATTTCATTCTTAGTACAATTCCTCTTTTAAAAACTTCTCAATCAGAGTTATCACATATACATGTCATTTTCTAAGGAAATCTTATAGCTTTACATATCAATGCCACATGCACAATATATTTTCTTTTCCATATGATGAGAAATACATTTAGAATCACATATTCAAAGAGTTCAAAAATCCATTTTCAAAAAATTAGGAAATGACTCCAGGAGCTTGGTGAACGCCGGTTAACCAATGGTCACTGTTCAAGGGCAGAAATACTGTTCACATCGACTGAAATCACTATACATGTCAGCTGGAGTTATTGTTCACACCTATTAGAATCACTATTTATATCGGTCAGAATTACTATTCATGACACCAAAAGTTGTCAAATGGCTAAGAAATTTCATATCCTATAGTTTATCTATTTCCTGAATCTATCTATAGTATTAGATTTTCAATTTGATGTCTCAAAATAGGAGTTTTAGAACTTACTTTTTTCTAAGATTTTCTACTTTCGATCTGCAGCTGATTTGAAAAATTGTTTGGCCAAAATCGTAGTACTCTTCGTCCTGAATCCAATAGTACCCTTAGTTTTTAAGTCAGAGGTTTGAAGGTACTCCAGATCTAGAGAAAGAAAGTAAGGAGAGAAAAAATTACTATCCATCTCACTGGTTACGAAAAATTTCTTCTTTACTTTTTTATCTTTTTCTTTTAAATAATAATGGAGGGACCAAATAGAAAATTTTCAATTTTTGGAAGATGTCCTTGCAAATTTCATTATTTACATTTTGACCCCTACACTTTTAGAAAATTATAATTTGGCCCAAAAAATATTAATTAGTTCTCATTTTCATCCTTAAAACATTTCAATTAAATCCATATTCCTTTATTTTTTTAATAATCCATACATAAATGAAAATTACTAAATCATAGGGGTGTTACATGTTTTATATATTGATGAGACAGAATCAGACAGCATCCTTGGGATGATCCTTACAATAGCAAGGTGGCCCAGTGACAAGCGGTATCTTGTGGCAGTAAGGTGATCTGACGGGGTTGTATGGCTTAAGACGGTACTGAATAGGGGATGCCCTATTAGCCTTGATTGAGTGTTGGGGGAATATGGCCATTCTGACCGAGTGACAGTGGTATATGAGTAGGAGGAGGGTGAATGGCTTATATTGACCTGTTACTAAAATATAGACATATGTGATAACTCTAATTCATTAAAGTTTTTCTATGTTTTTCCAAGGATATTTAATATGCATTTTGACTTATTAGCTTTCATGTCGCCTCATAATAGAATGATTAGCCTCCCACGGACACAAGATCACCCATTCTATTTGCTATGACAATTCTGTATACATGCGTAGCAATTAAGGCATCAAACCGAGTGGTGTTGGGTGATCTTGGTCTTTTTTAATATGATGCATAAGATAGGAGGCTTACCTTTTGTGATATGGTGCAGGTGGCAGGGAGTCAGAGCTGTGCAGCAGGTGTGGCCACCACCCAGTAGGGGAAAAATGAGCGCCCAGCTAACACAACAGACTGCTGGAGGAACAGGAACAACGTCCACTACTGGAAGTGGAGGAAAAACTGCTGACAGAGGTGCTAGTCAAAAAGCAGGGAGATTTCAGCAGACCAGGCCACTTTTATGGGACCACAAGGATCGCCTATAATAGGGGAAAACATAAAAGCACAGAGGAAGAGACACACAGGGAAGGTGATAGAAGAAGACCGAAATAGGAAGCCCAGAGTTGCCTGTCTGGAGTGAGTTGTGTGGTTACACCCTGGGCTAGGACGGGGCAACCTTGGATGGTGAAGTGTAGGAGCAAGAAAGAGGACTGCTACTGGGGATTCATTTCATTTTCTTTTTAGTGTTTGCATTGTCAGTAGGAAACTGCATTTTCCTTTCATATAGTTGTATTTCTCTCCTTTGCATACTGGATAATCTAATGCTCATAGTTGGTTTAGATATGAGCCTGGGCTAACTTTCCAGCTAGGGTTGTAGACGGGTTGTAATGAACACATGCACATTTTAATTTATGAATGATTTTGCTGCCGCAACGCTGTGACATCCAACTGTGTTTGTACATCTTAACTTCTCCTACTAACTGAAATTAGGAAGAAGAAACTTAGGCTATTATTAACCTAGAATGATGGTGAATGCTGGAAAAGAGTTGGATGTGTGGGCATAACCAATATAGGAATGTATGGTTGTCTCATTTGACCCAAGAGTTGGGGGCTTTAAGTATAACTCTGGGGTTGGGATTGATGCAGGGATGCACATCCTAACCCCAAGAGTGCAAGGAATGGTAGTCTGGAAGGACTCCATTCAAGAGCAGACTGGGAGTTGAAGCAATTACTATAGCAATTTCTAGAGAAAAATGAGTGCAGAAGTTCATAGCAATCCTAAAGCAACCCTAGTTCACTTAATATTTTCTTCTTCATAACCTAGAGTTTCTCAACTTAATTAAGCCCTATCTAGTTTGTTACATTTTAATTTTCCTAAACATTGAATCGTGTGAACCAACAGAATTTTGCTACAGCATTTCACAAGTCAAAGCATTCTATAGTAGTTTTAGTATACTCCTCGTGGGACGATACTCACTCATCATTATATTACTTGGTCACGACACGTGCACTTGCATTCTGACATTGCATAAATACTTTACAACCAACAAGTTTTTGGCGGCGTTGTTGGGGAGTGTCAACTGGAAAATTATTTTTAGATGTTTGATTGTGTGAAGGACTTTATCTTTTAGTTATTCTGGTGTCATTTTCTGGGTAGGTAACACAGTGCATGAGCAGGTCCGAAAGAGAGATACTACCTCTAGATCCTGAGATAGAAAGAACGCTTCTGAGAAAAAGGAGAGGATTGTTGGGACCTCATCAACAAGCAGAAATGGCTAACCAGAATAGAGCAGACAACATGGATGACAGAGATAGAGTCCTGAATGCTTATGTTCAACCAAACTTAATTGGGTTGAACCCGAGCATTGTAAGACCAGAAATCGAAGCTCTTCATTTTGAGCTCAAGCCGGTAATGTTTCAGATGCTGTAGACTGCAGGGCAATTCAATGGAATGCCTACGGAGGACCCATACCTTCACCTAAGAGTATTCATCGAAGTCACTGATTCATTCAAAATGAATAGGGTGATAGATGAAGTTCTCAGGCTGAAACTGTTCCCCTACTTATTAAGAGATCTAACTAGGGCATGGTTAAACTCTCTGCAACCCGATTCTATTACAAACTGGAGTGATTTGGCAGAGAAGTTTTTGCTAAAATACTTCCCACCTACCAAGAATGCAAGATTAAGGAATGATATCACGTCCTTCTAGCAACTAGACGGGGAATTGATATATGACACCTGGGAAAGGTACAAAGAGCTGCTACAGAGATGTCCTCACCATGGAATCCCATACTGCATTCAGATGACGATCTTTTACAATGGCCTTAATGCTCAAACACGGACCATAGTGGATACAGTGGCTAATGGGGCACTTCTGTCCAAAACATACAATGAGGCACATGAGTTGCTCGAAAGAATGGCTAGTAATAACTATCAATGGCCTATGGATAGAGTCTTAACTGGAAAGAAGACAGCAGGTATGCATGAAGTGAGTGAAGTCACTTGTCTCACAGCCCAGCTAGCTTCATTAGTGAATGTCCTAAAAAACCAGCAGCTGATTCGTCCTCAAGCAGATAATGCAGTCCAGGAGAATGGAGTATCTTCTGTTCTGTGCAATGGGCCTCATTTATTCAAAAGCTGTCCCTTGAATCCGGAGTCGGTATGCTATGTAGGAAACATGAATCGTAACAACAATCCCTATTCAAACGCGTATAACCCGGGCTAGAGGAAGCATCCCAATTTTTCTTGGAGTAACTATGGCACTGGACAGGGAAGCAACTCTGCCCAACAAAGACCACTGGCACCCCCAGGCTTTCAGCAACAAAGGCATCATGCTATGGAAACTCCCAATTTGTTGGAGTCCTTGCTGAAGGAGTATATGGCAAGAAATGATGCTATGATTCAGAGTCAAGCTACAACAATGAGAAATCTGGAGACCCAAGTCGGGCATCTTGCCAATGAATTGAAAAGCAGACCTCAAGGGATGCTTCCAAGCAATACTGAAGTCCCTAGGAGAGAAGGGAAAGAGCACTGCAAAGCTATAGATCTTAGAAGTGAAAAAATAGTGGAAGCACCCTAAGCAAAGAGACAAGACCAAAAAGACCCTACTGTACCCCTGGAAAGAAGAAAGACAAGCAGAGGTTGGTGGAAGAGGAAAGTTATGAAGCAGGAATCTCTAGAGAAAAGTTGATAAAGGGGAATTTTGAGTGTTTATTAACCATATTTTATCCCCTAATTCATAGTAACTTGTGATTATTTTTATGCTTTTGGTTATACTTTGTTCTAGGTACTGCTGTGGTTTGTTTTACGCTTGCAGGAGAGCAAAAGAAGCCAAGAAGTAAGGAAAAAAACCATCATGGAAAGAGCCAAAAAGACTCGGGATATACTAAGAAGCAAGCAAGGAGGCTACACATCAAATATCATGGAGAAAGCACTTTGGCAGCATGCAGCACGGCCAGACCATGCTTGGTGGCCTACAACACGGGCATGTCGTGCTCTGAGCAAGAGATGCAGGATTTCCCCAGATTCCAGCACGGAGGACGGCCAGGCCGTGTCGTAGGACACGGCCGTGCTTCGGGGTCCGTATAGAACGTTAAAATTAGGGTTTTTGGCCGTAAAACAAAGAGAGAGGCATGGGGATGCACAGCTGAGGAGGAGGAGACCGTAGGAAACACTGGAGAATCACCTTTTAGGCTTAGGAAACACATTTAGACTAGGTTTTTACATAGATTATTGTGGATTTTGGATGCTCTAGAGTAGAATTTACGGTATACAAGGTTATAATTCATCTGAATTTTCTGCAGACTAGGTTTTATCTTTCTATTTCAGTTTTCTTCTTCTACTTCTACTCATTCTCTTTCAATTGTACTGAACTATCATGATTTATTCAATGAAGATGAATTTGATTCCTGTTTTGATGATGTGTGAGTAAATTTAATCTAGGGTTTTGGTAAACCCAATTGTGATACAATGATACTGTGCTTATGACTTGATTTTTGAAACCCTAGTTGTGATTGTTTCTAGATTAATTAGTATTGACTATTATATGTATGAATGAGTTGGTAGAATGCCTGATCACCAGTCTATCTCGTCTTAGGTATTTAATCGATGAACTGAAAGGTGAAGATTAAAACTAGAACCTAATAGTTAATTAGGGATATCTTAATCACGAAAGTAGTTTAAGATTCTCTAGGATTGAATCGATTAATGAGCACGAGAAAACCGATTAATTGCATTCCACGGTTGGCATAAATCTTAAAGGACCTAGGTTAAGCTAAGAACCATGAAAGTAGGTAATTTGATTAACCTAGGTACGATTGGTAATGCTTAAAAGAGATTGCTAATTAATTGAGGCTAAACCATCCCCAATAACCTAGATAATCGCAATTAGAGGTAAATATCAGTTGTTAAGTATCACAAACGTGGTGAACCCTAACCCTAGGCTTTGCTAAATTGATTATTTTTATCTATTTAATTGCGATATTTTCCCATCGAATTGTATTGATTTAGATATCACCTTTTTTGTGAAATTCTAGTAATTGTCATTGTTCTCTGTGGGATACGACTCATACTTACCGGACTAGCTACACTACGCCGTGCGCTTGCGGTATTTGGTAAAACATACACAACAAGTTTTTGGCGTCGTTGCCGGGGAGCAAAGCCAATATTAGATATTTTACGAAATAGCTAGATTAAATCATTTTCTTTTTATTTTGTTGCATAATTTTATCTTGCCGACTTTTGCTTCTTTTCTTCCTTTATAGGTGTGTTTCTCTTTTATGCGAAGGGAATGTGAGATAGTTGCTGAATTTGACCAGAAAATTGAACCCACACTTCGAAGGATCAGAAGAAGACAACAGCAAGAGAATTCTGCAGCTACTATAGGGGAAAGAGATAACCAATCTCTGAAGGACTTTACTACCCCAGACACTCATGGCCTGAATCCCAGCATAGTCAGGCCAGTGGTTGAAGCTAATAATTTCGAGCTGAAGCCATCTCTCTTGCAGATGGTTTAGCAGAATCAGTTTGGAGGGTCGCCTACTAAAGACCCTAATTTACACCTCTCAGTGTTTTTGGAATACTGTGACACCTTGAAATTGAATAGGGTATCCTCAGATGCTATTAGGTTGAGATTGTTCCCTTTCACATTGAGGGACAAGGCCTGTGCATGGTTACACTCTCTTCCATCGGGGTCCATTACCACTTGGCAACAACTTTCTCAAGCTTTCCTGGCCAAGTATTTCCCACCGAGCAAGACAGCCCACCTGAGGAGACAGCCCACCTGAGGAATCAGATCACTACTTTTGCTCAGAAGGATGAGGAATCTTTATATGAGGATTGGGAGAGATTGAAAGAGCTCCTCAGGATTTGCCCACACCATGGGTTGGGGAAGTGGCTGGTCCATACATTCTACAATTGATTGATTTACAACACCCGTATATCTGTGAATGCTGCAGCTGGAGGAGCACTGATGAACAATATAGTTGATGAGGCTCATGAATTGATTGAAGACATGGCTCAGAACCACTATTCTTAGTCTAGTGAGAGGCAGCCTAGAAAACCAGTAGGTATGTATGAAGTTGATGCGCTTAACCATCTAACTTCTAAAGTTGATGCTTTATTTCAGAAGTTGGATAAGCTAAGCATCAATGCTGTTGGTTCTCCTTCTTCATCTGCATCTTGTGAGATTTGTGGAGGTGTTGGCTATGCAGCCAACGAGTGTCAGCTTGGAAGTTCTACACTTCAGGATTGTGAGCAGGTTAATTTTGTGAACAATCAAAGAAATAACCCATATAGTAATACTTACAATCCAGGATGGAGAAACCACCCAAACCTTTCTTACAAGCCTAATGCTAATTAGCAGCCTCAGAATAATTTCAGGCAACCTCCAGGCTTTCAGAATCAAAGGCCATTCAATCCTCCTCCACCTCAACCAAAGTCCAATTTGGAGGCTCTAATGGAAAACTTCATCTCCACACAGAGCAGACAGAATGAGGAGTTTAGAGCCCAAAATCATTCTATGAATGAAGCAATTAAGGACTTGGCTTCTAAAGTTGACTTGCTTGCTACGCATAACAAGATGTTGGAGACCTAAATAGCACAGCAAGCGAGCTCTTCAACCATAAATTTTGGTAAGTTCCCTGGTCAGCCTGAGAATCCTAGAGAACACTGTAATGCTATCACTTTGAGAAGTGGTAAGCAATTGGGTGAACTAGTGGAAAAAGAGGAAGATAAGGAAGATGAGAAGAGAGATGTGCCTGAGCCAGTAAATGAAGAAGAAGAGCAAGTTAGTGAAAGGAAAGAAGAAGAAGAGCCTAGTTATGTGGCTCCTGAACCATACAAGCCACCAGTTCCTTTCCCTCAGAGACTAGCTAAGGCCAAGTTAGAAAAGTAGTATGGAAAATTTCTGGATGTGCTGAAAAAGCTGCACATCAATATTCCATTCTTGGAAGCTGTCTCTCAGATGCCTTCATATGCAAAATTTCTGAAGGAAATCCTCTCGAATAAGAGAAAGATTGAGGAGTATGCCACTGTGGCACTAACTGAAGAATGCAGTGCCTTGATTCAGAACAAACTGCCTCCCAAACTCAAGGACCCTGGAAGCTTCTCTATACCTTGCTCCATTGGAGATGTGCAAATCACTAAGGCCTTATGTGACCTTGGAGCAAGTGTGAGTCTTATGCCATTATCCATATGCAAGAAGCTTCAGATGGGTGATTTGAAGCCTACTACTATCTCCCTCCAGTTAGCAGATCGATCTGTTACTCATCTGGTAGGTATACTAGAGAATGTTCCTCTAAAGGTAGGTAAGTTTTTCATACCTATTGACTTTGTTGTCTTAGAGTTAGAGGAAGATAGCCAAATCCCCATCATTCTTGGAAGGCCTTTCCTAGCTACCGCGGGTGCTATTATAAATGTGAAAGACGGGAAGCTTTCCTTGAATGTTGGGGATGAAAAGATTGAGTTCAATCTTAATAAGGCGATGAAGTACCCATCTTTAGGTTATACTTGTTGCATGGTTGATGTAATTGAACAAAATATTGTTGATAATGCAATGAGTTTATGCCCTATTGATCCACTTGAACTTTGCCTTGTGGATAGTTTTGTTTCTTGTGCTGAACAGGTAGAAGCTGATGCATATACTAGATTGCTTGATGAGTGTCCCATGCTCACCTCAGAAGTGAAATATGAAAAGCTGAAGCTGGACCATAATAAAAAATTAGCTAATATTGAGAAAAGCAAAGTACCTAAGGTAGAACTCAAACCTCTTCCCTCAAATCTAAGGTATGAATTTCTAGACCCTAACTCTTCATATCCAGTCATAGTGAATGCTGATCTGAATGCTAAAGAAACTGGTAAGTTGCTTAATGTACTTAGAAAATTCAAGAAAGTGATTGGATATAGTATTGATTATATAAAAGGGATTAGTCCATCTGTTTGTATGCATCGTATTATAGTTGACAATGATCATAAACCTTCCAGGGAACACCAGAGGAGACTCAACCCAAACATGAAAGAGGTAGTCAAGAAGGAAGTACTTAAATTGCTTGATGCATGTATTATCTATCCTATCTCAGATAGCGAATGGGTAAGTCCAGTCCATGTGGTTCCTAAACAGGGAGGTATGACTGTTGTTAAAAATGATAATGATGAATTGATCCCTACTAGAGCTGTTACGGGTTGGCGTATGTGTATTGACTATAGAAAATTGAATAAGGCCACCCGTAAGGATTACTTCCCTTTGCCTTTTATTGATCAATTGTTGGAAAGATTGGCTAAACATTCACACTTCTGTTATCTGGATGGATACTCAGGATTCTTTCAGATCCCCATCCATCCAGACGACCAAGAAAAGACCACGTTCACATGTCCCTATGGCACCTTTGCATATAGAAGGATGCCATTCAGATTATGTAACGCACCAGCCACTTTCCAAAGATGTATGATGGCTATTTTCTCTGATTTTATTGAGGAAATAATGGAAGTATTTATGGATGACTTTTTTTTCTATGGTACTTCATTTGATGATTGTCTGAATAATTTGACACAAGTACTTAAGAGATGTGAGGAAGTCAACCTGGTACTGAACTGAGAAAAATGCCATTTTATGGTAAGGGAAGGAATAGTTCTTGGACACTTGGTGTCTGAAAGGGGAATAGAGGTGGATAAAGTGAAGATAGAAGCAATTCAGACAATGCCACCACCATCAAACGTTAAGGAAGTGAGGAGTTTTCTTGGGCATGTGGGCTTCTACAGAAGATTCATCCAAGATTTCTCTAAAATCTCTAAACCCTTAACTAATTTACTCATGTGTGATGCAAGTGACTATGCTGTGGGTGCTGTACTTAGGCAAAGGAGAGATAAGAAACCCTATGTCATCTACTATGCTAGCAAAACTTTGGATGAAGCCCAAGTCAATTACTCCACCACTGAAAAGGAACTCCTGGCAGTAGTGTTTGCAATTGACAAATTCTGACAATATCTGCTGGGATCCGAAGTCGTAATATTCACGGATCATGCTACAATCAAGTACTTGCTAAGTAAGAAGGATGTCAAACCAAGACTGATTAGATGGATCCTCTTACTACAGGAGTTTGACCTTGTGATCCGGGATAAGAAAGGAACAAAGAATGTGGTTGCAAACCTCTTTTCAAGACTTAGGCACGATCTAATGAGAGATGACAAAGATGAATTGCCTATAGACGATTCCTTTCCCGATGACCAACTCCTGATGGTTACTTATGCCGATGCTCCTTGGTATGTAGACTTCGTGAACTATCTAGCATGTAGAATACTACTTGAGGGGTTGAGCTACGATCAAAGAAAGAAATTTTTCTCTGATATTAAGTCTTATTATTGGGATGATCCATGCTTATACAAATGGTGTGCAGATGGCATCTTTCGAAGGTGTATTTCGGAGGAAGAAGTTTATAGCGTTATATTCCATTGCCATAGTTCACCTTGTGGAGGCCATACCAGCATTTCTAAGACTGCGGCTAAAATTCTCCAAGCTAGTTTTTATTGGCCTACGCTTTTCAAAGATGTGCACACTTTTTTAAAAGCATGTGATCGGTGTCAAAGAGTTGGCAACATATCCAGAAGGAATGAGATGCCCCTGAACAATATTTTGGAAATGGAAAAATTTGACGTTTGGGGCATTGACTTTATAGGTCCCCTTCCATCTTCATGTGGGAATAAGTACATTCTAGTGGCTGTGGACTATGTGTCTAAGTGGGTAGAAGCAGTGGCATCCCCCACCAATGATGCTAGAGTGGTTGCTAAGCTCTTCAAGAGGGTAATTTTCCCAAGATTTGGAGTGCCCCGAGCTATGATAAGTGATGGAGGTTCCCACTTCACTGAGCAACAATTTCAAAATCTCTTGAAGAAATACAGAGTCACTCATAAAATGGCTCTAGCCTACCATCCTCAAACAAGTGGACAAGTGGAAGTATCAAATAGGGAGATCAAAGCAGTATTGGAGAAGACTGTTTCAAAGGCAAGAAAAGATTGGTCTCTCAAGATTGATGATGCATTTTGGGCTTACAGGATTGCATATAAAACACCGATAGAGACCACACCTTTTCGGTTGATATATGGGAAGCCCTATCACTTGCCGGTAGAGCTTGAACATAAAGCGTATTGGGAAGTCAAAACAATTAACTTTGACCTATCAGCTGTTGGAAAGAGGAGATGCCTACAATTGAATGCGTTAGATGAGCTGAGGCTTGATGCTTATGACAATGCAAAGTTATATAATGAAAGAACAAAAAGATGGCATGATAATCACATCCTTAGGCGCCAATTTTAAGTAGGAGAGTGGGTCTTACTATTTAATTCAAGGCTGAGACTCTTTCCCAGGAAGCTTCGTTCTCATTGGTCCGGTCCATTCCAAGTAGTTCAAGTTTTTCCATATGGAGCAGTGGAGGTGTGGAGTGAATCTACTAGGTCCTTCAAGGTCAACAGGCAACGCATTTAGCATTTTGTGATGGGACAACTGGTTGAAAAATGAGCCACCCAAGCTCTCTTAGAGCCCTCTCAATCCATTAATAAGCAAGGGAGTCAAGCTAATGACTTTAAACAAGCGCTTTGTGGAAGACAACCCACATTTTGATTTCAAAAGTTTCCTTTTATTTGATTTCTAGCTTTATGTTTTGGTTTTCATCTTTAATTTAGTTAATTTCTTAGGATGTAGTTTAATGAGTGTTTTTCCTTTGACTTTCAGGTCCATTCCCATGTTTCCAAGGCAATATAATGGGGTTAGAAGCAAAGGAGTTCAAAGAGAGTCAAAAGCTGAGGTAAAAATTGAATTGACGAATTCCAGCCATCAACACGGCCAGCCAGTGTCACCTACCACAGCCGTGCTGCAAGCACGGCTAGAAAACTACAACAAAGGGTGCCAATCCACGAGAAGCATGGGCAGGTCGTGTCCCAGGACACGGTCGTGCCCCACGTAACCCTTCTTTGCATGTTTGTCCAGCCCACAGCACGGGTGGGCCCTGCTGATAAACACGGCCCAGCGTCCAACCTGTGTAAAAAAAAAAGGCTGCACCAACCTGCCCGAAGCACAACCGTGCTTCAGGCATGGCCCCCCCTTTTTTTTAAAATTTTCCCCCCATTTATCTCCCATGTCCACCCATTACCAAACCATGCCTTAGCCCTTTCTTGCTCCTCCTTCGGTCGTGCTCTCTCTTCTCTTCACCCTTCATCTTCCCTATCGAGATCCACCCCCAATCCTTCCTCCCTACACCCGTTCCCTAAATCTTAATTCCCCCACCCCTCATTGCTTCGATTTCTGCCCCTTCCCTCTTCGTTTCCTCTTCCCCAACCTTTCGGTTCATTCCCCCACCCCCATTGGTTTTCTTGCCTACCCAGTCAGTTCCCCAACTTCCATAACCTCTGAAACCCCTGTTTTCCCCTCCCCATCGAAACCCACTACCCATCCATCTCTCTCCTTCGTTTTTCCCCCTTATGCTATCCCTATTGTTGCATTTTTACCTCTTTTCCATTGTTGCATTATTGCCTCTCCATATTGAAGCGTTTGATTCAGGTATTTCTCTATCTTTACCTTTATTTTAATTTTCTGCATAAGTAAACCCCTAGTTGCTGTTTAGCTCTTGTTTTTGGATCTGATTAAGAATGCTTCTAGTTTACTTCATTGCTGTTAGCACTTGTTCATGCCTCTGATTAGGACTGTTTTTGGTTTAATGATTGCAATTTGGTCTGGTTTTTAACTCTGTACTAGAACTGCTTTTCGTTTCTGGTATGAGTTACCCAGCAACTTCAGAATACTTGATACATGCTTTAGTTTTCTGATTAGCAATGGTTCAAGTTTTCTGGATTTAGTTTCATTAATTACTCACTTCTGTGTTACCTGGCTTCAAATTATTGATCAATGCTCTGAACTTGTTCATGCTCTGATTTGGGCTAGTTAATTGAACTTTATGCCTTTATGCTTTACCTGCATTATTTTGTTCTGTTCTGTTCTGAGTGTTCTATTCTGATTTGGCTGGCTTAAACTTCTTGGTTTCATTTTACTACACTATGAACTTTATTGAATTGTTGACTGCACTGTTCTATTCTGATATATATCTTTTGAGCCACCCATTACTCTGTTTTACACTAAACTGCTAGCCTTCATTGCTCTGACTGCATTAGACTTGCTGGTTGGTTTAATTATCTGTTTATTTGGTTGGTTTTTCTGATTTTGCCACATTTAACCACCTTAAAGTGCACTTGGTACCCACTATTTTTCATTGCAATTTTTATAAATGGGTCCTAAAAGAGCTCGATCAGGGCAACCATCCACCCAATCCCATCACACACGTAGAAGGCGAAATCAACCATCGCCCCAACTTCCTCATCAGATTAATGAGTATGGTATTGTGTTCGTTGACGACAATCAACGTACCCGATACGATACCCTAGTTCGACAGGGAATGCTGAGTACCCGGTATCTGGATGAGGAATGTTTGGAACGCTTAGGCCTTTTACCTGATATCCAATACCTTGTTGACCGGATTGGGTGGAACACATTTCTCACCCACAGATACCCAGCCTACCCTAGGAGCCACTTTTGGCTCTTCCACCCCCACCCCTTCCTATTTTACTGACCGTGCAGGTATCTCCTCTGCTCCCCTAGAGGATCATGCATCCATCTCTTCTCGGCTCAGCCGTATGGAGGCAGAACAACTTTCTCAGTGAGCCGTCCTGCATGCCATGGAGGTAGAGCAACATTCTCAAAGAACAACCCTGCATGCCATGCAAGACTCTATCCAAAGCATGCAGGGTATGATGTAGGCTTGGTATACCTGGCACCTGGGCCAGCACCCCCCTCCACCACCACTGGATGACTAGTGAGTATGTAAGTTCTCCCCTCCCTTTTCTGATATTTTCTGCTATTTATGACATTGAGGACACTGTTTGATTTAAGCATGGGAGAGTGTACTTTCGTATTTGATTTTTAGTGCATGAGTTTATGATTTGCACTGGCCATCTTTATTTGTTGATTTAGCTTCTTTTTGCATGTATATATTGTACATATTGCATTCCTTTTGACTTGCTGCATCATCACATAGTTGCTAATTCCAAGATCGACTGGTGTAGTATAGGCTGATTTTAGATCATGAACATGTGATGCACAATAGGATATGAAATAGGTAGTTATAATTCTAGTCTCTCTCTTCTAGCATTAAACCTTTAATTTTTTGAAAAATATCTCTCTATTGTGCTGTGAACTGTATGTTATGGCTGATTTTAACACTATGAGAGTGTGAAGGTAGGGAGAGGTGATAAATGAGGGTATGTGAAACCCAAAAAGTTTTCACTCTGAGTACTTCCTTCAATGCACCAAAAAAGCCTTAGTATGAGTACCTAGATATTTTTACCCTAGTGAGATGGAGCATAAAATGCACTCACAGCATATTTCTGTTTAAAAAAAAAAAAGAGAGCAAAGAGCAAAGAGAAGATAAAAAATAAAAGAAATGGGTTAAGAAAAATAGAAATAAGGGTAAGGCAACATAGGGAGATCTAAAGGATGAGGTGGCCTACTTGAGTGTTTGAAAACCAGTTTGATGCATACAACCAATGGTGACAATATAAACAAATATATAATAGACAAATTTCTGGTTTGGTCTTAGAAGGATAGAGACTATTTGATAACTATCTATTCATATATCTATTGTGTGCATATTGATTGAGTAAAAAGTTACCTGTATTGCATTTTTCTGTCTTCTGGAAATTTGATTGCATCTTTTCCCCCCTCTTTCCTTCTGATATGACATGCTATTTGCTTGAGGACAAGCAAAATTTTAAGCATGGGGGAGTTGATAAAGGGGAATTTTAAGTGTTTATTGGCCATATTTTATCCCCTAATTCATAGTAACTTGTGATTATTTCTATGCTTTTGGTTATACTTTGTTCTGGGTATCGCTGTGGTTTGTTTTATGCTTGTAGGAGAGCAAAAGAAGCCAAGAAGCAAGGAAAAAAACCATCATGGAAAGAGCCAAAAAGACTTGGGATATCCTAAGAAGGAAGCATGGAGGCTACACATCAAATATCATGGAGAAAGCACTTCGGCAGCATGCAGCATGGCCAGGCCGTGCTTGGTGGCCTGCAACACGGCCATGCCGTGCTCTGAACAAGAGATGTAGGATTTCCCCAAATTTCAGCCTAAAGCACAGCCAGGCCGTGTCCTGGGACACGGTCGTGCTTCGGGGTCTGTACAGAATGTTAAAATTAGGGTTTTTGGCCGCAAAACAGAGAGAGAGGGGGAGGAGACCATAGGAAACACTAGAGAATCACCTTTTAGGCTTAGGAAACACATTTAGACTAGGTTTTTACATAGATTATTGTGGATTTTGGATGCTCTAGAGTAGAATTTACAGTATACAAGGTTGTAATTCATTTGATTTTTCTACAGACTAGGTGTTATCTTTCTATTTCAGTTTTCTTCTTCTACTTCTACTCATTCTCTTTCAATTGTACTGAACTATCATGATTCATTCAATGAAGATGAATTTGATTCCTGTTTTGATGATGTGTGAGTAAATTTAATTTAGGGTTTCGGTAAACCCAATTGTGATACAATGAACTGTGCTTATGACTTGATTTATGAAACCCTAGTTGTGATTGTTTCAAGATTAATTAGTATTGACTATTATATGCATGAATGAGTTGGTAGAATGCCTAATCACCAGTCTATCACGTCTTAGGTATTTAATCGATGAACTGAAAGGTGAAGATTAAAACTAGAACCTAATAGTTAATTAGGGATATCTTAATCATGAAAGTAGTTTAAGATTCTCTAGGATTGAATCGATTAATGGGCACGAGAAAACCGATTAATTGCATTCCACGGTTGGCATAAATCTTAATGGACCTAGGTTAAGCTAAGAACCACGAAAGTAGGTAATTTGATTAACCTAGGTACAATTGGTAATGCTTGAAAGAGATTGCTAATTAATTGAGGCTAAACCATCCCCAATAACCTAGATAATCACAATTAGAGGTAAATATCAGTTGTTGAATATCACAAGCGTTGTGAACCCTAACCCTAGGCTTTGCTAAATTGATTATTTTTATATATTTAATTGCAATATTTTCCCATCGAATTGTATCGATTTATATAGCAACTTTTTTGTGAAATTCTAGTATTTGGCATTATTCTCTATGGGATACGACCCGTACTTGCCGAACTAGCTACAGCTACGCCGTGCACTTGCGGTATTTGGTAAAACATACACAACAAAAGTCTGCAACTTTGCCACAGCAAAATACTACAGCTTTGCCACAGCAAAACATGCAACAGACCAAGTTACCTCCACCATTCCCTCAAAGATTCTAAAAATAGCAGAATGACCATAAGTTCAGAATATTTTTGGACGTCCTCAAGCAGTTGGATATTAACATCCCCATGGTGGAAGCATTAGAGCAAATGCCAAACTATGTAAAGTTCATGAAGGACATCTTGACCAAAAAGAGAAGATTTGGGGAATTTGAGACTGTGGACCTCACACGAGAATGTAGTGCTGTGCTGCAGAATAAGCTACCTCCTAAACTCAAAGATCCAGGTAGCTTCACCATACCATGTTCCATTGGGAACTAGTATTTTGGCAAAGCCCTCTGTGACTTGGGAGCAAGCATCAACCTCATGCCAATGGCCATATTCAAGAAGCTGGGTATTGCAGAAGCAAGGCCTACCACAGTTTCACTACAATTGGCAGAGAGATCCATTGTACATCTTGAATGGAAAATTGAGGATGTCCTAGTTAAGGGGGATAAATTTATTTTCCCAGTAGACTTTATAATATTGGATTATGAAGCTGATGCAGAGGTGCCAATTATTTTGGGCAGGCCATTCCTAGCAATTGGCCGAACCTTAATTGATGTCTAAAAAGTGGAATTAACCATGAGAGTATAGGATGAGCAGGTTACATTCAATGTATTCTAGTCCATGAAATTCCCTAGTGAAGTAGAGGATTGTTCAATTATGTCTGTTATAGACACATTAGCATCAGAGCAGTTTGAAAAATGCTGCAAAGGCCCATCACTGTTATGTGGGCAGATAACTCAGATTTAGAGGGGGAAAACAAGAAAGAATGGGCCTGGATTGAAGCCAGACATGGCACTAGGAAGCAGGGACCGATGGATGAGCCCTTAGACATGTCCTCACTAGAAACAAAGCTGCCTAAGGCATCCGTAGAGGGACCACCAATCTTGGAGTTGAAGCCATTACTAGCACACCTCAAGTATGCGTATCTAGGCAAAACAACCACCCTTCATGTGATCATTTCAGCACTCTTAACAGAAGAGCAATAGGCGAAACTAGTCTTGACGTTGAAAAGATTCAAAAAAACTATTGGTTGGACCCTTATTGATATCAAAGGTATCAACCCCTTATTTTGTATGCATAAGATCCTTTTGGAGAGCAATGAAAAAGGGTCCATTGAACCCCAACGGAGGCTCAATCCAATCATGAAGGAGGTGGTAAAAAGGGAAATCATAAAGTGGTTAGATGCTGGAATTATTTACCCCATATCAGACAGTTCCTAGGTTAGTCCAGTCTAATGTGTTCCTAAGAAAGGGGGCATGACTGTGGTGGAAAATGAAAATAGTGAGCTCATCCCTACCAAGGTTGTGACTGGCTGGAGGATTTGTATGGACTACCGAAGATTGAACAAAAGCACCAGGAAAGACCATTTCTCCCTGCCATTCGTAGACCAAATGCTGGACAGACTTGTAGGAAGGGAATACTATTGTTGCCTAGACGCGTATTCAGGCTACAATCAGATTGCTATAGCACTCGAAGACCAGCATAAGACCATATTCACATGTCCTTATGGCACCTTTGCATTTTGAAGGATGCCGTTTGGATTATGCAATGCTCCAGTAACCTTTCAGTGATGCATGATGGCAATTTTCACAGAAATGGCTGAGCAATTTGTGAAAATTTTCATAGATGACTTCTCAGTTTTTGGGGACTCCTTTGACTTATGTTTGGCAAACCTTGCAAAGGTCTTACAAAGATGTGAGGAAAAAAACTTGGTGCTAACCTAGGAGAAGTGTCAATTCATGGTGAAGGAAGGGATTGTGTTGGGACACAAAGTCTCTCAAAATGGACTAGAGGTTGACAAAGCCAAAGTAGAGATCTGACATGCTATAAAATAAGCATGTTTTTGACATGTTTTAAGTTGCTTTTTATTTAATTTTAGTAGAAAATAGATATGAATTGATTGAGTGTTGTGTTTTGTGTTTTAGGAATAATAAAGAAGAAAAGAAGAGAAAAATAAAGAGGAAATCATAGAAAAATGCTGATTCCTGACCTTTTGTCACTAACTGAGGCATATCTAGCTCATTCGGACTCCGATTAAGGTGATTTTAGCGGCTATGGAAAGAAGAGACATAGAGCTACAACTTTCATGTTCGGCACTTTGGTCAAATCCAGAAGATTCTGGGCGCCGCGGTGCTCACAAGAGAGCGCCGCGACACCACGATAAGGAAATCCGGAGCGTCGCGGCGCTACACAGAGCGCCACGGTGTTGTGCTGCCCAGGGTCCAATGATGTCACACTAACATGCTCATTCCACCCCAAAAAAATTCAGGGAAATCCACTTAACTCATATGTTTTTCTATATCTTTCCATAATTCTTATCTTTCTTTTACATTGAGGACAATGTAAAGTTTGAGTGTGGGGGTGGAAGTTTATTTGACTGAATCATTGTGACCCTATTATGAGCATCAATTTTCTGATTTTCACTATTAATGCATTTTTTATTGCGTTTAGCAAGTTGAGTGATTGTGTGAGTGTTTCAATTTATGTTTTGGGATGTTAGGCACAAACAACAGCCAATGATATGACTATCCAATTTTTTTTTAGCTCTTAAAAAATGTAAAAACTTCATGGTTGTATGCGATTTTATCCCTTTTGCAATTTATTACTTTTGACTTTAGAATCCTGAAATATTTTGCACAATAAATTTAGGCATTCGATTTATCTTTTACTTAGAAAAGGTTTATATAATTCAAAAATATGTAATGATCTCAACAGGATTCTAGAACTTATTTGAATGCTGCTTGAGGCGAAATCCTAGGTTAATACTATTATTTAGGAGATGATTTAGGCATTATTTGATAGATTGAGCCTTTTTAGCCTAACCTACACAATGAAATATCCTTAGTTCCTCTATTTTGAGCTTAATGAACTTTTTCTTCTAAAAACCACAAATGAGCCGAAAGCCAAATTTTGTATGAATATCCTTATTTTTGATCCTATTCACTCACTCCATGATTATTTTTCTGACTACTTGTGTTGTAGAGCTTTATTTACAGAAGAGTGGAAAGGTGGAGCAAAGAAAAGAAATGAATTATGAAAAAAAAGAAAAAGAGAATTATGCAAAGAAGAGAGAAGAAATATCCAAAGAGGATAAAAGCAAATTTTGTGGCTGAAAGAAAAAAAAATTGAGAATCGAAGAAAATGATGGATCAAATTCAATTGAAATAAGAAAATGAGTGTGGGGGGAAAATCTCCCCAAATTTATAAAAGCTCAAGAGATCATATTTAATCATGTGGTGCTGGGTGATTGAACCTAAATTTGTATCCTTTATCCCACCTTATATCCTGACCACATTACAAGCTAAATAAAGTCCTATTGATCCTAGAGGTAGTTTTGGCCTACATTAGTGGAGAGTGGCATGAAGAATAAGCATATGGAAATCCTAAACTACTTAGAGATCTACAACCAAAATTTTGGGATATATAAACTCATCTGGGTAAAAGGAAATTTAATGGCTCAAAACACACACACACGTGGGATTCAAGAGGATAAAATAATGAATTACATTTGGGTTAATTTTGTGTATGATTATGATCTTTCAAAATTTTTCTTGAACATATTTTTATGATATGAGGCAGAAAGTTTGGTAAGCCTAACACTTACTACATATATTGATTTTTGTTTTTATCTTTAGGGATTATTTTGCTTGAGGAAAAGCAAAAGGTTGAGTGTGGGGGTATTTGATGTGATCTTAATTAAGCATGATTTTAATACCTTTATGCTTACCTTTTGTTTGATTTAAGTAAAATATAATTAGGAATTAGCTTAGTTTTGTGTTTTGTGTTGTAGGAACAAAGGAAGAAGAGAATAGAAGAAAAAGATAAGAAATTCATGGAAAAATGCTACATTGCAGCAATTCCAGACCTTTCAGTATTGTTTTGAGCATATCTCCCTCTTATGAACTCCAATCAAAGTGATTCAAGTGGCTGTGAAACGATAACACAATCCTCTACAACGTTTATGTGGAACACTTGGTCCAATTCGGGATATTTCATAGCGTTACAGAGCTTGCAAATCAGAATCACAGTGCAGCAAGATGAATTCTGACCTTTGGTCACTAATTTTATCATATCACCTCCAATTTCGATCGGATTGAAGTGATTTCAGTGGCTATGGAAAGAAGAGACATAGAGCTACAACTTTCATGTTTGGCACTTTGGCAAAATCCTGAAGATTCTAGGCGTCGCGGCGCTCACAATAGAGCGCCGCGGCGCCACGATAAGGAAATCCGGAGTACCGCGGCGTTGTGCTGCCCAGGAGGGAGCGCCGTGGCACCCAATCAGGTTCGACGTAGCCCGCCGCGGCTCTGATAGGGAGCGCCACGGTGCCGCGTCCCTGATTCCCCGTGCGCGGTAGGGGACTTGCTGATTTCACGATTTTAGGTCGTTTTTGCTGAAAATTGAAGGGAATGGACGGGAATTTGACCTAAAATACGTTCTGACTTTGATTAGGGGGAAAAATTCTATAAAAAGAGAGGAAAGCAACCAGAGAAGGCATCGAATCCTTCACCGAATTCTTCATCTACATTCTTCAATTCTTCTTTTGATTATCTTATGGCCCTGCGTGGCTAATTTTCTCTTTAGTTGGTTGAGGTGAGTTGAAACCTCAAGGGATTTTTATACATTGTGAGATGTGGATCTGATGTTATTATTTCAATTTGTTTTGAATATTGATTGTTCATCTGTTCTTATTCTTAATGATTATGCATATGTTTGCTAGGAGGCCTACTAGTATTTCGTCTGTTTTAATCTACCACTGAATTGTGTTTTGAACAAAGTTTTTAATTCTGCGATTCGTGAGGCAAATAGGTTTGAGGGTTTTGGATTATAAATCATTGAACCTATGATGAATGATTGACTATATTGGATATAGCCGATGTGTTTATATTTGTTTAGCTCTGTCAGTTTCTCTAGTTCTTCATGCAGTTAACAAGTTATATTTTACCGATGTGCTAAAAGATGGCTTGTTGATTAGGGTTTAATTAGTGCGATTGTCATTAATTTGCTAGGCTTAAGGAGAAACGGGGTTAAAACCCCAATGATATATATTCATTTGCAGATTGATTATGTTGTCGATGATCAATGTAATCCCTTGACGGTGGATACCAACCGAAACCAACGTCTTTATCATTAATCACTTTCGCTTATTTATTTTCATTATTGTTTACTTTACTTAATTTGTGATTATCAATTCCCCCCTTTTAATCACATAAGGTAATTCCAGTCTCTGTGGGATCGACCCTTACTCCCACTACTACAGGTTAGTTTTGAGGTAAGGTATTAATTTGGGTGCACCTGCGACAGTGTGCACCAAGATCATAGAGAAGCTGCCCCCTCCCACCTCAGTCAAAGGCATCAGAAGCTTCCTTGGCCATGCAGGATTCTACAGGAGGTTCATCAGGGACTTCTCGAAGGTTGCAAAATCTCTATGCAGCTTGCTGGAGAAAGACAAAACTTTCTGCTTTGATGAAAACTGTATGACAACATTCTGTGACCTCAAGAAAAAATTGAGTTCAGCACCAGTTATTATGGCACCAGACTGGACTTCTCCATTTGAACTAATGTGTGATGCAAGTGAAGTAGCATTGGGAGCCGTCCTTGGGCAATGCAGGAATAAATTTTTTCATTCTATATATTATGCAAGCAAAACGTTGCAAGGGGCCCAGCTCAACTACACAGTAACAGAGAAGGAGATGCTTACAGTAGTATTTGCTTTTGAGAAATTTAGATCATATTTGGTAGGAACAAAAGTAATTATGCACACAGACCACTCTACCATCAAGCACCTGGTTAAGAAGAAGGATTCCAAGCCTAGACTCATTCAAGGGGTGCTCTTGCTCCAGGAATTTGATTTAGAGATCAGGGATAGAAGGGGAACAAAGAATTAGGTGGCAGACCATCTCTCCAAGCTGGTGTGCCATGGTACGCTGATTATGTAAACTACCTGGTGAGTGGCCTGCTCCCACCGGAATTGACTTCGCAGCAAAAGAAGAAATTTTTGCATGATGTGAATTCATATTATTGGGATGAACCATACCTCTTCAAGCAGTGTGCTGATAAGATGATAAGAAGATGCATTCCCAGTGAAGAGATGGAGAAAATCTTACAAAAATGCCATTCTTCACCCTATGGAGGCCATTTTGGAGGAGTGAGGACTACAAACAAGGTACTATAGGTAAGGTTCTACTGGCCTTCTCATTCAAGGACTCCCACTCCTTTGTGTTGCAATGCGACAGGTGCCAGAGAATAGGAAACATATCCAGAAGACATGAAATGCCGCTGAACAACATCTTAGAAGTGGAATTGTTCGATGTATGGGGAATAGATTTCATGGGCCCTTTCCCTTCGAGTTTTGGGAACCAATACATCCTAGTAGTTGTTGACTAAGCCTCAAAATGGGTAGAAGCAAGTGTGTCTCCCACTAACGAGGTAAAGGTGGTAACCAAATTTATGAAGAAGAACATTTTTAGAAGGTTTGGAACCCCCAGAGCCATCATCAGCGATGGAGGATCCCACTTCTGCAACAGGAAATTCGGAGCACTACTGGCCAAATATGGCATAAGACACAAGGTGGCAACACCATATCATCCACAAACCAGTGGGCAAGCTGAAGTCTCTAATAGAGAAATCAAGAGGATACTGGAAAAAATAGTTGGCCCAACTAGGAAGGGTTGGTCCTTAAGGCTGGATAATGCATTGTGAGCCTATAGAACAGCCTATAAAACATTACTGGGGATGTCACCATACAAGCTGGTGTTTGGTAAGGCTTGCCATTTGCTAGTAGAGCTAGAGCATCGGGCATATTGGGCAGTGAAGGAGTTAAATCTGAATTTGGGAGCTGCAGGTGAGAAAAGAATGCTGCAGCTAAATGAGCTGGATGAATTTCGTGGTCAAGCTTATGAGAATGCCAAGCTATACAAAGAGAAAGTAAAGAAATAGCACGACAAGAGGATATAGCCAAGGGAATTCGAAGTAGGACAGAGAATGCTGCTATACAACTCTAGGTTAACCTTGTTCCTTGGGAAATTAAAATCTCGTTGGTCTGGCCCCTTTTGCATCAGCAAAGTCTTCCCTTTTGAAACTGTTGAACTAGAAGAAGAAAGGGAAGGGAGGACATTCAGGGTTAACAGACAACGGATCAAGCTCTACCTTGGAGGTGATGTGGATTGCCAGTACACCTCACTCTAATTGCAAGAAGGATGAATGGGGAAGAAGTCATGCTGTTGACTCTAAAACAAGCGTTCATGGGAGGCAACCCATGTTTCATTCATTGCTGTTTTAGTTTACAATTATTAGGTAGCTTTAATTGTGACTCTAATATCAATTGTGTTTGTTTCGTAGGAGGGGGAGAACACCAAGCTGAAGATCAATTTTTGCCCTACTGCAAAAAAAACATGTGAAAGCTAGTCTTGTTTTGCTGTGGCAAAAGCGTGTGGAATCCAGCTTTTGTTACATGACTTGTTGCAGTAAAATCATAGGGAAAGCAATTTTTGCCACAGGAATTGCTGCAGCAAAAGCTCTCAGCTTGACAAAAGCTCTCAACCCCTTCACATTCTAAGTACTCTCTTGTACTCTCATCCCTTTACATCCTGGAACCCCCTTTGCACGAAGTAGACTTACATCTTTTAGAATCTCCACTAGCCAACAATGCCGAGGGTCAAGACCATAGCACAAGCGGTGACATGATGAAGAGACCATTCAGTGAAATTTTTGCATAGAGAAATGCTTTGCCTTTACCATGCTTGAAGATCTGGGTCTGCCAATGTATGTGGCAGTAATGGTGAAGCAACGAGGATGGGAGAGCTTCGACACCCACCCCAAGCCTGCCCTTATCCTTATGGTAAGGGAGTTCTATGCCAACTTCCCACAGAACACCAAAGAATGGGTCAAAGTCAAGAAGACCCGGGTTTTATTTGACCAAGCCACAATAAACAAAGCCTATAAAATGCCTGATGAGGACGATGATTACGAAGCACAGTTAGAGGCTCTACAAGACCACGACTGGTAAGAAATGCTAGCCCGGGTATGTATCCCAGGCACCACATGGGACAGGTCTTCCCAAGGTGCTACTACAATCAATCAAGCTTCCTTGGTGCCTGCGGCAAAGGTTTGGTACCATTTTCTCAAAACTCGCCTTTTACCCTCTGTTCACGGGAAAACTGTGAGCAGAGATAGAGTGGCAATGGTGGATGCCATTATTTTGGACAGGCCTATTAACGTAGGCAAGGTCATCAACGAACAAATCTGAGTATGTGCAAGTCACAAGAAAAGAAGTCTACTCTTCCCTTCCCTTATCACCCTACTATGCCAGGACAGTAGGGTTCCTATGTCAATCGATGAGGAGACACTCAAGGGGGGCATCCCCATTAGCATCATTACCATAGCTCAAATTGTCTAAGAAAAAGGTGCTCCAGATCTACAAGCTGCCTCACAAGCCACATCACATTCTAAAGGCAAAGCTGCCTCAACCTCTGCTCTTCATTCGGTTGACAAGACCCTACACTTGTTGCTTCAGCAGCAAACCACCATCTTATAGCAACAATCTTTGCTCCTCAAAAACCAGCACACCTTTTGGCAGTATCAACAGCAGAGGGATATTTCCCTCCAAAAACACTCGAGCAAAATTTTAGACAGTTCTTCCCCTTTCCAGACTTCCCTTTGGACCTACTGCACCACACAACTGGGGAAGAACAGAGGGCCCTAGAGCCTCAGTCTAAAGAGGGCCAAGAGTCCCAAGACTTTTCCCACAGCCATGAGCAACATCCATGCTCATCAAGGACTCACGAGGAAAATGAGTCCTCAGAGGATGAAGAGCCATTTGAAAAAAGGGCAGCAACAATCCAGAAAGGGAAGGCCAAACTCCAGAGCTCACAAAGATCAACTCAACAAAGGAGTGGGCTCTGTAGCTCCTTAAAGTATTAAGGGGGTCAATGCCACTAGGGTGCTGCAGCATCCCTGCAAACACCTTTAGGGAGTCCCCTTATCTTTTATTTCCTTTATCTTGTTTTCATATTTTCACTTTGCTTTGCATGTTGCTATTCCTATACTTTGCCTCTTTTATGGAATCAGTAGTGGGGACACTGCTTATCTTTAAGTTTGGGGGGGAGGTGAAATTAATGTTGCTTTAGTGTTTGCTGTGGCATTTGCTGTGCTGGGGATATGATTAGTGTAGCTTTAGTATTTGCTTTAGTGTTTGCTGTGGCAATTGCTATGCTTGACTGAATGAGTGTATTTCAATTTGTGCTAGTTCTGGTATGAATTCCTGTGTGATTATGCTGGAATACAAGTCTACATTTGATAACTTTAGCAATTAGGGAGTTTTTACAATTACTTTTTGTTTTACTAGAAAAAAAAAAGAAAAAAATGAAGAGAAAAAGAAGAAGAGAGATAAGTCTGTCATGTGTATTTCATGACCTGATGTTAGCTCTAGGAAACTCTATGAGGAAGTTTGGAACTTCACTGATAGCCCAAATAGGAAATCTGCATGCCAACCCCACACAACTAGAACCTTCTTCTAATTAAAAAAGAACTATGGTCAGTGTTAGCAAGAGAAATCTGGTGATTCTTCAGGAATTGGGCATAAGTTTTTATAGTTAATATTGAGAGTCTCCTGCTGAATACAAAAAGGGGCATGGGCTATGGTCAGAAAGGTTTAAGTTTGGGGGAAAGAGAGGAAGAAGAGAGAAATGTTGCCACTCCAATGCCACCATTGTTCCTTAGTAACCAGGGGTATGCATGAGCCCCATGGGTACTTTTGCATAAAACAGAGACATAGAGGTATGAGTAGGATTTTGCTTAAGGGTGATAATGCTGAGTAACTAGGTGCCTTCATCTCACATGTTGGCATTCGCGTCAAAAGAAACTAATGACCTTTGTTGAAAAAAAAAGAAGTAAAATAAAATATTTATGCAAAAGAATGAAAGGATCAAAAATCAAGGAGCTACCCCATCTTATTTGCCCTGGCTGTGCCTATGTAGTATGCTAACTTGTCCTGATTAAAGGAGACTCGATATATTAGCAAGTGAATCTTAGGACTTTGACCTGATCTTAATCTAAGTCGCTCTTATAAAACTGTCCACATTACACACAACTTGGATGAAGGTTCTGGTTGAGGTTGTGGAAAAAGGTAGAAGGCAGGTGGTAATCCCTAGATGGAAACAACCCTGGGAGTTGAGGGCTAGCAGTAGGACCACATGGAGCTATACTGGGGAAAGGAGCTGGGGCTCATTAAAAGTGGTGTAATGGTTAGTGTAAATTGCTTGAGGACAAACAACCATTTAAGTTTGGGGGGATTTGATAACTCTAATTCATTAGAGTTTCTCTATGTTTTTCCATGGATATTTAATGTGCATTTTGACTTATTAGCTTTCATGTCCCCTGATAATAGAATGATTAGCCTCCCACGGACACAAGATCACCCATTCTGTTTGTTGTGACAATTCAGTATACATGCACAGAAATTAAGGTAGCAAACCGAGTGGTGTTGGGTGATCTTTGTCCTTTTTAATATGATGCATAAAATGGGAGGCTTACCTTTTGTGATATGGTGCAGGTGGTAGGAGTCAAAGCTGTGCAGCAGGTACGGCAACCACCCAACAGGGGGAAAAGGAGTGCCCAGCTGACACAGCAGACTGCTGGAGGTACAGGAATAGCCTCCACTACTGGAAGTGGAGGGAAAGCTGCTAACAGAGGTGCTGGCCAAAAATTAGGGAGATTTCAGCAGACCAGGCCACTTTTATGGGACCACAAGGATTGCTTATAAAAGGGGAAAATAGAAAAGCACAGAGGAAGAGAGACATAGGGGAGGTGACAGAAGAAGATCAAAATGGGAAGCCCAGAGCTACCTATCTAGAGTGAGCTGTGTGGTTACACTCTGGGCTAGGATGGGGCAACCTTGGATGGTGAAGCGTTGGAACAAAGAAGAGGACTGCTGCTGGGGATTCATTTCATTTTCTTTTTAATGTTTGCATTGTCAGTAGGAAACTACATTTTCCTTTCATATAGTTGTATTTCTCTCCTCTGCATACTAGATAATCTAATGCTTATAGTCGGTTTAGATATGAGGCTGGGCTAACTTTCCAACTAGGGTGAGTTGCAATGAACACATGCACATTTTAATTTATGAATGATTTTGCTGTCGCAACACTGTGACATCCAACTGTGTTTGTACATCTTAACTTCTCCAACTAACTGAAATTAGGAAGAGGAAACTTAGGCTATCATTAACCTGGAAAGGTGGTGAATGCTAGAAAAGAGTTGGATGTGTGGGCATAACCAATATAGGAATGTATGGTTGTCTTATTTGACCCAAGAGTTGGGGGCTTTAAGTACAACTCTGGGGTTGGGATTGATGCAGGGATGCACATCCTAACCCCAGGAGTGCAAGAAATGGTAGTCTGGAAGGACTCCATTCAAGAGCAGACTGGGCGCTGAAACAATTGCTATAGCAATTTCTAGAGCAAAATGAGTGCAGAAGTTCATAACAACCCTGAAGCAACCCTAGTTCACCTAATATTTTCTTCTTCATAATCTAGAGTCTCTCAACTTAATTAACCCCTGTCTAGTTTGTTACATTTTTAATTTTCCTAAACATTGAATCGTGTGAACCAACAAAATTTTGCTACACATTTCACAAGTCAAAGCATTCTATAGTAGTTTCTAGTATACTCCTCGTGGGATGATACTCACTCATCATTATATTACTTGGTCATGACATGTGCACTTGCGTTCTGATATTGCATGAATACTTTGCAACCAACAAGATGACGGATAATCAGTTATTATGCAGGATGTTAAATATGCTGTAATTGTGTTCATCAATGATTTATGTATAATGTAGTTTTTCATGATATATGTGATCTATGCCTTGTCATTAAAGAATTCTTTTTTGTAGATTATACAGATGAACATAACACCCTGATTTCTACTTATTATATATGTTAATGTTGAATGTATTGAGATTTTATTCTCATTAATTTTGGTGATGTGTTCATATAAGAGCGGTTAGGATGCTGACAGTTCTTCTGACACTAGTCTTGGAGATTTAGGTGGTAGAAATACCCTACTTAGGTCAATTCACCATTCTTCAAGACATTTTAGTAGTAAACATAGTGGAGATTCCCGTGCCAGCACCAACCACTCTTCCTCCCTATGCACCATAGGGGTGAAGTGCTAGATCAGGACTAGAAGTAGCAGATTGTAAATTATGGAGTGTATAACTTAGTGTACCCATTTTGAGGGAGTAACCCTTGGTACTTCTTTGTTTTGATGCCATGAGCAGTACCTAGTGTTACTCCTGTATAAACACTAAACACTAATGTAACCTCTTTTGACATAATGAAAAAGAAATATGTGATGCTTTACTTATATGTGTTATTGTAAGCTTAATTGTAGTATATTTTATATACAAAATTTAAGAGTACAAAAAAGAATGAATGGCTCTTACATAGTTGGTATTGAAGCTGGTCGATCCTAGGCGACCATGGGGTGGGTGGTCACTTAAATCAACTTATGTGGGACTAGAATAAGCTTTTGGTTTTATTATGTAAGGTTGTATGTAATACTGACTAGGAAATTACTAGTGTTTCATATATATATGCTTGGATATGTGATGACTACTGTAAAGTTTTAATTCACTATTAAGCTTGATCATCTCAATAGTGACTCATAATTTTCTTTACTAATGTAGTAGATGATGGCACCACCAAGGAAAAATCTGATGAGTAGTGCAAAAGCTACCTTAACTTATTTAGCCACAGATATTTGAGACCAGGTGGTTGCCACAAATCAAATTTTGTAGCACATACAAAATAATAGCAATCATGGTGAGGTGCAAGGCAACCAGAGGAATGTAGGGAATGAGAACAAATGGTTAGAGTTCATGAGGATTCAGCCTCCTTCATTTGTGGGTGGTTATGAACTCAATGTGGCTAAGAGGTGGCTAGTAGAGCTAGAAAATATATTTGAGGTCTTAAAGTGCCTTGATGAATAGAAGGTCACTTTTGTAGTGTATATGCTCAAGGAGAAGCAGAATATTGGTGAAGGGGAGACAAAGACCTTCTAATCCACTAGTGTTACTCCTGTATAAACACTAAACACTTATGTAACCTTTTTTGACATAATGAAAATGAAATATGTGATGCTTTACTTATGTGTGTTATTGTAAGCTTAATTGTGGTATATTTTATATACAGAATTCAAGAGTTCAAAAAAAATCAATGTCTCTTACAACAAAAATCTCATGTAGAAAACCAATTTCTAGGTCAAGATCAAGTTCATGTAGCAAATGGAACTTGTTTTTTTATCAAACATATAGGCTCTTCTTTGATTGAATCACCATATAAAAATTGTAATTTGTCTCTTAAGCACCTATCGCACATATAGGCTATTATAAAGAACTTATTGAGCGTGTCATAGTTTATAGGGATAACAATGTATTTTTTGAAATTAATCTATTTTCTTGCTATGTTAAGGCATAGGGTACATGGGAGACTCTTTTGGAAGGGATAATTATTGGAAGATTGTATGTTTTTGAGGATTTTAGGATGACTCATCTATAACTAAACCACTTAAATAAAATGCAAAGTAATTGATAGTCTTTGACTTGTAGCAAGGCAACATAAAAAGCAACCTTTAGTTCTTATAGTTAGTAGAATCTCAACAACTTAATCAATTTCATCAAAACATATGGTAGCTTAATCTTTTTATAAAGTAGTAGCCGACACATCTTAATAGAAGTCATAGTTAGTAGTACCTATTTCCACTTTATGCAAAAAAACTATTGCAAACTCAACCACCTGTGTATTAGTAGTCTCAAATTGATAGTTAATAGTAGCAAGCAACCTCAGAAACTATTGACCAATAATAGTTCAGTACCTTGCAATACTATATTATTAAAGTTTTCCTTTTGGCACAAGAGGCATTGACACCCATCCTCCAAAGTTGTAACCTTCGTATAAAAATATTGTAATGAAACCTTTAATAATACAAATTTGTTGGTTATTTGTTATGCTATTTAGGTAAACTTCATAAAAATCTATTTTATCCTTCAAATACGACTTATACTAAACCACTTGAGCTTGTATAAACTGACCTATAAGGCCTAGCTCTAGTTAAGTCATCATGAGGTCATCACTATTACATCTATTTTATTGATGCATATAATAAATACACCTAGATTACTTTACTTCAGTGTAAATCAGATGCATTTCAAGCTTTCCTCAAGTTCAAAGCTAGGGCCACGTAATAGCTTAGTTTTAAGTTGAAATGTCTTTAATCATATGGTGGTGGAGAATATAGATCCTTTTCATCCTTCTTGTCACAATAAGGTGTTTTGATTGGTTTAGTTTTCCTCATGTGGATGAACAAAATGGTTCAGTAGAGAGAAACCACAATCATATTATAGAAGTAGGTCTCACCTTACTGCTAAATGCATCTCTTACACTTAAGTTCTAGTATGAATCCTTCACTATGACTGTCCCTCTCATAAATAAGCTTTCAACCAAAGTACTGCAAGACAGAACTCTCCATAATTTTCTATATGAAGTAAAACTAGACTACTCAACATTAAGAGTTTTTGGTTGTGCTTGTTTCCCTTATCTCAGACCCTACACATAGCATAAATTTGCTTTTAGATATACTAAATGTGTATTTTTTGGGTATAGTACATATCACAAAGGTTTCAAATGTATGGATTCAATTGGAAGAATCTACATTTGTAGATATGTTGTTTTTGATGAAAGTAGATTCCTATATAAGGCTTTCAACAACACTATATTCTCATCCTTACTTAATTTTAGCTTAACCACCTATTATGATGAGTAAGAGTATCTTATAATCATTAATGTTTAATTCTGACTTTACTCACTCTGTTGTCATGGGTTTAATTCATAACTTTAACTCTAATTCTGGTGCGTATTGTGGCAGGTACACCTAAATTGATACCTTACCTCTCAACTAACCTGTAGTAGTGGGAGTAAAGGTCACTCCCATAGAGACTAGAATTACCTTATGTGATTGAGAAAATAGGGAATTAATAATCGCAAATAAATCAAAGTAAACAATAATGATAGTAATTAATAAGAAAGGCATTGGTTTCAGTTGATATCCACCATCAAGGGATTGCATTGATCATTAATAATATAATCAATCTTAATTCGAATATCTATCATTGGGATTCTAATCCTGTTCCTCCTTAAGTATAGTAATTGATGACGATTTCCTCAATTAAACCTTAATTAATATGATATTCTTTAGCACATTGGTAAAGTCTAATGGTGCGTACAATAGCCAGTACACCATAATTGATACTTTACCTCAAAACTAACCTGAAGTAGAGAGAGTAAGGGTCGATCTCACAGAGACTAGAATTACCTTATGTGATTGAGAGAAGTGGGCTTTTATAATTGTAAATAAAAAAGCAAACAATAATGAAAGTAATGAAGAGAGTAATTAATGAGAGAGGCGTTGGTTTCGGTCGATATCCACCATCAAGGGATTTCATTGATCATTGACAATAACATCAATCTTAAATCAAATATCCACTATTGGAATTCTATCCCTGGTCCTCCTTAAGCCTAGTAAATTGATAACAACCATATCATTTGAACCCTAATTAATAAGATATTCTTTAGCACATTGGTAAAGTCTAACCTATTAATTGTGTGAAGAACAAAAGAAACTGATAGAGCCAAATATATATAAACACATCGGTTATATTTAATTTATTTGATCATTCATCATAGGGTTAATGATTTATAATCCAAAATCCTTAATTCTATTTGCTTCATGAATACAGTAATGAAAACTTTGTTCAAAACCTAACTCAGCAGTAGATTAAAACAGACAATATACTAGTAGGCCTTCCTAGCAATTATATGAATAATCATTAAGAAAAGAGAAGACTAGATGAATAATCAATACCCAGTTAAGATTAAGCTACTAAAATCTATTCCAAATCTCACAATGCATAACAATCCGTTGAGGTTTCAATCTTCCTCTACCAACTAAAAATAAATTAGCTGTGCAGGGTCATAAGAAAATCTAAACAAGAATTAAAGAAGGTAATTAAGAACTTGAATGATCCTAGATGCTTCCTTTCTTCCTATGTTTTATAGATTGGTTTCTCCTCCATCAAGTAGAATTGTTTATAGGTCAAAATCTAGCCCGTTGGGATTTAATTGGAGTAAAAAAGGCCTAAAAATTACGAATTTAGCAATCTGGTGCAGCGGTGAGTGCCCTAGCACTACAAAATTCCACTATCGGGGTGCCACGGTTCCCAAGCTAGCGTCGCGGCTTGCTAAGTTTGGCACCACAATGGGACCAGCACCAATGCGCTCTTTTTCTAGGCAGCTTAGTGCCACCGCACTCCTGATATGCCTGAATGCGGCGCCAAGGTGCCTAAAAACTTTTGGATTGTGCCAAACACAAATTTTTTTATCTCTATGTCTCTTCTTTTCACAGCCACTAGAATTACCTCAATCGGAGTTCAAATAAGAGATATATGCCTCAATTAGTGACGAAAGGTCAAAAATTAGCATTTTTCCATATTTTCTCTCTATTTTCCTCTTCTTTTCTTCTTTATTATTCATAAAACATAAAACATAAAACTCAATTAGATCCTATTTATTTCTTACTCAAATTAAATAAAAAGAAACTTAAAATATGCTAAAGACATGCTTAAGTTATAGCATGTCATGTAACATATGAATCGCATAAAGAACTATAGAAACAAATAGAGCTAAATGAATATAGACGCATCGGCTATATTTAATTTAGTCAATTATTCATCATAGGTTCAATGATTAATAATCCAAAATCCTTAAACTTATTTGCCTCATGAATACAGTAATGAAAACTTTATTTAGAACATAATTCAGCGGTAGATTAAGATAGACAATATACTAGTAGGCCTCCTATCAATCATTTGAATAATCATTGAGAAAAGAAAAGTAGATGAATAATCAATACCCTATTAAATTGAACTAAAAAAATCAATTTTAAATCTCACAATGCATGAAGATCCCTTGAGGTTTCAATCTTCCTCTACCAACTAAAAGTAAATAAGCTCCGTAGGGCCATAAGCAAATCTAAAGAAGAATTAAAGAAGGTAATTAAGAGCTTGAGTGATGCTTAATGCTTTATTTGTTCCCCTTTTTATAGATTTGCTTCTCCTTATTGAAGTAGAATTGTTTCTAGGTCAAAGCCAAGCCCATTAGGCTTCAATTGGAGCCAAAAGACCTAAAATTTGCAACTTCAGCATTCTGGTGCGGCACGCTACTCAGGTGCTGTAGCGCTACAAAAATACACTGATGGCGTGCCACAAAACTTGGTCTTCTTGGGGCTTGGGCACCACAGTTCTTAGGGCCAATGCTGTGGCGCTCTGGATGTGTACTAACGCAGCGTTCTCTTGCGAGAGCTACAGTGCCCAGAAACTTCTAGATTTTACAAAAGTTCAAAAGTGAAAAGTTGTAGCTCTATATCTCTTCTTTCTATTTTAGCTAGAATCACCTCAATTGGAGTTCAAATGAGAGAAATATAGTGACTGAGGGTCGAAAATCAACATTTTTCCATATTTCCTCTTCTTTTATTCTTTATTATTCCTAAAACATAAAACACATAACTCAATTAATTTCTATTTATTTCCTAATTAAATTAAATAAAAGGTAACTTAAAACATGCTAAAGGCATGCTTAATTTATAGCATGTTAAATACCCCCACTGTAACATCCCTAATTTCGTTTCTTTTATTGATAAAAGTACATAAAAATTTAATTAAGGAAATAAAATTTATTAGACATTATTTTAGATACCTAAGGAAATATAATCCTTAGAAATTCTTCACCTTATGTATATGCATAGAAAATGTTTCTAACATTAAGAGAACAAATAAAGAGGGAAAACCTAATAGGAAAGAAATTAGAAATAACATACTAAAGATATGCAAAATTCTTGGATAAGGAAGATAAATTTTTAGAAACAAGTAAAGGTCTTAAAATTTCAAGAACATTGAATTAGGGTAATTTTTCGTAAGTCAAGAACTAGAGTTACTAAGTTTAAAATCTTTACCCATACATTGGGCTTTTACCTATGGACACTTCATATAGAGTTTTTCCACTTCACATAAGTTTCTAGCAAGCCATTGGATAACCTAAGCAAGAAATAAAACATAGACTTGGACTAGGATATAGTAATTGGACCAATAGCCCAAAAATTATGAAAATGTGACCAAGCCCTCCAAGAAAGGTAGAATTTTATCCAAAGCAAAGAAAATGGGTAAGAATAAGCCCATAATGGGTAGGAATAAGCCCAAATCCAAGAGGAAAAATAAAATAAAATAAATTAGGTGATGATATAATAATGTAATAATAAAGATTAGGTTACATGGCATTAAGACAAAAATTTAGAAAGTGGTGTGATTCTACATTCATCATTTTGGCAAGTGGCATGATAATACAAGGCTTTAGGACAAAAACATCCATATTCTACACTCATAATTCTAGCAAGTGGTATGATAATACATGGCATTAGGACAAAACATTCCTATCCCACACAAATAATATCAACCAAATAATGGAGATTCAAGGGATAGAAATTTGCCACCTAAAAAGGCAAACCTATCATACTTGTTTAAGACAAAAGAAAATGGAAAAGAATCCCTAAATCAAAGGGACCTTGTCCCTTATCTTAAGAACATATCATCATAATTTTTAAAACACAAATCTCCTTTTCCTACGCATATCTTGACTAAGGAAGAGGAAGACAAGAACATAAGTTGTTTGTTTTCCAAAAATTCAACAAAGTGTATCCTAATTGTGATAAGGTAGACCCATGATCATGAAAGGTGAATTATTTGGTGGTCTATATAAGCAAAACCCACCCCTAAAACATTTTAATTTCGTCCAAGTGAGGAAGAGAGAGAAATAGACGCAAGGTAGAGTGAGGACAGGAGAAGAAAGGAAGGAAGAAGAAGGAGAAGTTTAGAAGGCTAATAACTCAAGGTAAGTTTAACAATATTTCTTTTTGAAGAAAACCTTTGAAACTTATAATATTTATATGAGATTTTGATCTTAGAACTTTGATGATTGGTCATGGATGTTGCTATATCATGTTACATATTGATCTTGCATGTGATGTATGTTTGAATACTTAGGTTGGTGTAGATAGTTCTGCATGGGTATGGCTATGGGTGGCAGAGTTTTAAGCTTCGGTGTTTTAATTTCTGGGAACAATCTATAAGGAATTAAAATAAATAGTTAACATTTGAATTATAGATATATGTGTTACGGATTTTTAGCCACTGGAATAATTCAATTTAGAGTTCAGATGAGGTAGATATGGTCTGAGTAGTAAACAAAGATAAAAAAATGGTTAATTAGGGAAGAATATGTTAGGATAGCTTCGGTTTTTTAATTTGTGGGAAAAGTCTATAAGGAATTGAAATAAAGTGTTAAAATATGAATTATAGATATATGTGTCACGGATTTGTAGCCACTAGAATCACTTATTTTGGAATTCTTATGAGCGAGATATGGACAGATTAGTAGGTAGAGGTCAGAACCTACCGGAGAAGAAATAACCTGTACTTTGAGGGAGTAATATAACCCATATTTACTACTATTTTGCTGATATGATTAACATAATAGTTTTAGATAATTATCTTAGCTTTCCATAGACACCAAGATCACCTCAATTAGAGTTAAGATGATGGAGTTATGAGCTGATTAGTGAGAAAAGGTCACAGAACACGGCCAGGCCGTGTTCTGAGTGCTTCAAGCACAGGCTAGCCGTGTTCGAGGCTGTTTTTGAGTACATTTGAAGTATTTTTAAAGCATGACCGTGTCCTGAAACATGGCCAGACCGTGTTGGAAGCTGGTGAAGCCTATTTTCAATATTTTTCTACCCTAGATGAACCTCTTTAACTATAAGGTAATAGTAGAAATCAAATTGGGGAACAATGCTCTATAAATTTGTAAAAACATGTGCTGGAAATGATATAAATAAGAAGAAAATGACTAAGGCCAAGCATAAAGAGAAAGTTAGATATGATGAAAACCTGCATCAAGAAAATAAAGAAATAAAATTAATATTTAAAAAAGAAGACGAATGTTATAAATGACTAGTATATGCCATAGCCATTACCATTGTATGAACTTCTTACCATCTTAAGTGTGAAATTATGACATGGAAATATTTTATAAAGTGTTATTTGAAATGGTTATGTTCATGACATGATTACCAATGATTTATGGTAATAGTTATATTTTGATGAACATACTTGTTATTGAAAGCATATTTTTGGCTATCATTATGAAAAGAAAAGAAATAAGCACGGTCACATGGCAATCCGTGTGGTGCACCAGTAGGGGACGCCCTACCAATGGTTATGATTATGATTATGAGAAAAGAAAGAGAAAGTGTGCCATGTCGGATGCAGCGAGAAAAGCCCGTACCGGAGAGTAGAGGATCTCACCCTGACCGGGGTAGCTTGAAATGAGAATAAGTTGTTGGTCATCATATGATATTCTGAAAATAGTTAATCCTATCATACATATCATTATTGTATGATTCTTATGTGCATAGATATAATGCATTTATATGACCAAAGATATTTTCTGTAGTTTATACAGCTGAACATGATGTGATGAGCTATATTGATGATGATTTATTGTTGATCTTACTGGGATTTAATTCTCACTATATTTCCATATCATGTTCAGAAAATTAGTTATGCAGATTTTTCTGTAGCTCTGGCTTTTAGTGCACGTTGGATCGAGTACTTTATGTTGGGCAGATCCCATAAGCAAATAAAATGTTTGTGGTCAAGTTGGCTTAGATCCCGGTGAAGGTGCAACCACCTGCACCTGTATCTCCAGAATTGGTCAACCAGAATAAATAAGATGTAGATTTTTATGTGTTTGATATGTTGTACGTATGCTTTGATTAATGACATGTATGTGAACTCTGTATTGTATAAATTAAATAAATGTTATATTGAGTTAAGTTGTAATGAGGTAATAACTTCATGGTATTTAAAAAAAAAATTGATACTTAAATGGAGTTGTTACGCCCACAGTTACTATTTTGCTTGTCCTCAAGCAAATTAATTCATGTGAACAATATTCAATATATGAGATGAGTGAATGGGTTACCAATATGTTGTCTCATAGTGAAAATTGTATGATCTTAAAGAAGTTTAAATTTTTTTTAATAATTATGTGCAATATTTAACTCAAATGCACTTCATGATTTATTTTTTAGAGCCTTAAGTGTGTGTCTTTGAGTGGTTCAATCATCTTTCATTGAAATGAGTTTATATATCCCAAGAATTCGGGTATGGATCTCATTTTAGAATTTTCATATTCTTATTTTTCATGCTACTCTCCACTAATATAGGCTAAAACTACTTTTTAGGATCAAAAGGGCTTTATTCATCTTGTAATATGGCTAGGTTATCGGGTGAGACAGAAGATATAAAGTTAGGCTTGATCACCCAGCATCATATGATTAAGTATACTTCTCTTGAGCTTTCTCAAGTTTGGGGAATTTTCCCCCACACTTATTCCCTTACTTTACTGGATTCAATTCCTTATTTTCCTTGATTCTCTATTTCTTTTATTTCACTGCTTAGACTTTCATCAATATTCTGGACTTTTTCTTTCCTTTTGATTTTTCCTTTCTTTTGTCCTTGCTATACCCTTCCACCCTTTTAATAATGTAGCTTTACAAAATAAGCATTTAAAAAATTAATCATGGAGTGAGTGAAATAGGAAAACAAATAACGGTATTAATCCTAAAAATTGGTCTTGGCTTTGTAGTGGGTGTGGAAAAAAATGTTAATTAAGCTCAAAATAGAGGTGCCAGGGATTTTTTATTGCTTAGGTTTGGCTTGAAAGGCTTAACCTCATCCAATAATGCCTAAATCATCTCCTAATTAATAGTATTAGCCTAAGATTTTACCTTAAGTAGCATTTAAATAAGTTCTAGAAAATTGATGAGATCATAAAATATTTTTTAGTTATATAATCATTCTCTAAGTAAAAGATAAATTAAATACCCAAAGTTATTGTTCAAAATAGTTTTAGGATTCTAAAAAAAGGGTAATAATGATTTGCAAAGAAATTAAAATTACACATAATCATGACTTTCTTATGTCTCTCAAGAGCTATTAGCAATTTAAACAGTTAAATCATTGGCTATTTGTTCAACTAACACTAACTCAGAGATTGAGATGAATTCACATGCTCACCCCATTCAATAACTAGAATAAAAGTGCATAGATCATAGAACTGTAGCACACAACAAAGTAAATAGTGCATAAATATATGATTTATTATACAGTTATCCAGCTGAATCATAAAGTGACCCCCAACTCTTAAGAACTTACATTGTCCCCAATGTAAAATAGAAAAGAATAAAATAGAAGAGACAAGTAATAAAAGGAGGAGGGGTCCAGTGGAACTTCCCTAATTAGTTATCACCATCCATCTCATCCTGCTCAGGTATAGGCCTAAAGGGCGGTTTAAGAGGAGTCGGGAATGCTATTGGAAGGTTCAGGACATAGGCTAACTGGCTGAAACAGGCATTATTATGCTATGCTATAGAGTACTGGTAAAGTGCCAGGTCATTCATCTGGTGGCTAAGGCACTCAGTTCACTCCCAAAAGTCTTCAATAGTATATTGGGATGGTGGTGGAACTGAATTGTTGCCAGGTTCCTTTATAGTCAGTGGCTGAACCCTTAACTCCTCCTCTTTTGCTTCCTCATGCCCTTTATATTTTTGTACGTCCGTATAGGATATAGGTATCATTGGTTAGATGAGAGCCTCAATGGAATCCCAGTTTACTCTAGCATTCCTACATAGACTAGTGATTAAATTGGGGGCAAAAAGGGAGCAGCCTCGAGAATTAATACAGCCTAGCATATGTCTGTGGATGAGTTTCCCTACGTCAATAGAAAAACTGTTCAGTATGGCATAGATTAAGATGGCCCTATCTCACCTCACTTGACTCATGTTTAAGCTGGGAATGAATCTTGCTGCCACAAAATAGTGCCAAGCTTTAACCATTTTATTCATATCTGCCCTGGCAAAATACACTGGTTGGCCATTGTTATCCAATTTCCAAGAAGCCCCCTATAGCAAAGAGTGCAAATAATGTCTTCAAAATCAATGTCTGACTGAAGAAAAATAAAGTATTCAATATCCTCAATGTCAAGCAAGGAGTATAACTCATTGATGGCGTGAGGAGTGAATTTCTCTATCTTGCCTCTAACCTATGCTTTATGATGTTCATGGATTGTAACATTATAGTAAAACTCCTGTACCACGGGTATGACCACTGGTTCTGGGTTATTGTAGAAAATCTCCCAATGACTATGGAGGATATTATCTCTATGAGGGAGCTTTGCAGTAACAATAAATTCTCGTTATGGAACAATGGGTTTATGTACCACCACATTGATGTGGTGTTAATATAACTCTTCATTCATGAATGTCGTGCTATCAAATGCTGGAGGGTCATTTGCTCTATTCTTCCTCTTTGAGAGGCCAAACTTTAAAGTTTTAAGAGCCATTGGACTTAGAAAACTCACTGGGGCTTTTTATTGAACAGTTGGTGTGCACTCTTCTTGAAATATGAGAAAAATGGGTGATGGATTCCCAAATTGAAGTCCCAATTCAATGCAAACAAGTAACAGGTGAGTGTTGAGATCAACTACAGTAGGAAATATAAACATAATTTCACCCAATGGAGCTTGATTCATGGCTAGAAGATGAAGGATCAAAGGTGCCTCGAAACCCTGGAGAATTTCTAATGATTCCTAACGAATTGCTGAAAGAGGTGCATAATTCTACAAAATAAGATGCAAAATCACTTAATTCAAGTAAAGAAACATAATTGGAGCTTATTAGGGGTGATTGGATCTAAGGAATGGTGACTGGGGGTGAGTGAGAGTGAAAATTGGAGCTTAATAAAGGTATATAAATATTTGATTAAGAAAATAAAATTTATTAGACAATTTTTAGATATCTAAGGAAATATAAAACTTAGAAATTCTCCACCTTATGTGTAGACATAGAAAATGTTTCTAACATTAAGGGAATAAGTAAAAAGAAAAAACCTAACAGAAAAAAAAAATTAAAAATAACATACTAAAGAGAGACAAAATTCTTGGGTAAGGAAGATAAATTTTCGGGAAGTAAGTAAAGGTTTTAAAATTTCAAGAAGATTGGATTAGGGTAATTTTTCCTAATTCAAGAGTTGGAGTTGGATTAGACTGCATGGAATTCCCTTAAATATCGTTTCTGATAGAGATCTGAGGATCACATTGAGGTTTTGGAAGGCATTGCAGGAAGCTTTCGGTACTCAGTTGTGGTTCAGTACTGCCTACCATCCTCAGACTGACGAGCAGACAGGACGAACCATTCAAACTATAGAAGATATGTTGAGGGCCTGTGTGATAGAGCAAGGTAAAGGATGGGATAAGTACCTACATTTAGTAGAGTTTTCTTATAATAATAGCTATCACTCTAGTATTAAGATAGCCCTCTATGAAGTTTTATACGGTAGAAAGTGCCGATCTCCATTATGTTTGTTTAAGGTAGGAGAAAAGAACTTGTTGGGTCCTGATCTAGTTCAACAAACCACTGAACAAATCAGGATGATACGAGACAAAATACTTATAGCTCAGAGTTGGCAAAAGAGTTACTACGATAAGAGACATAGACCTCTAGAGTTTAAGGAAGGAGACCATATATTTTTGAAACTTTCCCCGACTACTAGAGTTGGTAGGTCTCTCAAAACAAGAAAGCTAAGTCCGCTATTTTTGGGACCCTACCAAATTTTGAAGAAAATAGGGACATCGGCATATCAAGTTGCTCTCCCACCTAATTTGTCCAACTTGCATAATGTTTTCCATGTATCACAGCTCTGAAAGTATCTTCCAGACTCCTCACATGTGATACGAGATGAATCAATCCAAATAAAGGAGAACATGACATACTAGCTAGTACTAGCATCTATATTGGCCATTAACGTGAAGCAATTGTGGAACAAAACTATTTCCCTAGTTAAGGTGTTATAGGAAGGTTTGACTTTGGAAGAAGCAACTTGGGAGTTAGAAGAAGTCATGAGGAAGAAATATCCGAAATTGTTCTTATTAGGTAATTTCTAAAATTTTGAGGACAAAATTTCTTTTAGGGGGAGAGAAATGTAACATCCCTAATTTCGTTTCATGTATTAATGAAAGTACAAAAGTATTCAAAGTAACATCCATAATTTCATTTCTTTTATTGATAAAGGTACATAAATATTTAAAAACAATTTTTAGATATCTAAGGAAATATAATCCTTAGAAATTCTTCACCTTATGTGTATGTATAGAAATGTTCTAATATTAATGGAATAGGTAAAGAAAGAAAACCTAAGAGGAAATATTAGAAATAAAAATGCTAAAGAAAGTTGAAATTCTTAGGTAAGGAAGGTAAATTTTTTTGAAGTAAGTAAAGGTCTTAAAATTTCAAGAAGATCGGATTAGGGTAATGTTTCTTAATTTTAGAGCAAAAGTTGCTAAGTTTAGTATCTCCACCCATAAATTGGGCTTTCACCTATGGACACGTCATATATAGTTTTTCTACTTCACATAAATTTTTAGCAAGCCAATAGGATAGCCCAATGAAGAAATAAAACATAGACTAGGACTAGGATATAGAAATTGGACCAGTAGCCCAAAAATCATGAAAATGTGACCAAACCCATTATGAAAGGTAGAATTTTAACCAAAGTAAAGAAAATGGGCAAGAATGAGCCCAAACCCAAGAGGAAAAATAAAAATAAAAATAAAATTAAAGTGATGAAATAATGGTGTAATCAAGATTAGGTGACATGGCATTAAGACAAAAATTTAGCAAGTGGTGTGATATCCTACATTCATAATTTTAGCAAGGGTATGATAATACAAGGTTTTAGGGCAAAACATCTATATCCTACACTCATAATTTTAGCAAGTGGTATAATAATACATGGCATTAGGACAAAACATTCTTATCCCACACAAATAATTTCGACCAAATAATGGAAATTCAAGGGTTAGAAATTTTCCACCTAAAAGGGCAAACCTATCATACTTGATTAAGACAAAAGAAAAAGGAAATGAATCCCTAAATCAAAGGGATCTTGTCCCTTTTCTTAGAAACGTATTATCATAATTTTCAAAAAACAAATCTCCTTTTGCTATGCATATCTTGACTAAGGAAGAGGAAGACAAGAACATAAGTTGTTTGTTTTCCAAAAATTCAACAAAGTGTATCCTAATTGTGATAAGGTAGACCCATGATCATGAAAGTTGAATTATTTGATGGTCTATTTGAGCAAAACCCACCCTTACAACATTATAATTTTTGTCCAAGTAAGGGAGAGGAAAAATAGAAGCAAGGTAGAGTGAGGAAAGGAGAGGAAGAAAGGAAGAAAGAGGAAGGAGAAGTTTAGAGGACTAAGTGCTCCACGTAAGTTTAACAATATTTCTTTTTGAAGAAAAGTTTTGAAACTTGTAATATTTATATTAGATTTTGATCTTAGAACTTTAATGATTGGTCATGCATGTTGCTATATCATGTTACATATTATGTATGTTTGAATAGTTAGGTTGGTGTAGATAGTTCTGCATAGGTATGGCTATGGGTGGCAAACTTTTATGCTTCTGTTTTTAAAATTCTGGGAAGAATTAGTAAGGAATTAAAACAAATGGTTAACATGAAAAATGTAGATGTATGTCTCATGGATTTTTACCCATTGGAATCACTCAATTTGGATTCCATGTGAGATAAATATGGTCTGATTATTAAGCAAAGGTCAGAAAATGGTTAATCAGGGAAGAATATGTTAGGATAGCTTATGCGTTTTAATTTCTGGGAACATTCTGTAGAGAATTAAAATAAATGGTTAACATACAAAATTATTACTATATGTGTCACGAATTTTTAGCCACTGGAATAACTTAATTTGGAATTTGTATGAGGGAGATATGGACATATTAGTAGGTAAAGGTCAGAACCTATCCGAGAGGAACTTACCTGTACTTTGAGGGAGTAATATCACCTTGATTTCTTAATATTTCGCTAAACTGTTCAACATAATAGTTTTAGATAATTGTTTTATCTTGCAATTGACACCAAGATCAGCTATATCGGTGTTAAATTGAGGGAGTTATGCTCTGATTAGTAAGAGAAGGTTAGATAGGATGAAAACCTGCATCAAGAAAATACAGAAATAAAATTAATATTTAAAAAGAAGAAGAATCTTAGATATGAAAATAATAAATGACTAGTATATGCCATTGTCATTGCCATTGTATGAACTTCTTACCATCTTAAGTGTGAAATTTTGACATGGAAATATTTTATAAAGTGATATTTGAAATGATTATGTTCATGGCATGATTACCAATGATTTTTGGTAATAGTTATATTTTGATGAATATACTTGTTATTGAAAGCATATTTTTGGCTATCATTGTGAAAAGAAAAGAAATGAGCACAGTCACATGGCAATCTGTGTGGTGCACCAGTAGGGGATGCCCTACCAACGGTTATGATCATGTTAATGAGAAAAGAAAGAGAAATTAGGCCATGTCGGATGGAGCGAGAAAAGCCCATACCAGAGAGTAGAAAATACTCACCCTGACCAGGGTAGCTTGATATGAGAATAAGTTGATAGTCATCATATGATATTGTGAAAATAGTTAATCCTGTCATACATGACATTATTGTACGATTCTCATGTGCATAGATATAGTGCATTCATGTGACCAAAGATATTTGTTGTAGTTTATACAGCTGAACATGACGTGATGAGCTATATTGATGATGATTTATTGTTGAACTTACTGGGATTTAATTCTCACTATATTTCTATATCATGTTCAGAAAATTAGTTATGTAGATTTTTTTTCTATGGCTTTGGCTTTTAGTGCACGTTGGATCGAGTACTTTATGTTGGGCAGATCCCTGAAGCAAATAAAATGTTTATGGTCGAGTTGGCTTAGATCCCGATGAAGGTGCAACCACCCGCACCTGTATCTCCGGAATTGGTCAACTAGAATAAATAAGATGTAGATTTTTATGTATTTGATATGTTGTACGTATGTTTTGATTAATGACATGTATGTAAACTCTGTATTGTATAAATTAAATAAATGTTATTTTGAGTTAAGTTGTAACGAGGTAATAACTTCATGGTATTAAAAAAAAATTGATACTTAAATGGAGTTGTTTCATAATTGGTATCAGAGCAGGTTGATCCTAGATGGTCAGTGGGTGGATGGTTATCTGAATCGAGCTTATATTGTCTTGAGAGTATGTTTGTGGTTGTGCTGTGTAGGGATCAGTGAATTCATATAGGTAAGAAATTACTAGTGTTTCCTACCTACATGCTGAGGTGGTGTTATGACTGCTGTTAAATATTTTTGAACTAACTATTTGGCTTGATCACCTCAATAGCAGCATAACTTTGTTTTTACCATAGTAGGGTTTAGGGTTTAGTAGAAAATGGCACCAGCAAGGAGGAATCCGGCAAATAATGGGGAGGAAACCCTGCACAACCTGGCCATGGCAATTCGAGACCAACTCATGACCACTAATCAAATTCTACAATACCTCCAGAATGCTAATAACTCGAATGGTGTTAACAACCAGATGGCTGGAAATGATAACGGCATATCCGAGTTCCTGAGGACTAGGTCACCTTATTTTCAAGGCAGCTTTGACTCGATTGTAGCTGAAAGATGGATAAGGGAGTTAGGAAAAATACTGAGGAGCAGCAAGTAATCTTTGCTGGATATATGCTAAAAGATGAAGCAGAATACTGGTGGCGTGGAGCTAGAGAACTTTTAGCTCACCAGGGAAGGCAGATCACTTGGCAGGTGTTCAAAGACACCTTTTTGGAAAAGTACTTTCCAAGTACTGTGAGGATAGAGAAAGAGATCGAATTTCTCCAACTCCGGCAGGGTAGCATGACTATAGACCAATACATCGCGAGGTTCGAGGAATTGTCTAAGTTCTCCTCTTATCTGCGATTTAACCCTGATGAAGCATGGAAGGCTGTTAAGTTCGAAGCGGGACTGAACCCAGACATAAAGAATGTTGTTGTAGCTATGGAGATTAGGGAGTTTGTTCCTCTGATCAATAAATGCAGACTCTTGGAGAAAAGTTTAAAGGCAGTAAAGGATGAAAAGCAAAGGCAAAACCTATGGAAAAGGAAGAAAAAATTTCCCAACCGTAGCAAGAACGTGAGAAGAAGTGGATATGGAGCTAGTAAGAGGCCATTGACTACGGGTTCTAAACCTTTCCAACAAGACCTCGCCCTAGTCAAGAGCGCTAAGTGCGGACGCATGCATGGTAATCGGCCATGCTACATGGGACAAGATGTCTGCTTCAACTGCAGACAGAAGGGTCATTTTATGAGAAACTGCCCACAGAATGTGGAGAAGCAGCCAGAATAGAGGCCTCAAGTCAAAGGAAGGGTTTTCACCATCAGCAGCCAAGAGGCAGCTCAATCTTCTGAAATGATTCAAGGTAAATGCTATATCTATGGATTTGCTCTTATGGTGTTATTTTTCTCTGGTGCTAGTCATTCATTTATATCAGAAGAATGTATTAGGAAGTTTCAGTTTCCTATTTCTGAAACTCCCTATGAGCTATCCGTAGTAACCCCTACAAGGGAAAGGGTATTAACTTCCTCTGTATGTAAAGACTGTCAAGTCACCATTCAGGAGAAAACTTTTTCTGTAGACCTCGTCTGTTTATTTTTAAGAGGTATTGAGGTCATTCTAGGGTTAGACTGGATGTCTAAAAATCGAGTCTTGCTGAATTGTTGTAACAAGACCGTTGAATTTCTACCTCCTACTCCGAAAGAGGAGGTCCAGTTATTGATGCTTAATGCCAATCAAGTTAATAGGGAGTTGAAGAATGGAGTACTTGGATACATTCTCTTGTATTTATCAAACCTAGAAGTCGAATTGAAGCTTGATGAAATCCCAATAGCCAATGAGTTTCTTGAAGTATTTCCATCAGATATTCCAGGTTTACCTCCTAAGAGAGAGATAGAGTTCTCTATTGATCTCCTACCTGGGACAGGGCTTATCTCTATTGCACCATATAGAATGGCCTCAAAGGAACTACAAGAACTCAAGAAACAGTTGGAGGAACTATTAGACAAGCAATTCATTAGACCGAGTGTATCACCTTGGGGAGCTCCTGTATTGTTTGTTAAGAAGAAAGACGGGAACTTAAGACTATGCATTGATTACAGACAGCTGAATAAAGTGACTATTAAAAACAAGTACCCTCTCCCTAGGATAGATGACTTATTGGATCAACTGAAGGGAGCCTTTATCTTTTCTAAAATTGACTTGAGGTCAAGATATCATCAGATTAGGATCAAGGAGGAGGACGTACCAAAAACTACCTTCAGGACTAGGTATGGGCACTATGAGTTTCTCGTAATGCCCTTTGGGTTGACGAATGTACCTGTAATTTTCATGGATTACATGAATCGCATTTTTCGACCCTACCTAGATCAATTTGTTGTAGTGTTCATTGATGACATCTTAATATATTCTAAGAGTGAGAAAGAACATGAACAACATCTCTGAATCGTGCTGCAAGTGCTGAAAGAGAAAACGTTATATGCAAAATTGGAAAAGTGTGAATTTTGGCTGTCAGAGGTGAAGTTTCTCGGACATGTCATCTCTAATAGAGGGGTAGCCGTAGATCCTAGCAAGACAGAAGCAGTGATTCAGTGGGAGAGACCAAAGACGGTTACGGAAGTCAGAAGTTTCCTAGGTTTGGCAGGATACTACAAGAGGTTTATACAAAACTTCTCTCGTATAGCCTTGCCATTGACTAAATTGACCAAGAAGGGAAGTCTTTTCAAATGGACTGATCAATGTGAAGCTAGTTTCCAAGAACTTAAGACAAGACTGACCACTCCTCATGTTTTAATTATTCCAGACCCCACATGACATTTTGAAGTGTATAGTGACACTTCAAAGAAAGGGTTAGGATGTGTGCTGATGCAAGATAAGAGAGTAGTTGCTTACGCCTCTAGGCAACTGAGACCCCACGAAGGAAACTATCCAACCCATGATCTTGAATTGGCGGCAGTGGTGTTTGCCTTAAAGATTTGGCGACACTATTTGTACGGGGCAACCTTGGAAGTATATTGTGATCATAAGAGTCTTAAATACCTGTTTGATCAGAAGGAGTTAAATATAAGGCAACGAAGATGGGTAGAATTCCTCAATGACTACAAGTTTAAGATAAAGTATCATCCCGGAAAGGCGAATGTTGTAGCAGATGCCTTGAGTCAAAAATCTCTGTACATGGGTCAAATGATGGTGTATGAGATGCAGATGCTAGAGGAGTTTTGAAATTTGAAGCTTGCCACTACTCTTACTCCAAAGAAGCTAGTCATTAATGGTTTAAGTATAGGGTGTGACCTTAGAGCCCAGATCAAAGAGGCTCAAGCTCACGACCAATACTTACAGGATCATAAAGACCAATGTAATTTTTCTGTCATGGAAGATGGAGCCATCATATATCAGGGAAGGATTTGTGTCCCTCAAGAACGAGGGTTGAGGACTAAGATCCTGCAGGAAGCGTATCAGATTAAATACACAGTCCATCCTGGATGCACTAAAATGTACCATGATTTAAAGAGGATGTATTGGCGGCCAGGGATGAAAAAGGGCATTGCTTAGTTTGTGGCAAAATGTCTCATTTGTCAAAAGGTGAAGGTGGAGCATCAAAAGCCAGCAAGCTTTCTACAACCTCTTGAGATCCCTAAATGGAAATGGGATAGTATCTCAATGGAATTTGTTGTGTGATTACCTAAGACTTCAGTGGGACATGACTCTATCTGGGTAATAGTTAACAAATTAACCAAATCTGTTCACCTTTTGCCCATAAAAATTAACTATTCACTGGATAAATTAGCCCAATTCTACGTCCAGGAAATAGTTAGACTGCATGGAATTCGCTTAAATATCGTTTCTGATAGAGATTCGAGGTTCAAATCAAGGGTTTGGAAGGCATTGCAGGAAGCTTTTGGTACTCAGTTGCGGTTCAATACTGTTTACCATCCTCAGACTGACGGGCAGACAGAACGAACCATTCAAACTCTAGAAGATATGTTGAGGGCCTGTGTGATAGAGCAAGGTAAAGGATGGGATAAGTACTTACCTTTAGTAGAGTTTGCTTATAATAATACCTATCACTCTAGTATTAAGATGGCCCCCTATGAAGCTTTATACGGTAGAAAGTGCCGATCTCCACTATGTTGGTTTGAGGTAGGAGAAAAGAACTTGTTGAGTCCTGATCTAGTTCAACAAACCACTGAACAAATCAAGATGATACGAGACAAGATACTTATAGCTCAGAGTCGGAAAAAGAGTTACTACAATAAGAGACATAGACCTCTAGATTTTGAGGAAGGAGACCATGTATTTCTGAAACTTTCCCCGACTACTAGAGTTGGTAGGTCTCTCAAAACAAGAAAGCTAAGTCCGCGATTTTTGGGACCCTACCAAATTCTAAAGAAAATAGGGACATCGGCATATCAAGTTGCTCTCCCACCTAATTTGTCCAACTTGCGTAATGTTTTCCATGTATCACAGCTCCGGAAGTATCTTCCAGACTCCTCACATGTGATATAAGATGAACCAATCCAAATAAAGGAGAACATGACATACCAACTAGTACCAGCATCTATATTGGACACTAACGTGAAGCAATTGCGGAACAAAACTATTTCCCTAGTTAAGGTGTTATGGGAAGGTTTGACTCTAGAAGAAGCAACTTGGGAGCTAGAAGAAGTCATGAGGAAGAAATATCCGAAATTGTACTTATTAGGTAATTTCTAAAATTTTGAGGACAAAATTTCTTTTAGGGGGAGAGAAATGTAACATCCCTAATTTTGTTTCATGTATTAATGAAAGTACAAAAGTATTCAAAGTAACATCCATAATTTCATTTCTTTTATTGATAAAGGTACATAAATATTTAAAAACAATTTTTAGATATTTAAGGAAATATAATCCTTAGAAATTCTTCACCTTACGTGTATGTATAGAAATGTTCTAATATTAATGGAATAGGTAAAGAAAGAAAACCTAAGAGGAAATATTAGAAATAAACATGCTAAAGAAATGTGAAATTCTTAGGTAAGGAAGATAAATTTTTGTGAAGTAAGTAAAGGTCTTAAAATTTCAAGAAGATCAGATTAGGGTAATTTTTCTTAATTTTAGAGCAAAAGTTGCTAAGTTTAGTATCTCCACCCATAAATTGGGCTTTCACCTATGGACACTTCATATATAGTTTTTCTACTTCACATAAATTTTTAGCAAGCCAATAGGATAGCCCAATGAAGAAATAAAACATAGACTAGGACTAGGATATAGAAATTGGACCGGTAGCCCAAAAATCATGAAAATGTGACCAAACCCATTATGAACGGTAGAATTTTAACCAAAGTAAAGAAAATGGGCAAGAATATGTTAGGATAGTTTTTGTGTTTTAATTTCTGGGAACATTCTGTAAGGAATTAAAATAAATAGTTCACATACAAAATTATTGCTATATGTATCACCGATTTTTAGCCATTGGAATAACTTAATTTGGAATTCCTATGAGGGAGATATGGACAGATTTGTAGGTAAAGGTCAGAACCTATACGAGAGGAAATAACCTGTGCTTTGAGGGAGTAATATCACCTTGATTTCTTAATATTTCGCTAAACTGTTCAACATAATAGTTTTAGATAATTGTTTTATCTTGCAATTGACACCAAGGTGAGCTACATCGGAGTTAAATTGAGGGAGTTATGCTCTGACTTATAGGAGAAGGTTAGATAGGATGAAAACCTGCATCCAGAAAATAAAGAAATAAAATTAATATTTAAAAAGAAGAAGAATCTTATATATGAAAATAATAAATGACTAGTATATGCCATAGCCATTGCCATTGTATGAACTTCTTACCATCTTAAGTGTGAAATTTTGACATGGAAATATTTTATAATGTGATATTTGAAATGGTTATTTTCATGGCATGATTACCAAAGATTTTTGGTAATAGTTAGATTTTGATGAATATACTTGTTATTGAAAGCATATTTTTGGCTATCATTGTGAAAAGAAAAGAAATGAGCACGGTCACATGGCAATCCGTGTGGTGCACTAGTAGGGGACGCCCTACCAACGGTTATGATCATGTTAATGAGAAAAGAAAGAGAAATTGAGCCATGTCGGACGGAGTGAGAAAAGCCCGTACCAAAGAGTAGAAAATACTCACCTTGACTGGGGTAGCTTGATATAAGAATAAGTTGATAATCATCATATAATATTCTGAAAATAGTTAATCCTGTCATACATGAAATTATTGTACGATTCTCATGTGCATAGATATAGTGCATTCATGTGACCAAAGATATTTGTTGTAGTTTATACAACTGAACATGACGTGATGAGCTATATTGATGATGATTTATTGTTGAACTTACTGGTATTTAATTCTCACTATATTTCCATATCATGTTGAGTAGATTAGTTATGCAGATTTTTTTTCTATGGCTTTGGCTTTTAGTGCACGTTGGATCGAGTACTTTATGTTGGGAAGATCCCAGAAGCAAATAAAATGTTTGTGGTCGAGTTGGCTTAGATCCCGGTGAAGGTGCAACCACCCGCACCTGTATCTCCGGAATTGGTCAACCAGAATAAATAAGATGTAGATTTTTATGTGTTTGATATGTTGTATGTATGTTTTGATTAATGACATGTATGTAAACTCTGTATTGTATAAATTAAATAAATGTTATTTTGAGTTAAGTTGTAACGAGGTAATAACTTCATGGTATTAAATGAAAAATTTGATACTTAAATGGAGTTGTTACAAAATGGGTAAGATTGAACCCTAATCCAAGAGGGAAAAATAAGAACCATGTGAGAAAATAGTAGTGTAATAATTATCAAAATTAGGTTATATGGCATTAGAATAAAACATCTATATCTTACATTCATAATTTCAGCAAGTAGGTAAGAATACATGGCATTAGGACAAAACATCTATATCCTAAATTCATAATTTCAGCAAGTAGGTAAGAATACATGGCATTATGAAAAAACATCCTTAACCTACACAAATAATTTCAGCTAAGAAAGGAAGACTGAAGGGCTGGAAATTTGCCACCAAGAAAGGTAAACCTGTCATACTTGAGTGAGACAAAAGAAAAAGGAAATGAATCCCTAAATCAAAGGGATCTTGTCCCTTGTCTTAAGAACATTTTATCATGAATTTCAAAATAAAAATCTCCTTTTGCTATGCATATCTTGACTAAGGGAGAGGGAGATAAGAACATGAGTTGTCTTCCCCCATAAAAACAACTAAGTGGATCCTAATTATGATATGGTAGACCTATGATTATGAGATATGAACAACTTGATATGTTATTTGAGCAAAACCCACCTTTATAATATTATAATTTCATCCAAGTGAGGGAGAGGAAGAATAGAAGAAAGGTAAAAGTGAGGAAATGAGAAAAATAGAGAAGAGAGGAAGGAAGAAGATGGAGAAGTCTAGAGGACTAAGTATTCAAAGTGAGTTAACTTAATGTCCACTTGAATCCATCTTTTGGGGTTGAAAACTCACCCTTCTTCTCTTATTTAAGCTGCTCAAAAAGTTAAGGGAAGGAAGGAATCTTGCTACTTTCTTCAAGAGGAAAAAAGGAAAAGAAATCACTAAGTGAGCTAGGGAGATCTTTAGGTAGGTTTAACAATATCTCTTTTTGAAGAAAAGCTTTGAAATTTGTAACATTTATATGGTATTTTGTTCTTAGAGCTTTGATGAAATTTACAATACGTTCTACTTTGATGATTGGCCATGGATGTTGCAATATCATGTTACATGTTGATCTTGCATGTGATGGATGTTTTGAATACTTCAGTTGGTATAGAAAGGTCTGCATAGATATTGTAACATCCCTAATTTCGTTTCATTTATTAATAAAGGTACATAAATATTAAATGTAACATCCATAATTTCGTTTCTTTTATTAATAAAAGTACATAAATAATTAATGAAGGAAATAAAATTATTAGACAATTTTTAGATATCTAAGAAATATAATCCTTAGAAATTCTTCACCTTATGTGAATGGATAGAAAATGTTTATAACATTAATGGAATAGGTAAAGAGAGAAAACTTAAAAGGAAAAATTAGAAATAACATACTAAAGAGAGGTGAAATTCTTGGGTAAGGAAGATTAATTTTTGTTAAGTAAGTAAATGTCTTAAAATTTCAAGAAGATTGGATTAGAGTAATTTTTCCTAATTCAAGACCTAGAGTTACTAAGTTTAACATCTCCACCCATAAATTGGGCTCTCACCAATGGACGCTTCATATAGAGTTTTTTCACTTCACATGAATTTCTAGCAAGCCAATAGGATAGCCCAAGCAAGAAATAAAACATAGACTTAGACTAGGATATAGAAGTTGGACCGATAGCCCAAAAATCATGAAAATGTGACCAAGTCCTTCAAGAAAGGTAGAATTTCTGCCAAAGCAAAGGAAATGGGTAAGAATGAGCCCAAATCCAAGAAGGAAATAGTAGTGTAATAATAATCAAGATTAGGTCACATGGCATTAAAAGAAAACATCTATATCGTACATTCATAATTTAAACAAGTAGGTAAATAATACATGGCATTAGGACAAAACATCTATATCCTATATTCATAATTTCTACAAGTAGGTAATAATACATAGCATTATGATAAAACATCCTTAACCTACACAAATAATTTTTGCCAAGCAAGGAAGATTCAAGGCCTGGAAATTTACCACCTAAAAAGGAAAACCTATCATACTTGATTAAGATAAAAGAAAAAGGAAATGAATCCCTAATCAAAGGGACCTTGTCCCTTGTCTTAAGAACATTTTATCATGAGTTTTAAAATAAAAATCTCCTTTTGCTATGCATATCTTGACTAAGGGAGAGGGAAAGAAGAACATGAGTTGTCTTCCCCCATAAAAACAACTAAGTGCATCCTAATTGTGATAAGGTAGACCCATGGTTATGAAAGGTGAACCACTTGATAGTTTATTTAAGCAAAACCTACTCTTATAACATTATAATTTCGTCCAAGTGGGGGAGAGGAAAAACATAAGCAAGGTAGAGTGAGGAAAGGAGAGAAAGAGAGGAGAAGAGATGAAGAATGAAGAAGGAGAAGTTTAGAGGACTAAGTACTCAAGGTAAGTTAGCTTAATCTCCACTTGAATCTAGCTTTCTTCTTCATTCTTGGGGTTCAAAAACTCACCCTCCTTCTCTTATTTAAGTTGCTAGAAAAGCTAAGGGAAGGAAGGAATCTTGCTATTCCCTTCAAGAGGAAACAAGAAAAAGAATTCACTAAGTGAGCTAGGGAGATCTTTAGGTTGGTTTAAAAATATTTTTTTAAAAAAAGCTTTGAAATTAGAAACATTTATATGGGATTTTGATCCGAGAACTTTGATGAAATTTACTATATTTGTTACTTGGATGATTGGCCATTGATGTTGCTATATCAGGTTACATGTTGATCTTGTATGAAATTTATGTTTGAATACTTAGGCTGGTGTGGAAAGTTATGCATAGGTATGGCTTTGGGTGGCAAAATTTTAAGATTGTTATGCTACTATTTTGTATATTTAAATATGGTGAAAAATTGATGGAATATGATTAGATGTAAATTAAGAAAAAAATGGAAGATGACATAATAAAATGATGAACTAAAACCTTAGAGAAGGTTTGGTTAGAAAATTGGATTTTAGAGTAACCAAGGAAGCTTCTGTTTTGTAAATTCTGGGAAGAATCTGTTAGGAATTAAATGAATTGGTTAGCATGCAAAATATAGATATATGTCTCACGAAATTTTATCCATTGGAATAACTCAATTTGGAGTTCGTTTGAGGGAGATATGTTCATATTAGTAAGTAAAGGTAAGAACCTACCCGAGAAGAAATAAAATTTAAATTGTGGGAGTAATATCACCAAGATTCATTAAGTTTCGCTAAAATGTTCAACATAATAGTTTTATAGAATTTTTTTATCTTTAAATTGACACCAAGATCAACTAATTTAGAGTTAATATGAAGGAGTTATACTATGATTAGTGAGAGAAGGTTTGGTAGGACAAAAACCTTCATCAGGGAATAACACAACATAGAGCATGATCGTGTTCGATGCTGGAAAGGACATTTTAAAGCCTAAACCATGGCTGTTTTACAAGAAATGGCCAAGCTGTGTTACAGGATACGTTTAGGACATGTTAGAAGCTGGTAAAACTTATTTTCAACATTTTTCTACCCTAAATGAACCACATTAACTATATGATAATAATAGAAATCAAATTGAAGAAGAATGCCGTATTAAATTTGTGAGAACATGTGTTGAAAATGATATAAGTAGGAGGAAAGTGACTAGAGGCCAAGCATAAAGAAAATGAAGAGATAAAAATAATTTTTTTTTAAAAATAATCTTATAAATGAAAATAATAAATGACTAGTGTATGCCATAGCCATTGCCATTGCATGAACTCCTTACCATGTTAAGTGTGTAATTTTTACATGAAAGTATTTTATAAAGTGATATTTGAAATGATTATGTACATGTCATGATTACCAATGATTTTTGGAAATCATTATATTTTGATGAAAAATTATGGCATGTGATTATAATGAACATACTTGTTATTGAAATCATATTTTTGGCTATTAATGTGAAAAGAAAAGAAAAGAAATGAGCACGGTCACATGGCGATTCGTGTGGTGCACCAGCAGGGGATGCCCTACCAACGACTATGATTATTTTAATGAGAAAAGAAAGTGTGACATGTCGGATAGAGCGAGAAAAGCCCTTACTGGAGATTAGAAAGTACTCACCTTAACCGGGGTAGCTTCATATGAAAATAAGTTGATAGCATCATATGGTAATCTGAAAATAGTTATTCATGCGATACATGTCATTACTTTATTATTTTCATGAGCATAGATAAAGTGCATTCATGTGCTCTAATATACTTTCTGTAGCTTATACAGATGAACATGACATGATGATTTATATTGATGATAATTGTGATTTATTGTTGAATCTATTGGGATTTAATTCTCACTATATTTCTATATCATGTTAAAAAAAACTAGTTTTGCAAATTTTTCTTTGACTCTGGCTCTTAGTGTACGTTGGATCGAGTTACTCTCTGTTGGGTAGATTCTAGAAATTAATAAGGTGTTTGTGGTCAAGTTGACTAAGATCCTGGTGAAGGTGCAATAACCCGCCCCCGTATTCCCGGAATTGGTCAGTATAGATGAATAGGATGTAGACATGTATTAGTTTAATTTGTGTACGAATGTTGTTAATTAATGATGTGTAAACCTTAATTATGCTTGGTTAAATTAATTGAATGTTATTGTGAGTTAAATAAAGGTAATGACTCCATGGTATTTTAAAATATATATATATATATATATATATATATATATATATATATATATATACATATATGTATATGTATATATATATATGTATATGTATATATATACATATACATATATATATGTATATATGTAAAAAAATATAGTTGTTACAGATATGGCTATGGGTGGCAAAAATTTAGGGATTTTATGCTGTAGTTATTTATATTTGAATATGGTAAAAATGGATGGAAGATTGTTAAGTTGGTAAATTGAGTATGGCCATAAACACATAGGGGAAGACTATGAGAAATTTTTGTTGAGAAACGCCTTTAGTGATGCATGGTTTGATTATGTTTTTCTTTTGAAGTGGATAATAGAATATGTTAAATTAAGTAAGAAATATGATTAAATGTTGAGATGACTAATTCTATGGTTAGGTGGAAAATTGGATGAAAAGTGGAAGATGAATTAATAAAAGGATGAACTAGAACTTTAGGAAAGGCTAGGCTAAGAAAACTGGATTTTGGAGTAACTAGGGAAGCTTATAATTTTGAAATTCTGGAAAGAATCGGTTAAGAATTAAAAGATATGTTTCACATGAAAAATGTAGATATATGTCTCATAGATTTTCGCCACTGAAGTCACCCAATTTGACGTTCAAATGAGGGAGATATGGTCTAATTAGTAAGAAGTGGTCAATTAACATAATATATATATATATATATATATATATATATATATATATATATATATGACTCGCAGATCTATAGGATCTGAAAGCACTTAATTTGGAGTCCATATAAGGGAGATATTTCTAATTAATGAGTAGAGGTCAAAATCAGTCTACAATCTAGGGTGTAAATGTAAGCATTTGTAGTTTTGATTTTCTGGGAATAATTCGTAAGGAATTAGAAGAAATAATAAACATGAAAGTTGTAGATAAGTGTCTTAGCATTTTATAACTTTGAAATCATCTCAATTAGAGTTCTCATAAGGGAGATATGGTTAAATAGGTGAGGAAGTTCACAGAACAAAGGCCAGGTCGTGTTCTGGGTTGCTTCAACACGGGTAGGCTGTGTTCAGGGCTATTTTTGAGTACGTTTGAAGTATTTTTTAAGCATGGCCATGTACTAAAACATGGCCAGGCCATGTTGGGAGCTGGTAATGTTTATTATTAACATTTTTCTACCCTAAATGAACCTCATTAACTATAGGATAATAATAGAAACTAAATTGGAGAATAATGCCCTATAAAATTTGTGAGAACATGTGTTGAAAATGATAGAAGTAGGAGGATGTAACTAGAGGCCAAGCATAAAGAAAATGAAAAGATGAAATAATATTTTAAAAAGAAGAAGAATCTTATAAATGGAAATAATAAATAACTAGTGTATGTCCTAGCCATTTCCATTGTATGAACTCCTTACCATCTTATGTGTGTAATTTTAACTTAGAAATATTATATAAAGTGATATTCGAAAATGGTTATAATCATGACATGATTGCATTTTACCAATGATTTTTGGTAGTGATTATGCTTTGACGATAAATTATGGCATGTGAGTATAATGAACATACTTGTTATTGAAATCATATTTTTGGCTATTAATGTGAAAAGAAAAGAAAAGAAAAGAGATGAGCACAGTCACATGGCGGTCTATGTGGTGTACCAGTAAGGGACGCCCTACTAACGGTTATGATTATGCTAATGAGAAAAGGAATAGAAAGTGTACTATGTTAGACGGAGCGAGAAAAACCCCTACCGAAAAGTAGAAAATACTCACCTTGACTGGGGTAGCTTGATATGAAAATAAGTTGAGAGCCATCATATGACATTTTGAAAATAGTTATTCATGCCACACATGTCATTCTTGTACGATCTTCATGTGCATAGATAAAGTGCATTCATGTGACCTAAGGTATTTATTGTAGCTTATATAGATGAACATGACATAATGAACTATATTCATGATGATTATGATTTATTGTTGAACTTATTGGGATTTAATTCTCACTATATTCCCATTTCATTTTCAGAAAACTAGTTATGCAAATTTTTCTATGGCTCTAGCTTTTATAGCATGTTGGATCGAGTTACTCTATATTAGGCAGATCCTAGAAATTAATAAGGTGTTTATGGTCGAGTTGTTTAAGATCTCGGTGAAGGTGTAACCACCCACACCTGTATCTCCGGAATTGGTCAACATGGATAAATAAGATGTAGATATTTATGTGTTTGATTTTTATATGAACATTTTGATTAATGATGTGTAGGTGAACTCATAATTAAATCAGTGTTAATGGTAGACTTTATACCTTGATTATTCTTGGTTAAATTAATTGAATTTTATTATGAGTTAAGTAATTAGAAGTAAAGAAGTAATGACTTTATGGGACTTTACAAATATGTATATTTTAAAAAATAGAGTTATTACAATGGGAGAAGTGAAGAGGCCACACACCTCTTATAAAGAGCGTCACGGCGCTCGTCCTTTCTGGGTTTCGAGCATCACAGTGCTATGTGTCTACAGGTCTCAAATTTTTTATATTAAAAAATAAAAGAAAGAAAATTATGAAAAAGAAGAAGAAAAGGAGATATTGTTAGGTTGCCTCCCAACCAGTGCCTTTGTTTAACGTTGTTGACTCGACATAAACTCATAAAATCAAAGAGGATCTTGAAGAGTTGTCCATTGTGGTTCCTCTCTCTGAAATCCTTCATAATATGGTTTAAGCCTTTGTCGTTGACTTTTATCGTAGATTTGTGCTCTTGAATTAATTTCTCCTTCTGATCAGCTTCAAGCTTGATAGATATTTTAATAGGAAGTATTTCTCCTTCTCCTAAAAATATGTTTTTGAGGTGATCCAGAAGTGGCTTCAATTCAGGAGTAAGAGCCTGCACAGTAGAAGGTAAAAGAGTAGTATCAGAAATTGATAATTCTATGTAAGCAACCTTACCTGTTGGTGGCCCTGCTGAAAGTTCATTTGGTGCAGCCAATTCCTCATTTGTTTCTACAACCAGTTCTATCTCACTATCATCTTCCTCTATGAATTTGTTCCCAAATGCCTCTAGTTTTTCCTTTCCATCTACTTTATATGTCAAAGAATCAATGACATCAATAAAATAAACATGAGTATCATCACTTGGGTGTTTCATGTCCTCATAAATATTAAATTTTATTACTTCACCATCAAATTCTATAGTGAGTGTGCCATTGTGAACATCTATCCTGGTTTTAAAAGTTTTCAAAAATGGTCTGCTTAATAATATTGGAGAAGTAACATTCCCATTTTCCATGTTAAGTACATAAAAATTTGTAGGAAAACCAAATCATCTACTTGTACCAAGACATGCTCAACAAGTCCTTTAGGATATGCATTAGACCTGTCTGCTAGTTGAATCACCAAATTCTTAGAGTTTAATGGTTTCAATTTCAAAGAAGTATATACAGAATATGGCATGACATTTATGGAAGCTCCTAAATCTAACATAGCTCGTTCAACACGAGTATCGCTAATTTTGCATGGGATAGTAAACATACCTGGATCCTTGTATTTAGTGGAGAGTTTTGTTTGTATCATGGTGGATACATTTTGACTTATCTAAACCTTTTCAAGTCCTTTCAATTTTTGCCTTCTCTTTTGAGTACACAATTCTTTTAAGAAATTTACATATTTTGACACTTGTTTAATAGCATCTAGAAAGGGAAGATTAACTTCACATTTTCTAAAGATGTCATACAATTCAGAAGTTTTTTCATGTAGCCTATTTTCTTTAAGAGCTTCTAGAAAATGGGGCACTACTTCATAATTTAAAGAAGATTGAGACTTACCTATGGATGCTTTATTCTCCTTAATTAATTCCTTAGGTGAAGAGGGTGATGGTGGATTTTCAATTTCCTTACCATTCCTTAAAATAATTGCACTTACATTTTCTCTTAGATTTACCACAATTAGAGAGGGCAACTTACCTGAATTTTGAGTATCCAATCAACTAACTATGGTTGCCAATTGACCCATTTGAGTTGTCAAGTTTTGAATGCTAGCTGTTGTCTCTTGCTAAAATTGCTGAAAGTTATGTGTAATAGATTTCACCATATCTTCCAAGGGATTACTTAACTAGGGATCCTGAGATGCATTTTGTCTAGGATAATAGAACTGTTGATTTTGTTGAAAATTTTGTCCTATAAACCTATTTTTTGTATTCCCATACCTGAAATTAGAATGATCATTCCATCCAGGATTATATGTATTAGCAAAAGGATCATACCTCTTTGGTTGTCTTGGGAAACCTTCTACAACATTATCATGTTCTATGGATTTGTCTTGAAGTGTAGGGCACCTATCAGTTGGGTGCCCAGTTGCTGAACATATTCCACATACTTTTGACTTACTGCAGTGTACCTGTAGCCATTTGGCGTACAAGAAAGGTAAGTTCATATATCTGATACTGAAGGGAAGAAGTACTTACCTCATATGCATGTCTAACAGGAGGATCATACCTAATGCCAAATTGCTGGAAGTTGGCAGCCATATTTAGTATCAGGATTCTGGCTACTTCAAGAGTCTTGTCTACTAGTGCTCTTCCACTGGCAACATCTATCATGCTCCTGTCTGTAACATCCCTAATTTCGTTTCATATATTAATAAAAGTACAAAAGTATTCAAAGTAACATCCCTAATTTTGTTCCTTTTATTAATAAAGGTACATAAATATTTAATTAAGAAAATAAAATTTATTAGACAATTTTTAGATATTTAAGGAAATATAATCCTTAGAAATTCTTCATTTTACGTGTATAGATAGAAAATGTTCTAACATTAAGGGAGTAGGTAAAGAGAGAAAACCTAAGAGGAAAAAATTAGAAATAACATGCTAAAGAAAGGTGAAATTCTTGGGTAAGGAAGATAAATTTTTGTGAAGTAAAGGTCTTAAAATTTCAAGAAGATTGGATTAGGGTAATTTTTCCTAATTCAAGAGCTAGAGTTACTAAGTTTAACATCTCCACCCATGAATTGGGCTTTCACCTATGGACACTTCATATAAAGTTTTCCCACTTCACATGAATTTCTAGCAATCCAATAGGATAGCCCAAGAAAGAAATAAAATATAGACTTGGACTAGGATATAGAAGTTGGACCGATAGCCCAAAAATCATTAAAATGTGACCAATCCCTCCATGAAATGTAGAATTTCAGCCAAAGTAAAGAAAATGGGCAAGAATGAGCCCAAATGCAAGAGGAAAAAAATAGAAAAAAAAAATTCATTTGACGAAATAATAATGTAATCAAGATTAGGTGACATGGCATTAAGACAAAAAATTAGCAAGTGGTGTGATAATATCTATATCCTACACTCATAATTTTAGCAAGTGGTATAACAATACATGGCATTAGGACAAAACATCTATATCCTACACTCATAATTTTAGCAAGTGGTATAATAATACATGGCATTAGGACAAAACATCTCTATCTTACACAAATTTTAGCCAAGTAAGGGAGATTCAAGGGCTAGAAATTTGCCACTTAGAAAGGAAAACCTATTATACTTGTGTGAGATAAAAGAAAAATGAAATGAATCCCTAAATCAAATGGACCATGTCCCTTGTATTAAGAATATTTTATCATGATTTTCAAAATACAAATCTTCTTTTGCCATGCATATCTTGACTAATGGAGAGGAAGACAAGAATATGAGTTGTCTTTCCCCAAAAATCAATCAAGTGCATCCTAATTATGATAAGGTAGACTCATGATCGTGAAAGGTGATTTATTTGATGGTCTATTTAAGCAAAACCCACTCTTATAACATTAGAATTTCGTCCAAGTGAGGGAGAGCAAAAACATAAGCAAGGAAAGGAGAGAAAGAGAGGAGAAGAGAGGAAGGAAGAGGAAGGAGAAGTCTAGAGGACTAAGTGGTTAAAGTAATTTAAATAAATCTCTAATTGAATCCATTTTTACTCTTCATCCTTAAGGTTCAAAAACTCACCCTCCTTCTCTTATTTAAGGTGCTAGAAAAGCTAAGGGAAGGGAGGAATCTTGCTACTTCCTTCAAAAGGAAACAAGAAAAAGAATTCATTAAGTGAGCTAGGGAGATCATTAGGTAGGTTTAATAATATTTCTTTTTAAAGAAAAGTTTTGAAATTTGTAACATTTATATCGGATTTTGATCTTAGAACTTTAATGATTGGTCATGGATGTGCTATATCATGTTACATATTGATCTTGCATGTGATGTATGTTTGAATACTTAGGCTGGTGTAGAATGTTCTGCATAGGTATGGCTATGGGTGGCAAAATTTTTATCTTTATTTTTGAAATTTTGGGAAGAATTGGTAAGGAATTTAAACAAATAGTTAATATAAAAAATGTAGATCTATGTCTCACAGATTTTTAACCACTGGAACCACTCCATTTGGAGTCCATATGAGATAGATATGGTCAGATTAGTAAGTAGTGGTTAGAAAATGGTTAACCAGGGAAGAATATGCTAGGAAAGCTTTTGTGTTTGAATTTCTGGGGATATTCTATAGGGAATTAAAATAACTAGTTAACATACAAATTATAGATATATGTGTCACGGAATTTTAGCCACTGGAATCACTCAATTTTGAATTCTTATGAGGGAGATATGGACATATTAGTAAGTAAAGGTCAAAACCTACCCGAGAAGGAATAACCTGTCACTTGAGGGAGTAATATCACTAAGAATCTTTAATATTTGGCTACACTATTCAACATAATAGTTTTATATTATTGTTTTATCTTTATATTAACACCAAGAGCACTTAAATCGGAGTTAAAATGAGAGAGTTATGCTCCGATTAGTAAAAAAATGTTAGACAGGATGAAAACCTGCATCAAGAAAATGAAGAGATAAAAATAATATTTAAAAAAGAAGAATCTTATAAATGAAACTAATAAATGGCTAGTATATGCCATAGTCATTGCCATTGCATGAAATTCTTACCATATTAAGTGTGTAACTTTGACATGAAAATATTTTATAAAGTGATATTTGAAACGGTTATGTTCATGGCATGATTACCAATGATTTTTGGTAATAATTATATTTTGATGTATGTATAATGAACATATTTGTTATTGAAATCATATTTTTTGTTGTTGCTATTATTGTGAAAAGAAAAGAAACAAGCACGGTCACATGGAAATCCTATGGTGCACCAGTAAAGGATGCCCTACCAACAACTATGATTATGTTAATGAGAAAAGAAAAAGAAAGTGTGCCATGTTGAACGGAGTGAGAAAAGCCCGTACCGAAGAGTAGAAAATACTCACATCGACCGAAGTGGCTTGATATAAGAATAAATTGATATCCATCATAGGATATTCTGAAAATAGTTATTCCTACCATACATGTCATTATTGTACGATTTTCATGTACATAGATAAAGTGCATTCATGTGACCAAAGGTATTTGCTGTAGCTTATACAGATGAACATGACGTGATGAGCTATATTGATGATGATGATGATTTATTGTTGAACCTACTGAGATTTAATTCTCACTATTTTTCTATATCATGTTCAGAAGATTAAGTATGTAGCTATTCTCCATGACTCTTATTATTGTTGTACGTTAGATTGAGCTACCCTACCTTGGGCAAGTAGCGATTATATCAGATATATCTGTAATAGACGTGGCTGAGATTTCAATGGAGGTGCTGCCACCCGCACCAGTGTCCCCGGAAGTAGTCTACGTGAATGATTAGGGCTAATATGTATATGTTAGACTTTTTTTTTATAAATGTTTGTAAATTAATGATGTGTATGTAAACTCAGTATTGTATAAATTAAATAAATGTTATTTTGAGTTAAGTTGTAAAGAGTTAATAACTTCTTGGAATTTTAGAAATATAAAAAAAATTTGAGTAGTTATAAAAATGGAGTTGTTACACTGTCTCCCAATAAAAGACCTTCATAGAGATATTGGATTAGTAACTGCTCACTAATATGATAATATGGGTAGCTTGCACAAAACTTTTTAAATCTCTTCTAATATTCATAAAGTGTCTCAACTTGTAATTTCCTAATGCTGTATATTTATTTCCTAATATTAGCAGATCTAGATGTAGGAAAATAACATTCTAGAAATATTTTCTTCATCTCATTCCATGTAGTGATAGTGTCAGATGGTAAATAGTATAGTCAGTCTTTGGTCGAGTCTCTTAATGAAAAAGAAAAAACCCCGAGTTTTATTTGTTCCTCAGTAACTCAAGGGGGATTCATACTGTAACATCCCGCGATTCTTATTTCAAATAAATAGAAAAAAATAATTTTTAATGGTGAAGGGAATGAAAGAGAATGAAATGGAACGTTGAAGAAACCCTAGAAAATTATAGATTGACTAAATGGTAAAAGGGAAATTTAGAAGGAGAGAAAATGTAATTCCTTAATTCCTTGGGGCTAGAACCAAACAAAAAGAAATGAGCTAGAGATATGCTTTTAGTGTGATCCCAAAATGCTTTGGCATCTTCTTAAAAAAGGAATTAAACCATTTGGAGATTTGGAGGAAGCCAAACAAGGCCTTAGTCAAAGGGTTAGTGACAATTTAATGGAGTGGCAAACTTGTAAATATTTTTCAATTTGGGGATATAGTTGGCATAAAGAAGTTAGCTTCTACAAGATATAATATTTTATTAATATAATTGGGATAAGATAAAAGGTGGTCAACCAAAGGAGGAGAGGTAGAGAAAAAAATGCAGCCAAGAAGAAGAAGGAAGAAAGAGAGAGAAAGGCAACAAGAAGGAACATCCAAGGTGGTTTCTCTATGAGTCAACCCTAAATCATCCCTCATCTTCTTTCTAAGCTCCTAATAGGTGGTTTTGATGATGGAATTACAAGTTTGTGGAAAGGAAGGAGAAGAGAAGAAAGTGTACAAGAAGAAGGAAATCAAGGAACTCTTAGGGTAGGTTTAACATTAATCTGCTATGAAGCTTGAATTATTGATAATATATGTGCATATATATATATATGTGTATGTATACTTGTAAGTTGATATTTTTGGAGGTATCTTATGCATATATTGGCATGATCATATGAATAGCCATGTAAAGCAAAGGTTTGAATGCATATGTGATACATGTTTTGTAACATCTCTAATTTTGTTTCATGAATTAATAAAAATACAAAAGTATTCAAAGTGGCATCCCTAATTTCGTTTCTTTCTAAGGTACATAAATATTTAATTAAGAAAATAAAATTTATTAGACAATTTTTAGATATCTAAGGAAATATAATCCTTAGAAATTCTTCACCTTACGTGTATGCATAGAAATATTTTAACATTAATGGAATAGGTAAAGAGAGAAAACCTAAGAGGAAAAACTAGAAATAATATACTAAAGAAAGGTGAAATTCTTGGGTAAGAAAGATAAATTTTTGGAAATAAGTAAAGGTCTTAAAATTTCAAGAAAACATTGGATTAGGATAATTTTTCCTAAATCAAGAACTAGAGTTACTAAGTTTAACATATTCACCTATACATTGGGCTTTCACCTATGGAAACTTCATATAGATTTTTTCCACTTCACATAAGTTTCTAACAAGCCCATTGGATAACCTAAATAAGAAATAAAACATAGACTTGGACTAGGATATAGAAATTGGACCGATAGCCCAAAAATTATGAAAATGTTTCCAAGCCCTCCAAGAAAGGTAGAATTTTATCCAAAGCAAAGGAAATGGGTAGGAATTAGCCCAAATCCAAGAGGAAAAATAAAATGAAATAAATCATGTGATAATATAATAAATAATAGGTTACATGGATTTAAGACAAAAATTTAGCAAGTGGTATGATAATACAAGGCTTTAGGACAAAACATCTATATCCTACACTTATGATTTTAGCAAGTGGTATGATAATGCAAGACATTAGGACAAAACATTCTTATCCCACACAAATAATTTCAACCAAATAATGGAGATTCCAAGGGCTAGAAATTTGCCACCTAAAAAGTAAACCTATCATAATTGATTAAGATAAAAGAAAAGGAAATGAATCCCTAAATCAAAGGGGCTTTGTCCCTTATCTTAAGAACATATTATCATAATTTTCAAAATACAAATCTCCTTTTCCTAAGTATATCTTGACTAAGGAACAGGAAGACAAGAACATGAGTTGTTTGTTTTCCAAAAATTCAACCAAGTGTATCCTAATTGTGATAAGGTAGACCCATGATCATGAAAGGTGAATTATTTGGTGGTCTATTTAAACAAAACCCACCCCTATAACATTAAAATTTTCATCCAAGTGAGGGAGAGAAAAAATAGAAGCAAGGTAGAGTGCTGCATAGGTATGGCTATGGGTGGAAAACTTTTAAGCTTCTGTTTTTTTAAATTCTAGGAAGAATCAGTAAGGAATTAAAACAAATGGTTAACATAAAAAATGTATATCTATGTCTCATAGATTTTTAGCCACTGTAATAATTCAATTTAGGGTCCATATGAGGTAGATATGGTTTGATTAGTAAGCAAAGGTCAAAAAATGGTTAATCAGGGAAGAATATATTAGGATAGCTTCTGTGTTTTAATTTTTGGAAACATTCTATTGGGAATTAAAACAAATAGTTAACATACAAAATGTAGATCTATGTCTCACGGATTTTGAGCCACTAGAATCATTCAATTTAGAGTCCATATGAGGTAGATATGTTCCGATTAGTAAGAAAAGGTCAGCAAATGGATAATCAAGGAAGAATATGTTAGGATAGCTTCTGTGTTTTAATTTCTGGAAACATTCTATAGGGAATTAATATAAATAGTTAACATAAACATTATAGTTATATGTGTCAGGGAATTTTAATCACTGGAATCACTCAATTTGGAATTCTCATGAGGGAGATATGGATAGATTATTAAGTAAAGGTCAGAACTTACCTGAGAAGAAATAATGTGTACTTTGAGGGAGTAATATCACCATGATTTCTTAATTTTTCGCTACCCTACTCAACATAATAGTTTTAGATAATTGTTTTATCTTTAAATTGACACCAAGATCACCTACATCAGAGTTATATTGAGGGAGTTATGCTCTTATTAGTAAGAGAAGGTTAGATTAGATGTAAACCTACATCAAGAAAATAAAGAAATAAAATTAATATTTAAAAAAGAAGAATAATCTTATAAATGAAAATAATAAATGACTAGTATATGCCATAGCCATTGCCATTGTATGAACTTCTTACCATCTAAAGTGTGAAATTTTGACATGGAAATATTTTATAAAGTGATATTTGAAATGGTTATGTTCATGGCATGATTACCAATGATTTTTGGTAATAATTATATTTTGATGAACATACTTGTTATTGAAAGCATATTTTTGGCTATTATTGTGAAAAGAAAAGAAATGAGCATGGTCACATGGCAATCCGTGTGGTGCACCAGTAAGGGACACCCTACCAACGGTTATGATCATGTTAATGAGAAAAGAAAGAGAAAGTGGGCCATGTCAGACGGAGCGAGAAAAGCCCGTACCGGAGAGTAGAAAATTCTCACCCTGACCGGGGTAGCTTGATATGAGAATAAATTGATAGTCATCATATGATATTATGAAAATAGTTAATCCTATCATACATGTCATTATTGTACGATTCTCATGTGCATAGATATACTGCATTCAAGTGACGAAAGATATTTGCTATAGTTTATACAGATGAACATGACGTGATGAGCTATATTGATGATGATTTATTGTTGAACTTACTAGGATTTAATTCTCACTGTATTTCCATGTCATGTTCAAAAGAATAATTATGCAGATTTTCTCTATGGCACTAGCTTTTAGTGTATGGTGGATCGAGTTACTCTCTTTTGAACTGATTGCAGTAATATATATGGTGTCTATGGTTGAGTTGACTAAGATCCTAGTGAAGGTGGAACCACCCGCACCCGTATCTCTAGAAACTGGTCAACAGGGATGAATAAGATGTAATTATATATGTGTTAGACTTTTGTATGTATGTTATTGATTAATGATATGTATGTAAACTATGTATTGTATAAATTAAATAAATGTTATTTTGAGTTAAGTTGTAACAAGGTAATAACTTCATAGTATTTAAAAAAAATTGTTACTTAAATGGAGTTGTTATAGGTTTTGTGTTGAAATCTAGCTTTGGATGGATGAAATTCGATGCTCTGAATGGATATTTCTGGATTTCATGATTTGTGACAAATTAGAAGAGATTTTCAACAAAAAGTTGTAAATCTATGTTTTATCATTAAAACCCCTCTGGAATCACTTCAATTAGACCTCATATGAGAGAGTTATGCCCAACGAGTGGAGCGAGGTCAATTTTAATGCACAGAATCACAATGTTGATTTTGTAACACTTTTGATCCTTAATTTTGGTTGAAATTTGTTACATTAGTAAATATAAAATTTGTATATAATTCACTTAGCTTTCCATAGACACCAAAAACACCTCAATCAGAGTTTAAATGAGGGAGTTATAGCTTGGAGAGTGATGGAAGGTCAGGCTAGTCACAAGTTTACAACATGAAACACGACCATGTTTTGGGCTGTTTTGAGATTTTGTAGCATGGTTTTCTCAATATCAAGCATGAACGTTCTTTGTGACATGGCCAGGTCGTGCTTGAGGTTGAAATTGCTCTGTTTTACTGTTTGAAGGCTCTAAACGAACTCCAATGAATGGATGATGATAAGGGGAACCAAAATATAAATAAATACCTTTTTAGTGATGCATTGTAGAGTGAATTACATCCTTTTATTATGAGAAATTAAATCACATATTGCATATTGATGAGATGTGTGTGAGATGTATGCATGATGCATTGATGAGAGGCATAGAGATGAGATGTGTGTGATATGTATGTACGATTCATTGATGAGATGCATATAGATGAGATGTGTGTGAGGTGTATGCATGATGCATTGATGAGATGCATATAAATGAGATATATGTGAAATGTATGCATGATGCATATAGATGAGATGTGTGTGAGATATATGTAGGTTTCATTGATAAGACATTTGTAAGTGAATTGCATAGGAGATATATATATGATGCATTATAGTGTTGATTCCATCCCTTTATTATGAGATATATGTAAGTGAATTTTGTAACATCCCTAATTTCGTTAAAAGTACATTAACGAAATAAAATTTATTAGACAATATTTTAGATATCTAAGGAAAATATAATCCTTAGAAATTCTTCACCTTATGTATATGCATAGAAAATGTTTCTAACATTAAGAAAACAAATAAAGAGGAAAAACCTAATAGGAAAAAAAATTAGAGATAACATATTAAAGAGATGTAAAATTCTTGGATAAGGAAGATAAATTTTTAAAAACAAGTAAAGGTCTTAAAATTTCAAGAACATTGGATTAGGGTAATTTTTCCTAATTCAAGAACTAGAATTATTAAGTTTAACATCTTCACCCATACATTGGGCTTTTATCTATAGACACTTCATATAGAATTTTTCCACTTCACATAAGTTTCTAGCAAGCCCATTGGATAACCTAAACAAGAAATAAAACATAGACTTGGATTAGGATATAGAAATTGGACCAATAGCTTAAAAAATTATGATAATGTGTTCAAACCCTCCAAGAAAGGTAAAATTTTATTCAAAGCAAAGAAAATGGGTAGGAATAAACCCAAACCCAAGAGGAAAAATAAAATAAAATAAATTAGGTTATGATATAATAATGTAATAATAATAAAGAATATGTTACATGGCATTAAGACAAAAATTTAGTAAGTGGTATGATTCTACATTCATAATTTTACCAAGTGGCATGATAATACAAGGCTTTAGGACAAAAACATCTATATCCTACACTCATAATTTTAGCAAGTGGTATGATAATATTTGACATTAGGACAAAACATTCCTATCCCACACAAAACATATCAACCAAATAATGGAAATTCAAGGGCTAGAAATTTGCCACCTAAAAAGGCAAACCTATCATAATTGTTTAAAACAAAAGAAAATGGAAATGAATCTCTAAATCAAAGGGACCTTGTCCCTTATCTTAAGAGCATATCATCATAAATTTCAAATTGCAAATCTCATTTTCCTATGCATATCTTGACTAAGGAAGAGGAAGACAAGAACATAAGTTGTTTGTTTTCCAAAAATTCAACAAAGTATATCTTAATTGTGATAAGGTAGATCCATGATCATGAAAGGTGAATTATTTGGTGGTCTATATAAGCAAAACCCACCCCCATAACATCTTAATTTTGTCCAAGTGAGGAAGAGAGAGAAATAGAAGCAAGGTAGAGTGAGGAAAGGAGAGAAAGAGAGGAGAAGAAAGGAAGGAAAAAGAAGGAGAAGTTTAGAAGGCTAAATACTCAAGGTAAGTTACCTTAATCCCCACTTGAATCCATTTTTTCTTCTTTATCTTTGAGGATCAAAAACTCACCCTCCTTCTCTTACCTAAGCTGCTAGAAAAGCTAAGGGAAGGGAGGAGTCTTGCTACTTCTTTCAAGAGCAAACAAGAAAACCAATTCACTAAGTGAGCTAGGGAGATTTTTAGGTAAGTTTAACAATATTTCTTTTTGAAGAAAAGTTTTGAAATTTGTAATATTTATATGGGATTTTGATCTTAGAACTTTGATTATTGGTCATGAATGTTGCTTCATCATGTTACATATTGATCATGCATGTGATGTATGCTTGAATACTTAGGCAGGTTTAGATAGTTCTGCATAGGTATGGCTATGGGCGGTAAAAATTTTAGCTTCTGTTTTTTAAGATTCTGGGAAACATCGGTAAGGAATTAAAATAAATGGTTAACATGAAAGTTATAGATCTATGTATCATGGAAATTTAGCCACTGGAATTATACAATTTAGAGTTCATGTGAGGTAGATATGATCTGATTAGTACGCAGAGGTCAAAAAATGTTTATTCAGGGAAGAGTATGTTATTAAACTTTAGTTTTTAAATTTCTGGGAATATTCTGTAGGGAATTAAAATAGCGTGCCAACATAACAATTATATATATATGACTCATGGATCTTTACCAATTGGAATAACTCAATTGGGAGTTCAAATTTGGGAGATATGGTCTGATTAGTCCGTAAAGGTCAGAACCTACACAAGAAGAAATAATATGTTATTAAACTTTAGTTTTTGAATTTCTGGGAATATTTTGTAGGGAATTAAAATAGCATGCCAACATAACAATTATAGATATATGGCTCATGGATTTTTACCAACTGGAATAACTCAATTTGGAGTTCAAATTTGGGAGATATGGTCTAATTAGTCAGTAAAGGTCAGAAACTACAAGAGAAGAAATAATACTAAATTTAAAGGAGTAATAACACCATGATATCTTACTATTTTTTTGATATGAATAACCTAATAGTTTTAGATAATTGTCTTAGCTTTTCATAGACACTAAGATCATCTTAATCGGAGTTAAAATGAGAGAGTTATGCTCTGATTTGTAAGCAAAGACTGTGTTAAAAGTTAGTAAAACCTATTTTCAATATTTTTTCTACCCTAGATGAATTTTTTAAACTATAGGGTAATAGTAGAAATCAATTTGAGGAAAAATGCTCTATAAAATTTGTAAGAACATGTGTTGGAAATGATATAAGTAAAAATAAAATGACTAAATGCTTAGACATAAAGAAAATGAAAAGATGAAAATAATATTCAAGAAAGAAGAGGAATTATGTAAATGAAAATAATAAATGCCTAATGTATGCCCTAGCTATTGCCATTGCATGAACTTACTACCATTTTAAGTGTGTAATTTTTAACATGGAATTTACCCTAGTACTCATATAAAATTTCCAAGAAGTTTTGAAAGTGCCGGTTTTATTTGAAAAATCTTAGTATGCTCCGTGGTTGCAGTATTTCCACATCAGAAAAGTATTATTCTAGTTATTGGAAAAAAAATTTGTGATTTGTGAAAAGTGCATGTCTATAGAAAGCTCTGGCAAGGAAAGACTTGGTACTTAAGTGTGTCCATTAGTGACCTACCTCTCTTTCCTGGGAACTTTCCTGGTGCGTTGTTTACAGACTACAATTACTATCCAGTTATCGAGGTATTAGTGTGGAATTTTGACATGGACATATTTTATAAAGTAAAAATTAGAAAATGATTATATTCATGGCATAATTTCAGTTTACCAATGAATTTTGAGAATGATTATGTTTTGATAAATTATGGCATGAGAATATAATGAACATACTTGTTATTGGAATCATATTTTCGGCTATTAATATGAAAAGAAAAGAAATGAGCACGGTCACATGGAAATCCGTGTGGTGCACCAGTAGGGGACGCCCTACCAACGGTTATGATTATGTTCATGAGAAAAGAAAGAGAAAGTGTGCCATGTCAGACGGAGCGAGATAAGCCCGTACCGAAAAGTAGAGAATACTCACCCTGACCGGGGTAGCTGGAAGGAAGAATAAGTTGATAGCCATCATATGAAATTCGAAAAATAGTTATTCATGCCATACATGTCATAACTGTACAATTTTCATGTGCATGATAAAGTGCATTCATGTAACCTAAAGATATTTTCTATAGTTTATACAGCTGAACATGATGTGATGAACTATATTGATGATGAATTATTGTTGAACATACTGGGATTTAATTCTCACTATATTTGCATATCATGTTCAGAAAATTAGCTACGCAGTTGTTTTCAATGAGACTTGTTATTGCCGTACGTATGATCGAGGTGCCCTATCTTGGGCAAATACCTATTATTGCAGACATATCAGTTGTTAAAGTGACTGAGATTCCGGCGGAGGTGCCGCTACCCGCACCAGTGGCCCCGAAAATAGTCTATTTGGATGATTATGGCTTATATGTGTATGTATGTCTTGTACAAATGTTTGTATTAATGATGTGAGTGTAAACTTAGTATTGTATAAGTAAATAAATGTTATTGTGAGTTAAGATGAGGTAATAACTTCTTGATGTTAAATAAAAAATTAAAAAAAATTGTTACATAAATGGAGCTGTTACATAATTGGTATCAGAGCAGGTCGATCCTAGATGGCCAGTGGGTGGATGGTTATCTGAATCGATCTTATAGTGTATTGAGTATGTTGTGGTTATGCTGTGTAAGGAATCAGTGATTTTATATAGGTAAGAAATTACTAGTGTTTCCTATCTATATGCCGAGGTGGTATTATGACTGCTGTTAAATATTTTGAAACTAACTATTGGGTTTGATCACCTCAATAGCAGCATAACTTTGTTTTTGCCACAGTAGGAAATGGCACCACCAAGGAGGAATCCGGCAAACAATGTAGAAGAAACCCTGCATAACCTAGCCACAGCAATTCGAGACCAAGTCTTGACCACCAACCAAATTCTACAACACCTCCAGAATGCTAGTAACTCGAATAGTGCTAACAACCGGATGGCTGGAAATGATAACGGCATATCCGAATTCCTGAAAACCAGACCACCTTGTTTCCAAGGTGGTTATGATCCAACGATAGCCGAAAGGTGGATAAGGGAATTAGAGAAAATCTTTGAAGTGATGGGCTGTACTGAGGAGCAGCAAGTAATCTTCGCTGCATATATGCTAAAAGATGAAGCAGAATACTGGTGGCATGGAGCTAAAGAACTTTTAGCTCACCAGGGAAGACAGATCACCTGGCAAGTGTTCAAAAATACTTTTTTGGAAAAATACTTTCCAAGTACTGTACGGGCGGAGAAGGAGATTGAATTTCTCCAATTCAGGCAGGGCAGCATGATCGTGGACCAGTACATCGCAAGGTTCAAAGAATTGTCTAAGTTCTCCTCTTATCTGCGATTTAACCCTGATGAAGCATGGAAGACAGTTAAGTTCGAAGCGGGACTGAACCCGGAGATAAAGAATGCTGTCGTAGCTATGGAGACCAGGGAGTTTGTACCTCTAATAAATAAATGCAGACTTCTGGAAAAGAGCTTGAGGGCAGTGGAGGATGAGAAACAAAGACGGAACTTCTAGAAAAAGAAGAACGGGCCACAAAACTCTGGCAGAAATGTCAGAGGAAAAAGACAGGCTATTGGCAAGAGGCCATTGACTGCAAGTCCCCGACCTTTCCAACAGGACTTTGCCCCAGTCAAGTGCGCTAAGTGCGGACGCATGCATGGTAATCGTCCATGCTACATAGGACAGGATGTTTGCTTCAATTGCAGACAGAAAGGTCATTTTACGAGAAACTGCCCACAGAATATGGGAAAGCAATCGGATCAGAGGCCTTAGCTGAAAGGAAGGGTTTTCACTCTGAGCGGTCAAGAGGCAGCTCAATCTTGTGAAATGATTCAAGGTACATGTTATATCTATGGATTTGCTCTTATGGTGTTGTTTGACTCTGGTGCTAGTCATTCATTTATATCAGAAGAATGTATTAGGAAGTTTCAGTTTCCTATTTCTGAAACTCCCTATGAGCTATCCGTAGTAACCCCCACAGGGGAAAATGTATTAACTTCCTCTGTATGTAAGGACTGTCAAGTCACCATCCAGGAGAAAACTTTTTCTGTAGACCTCGTCTGTTTACCTTTAAGAGGTATTGAGGTCATTATGGGGTTAGACTGGATGTCTAGAAATTGGGTCTTGCTAAATTGTTGTAACAAGACCGTTGAATTTCTACCTCCTACTCCAAAAGAGGAGATACGGTTATTAATGCTTAATGCCAATCAAGTTAATAGGGAGTTGAAGAATGGAGTACTTGGATACATTCTTTTGTGTTTATCAAACCTAGAAGTCGAATCGAAGCTTGATGAGATCCCAATAGCCAAAGAGTTTCCTGAAGTATTTCCATCAGATATTCCAGGATTACCTCCTAAGAGAGAGATAGACTTCTCTATTGATTTCTTACCTGGGACAGGGCCTATCTCTATTGCACCTTATAGAATGGCATCGAAGGAACTACAGGAACTTAAGAAACAGTTGGAGGAACTGTTAGACAAGCAATTCATTAGACCGAGTGTATCACTTTGGGGAGCTCCTGTATTGTTTGTTAAGAAGAAAGATGGAAGCTTGAGACTATACATAGATTACAGACAGCTGAATAAGGTGACTATTAAAAACAAGTACCTTCTCCCTAGGATAGATGACTTATTGGATCAACTGAAGGGAGCCTCTATCTTTTTTAAAATTGACTTGAGGTCAGGATATCATCAGATTAGGATCAAGGATGAGGATGTATCAAAAACTACCTTCAGGACTAGGTATGGGCACTATGAGTTTCTCGTAATGCCCTTTGAGTTGACAAATGCACCTGCAATTTTCATGGATTACATGAATCACATTTTTCGACTCTACCTAGATCAATTTGTGGTGGTATTCATTGATGACATCTTGAAATATTCTAAGAGTGAAAAAGAACATGAACAACATCTTCGAATCGTGCTGCAAGTGCTGAAGGAGAAAAAGTTGTATGCCAAATTGGTAAAGTGTGAATTTTGGCAATCAGAGGTAAAGTTTCTCGGACATGTCATCTCTAATAGAGGGGTTGCAGTCGATCCTAGCAAGACAGAAGCAGTGATTCAATGGGAGAGACCAAAGACGGTTACAGAAATAAGAAGTTTCCTGGGTTTGGCAAGATATTACAGGAGGTTTATACAAAACTTCTCTCGTATAGCCTTGCCATTGACTAAATTAACCAGGAAGGGAAGTCCTTTTAAATGGACTGATCAATGTGAAGCTAGTTTCCAAGAGCTTAAGACCAGATTAACCACTCCTCCTATTTTAGTTATTCTAGACCCCTCAGGATATTTTGCAGTGTATAGTGACGCTTCAAAGAAAGGGCTAGGGTGTGTGTTAATGCAAGACAAGAGAGTAGTTGCTTACGCCTCTAGGCAACTGAGACCCCATGAAGAAAACTACCCAACCCATGATCTTGAATTGGCAGCAGTAGTGTTTGCCCTAAAGATTTGGCAACACTATTTGTACGGGGCAACCTTTGAAGTATATTGTGATCATAAGAGTCTTAAATACCTCTTTGATCAGAAGGAGTTAAACATGAGGCAACGAAGATGGGTAGAATTCCTTAATGACTACAAGTTTGAGATAAAGTATCATCCAGGAAAGGCGAATGTTGTAGCTGATGCCTTGAGTCGAAAATCTCTACACATGGGTCAGATGATGGTGTTTGAGATGCAGATGCTAGAGGAGTTTCGAAATTTAAAGCTAGCTACTACTCTTACTCCAAAGAAGTTAATCATCAATGGGTTAAGTATAGAGTGTGGCCTTACAACCCAGATTAAAAAGGCTCAAGGCCACGACCAAAACTTACGGGATCATAATAATCAGGGTGGTTTTTCTATCTCGGAAGATGGAGTAATCATGTACCAAGGAAGGGTCTGTGTTCCTCAGGACCAAGAGTTGAGGACTAAGATCCTACAGGAAACGCATCAGAGTAAATACTCAATCCATCCTGGATCCACTAAATTGTACCAGGATTTAAAGAAGATGTATTGGTGGCCAGGGATGAAAAAGGACATTGCTGAGTTCGTGGCAAAATGTTTAACTTGTCAGAAGGTGAAAGTGGAACATCAAAAGCTAGCAGGATTTCTTCAACCTCTGGAGATTCCTGAATGGAAATGGGACAGTATTTCGATGGGCTTTATTGTGGGTTTACCTAAAACTTCAGTTGGACATGACTCTATCTGGGTAATAGTTGATAGATTAACCAAATCTGCTCATTTTTTGTCCATAAAGATTAACTATTCGCTGGATAAATTGGCCCAATTGTATGTCCAGGAAATAGTTAGACTACATGGGATTCCCTTAAATATCATTTCTGATAGAGATCCAAGTTTTATATCGAGGTTTTGGGAGGCATTACAGGAGGCTTTTGGAACGCAGTTTCGGTTCAGTACTGCCTATCATCCTCAAACTGATGGGCAGATTGAACGGACAATTAAAACCCTAGAAGATATGTTAAGGGCATGTGTGATAGAGCAAGGGAAAGGATGGGATAAATACCTACCTTTAGTGGAGTTTGCTTATAATAATAGCTATCATTCTAGCATTAAGATGGCCCCCTATGAAGCTTTATACGGTAGGAAGTGCCGATCTCCACTATGTTGGTTTGAGGTAGGAGAAAAGAACTTACTAGGTCCTGATGTAGTTCAACAAACCACTGAACAAATCAGGATGATACGAGATAAGATACTTACAGCTCAGAGTCGGCAAAAGAGTTACTATGATAAGAGACATAGACCTCTGGAATTTGAGGAAGGAGATCATGTATTTCTAAAACTTTCCTCGACTACTGGAGTTGGCAGGACTCTCAAGACTAGGAAGCTAAGTCCACAATTTTTGGGACCCTACCAAATTCTGAAGAGAGTAGGGACGTTAGCATATCAAATTGCCCTCCCACCTAATTTGTCCAACCTGCATAATGTTTTCCACGTATCACAGTTGCGAAAGTATCTTTCAGATTCATCACATGTAATACAAGATGAACCAATCCAAATAAAGGAGAACATGACATACCAGCTAGTACCTGCATCCATAATGGACACTAATATGAAGCAACTGAGAAATAAAACCATTCCCCTGGTTAAAGTGTTATGGGAAGGTTTAACTCCGGAAGAAGCAACTTGGGAGCTGGAAGAAGTCATGAGGAAGAAATATCCGCAATTGTTCTTATCAGGTAATTTTTGAAATTTTGAGGACAAAATTTCTTTTAGGGGGAGAGAAATGTAACATCCCTAATTTCGTTAAAAGTACATTAACGAAATAAAATTTATTAGACAATATTTTAGATATCTAAGGAAAATATAATCCTTAGAAATTCTTCACCTTATGTATATGCATAGAAAATGTTTCTAACATTAAGAAAACAAATAAAGAGGAAAAACCTAATAGGAAAAAAAATTAGAAATAACATATTAAAGAGATGTAAAATTCTTGGATAAGGAAGATAAATTTTTAGAAACAAGTAAAGGTCTTAAAATTTCAAGAACATTGGATTAGGGTAATTTTTTCTAATTCAAGAACTAGAATTATTAAGTTTAACATCTTCACCCATACATTGGGCTTTTACCTATAGACACTTCATATAGAATTTTTCCACTTCACATAAGTTTCTAGCAAGCCCATTGGATAACCTAAACAAGAAATAAAACAAAGACTTGGATTAGGATATAGAAATTGGACCAATAGCCCAAAAAATTATGATAATGTATTCAAGCCCTCCAAGAAGGGTAAAATTTTATTTAAAGCAAAGAAAATGGGTAGGAATAAGCCCATAATGGGTAGGAATAAGCCCAAACCCAAGAGGAAAAATAAAATAAAATAAATTAGGTGATGATATAATAATGTAATAATAATAAAGATTATGTTACATGGCATTAAGACAAAAATTTAGTAAATGGTATGATTCTACATTCATAATTTTCCCAAGTGGCATGATAATACAAGACTTTAGGACAAAAACATCTATATCCTACACTCATAATTTTAGCAAGTGGTATGATAATATTTGGCATTAGGACAAAACATTCCTATCCCACACAAAAAATATCAACCAAATAATGGAAATTCAAGGGCTAGAAATTTGCCACCTAAAAAGGAAAACCTATCATACTTGTTTAAAACAAAAGAAAATGGAAATGAATCTCTAAATCAAAGGGACCTTGTCCCTTATATTAAGAACATATCATCATAAATTTCAAATTGCAAATCTCCTTTTCCTATGCATATCTTGACTAAGGAAGAGGAAGACAAGAACATAAGTTGTTTGTTTTCCAAAAATTCAACAAAGTGTATCTTAATTGTGATAAGGTAGATCCATGATCATGAAAGGTGAATTATTTGGTGGTCTATATAAGCAAAACCCACCCCATAACATCTTAATTTTGTCCAAGTGAGGAAGAGAGAGAAATAGAAGCAAGGTAGAGTGAGGAAAGGAGAGAAAGAGAGGAGAAGAAAAGAAGGAAAAAGAAGAAGTTTAGAAGGCTAAATACTCAAGGTAAGTTACCTTAATCCCCACTTGAATCCATTTTTTCTTCTTTATCTTTGAGGATTAAAAAATCACCCTCCTTCTCTTACCTAAGCTGCTAGAAAAGCTAAGGGAAGGGAGGAGTCTTGCTACTTCTTTCAAGAGCAAACAAGAAAACCAATTCGCTAAGTGAGCTAGGGAGATTTTTAGGTAAGTTTAACAATATTTCTTTTTGAAGAAAAGTTTTGAAATTTGTAATATTTATATGGGATTTTGATCTTAGCACTTTGATTATTGGTCATGAATGTTGCTTCATCATGTTACATATTGATCATGCATGTGATGTATGTTTGAATACTTAGGTTGGTTTAGATAGTTCTGCATAGGTATGGCTATGAGCGGTAAAACTTTTAGCTTCTATTTTTTAAGATTCTGGGAAAAATCAGTAAGGAATTAAAATAAATGGTTAACATGAAAGTTATAGATCTATGTCTCATGGAAATTTAGCCACTAGAATTATGCAATTTGGAGTTCATATGAGGTAGATATGATCCGATTAGTATGCAGAGGTCAAAAAATGTTTATTCAGGGAAGAGTATGTTATTAAACTTTAGTTTTTGAATTTCTGGGAATATTCTGTAGGAAATTAAAATAGCGCGCCAACAAAACAATTATAGATATATGACTCATGAATTTTGACCAACTGGAATAACAAAATTTGGAGTTCAAATTTGGGAGATATGGTCTAATTAGTCAGTAAAGGTCAGAACCTACACGAGAAGAAATAATATGTTATTAAACTTTAGTTTTTGAATTTCAGGGAATATTCTGTAGGGAATTAAAATAGCGCGCCAACATAACAATTATAGATATATGGCTTATGGATTTTTACCAACTGGAATAACTCAATTTGGAGTTCAAATTTGGGAGATATGGTCTAATTAGTCAGTAAAGGTCAGAACCTACACGAGAAGAAATAATACTAAACTTAAAGGAGTAATAACACCACGATATCTTACTATTTTGTTCATATGATTAACATAATAGTTTTAGATAATTGTCTTAAATTTTCATAGACACTAAGATCATCTTAATCGGAGTTAAAATGAGAGAGTTATGCTCTGATTTGTAAGCAAAGGCTGTGTTAAAAGTTAGTAAAACCTATTTTCAATTTTTTTCTACCCTAGATGAATTTTTTAAACTATAGGGTAATAGTAGAAATCAATTTGAGGAAAAATGCTCTATAAAATTTGTAAGAACATGTGTTGGAAATGATATAAGTAAAAATAAAATGACTAAATGCCTAGACATAAAGAAAATGAAAAGATGAAAATAATATTCAAGAAAGAAGAGGAATTTTATAAATGAAAATAATAAATGCCTAGTGTATGCCCTAGTTATTGTCATTGCATGAACTTACTACCATTTTAAGTGTGTAATTTTTAACATGGAATTTACCCTAGTACTCATATTAAATTTCCAAGAAGTTTTGAAAGTGCCGGTTTTATTTGAAAAATCTTAGTGTGCTCCGTGGTTGCAGTATTTCCACATCAGAAAAGTATTATTCTAGTTATTGGAAAAAAAATTTGTGATTTGTGAAAAGTGCATGTCTAAAGAAAGCTCTGGCAAGGAAAGACTTGGTACTTAAGTGTGTCCATTAGTGACCTACCTCTCTTTCTTGGGAACTTTCCTGGTGCGTTGTTTACAGACTACAATTACTATCCAGTTATCGAGGTATTAGTGTGGAATTTTGACATGGACATATTTTATAAAGTAAAAATTAGAAAATGATTATATTCATGGCATAATTTCAGTTTACCAATGAATTTTGAGAATGATTATGTTTTGATAAATTATAGCATGAGAATATAATGAACATACTTGTTATTGGAATCATATTTTCGGCTATTAATATGAAAAGAAAAGAAATGAGCACGGTCACATGGCAATCCGTGTGGTGCACCAGTAGGGGACGCCCTACCAACGGTTATGATTATGTTCATGAGAAAAGAAAGAGAAAGTGTGCCATGTCGGACGGAGCGAGATAAGCCCGTACCGAAAAGTAGAGAATACTCACCCTGACCGGGGTAGCTGGAAGGAAGAATAAGTTGATAGCCATCATATGAAATTCGAAAAATAGTTATTCATGCCATACATGTCATAACTGTACAATTTTCATGTGCATGATAAAGTGCATTCATGTGACCTAAAGATATTTTCTGTAGTTTATACAGCTGAACATGACGTGATGAACTATATTGATGATGAATTATTATTGAACATACTGGGATTTAATTCTCACTATATTTGCATATCATGTTCAAAAAATTAGCTATGCAGTTGTTTTCAATGAGACTTGTTATTGCCGTACGTATGATCGAGGTGCCCTATCTTGGGCAAATACCTATTATTGCAGACATATCAATTGTTGAAGTGACTGAGATTCCGGCGGAGGTGCCGCCACCAGCACCAGTGGCCCCGGAAATAGTCTATGTGGATGATTAGGGCTTATATGTGTATGTATGTTTTGTACAAATGTTTGTATTAATGATGTAAGTGTAAACTTAGTATTGTATAATTAAATAAATGTTATTGTGAGTTAAGATGAGGTAATAACTTCATGATGTTAAATAAATAAAAAATTGTTACATAAATGGAGCTGTTACAAATTTCATATAAGATATATGTACAATGTATAGATGAAATGATGTTGATTCGATGCCTATGCTAGTATATCAATGCATGAGGATTAGATGATATGATGTATGCCTTGTCATATAATGCTAAATGTATTAATACATATTTGTTAAATGATGTGGTGACGATGACAAGCATGATGTTAGTAATATACTAGTTGGATGCATAACCTTATTATGTAGGTGATGAGGATGATTTGGGAGTATGATGCATACATTATAGTATCATTGTATGACGATTAGATGTATGATGTATACATTGTTACATGATTGTTAAGTGATTTGATGACAATGGTAAGCAAGATGTTAGGGATTAATATGTTGATGAGATGCATGCTTGAGATAGTGATGAGATGTATGCTAAATATGTTGATAAGATGTATGCTTGAGATATTGATGAGATGCATGCTTGAGATAGTGATGAGACATGTTCTTGATATGTTGATGAGATGTATACTTGAGATGTTGATGAGATGAAAATTTATACTGTATTAATGATAAAGAGGATGGTGTTATGCATATGGCTAAATATGTGAAATAGACGGATACTTACGACACATTGTGGTAGCAAGGTGACTCGACGAAAAGTATCAAGATGACCCTTACCTCACCAAGGTAGCCCTGTGACATGCGGTACCTTGTGGCGGTAAGGCAACCAGGGAGGTCATATGGCTATGAGATGGTGTATGCTTGAGATATTGATTAGATGCATGCTTGAGATAGTGATGAGACATATCCTTGATATATTGATGAGATGCATACTTGAGATGTTGATGAGATGAAAGTATATACTGTATTAATGATAAGGAGATGGTGTTATGTGTAACATCCCCGATTTTTTTTTCTTAAGTTACTAATTGAAATTTATTTTTTTCAGAGAGTAGAATGGATTTTGGATCTCATGGAAGGATTAAATTATTTTTACTTAAGTCAAATAAGATAGTAGGAATGGTTAAAATGACATTTAATTTATGTAATTAATGGGTATGGAATTAGTGTAATTATGGATGATGGCAAGGGTATTTTGGAGATAAAGAGGTGGTAGGTAGGGGGTAAGTAGGGAAAAAATAAAATAAAATAAAATAATAGGAAGATAAGAAGGAGAAGGGGAGGGAGTGACGGAGGGAAGAGAAGGAAAAAGAAAAGGAGAAAAAGAAAAGAGAAGAAAAAGAAAAGGAGAAAAAGAAAGGGGAAGAAGAGAAAAGGGGAAGAAGAGAAAGAGGAAGAAGAAGAAGAGAAAGAGGAAGAAGAAGGAGAAGGAAGAGTAAAGAGAAATCAAGGAATCAAGCACCGGGTTTAAAGGAATTTGAGGTAGGATTAACATCTTCTAATAAATTTTTGTACAAAATTATATATACATTTTTATATTTTTTTTAGATATAATTTTGGATAACATGTGGTCTGGATATTTATATGAAATTCTGTTTTGGATGTTTGGACATGCATATGGGTGTATGGGATTATATAAAAGGAAATCAAAGGAGAAGATAAATTAAGCTGAATTTCGGAATAATTGGAGTAGCTTCGGTTTTTGGAATTCTGAGAAAATTTGGTAAGGGTTTTAAAGCAATGGTCAGCATATGAATTGTAGATATATGTCTCACGGATCTATAGGCTTTAGAATTACTTGATTTAGAGTTCATATGAGGGAGATATGGCAGATTAATTGAGCAGAGGTCGGAAATCAGGATAGTAAAAATAAGTGTTTTTATTTTAATTTTCTGGGAATAATCCGTAGAGAATTTGAAGAAAATATAAACATAAAAGTTGTAGATAATTGTCTTAGCTCCATATAGGATTTGAAATCACCTCAATCGGAGTTTGTATGAGGGAGATATTATGGAATAAGTGAATAAAGGTTACAGAACACGGCAAGGCCGTGTTCTGGGTTGCTTCAACACGGGTAGGCCGTGTTCGGGGATGTTTTTAAGCATGTTTGAGATAGTTTTCAAGCATGGCCGTGTCTTGAACATGGCCAAGCCGTGTTGGGTGCTGGATTATCATACTTTTCATTGTTTTATGCCTAAAAATAATCTGGTTTGTTGTAATATTTTTAGAAAACATATATCCAAGAAAAATACTTTTAAAAATGACGATTTTGGTATCACAAATTACTCTTTTTCTTTATTTGATTTAAAATGAATCATATTGAATATTGGTATATGATGAATGATTATTAATCATTGGGTATAAAAAATAATGCATCATATTATGAAAGTGATTAAATGGCAAGCGTAAAGCTCATGGAGAGTTACTTAATTATATATTGTATTTGATGATTTTATATATATACATTTATATGTATGGATAAATATCGACGGGTTGTATGTCTTGAGACGGTATCGAGTAGGGGACGCCCTATTAGCCTGAGTGAGCCAAGGGAGGGCCGCTCCAACCGAGTGACAATGGTAATGTGAAGGGGCAGGAGGGTGATGTACTCACATTCCCTGATCACTTATTGTGACTGTAGTCGATCGGTCACTATGCATATAGCAAATGAGTAAATTAAAAGCCGTGATATGGCTGAGCATTAAAAAAATAGATTTTTAGTGCATGTGTAGTATGATAATTATGCATAAAAAAAAATTATGCTTTTATCTCAAAAGTTTGATAGTTTTCTGTAGTTTATACAGCTGAACATAACTCATATTTTCTCATCATATTTTATTTATGTTAAATCTACTAGGAACCTTTGTTCTCACTATTATTGTGGTGTTATGTTCAGATAAAAAGAAATGAGATGCAACACAAAATGACGTTACTAATGGAGATCTAGATGTCAGCACCACCTCCTCACCCTTTGTATTTCAAGGGTGAAGTGCTGTATAAAGACTCTTAATTATGTTCTGAAAAGTTGTATTGTATAAATATAATATGTGTGAGGTTTGTAATATATATGTAAACATGTATATTGTATTTTGAAATTTTGTATTGTATAATTATAACATGTATGAGGTTTGTAATAAATATGTATATATTGTGTTTATACATATGGCGTATTTAACATGCGTATCGAAAAAAAAACCCAGACGTTACATTATGTATGTGGCTAAATATGTGAAATAGATGAATACTTGCGGTACCTTGTGTCAGCAAGGTGACTTGATGAAAAGTATCAGGATGACCCTTACCTCTCCAAGGTATCCCAGCGACATATAGTACCTTGTTGCGGTAAGGCGACAGGGAGGTCATATAGCTGTGAGACGATATTGGATAGGGGACACCCTATTAGCTTTGAGTGAGCCAAGAGAGTAATGGCCACTTAGACCAAGTGATATCGGCTATAGACAATTAGTCATTTAGGGTTGAGATGTGGCTATAGACAATTAGTCACTGAGGATTGAGATATGGCTACAACGATTAGTCACGGAGGGTTAAGATGTAGCTACAGACGATTAGTCACTGTTTATTGAGCTCATGGCTGTAGACAATTAGCCACTACGCATGATGTTCTGCATATTGCAATTATGATTATCATATGTGTGCATGATATAGTAAATCATACTATTTATGAATATTTGTAAAGATGTATAAGATGTTAGAATCATCCTTTCTGAAGTAAGGCGACCCGGCGACATGCATCGTCTTGCTGTGTTAAGGTATTTGACAGATAATTGAAAAGTGTATGAGAAATAGACTTTGTATAAGTATATGCATGTTATCTGTGATATTAATGCATAACCTGTTTATTAAGAATGCATGATATTGACGCATAGCCTATCTGTTGAACATGCAAGCATGCTATACATTCTTGATATCTTATCATATGCAAAGAGAAAATGTTTTCTGTAGTTTATACCGCTGGACATAACACTATGGTCTTTCTTACTGATTATGTGACGTATTTAATGTTAAACCTATTGGGAGCTTCTGTTCTTATTATTGTTAGTGTTATGTATTAGATGTAAACAGATGGTATGCTAGTTGTTCCGTGCATTTGATCATAGAGATTCAATGGAAGACGATGCCTCATACAAATCCCGATTCTAGCACCACTTCCTCTAACCTTTGTACTACAGGGGTAGTGTGCTGTTTGGGGTTTTGATGTACAATAATGTGATTATGTAAGTCTGTGTTATTTTTGTATAAATATTAACCACTACTATGGCTTTTCATGAGATGGAAATGAATAATGTGTTGAAAAAAAAAGAGGATCAACTATTGCAGTTGGTATCAAAGCAAGTCGATTCTAGGTGACCATGGCGGTGGATGGTTACCTATATCGATCTAAGGATGTCCTGAGTAATTATGTTGTGTAAGGTAGCATGTAACATCCCTAATTTCGTTTCTATTATTAATAAAGGTACATAAATATTTAATTAAGGAAATAAAATTTATTAGACAATTTTTAGATATCTAAGGAAATATAATCCATAGAAATTCTTTACCTTATGTGTATGCATAGAAAATGTTTCTAACATTAAGGGAATAAGTAAAGAGAGAAAACCTAATACGAAAAAAAATTAGAAATAACATACTAAAGAGAGGCAAAATTCTTTGGTAAGGAAGAAATTTTTTTTTGTGAAGTAAAGGTCTTCAAATTTTAAGAAGATTGGATTATGGTAATTTTCCTAATTCAAGAGTTAGAAATTTCTAAGTTTAACATCTCTAACCATAAATTGGTCTTTCACCTATGGACACTTCATATAGAGTTTTCCCACTTCACAAAAGTTTCTAGCAAGCCCATTGGATAGCCTAAGCAAAAAATAAAACATAGAGTAGGACTAGGATATAGAAGTTGGACTGATAGCCCAAAAATTATGAAAATGTTACCAAGCCCTCCAAGAAAGGTAGAATTTTATCCAAAGCAAATGAAATGGGTAAGAATGAGTCCAAATACAAGAGGAAAAATAAAATAAAATAAAATAAATCATGTGATGAAATAATAGTGTAATAATAATAAAAATTAGGTCACATGGCATTAAGACAAAAATTCAACAAGTGGTGTGATAATATCTATATCTTATATTCATAATTTTAGTAAGTGGTATGATAACATATGGCATTAGGACAAAACATCTATATCCTACACTCATAATTTTAGCAAGTGGTATAATAATACATGGCATTAGGACAAAACATTCCTATCCTACACAAATAATTTTAGCCAAGTAAGGAAGATTCAAGGGTTAGAAACTTGCCTCTTAGAAAGGAAAACCTATCATACTTGTGTGAGACAAAAGAAAAAGAAAAAGAATCCCTAAATCAAAGGGACCTTGTCCCTTATCTTAAGAACATTTTATCATGATTTTCAAAATAAAAATCTTCTTTTGCTATGCATATCTTGACAAAGGGAGAGGAAGACAAGAATATGAGTTGTCTTTCCTAAAAAAGTAACTAGGTGCATCCTAATTGTGATAAGGTAGACCCATGATTATGAAAGAAGGACCACTTGACAGTTTATTTAAGCAAGAACCACCCCTATAACATTAGAATTTTGTGCAAGTGAGGGAGAGGAAAAATAGAAGCAGGTAGAGTGAGGAAATGAAAGAAAGAGAGGAAAAAAGAGGAAAGAAGAAGAAAGAGAAGCCTAGAATACTAAGTATTCAAGGTAAGTTAGCTTAATCTCCACTTGAATCCATCTTTTATCTTCATCCTTGTGGTTCAAAAACTCACCCTCCTTCTCTTATTTAATCTGCTAGAAAAGTTAAGGGAATGGAGGAATCTTGCTACTTCCTTCAAGAGGAAACAGGAAAAATAATTCACTAAGTGAGCTAGGGAGATATTTAGGTAGGTTTAACAATATTTTTTTTAGAAAAGCTTTCAAATTAGAAACATTTATATGGAAATTTGATCTTAAAACTTTGATAAAATTTACTATACTTGTTACCTTAATGATTGGCCTTGGATGTTACTTTATCATGTTATATGTTGATCTTGAATGTGATGTATGGTTGAATACTTAGGTTGGCATGGAAAGTTCTGCATAGGTATGGCTATGGGTGGCAAAAGTTTAAGATTTTTATGCTTCTATTTTTTATATTTAAATGTGGTGAAAAATTGATGGAATATGATTAGATGTAAATTAGGAATAAAATGGAAGAGGACATAATAAAATGATGAACTAAAACCATAGAAAATTTTTGGTTAGGAAACTGGATTTCAAAGTAGCCAGGGATGCTTATGTTTTCAAATTCTAGGAAGAATTGGTTTGAAATTAAAAGAAATGATTAACACAAATATATATATATATATATATATATATATATATATATATATATATATATATATATATATATATATATATATATATATATATATATATATATATATGTCTCACGGAGTTTTATCCACTGGAATCACGTAATTTGGAGTTCATATGAGGTAGATATGGTTAGATTAGTGAGCAGTGGTCAGAAAATGATTAACCAGGAAAGAATCTATTAGGAAAGCTTATGTGTTTAAATTTTTGGGAACATTCTATAGGGAATTAAAATAACTAGTTAAAATAAATAATATAGATATATGTCTCATAGAAATTTAACCACTGGAATCCCTCAATTTTGAGTTTATATGAGAGAGATATGGTCATATTAGTAAGTAGAGGTCAGAACCTACTCGAGAAGAAATAACCTTTAACTTGATGGAGTAATATTACCACGATTCCTTAATATTTTGCTAAAAGTTTCAACATAATAGGTTTAGATAATTGTTTTATCTTTAAATGGACACTGAGATCACCTAATTCGGAGTTAAAATGAGGGAGTTCTGCTCTAATTAGTGATAGAAGGTCAGACAAGACAAAAATCTGCATTAGGTAATAACACAAGATAGAGCATGGAAATGTTCCAATGCACAACTAGGTCGTGTTTGGTACTAGAAATGGACTTTTGAAGCCTAAAGCATTGTTGTTTTACAAGAAATGGCCAAGCCGTGTTACATAATATGTTTAGGCCGTGTTGGAAGCTGATAAAGCTTATTTTCAACATTTTTCTACCCTAAATGAACCTCATTAACTATAGGATAATAATAGAAATCAAATTGAAGAAGAATGCCATATTAAATTTGTAAGAACATGTGATGGAAATGATATAAGGAAAGTGACTAGAGGCCAAACTTAAAGAAAATGAAAAGATAAAAGTAATATTTAAAAAAGAAGAAGAATCTTATAAATAAAAATAATAAATGACTAGTGTATGTCATAGTCATAGCCATTGCCATTGCGTGAACTCTTTACCATCTTAAGTGTGTAATTTTGACATGTAAATATTTTAAAGTGATATTTGAAAATGATTATGTTCATGGCATGATTGCATTTTTCCAATAATTTTTTATAATGATTATGCTTTGATATTAAATTATGGCATATGAGCATAATGAACATACTTGTTATTGAAATCATATTTTTGGCTATTAATGTAAAAATAAAAGAAAAGAAAAGAGACGAGCACGGTCACATGGCAGTCCGTATTGTGCACCAATAGGGGATGCCCTATCAACGGCTGTGATTAAGTTAATGAGAAAAGAAAGAGAAAGTGTGACATGTCACACAAAGTAGAAAAGCCCATTCCGGATAGTAGAAAGTACTCACCCTAACCGAGGTAGCTTGATATAAAAAAAAGTTGACAGCCATCATATGATATTTTGAAAATAGTTATTCTTTCCATCCATTTCATTACTGTACAATTTTCATGTGCATAGATAAAGTGCATTCATGTGACCTAAGGTAATTGCTATAGCTTATACAGATGAACATGACATGATGAGCTATATTGATGATAATTATGAATTATTGTCAAACCTACTGGGATTTAATTCTCACTATATTTCCATATCATGTTCAGAAGACTAAATATGCATATATTGTCTATGGCCGGCTTTTAGCATATGTTGGGTTGAGTTGGCTAAGATCTTGGTGAAGGTGCACCCACCCGCACCCGTATCCCCAAAACTAGTCAATAGGGATGAATAAGATATGTACATATATGTGTTTTATTTTTGTATGGATTTTTTAATTAACAATGTGTATGTGAACCCAAATTTGTATAAGTATTATTGCTATACTATAAACCTTAATTATGCTTGGTTAATTTAATTGAAAGTTATTATGAGTTAAATAGTTAGAAATAAAGAGGTAATGACTTCATGGGATTTTAAAAAAAAATTATATATTTGTTTGTATGTTAAAAAATTGGAGTTGTTACATAACACATAGTGCTAGTAAGAAAATTACTAGTGTTTCTTATCTGTATATTTAAGTGGTGTAATGACTACTGTAAAATATTTAATCCACTATTGAGCCTGATCACCTCAGTAGTGGGTAATTTCTTTCAATTTATATAGTAGATGATGGCACCATCAAGAAGAAATCTGACGAGTAGTGCAGATGCTACCTTACACGACTTGACTACAGCTATTCGAGACCAAATGTCTCCCTCGAACCAAATCTTAGATATATGCAAAACAATAATAATAACAATGATGGTGTGATTGGAAGGAACCAAAGGAATGTAGGGGGATGGTTATTGATGAGCAAAAATTTATAACAACTCGGTCCCTTTGTTTGTGGTTAGATATGACCCCATAGTAGCTGAAAGGTGGTTGATAGAGCTAAAAAATATTTTTTGAAATCTTAAACTGTTCCGATGGATAAAAGGTTACTTCTACTGTATACATGCTGAAGGAGGAAGATGAATACTGATGGAGTGGATCCAGGAAGTTGTTAAATCATCAGAGTAGACAGATAATGTAACATCCCTAATTTTGTTTCTTTTATTAATAAAGGTACATAAATATTTAATTAAGAAAATACAATTTATTAGACAATTTTTAAATATATAAGGAAATATAATCCTTAGAAATTCTTCACCTTATGTGTATACATAGAAAATGTTTCTAACATTAAGGGAACAAGTAAAGAGAGAAAACCAAAAGGATAAATTAGAAATAACATACTAAAGAGAGGCAAAATTCTTTGGTAAGGAAAATACGTTTTTTTTTTATGTAAGTAAAGGTCTTAAAATTTTAAGAAGATTGGATTAGGGTAATTTTTCCTAATTCAAGAGTTAGAAATTTCTAAGTTTAACATCTCCACCCATAGGTCAGGCTTTCACCTATGGACACTTCATATAGAGTTTTCCCACTTCACATAAGTTTCTAGCAAGCCCATTGGATAGCCTAAGCAAGAAATAAAACATAGACTTGGACTAGAATATAGAAGTTGGACCAATAGCCCAAAGATTATGAAAATGTGACCAAGCCCTCTATGAAAGGTAGAATTTTAGCCAAAGCAAAGGAAATGGGTAAGAATGACCTCAAATCCAAGAGGAAAAATAATAATAATCATGTGAGGAAATAATAGTGCAATAATAATCAAGATTATGTCACATGGCATTAAGACAAAACATCTATATCCTACATTCATAATTTCAACAAGTAGGTAATAATCCATGGTATTAGGACAAAACATCTATATCCTACATTCATAATTTCAACAAGTGGATAATAATACATAGCATTATGAAAAAACATCCTTATCCTAAACAAATAATTTTAGCCATGCAAGGGAGATCCAATGGCTGAAAATTTGCTACTTAGAAAGGCAAACATATCATATTTGATTAAGACAAAAGAAAAGGGAAATAAATCCCTAAATCAAAGGGACCTTGTCCCTTGTCTTAAGAACATATTATCATAATTTTCAAAATACAAATCTCCTTTTACTATGCATATCTTGACTAAGGAAGAGGAAGACAAGAATATGAGTTGTTTTTCCCAAAAAAACAACCAAGTGCATCCTAATTGTGATAAGGTAGACCCATGATCATGAAAGGTGAATCATTTGATAGTTTATTTAAGCAAAACCCACCCCTATAACATTATAATTTCGTCCAAGTGAGGGAGAGGAAAAAATAGAAGCAAGGTAGAGTGAAGAAAGGAGAGAAAGAGAGGAGAAAAAAGGAAAGAAGAAGAAAAAGAAGTCTAGAGGACTAAGTACTCAAGGTAAGTTAGCTTAATCTCCACTTGAATCCATTTTTCTTCTTCATCCTTGGGGTTCAAAAAATCACCCTCCTTTTCTTATTTAAGCTGCTAGAAAAGCTAAGGAAAGGGGGGAATATTGCTACTTTCTTCAAGAGGAAACAAGAAAAAGAATTCACTAAGTGAGCTAGGGAGCTCTTTAGGTAGGTTTAATAATATCTCTTTTTGAAGCAAAGTTTTGAAATTTGTAACATTTATATGGGATTTTGATCTTAGAACTTTGACAAAATTTTCAATATTTTCTACTTTGATGATTGGTTATGGATGTTGCTATATCATGTTACATGTTATGTTGCGTATGATGGATGTTTTGGACATTACGGTTAGTGTGGAAAGTTCTACATAGGTATGGCTATGGGTGGTAACATTTTATGATATTTATGCTGCTATTTGGTATATTTGAATGTTGCAAAAAAATTGATGGAATATGATTATATGTAAAGAAAATGGAAGAGGATGTAATATAATGATGAACTAAAACCTTAGCAAAGAATCGGTTAGGAAACTGGATTTCGGGGTAACGAGGGAAGTTTATGCTTTTAAAATTCTGGGAAGAATCAGTCAGGAATTAAAAGAAATGGTTAACATAAAAAATGTAAATCTATGTCTCATAGATTTTTAGCCAATGGAATCACTTAATTTGGAGTCCAGATGAGGGAGATTTTTTCCAATATGTAAGCAGTGGCAGAAAATGGTTAACCAGGGAAGAATCTGCCAGGTATGATTTTGTGTTTGAATTTTTGGGATAAATTTGTAGGTAATTAAAAGAAGCTCTTAACATGAAAAATGAAGATCTATGTATCACGGATTTTTAGCCACTAGAATTATTGAAATTGAAATCAATATGAGGGAGATATGGTAAGATTTGTAAGCAAAGGTCAGAAACTAGCTAACCAGGGGAGAATTTGTTAAGTATGCTTCTGTGTTTGAATTGTTAGGCACAATATATAGGGAATTAAAGAAAATTATTAACATAATAAATATAGATATATGTATCACGGATCTATAGGCTCTGAAATCACTTAATTTGGGGTCCATATGAGAAAGATATGGCTGATTAATGAGTAAATGTTAGAATTAGTCTAGAATGCAGGGTGGTAAATGTAAATGTTTTTGTTTTTGATTTTCTGGGAAGACTTAGTAAGGAATCTAAAGACATTATTAACATGAAAATTGTATATAAGTGTCTTAGCGTTTTAAAGACTTTAGAATCACCTCAATTAGAGTTTGTATGAGGGAGATATGCTCCGATTAGTAAGTAGATGTCTGAACATACCCAAGAAGAAATAACATTGAATTTCAGGGAGTAGTAACACCTCGATTACTTAAGATTTCACTAAGATTTTCAACGTAAGGGTTTTAGAGGATTGTATTATCTTTAAATTGACACCAAGAGCACCTCAAACAATTTTAAAATGAGGGTGTTATGCTCTGTTTAGTGAAGATAGGATAATAATATTTAAAAAAGAAGAAGAATCTTATAAAGGAAAATAATAAATGACTAGTGTATGCCATAACCATTGCAATTTCATGAACTCATTACCATCTTAAGTGTGTAATTTTGACATAGAAATATTTTAGCAAGTGATATTTTAAATGATTATTTTTATGGCATGATTACCGATGATTTTTGGTAATGATTATATTTTGATGAAAAATTATGGCATGTGAGTATAATGAACATACTTGTTCTTGAAATCATTTTTTTGTCTATTAATGTGAAAAGAAAAGAAAAGAAAAGAAATGAGCACGGTCACATGACGGTCCATGTGGTGCACTAGTAGGGGACGCCCTACCAATGATTATGATTATATTAATGAGAAAAGAAAGAGAAAGTGTGACATGTCGAATGGAGCGAGAAAAGCCCGTTTCAGAGAGTAGAAAGTGTTCAACCTGACCAGGGTAGCTTAATAGGAAAATAAGTTGATAGCCATCATATGATATTCTTAAAATAGTTATTCATGCCATACAGGTCATCATTGTACGATTTTCATGTGCATAGATAAAGTGAATTCATGTGACCTAAAGATAATTGTTGTAGCTTATACAGATGAACATGACATGACAAGCATTATTGCTAATGATTTATTATTGAACCTATTGGGATTTATTTCTCACTATATTTCCATATCATGTTTAGAAAACTAAGTTATGCATATGTTCTCTATAACTAGCTTTTAGCGTACGATGGGTCGATTTGGCTAAGATTCCGGTGAAGGTGCAACCACCCGCACCCGTATCTTCAGATCTGGTCAATATGGTTGAATAAAATGTAGACTTAGATGTGTTTGATTTTGTACATATGTTTTGATTAGTATAGTGTATGTGAACCCAAAATTGTATAAGTGTTAATGGTATTTCTTAAACCTTATTTATGTTTGGTTAATTTAATTGAATGTTATTATGAGTTAAATAGTTAGATTTAGGAAGGTAATGACTTCATGGAATTTTTTTAGAAATATACATATAAGTATATATGTAAAAATGGAGTTGTTAGAGATTACGTGAAAGGTGTTTTGAAACATGTTTTTGGATAAAGTTTTTCCTTAGCAATGTGAGGGTCAAAAAGGAAATTGAATTCCTTCCACTTAAACAAGGCAACTAGACTATTGAGTAATATATTGCTAAATTTGAAGAGTTGTATAAGTTTTCAGCCTATTTGAGGTACAATTTGGATAAAGCCTGGAAAGTAGTAAAATTTGAAGCAGGTATGAACCCAGAGATTAGGAGTATTGTGGTTACATAGGAAATACAGGAGTTTGCCCCTTGATCAATAAATGTCAATTATTGGAAAAGAACTTAAAAGTAGTGGAGGAAGAAAGGGAGAGGTGAACTCTATGTAAGAGAAAGAGGGAGACTCTGACCTCCAACAGGAACTTTAGAGGGAAAGATGTTACAAAAGGTCAAAAGTCTGTAGCAATGGAATCTAGATCTGCCTAACAGATGTGAAAAGTGTAGACGGGAACATGGAAATAAATCATGTTATGCCAGGCAAGCCACTTTTCATCGCTATGGGCAGGAGGGACATCTAGTACAGCATTATCTACCCAGAAATGAAACAAGACCTCATCAACGACAACAGAGGAAGGGGCGAGCTTTTACATTGAGCAGTGCTAAAGTAAAATAAGCCTCTAACTAGATACAAGTTGTGACGACATCCACAAGGAGGAGTAATTACCTTTTGGTAAGTTTAAATTGTCCCATTATGAAGTATTAAAGGTTTTTGTAGTGGATTTGATGTGTTTACCCCTGGATTGTATGGATACTATTGGGCATGCATTGGCAAAAAGCTAAAGTTGACAGAAGAGTTACTCTAAAAAGAAGGAAGTTGCTACATTTTCATGAAGGGGAACATGTGATCTTAAAAATATCTCTGATTATGGACTAGGGCGGACGATGAAGAATAAGAAGATACATGGGAAAAAGAAGATATCATGAGAAGGAAGTATCCTAAACTCTTCGAGAACAGGTAAGCTCTAAATTTTGGGGACAAAATTCGTTTTTCGGGGGGAGAAATGTAACATCCCCCGATTCTTATTTTCAATAAATAGAAAATATAATTTTTAATGGTGAAGGGAAGGAAAGAGAATAAAATGGAACGTTGAAGAAACCTTAGAAAATTATAAATTGACTAAATGGTAAAAGGGAAATCTAGAAGGAGAGAAAGAGTAATTTCCTAATTCCTTGGGGCTAGAACCGAACAACAAGAAATGAGCTAGAGATATGATCCCAAAGCCTTTTGGCATCTTCTTAAAAGAGTAATTAAACCATTTGGAGAATTGGAGGAAGCCAAATAAGGCCTTAGTCATAATCTAATGAATTTGTAAACTTGTAAATATTTTTCGGTTTGGGGATATAGTTGGCATTGAGAAGTTTGCTTCAAGAAGATATAATATTTTATTAATATAATTGGGATAAGATGCAAGGTATTCGACCAAAGGAGGAGAGGCAGAGAAAAAAAATGCAGCTAATAAGAAGAAGGAAGAAGGAAAGAGAGAGAGAGGAGAGAGAAAGGTAACAAGAAGGCATATTGTAACATCCCGTAAGAAAATAAAATTTATTAGACAATTATTAGATATCTAAGGAAATATAATCTTTATAAATTATTTACCTTACGTATATGCATAGAAATATTCTAACATTAATGGAATAGGTAAAGAGAGAAAACTTAAGAGGAAATATTAAAAATAAATATACTAAAGAAATGTGAAATTCTTGGGTAAGAAAGATAAATTTTTGTGAAGTCAATAAAGGTATTAAAATTTCAAGAAGATTGGATTAGGGTAATTTTTCCTAATTTAAGAGTTAAAGTTACTAAGTTTAGTATCTCCACCCATAAATTGAGCTATAACCTATGGACACTTCATATATAGTTTTTCTACTTCACATGAATTTTTAGCAAGCCAATAGGATAGCCCAAGGAAGAAATAAAACATAGACTTGGACTATGATATAGAAATTGGACCGGTAGCCCAAAAATCATGAACATGTGACAAGCCCATTATGAAAGGTAGAACTTTAACCAAAGTAAAGAAAATGGGCAAAAACGAGCCCAAACCCAAGAGGAAAAATAAAAATAAAAATAAAAATAAAGTGATGGAATAATGGTGTAATCAAGATTAGGTGATATGACATTAACACAAAAATTTAGCAAGCGGTGTGATATCCTACATTTATAATTTTAGCAAGTGGTATGATAATACATGGCATTAGGACAAAACATTTATATCCTACACTCAATTTTAGCAAGTGGGTAATAATACATAGAATTATGACAAAACTTATTTATCCTACACAAATAATTTTAGCTAAGCAAGGAAGATTCAAGGGTTGGGAATTTACCACCTAAAAGGCAAACCTATCACACTTGATTAAGGAAAAAGAAAAGGAAATGTATCCCTAAATCAAAGGGACCTTGTCCCTTATCTTAAAAACATATCATCATAATTTTCAAAATACAAATCTCCTTTTCCTATGCATATCTTGACTAAAGAAGAGGAAGACAAGAACATAAGTTGTTTGTTTTCCAAAATTTCAACCAAGTGCATCCTAATTATGATAAGGTAGACCCATGATTATGAAAGGTAAATTATTTGATAGTCTATATAAGCAAAACCCACCCTTATAACATTGGAATTTCGTCCAAGTGAGGGAGAGAAAAAATAGAAGCAAGGTAGAGTGAGGAAAGGAGAGGAAGAAAGGAAGAAAGGGGATGGAGAAATCTAGAGGACTAAGTGATCAAGGTAAGTTTAACAATATTTCTTTTTGAAGAAAACTTTTGAAACTTATAATATTTATATGAGATTTTGATCTTAGAACTTTGATGATTGGTCATGGATGTTGCTATATCATGTTACATATTATGTATGTTTGAATACTTAGGCTGGTGTAGATAGTTTTGCATAGGTATGGCTATGGATGGCAAAATTGTTAGCTTCTGTTTTTAAATTTCTGAGAAGAATCAGTAAGGAATTTAAAGAAATGGTTAACATGAAAAATGTAGATCTTTGTCTCAAGGATGTTTAACCAC